>OU823265.1:16213266-17455920 GCA_917490735.1 Dryobotodes eremita | reverse complement strand
ACGAACGACCTTCGAACTACCGACTGCATAGTTGACTCACATGCCTCAAACTTTGCCCTATGGCTTCATATCTTGTCAAACATTTGCTTTTGTGGACTAAGTTAATACTTTGTACGTAATCGTACGGAAACTTTAGTTTCAATTAAAATATTTCGCTAATGTCTTTAGACAGTTGCTTTAGAATAGAATAAAAATAATATAATTATTGAGCTTTTAACTTTCCTAATTAATTAAAACAATTACCTACATCAGTAAGTATTTTTTTTTAAGTTTCATAAAGACTCAGAAAAAATATAGTGACGTATTTATACTTCATCTGGCGGCCTTATTATTATGCGGCCTACCCAAATGTCCTTTCTTTGGTATTATTCGTCGAATCGTTGAGCTCCTTAAGTTTTTAGTTGTGCTGCAAAATTACTGACAAATGCGTGCAGTAACTGGACAGGTCCACTCATTCTGTGTGGCTTATCCTCAAAAGCGCATTTTAGACACAAATCTACATGGTCTTCACATGATCTGACCAAGATTATGTCTGGACTTTAAAAGAGACTGTGACCTCTGAGTTTGTTTCGGCCTTTCTTCTCAGAGTAGCCAGATAGGAAACGCCGACCTCATCTAGTTTTAAAATATGATTGACGTGTAAAAGTGTTTGTACAGACCTACTTACAGAAATAAAATCATTTATCATTAATTTTTTTTTCAATTCCTTGCGAGAATCAAATTCTTTGGACCTGCCTAGGTAGGTATCTTAAATGGTATGAGTTCGATCAACCTGCAAAATTATAGAACCTACAGACCTTTAACTCAAATGAAATCATTTAAAGGCCGCATAGTATCTGCATAATTAACCAATAAACCCGAATTTTTATGTTTTCATCCGAAACCCATTTAAAAACCACATCCGATCTTTCATTTTGGTTAGATCATAATTGATGACCCTAAAATTCTTGAGCTCTGACTTACTCTGACGTACGTAATTACTTACTATCTGCTTAGCCTTTTGCAGTCGCTGTCAGTCGGCTTCCAGTCTACAGGGTGCAACTGAATACCAGTATTTTACATGGAGCGACTTCTTATCTGACCTCCACACCCCAGTTACTGGGTAATACGATACCCCTTAGCAAGACTTTTTGGCAGACTTTTGGGGTTCTGACTACCCGTAACGACTGTCAAAGATCTAAGCGTGACAACCGGGACCAACGGCTTAATGTGCTTTCCAAGGCACGGAGGTTCTCGATATGTAATGGATGGTCACCCATCCACGAACCGACCGCGGCAAGCGTAGCTTAACCTCCGAT
Source organism: Dryobotodes eremita (assembly GCA_917490735.1). Classification (NCBI taxonomy): domain Eukaryota; kingdom Metazoa; phylum Arthropoda; class Insecta; order Lepidoptera; family Noctuidae; genus Dryobotodes; species Dryobotodes eremita. The sequence goes on along the minus strand of OU823265.1, from coordinate 17,454,622 downwards.
CGACTCGTGCGGCTGTTAGTATTAGCCACTATTATTAGTACGTATGGGATGATTTGAGCCAGAATCTGCATCACAATTCAGAACACATAAATTATGACATTTATGATCAAGATTTTGTAAAAAAAATGGCGGCCAAAATAACGTAATGGCTAAACGTACAAGCATAATTTATGATCGTATGTTTAGATATGCCGAATAATAAAGAATAACATGTCGAATTTGGATTGCCAAAATTGTGAAATTTAAACAAGATGTATGAGGTTGTTAGGTATTTACTTAGTTGTGGAAAACATAAGCTTTTTTAAAGTAAATAATAGTTAGTATCTAGGTGCATACATTTTCTGTGAGGACTTATAGAACTATGCAGTTGTAAAAAAAATATCGACCTTTAATATATTGAAATAATGAATTTAATGACATGAATTAAGATGATTGCGATTCAACTATATGAATTTATTTTACAATTTGATTTTATGTACTACTTTAGTTATAATAGTATTACTGTGGCATGTATTTTAATCTTTGGTTACTACCATAAATACGGATCAACGAGTGTGACTTTAAAAAAAATATCTTTACATGAAAAAAAAAACAATCGACTTCCAAAAAAATACACTAAAAAGAGAAAAATAACTTTCATTTCGGCAGTCGCTGTCTTTGGTTTTGTATTTTCGTTGTTTGCCACCGACTTCCGAAATTAAAGTTATTTTTAACTTTGTTTTTTTGTTTTTTTTTGGAAGTCGGTTGATTTTTTTTTATAAACAAGTTTTTGATCTTCACTTTTTAGTCGTGGTACCTACCCCACACAAATTCGTAAACCACTACTTGATAAGTAAATAGATAGAAAGTTATTAAAACATCGTCTAGCTTAGTGCTTAGTGGAAAAATACGCATTATTAAGGATAACTCAAAAACTTCTAGTCAGATCTTGATCAAATTTATAAGGGACCACATAAGAAGCACCAGCTCTCAAATAAAAAAAGAATCATCAAAATCGGTTCACATGGAAAAAGTTCTGAGCTAACACATATAAAAAAAATACAGTCGCATTGAGAATCTCCTCCCTTTTTTTTAAATCGGTTCAAAAACGATACTAACTATATGGAAAGACCTATAAATTTATTGTTAATATTTTTTCTCCTTCCATACAAAACTTTGTCTATTAATCAATGAACTTGTTTACTACCTATACCTAAAGGAAGGCCGGAAGACAACTAGAAACGAGTCATCATAATAATGTCTTAACCCTCAAGATCTGGCCCAACCGATATCATAAAATAATTATATATTGATATTGCACGCGTCGATAATATCAATATTTACTTTAAACACAGGATATGTATTGAGTTCAAACAGACTAATTGGATATCAGATGTGCCATTTATTAAGATAATCTGTTTTTAAAGCAAACACTTTGTTTTATAATCAATATTTATTTCATGTGATTCAAAGAATATTTGTCTATTTGTAAGAATATTTGTCTATTTGTTTAGTTATAGAACACGAGAGATTAGTATTTCCTCATAAGTTTCTTATAAAGAACACGTTGTTGTTTTAGATAACATTAGAAAACCTGTGAGAGAACCCAAATTATTTCTTAATTATCGTCTTTAGATAATCCTCTTATACTAAATTAACTAACAAACTATTAAAATAAAAACATAACCTAATTAAAACTAGAAACATGGCGTCAAAAAATTCCTCCGCATCGTTGTCGACTGGTAATGTACCCAAGAGACTGGCGGCATTGCCACGTTGTATGGCAATGCTTAGCCTCTGGCCAAGGTAAAAGCCAGTCCTTGGGTCACAGGAAGTGTCAACCAGCCGTTTGGAGATTTCGTTGAACAAACCATGAGCACTCGGACCCCACGGACCGATGGTCTTATCCCCAACGGCTTGAAGGCTTGAGGCCGCTTGAAGTTTTTCGCAGCCTCAGCAGCGGCGCCAGCACAGCACGCCGAGCCAGGAAGATGGGGTGGCGCAAGAGTGTCGACTTTATTTCTGTCTTTATGTGAGGTTATAGATAGCCCCTTATCGACCTCAGTGCATTCTCAACCATAGAATTAACCAACCCATTTCCTCCTAACTTAACGGTGACTTCAGGTTTACTAAACTTACTCACCGCCTGCCTAGCCTTGTCGGGGTCAGCTTCCAGTCTAACCGGATGCAGCTGAGTACCAGTATTTTACATGGACCGACTGCCTATCTGACCTCCACAACCCAGTTACGGATAATACAAAACAATACACAGTTACAAAATAAAACTTGGGTACTACAATCACCAATGTGTTAGCCAATGTGGTGATCATTAAATGTTCCACGAAAAAAAACCTGTTTCAATGTGTTTTTCCATTGCAATACGTTTCCAATTAACCCTAACCTACTCCTACTCACACCTATTAGGAACTGGAATGGTACTTAATGACCGTCCTTGCTCACGTACAGTAATTCCCGTGTCATCTATCAATTAGGAATTGTCTCTGGTAGGCATCTAATTCCTTGTAGCATTAAAGGGTTATTCGACGTCTTGAGATGTGTTCCGACGTCTTGAATTTGTTTGGATTAATTGTTTACATAGATTTAAACCTTTTTTTTGTAAGTAAAAGTAAGCAAAAATCGTTTTTTGCAGAATGCTTTCAGGATAGATTCAAGGAAAACTTAATCTCTACAATATCACTGACAGAGAAATTCTCACTCAATCTGCTAATTACACTCTTAGATTACAGTTAGGTACAATTATTTTAATTGCAACACCAGAATCAATGACCTTTTATGATTTTTATCCTGGTATCACGATACCTTTATCGGCATTTACATTTTTTACCTCCTCTACAACTTTCCTCTTTTGGGTTAAAGAACCCATGAAAAGAAATAGTTTGTTATGTGTTGGCCTGCGTCCAGTTGAGATGGTTTAAAAATTCGTAATTAAAAATGGTGACTGCATCAAAAAAGTAATAATGTACAGTCAAGAGGTAACAATGCAGGTACCTTGGTAATAATAATCGTGCACAAAATAGAACTAGATTGCTTCATTGGTCTAGTGGTCGCTAGCCCTACAGCCGAGCATGAGGTCCTGGGTTCGATTCCCAGGTCGGGCTAAGTGTTATTGGGTATTTCTATCTGGAATTTCTCAGTAGCAGCTTGGAGTCTAGATTTGTTCCCGGTTATTGACAATGTGCTCGCCCCCTATTACATGAGACTTAAACATAACTGGCGAAATGTCGGTGTACTATAGGTACACCTCTGCCCAACCCTTAGGAGAAGGAAGGCGTGATGTTATGTTATGTTAAAAAATTAATAATAAAAATATTTTAATTCAGATATCATGATCCGTAGGTACATTTTCATGTTAATTTCCATTTTTGTAATTGTATTTGTATACAATTACAAAAATGGAAATTAACATAAAAATTTAAATGGAAATTAAAATTAAAAATGAAAATGAAAATTATGATTAGATGACTGATTTAACAAAGGACCTCCAAAGCGGTGATGAGATCCTATCAGCCACAGTCTTCAAGATTTCGTTGCGGCTGCCACGGATTCTGCAGATCAGGGATACCGTCCTTTTGCGAATGATGGCATGAAAGCCATCAGTGCGAAACAGCGCAAACATCCCCAATGCACTACAGAAACGTGGAAGCCCCAACATACAGGATGTGCAAAGCATCCAGCGATCTTTTGGTGTGACAGACCCACAAACTTCCAGTGTAAAAGGTCTGACAATATGCCTTAAAAAGCGTAATCTTCACTAGTTCAGAGCAACGGGAGACCTCTCTTCTCCTGACCGCTAGAGCCCTACGCTCCCTCTCATTGTCTACATCATCCTCAAGGCCGTCGGTAAGGAAATGTCCCACATATTTAAATGTTAATTTTAAGTGCACAAATACTTTTCTACACATAATTCAACTTAACCAAAATCTAGCGTAACAAAACTCACGTAATACTATTCTTTGGTCACAAAGTAATTCCGACGTCTTTTATCAATTTAGCACCCGTTAGAAACCACAGCACTGAAGGGTTATGTTGCACTGGAGTTAAGGAAATTACAGTTTTTGTTTAACTTTGTATAGTTTTTAGTCTGTAATTTACAGTTTTCTTGTTTTATTGTAGTGTGTACCTGAAACCGTTAAAGCTCGTGCACACTGGCGCGACGTGACGCCCGACACAAAGGCTCCGCATGTCACGCGACGAGCGGCGCCTTTGTGTAGCGCTGTCGCGTCGCGCCTGTCTGTGGGAGCCTTTATGTGTGGTCGGTTTTTTTGTAGTTGGACTTTTTTTAGTTCTGTGTGACAAAATGTGGATTTTTTTAAGTTCTTTTTTGAGATAAAAGTAGCATTTTCTGTAATTTAGATGATTGTGTTTAGTTCTCAATCTGTTTAGATTTCTAAATTACCCTTTGTTTTGATGATAATTTTAAACCTTTATCTGATTATAGCAGGTACCTAGCCGTTAGTTATTCATAATCATGATTGTACTTTTGCATTTACTATCAACTTGTTTTTACAAAAAAACAGATTCTATCCTTTACCTACATTAGTATAAGCTCTTAAAGCTCTGAAGCTTTTTTAGTTTCATTCATAATTCTGGGTTTACCCATGGCGTAGTTTCCTCTTGCAATTTACGTGTAAGAGATGGGATATTCCAGAAAAAGTTAACGGTAAATACTTACTAAATGTGTACCTATACTCTTAAGGAGCTTAGAGTCATTGACAGGCCTACACTCTCCTCCCATACCTATTACCACTAATGAGAAAACAATGTAAAAGCCAATTATTTTTAAAAGAGTAACCGTGGAGTGTCTTGCCGGCTCTTCTCCATAGGAAACGACCAATTGGAACTGGGCACCTAGCTCCTGACGTTTCATAAGTGCCCGTGTAGGTTTATGTGAAATAAAATATTTTGATTTGATTGGATTTGGATTTCACCAATGAAAATGAAAGCTCGCAGCAATATCACGAGTACAAGGACTGTCAATGTCAATATTGCACAAAAATAATGAATGATGACATTGACAGCTCTTGACCGCGGTTTAGATCCGCTGATCGCATTCAGTTTCATTGGTGAAATCCGCCCTAAGACAAAAATTTTATCTTAGCTTTTAAGAACCTATAAACATTTTAAGCTTTTTTGTTTAAAGAGACTTGTTGTGTGGGTATTTGTTTTCCAATTAGAAAAGCTTAAAATTCTGATAGAGATCGTCCAGTTTAAAACTGCACGCCCCTCCACTGCTTTTTGCATACACATTTCAAATGTTTGTATAATAATTTTAGTAGAGGGGCGAGCAGTTTTAAAATGAGTGATCTCTATTAAAAGTGGGTTCATGTCAATAGCTTAATAAAGGGAATTCAAAACTACAAATTGTCGTTTACCAGTTAACTTAACGTCTTTAGCCGATGGGCTATTATTGTCAATTAAATCATAATTGTTTACATGAAATTCAAAATAGCCACACGTCCCTCATGCTTGTTTGTTTTGCAGTCCCTGGGAATAATTAGATGAGAATGTTTTCTGAGAAATTGTCACACAGACGGACGCATATCAAAATATTATCGTTTTAAAGCTGACACGTGCTGCAGTGATCAAATAATTTACTACAACATCGCTTAATGATTCACAGAAAATCACATTTCATAGGAAATTTCACCACATTGAACCGATCAAAAATTAACCTTAAATGTTTCCTCATAAGTATTTAGTTCAAATGGCAGGAAATCTTTCTTTTCTTTTTCTATGAATCAAAGTGACAAGACCCCAAATTAAATTACAATTTAAGTACACCAGAAAATACGGTCGAAATTCAAACGAGGTACTTAAATAGAATCGTTTCACCGAATGCGTTGCCAAGATAAATACTGCACAAGTTGCATTCAACAATAACTGTATAACAAAGAAATATAGTCGATATTTGCATGACATTATCCTGTCAAAATTTAGAGTGCATAATAGATAACACGGGAATAGTGTTGTGCGTTAAATAGAACAATTTGCGTGCGAATTCGCACGTACGCAAGCAATAATAGTGATGCGCATATTTCCCAAATTAAGTGCGGGAATCGATAAAAAACTGGTACCTGCTAGTGTTGGGAACCCCTTGTACAAATTATAACTCAGAGTTGGTTTTTCCGAATGGGATGAGTAACCGTGAAATCATACAATCCCTCATCATTTCCTTGGCGGCTTTTTGCTTCTTTTTCCAAACTTCAAAATTGCTTTAATTTTTTACTTCGTCTTACGAACCTGCAATATTTAATAAAGTTGTACTTAACACAAGTAGTGTTTGTTCACCATATTCCGTAAAGGGTTCCAGTATCGAGCTATATCTCGATATACAAATCCAATAGTGCCAGTTGCTTTGATCCGGGAATCAAATTTTAAAGGCTTTGAAACTTGACCCCTCACGTTCAGCCAGTGCAGGTCTTACCAATAAGGCTGTGAAGTATTTTCAGGAAGTCTTTGTCCTAAATATACTTTTACAGAAAGATTAAAAAAATGCTCAGAGAAAATCCAAACTGATAGAAAATACACCCTTATTCTTCCTCCTTCTACCTCTTTTCACAAAATAGCTTATTGTAAGTAGGTATCCAATTACCTACTTCCCATTATAAATAATAATCACAAAAAAAAAATCTCCGAGGCGTAAATTACAACATAATGAAATGAGTTGCTCCTTACAAACTCCTTCCCTATTTATTGTATGACTTGTATGATAACATGTAATAAAATTATGCCGTCATTCACTGTAATAATGTTACCGTTTTCGAAGATAACAATACTCCTTACAAGTCTTTATCATGAATATATTCTAATTAAGCAGTAAATATCGTTTATTTGTAGTGACAAATAAATTGTTTGTGGGTTAATTATTGTGAGGTGTACTGTTTTAAATTGAACTATCATTTAAAACTTTATATGGGTTAAATATGACAATATAGATCACAAGTTATTTGAAGCTTTTTATAGTGGCTACAAGTTAAATTAAGGTCTGAGGTGAGCTACACGGTTATTGACAAATGCGTACACTGACTGGGCAGCTCGACTCAGATCTTTTCTCTCCATCTTCTTTTCCATAAAATGCCATTTCAGACACTTATCTACATGATCCTCACATGATCCTACTAAGATTATGTCTGGACTTTAAAAGAGACTGTGACCTGTGAGTTTGTTTCGGTCTTTCTTCCCAGAGTAGTCAGACAGGAAACAAAGAACTCATCTAGTTTTAAAATATAATTTATTTTTGACGTGTAAAACTGTTTTTACAAACTTACTTACAGAAATAAAATCATTTATCATTTATGTAAATTTTTTTCAGTTACATTTTATTCTGGTGATGTACCTGTACTGATTAGTCAATAGATTGTAGGCACCCTGCTAGGACATTTCTAACGCATCACACATCATGCCACCCATGACCAATCAACCTTTAATGATGAATCTAACAAGAATCTCCCTGTGCGGTAAAATCCACATTTTTTTTCAAACCATTGCATCTTTGAATCATAATGCAAAAAAAAACTTTCATTCACGACATCTTACTAATACGAATCTGGCCAAAAACCCAATTTCGCAACAGTTATGCGAATGACGTTGAGCTCAAAAGTCATTGATCGTAAAAGCGACCTGAGTCAGGACTCAGTCAGGTCAAGGTTTCAGAGTCATTACCGCATCTTACGCAACAGATAGAGTTATTTCCGTCACACAAGGACGGGATAATGAACTTCATTAATTATTAATAAATATTTTCTTTGATAGAGTTGTAATGAAATTTGACAGAGACATATATTGTTCTATCTCTCTCAAAAGTTTACTATTTTTGTTATGGTTCTACGTGGACTACCTACATGGCAGGAATTATTACAATGCTTTTGATAATTATTTGGCTATTACCACCATGCTGTCCAAGCTCTTGCAAGTTTTGTAGGTATAAAAATAAAAATAAATCAATCTCAGATATCTTTGTCATAGTCCAAAAAATCGATAGCCTATAGGTCTATGACGTCAACAAATACCAGCAGATTAATTTGAAAACGGATGTAAAAAATTAATCAATCAAACCTACATCTCTTTCCTTCCTCAAACATCCGAAACAAATAAAAGAGACAAAAAGCAGAAACTCACAATTCATCATTTCGCATCAGATCCAACAAATAATCTTTCGGAATTTCTATCGACCTCAAAGTGAATCCCTAAACGGTGCGCCAGATACTCCGAGATAAAATAATGCGTACTCCCGCGCAGCCTCCAGTGATCAACGGTCAGGCGCGCACGCAACATTAATGACATGTCGTTCAACCGTCGATAAGTTTAAATATAGTACGCAGTTACGCACATCACTATTTTTTATTTTAATACTATTATCGGTACAGTTAAGTGCGTAAAGTTTTTATAAAAAAATATTATATTTACTTTTGTGGAGTTTGGTGAAAAATGTGAAACTGTGTTTCGTCTTTGTGGATGACTGTATTTTTATTTAAAGGATTATTAATGAAGAATTCTTCGTGAGTATTCTTTATTTTCTTTATCTTTTAATAATTTTCTCTCATTATATTCTTTCGCGTATCTCAACTTCTAGGCGAAGAGTTTTGCTTCGGCGGGACTAAACCTTTTAAAGGTAACTTAACTATTTATTTATTTATTTAACCATTTATGTACACATATATACCTAAACAAACAAGAAAAAAAGATCAGAAAAATACGTACAAAAGTTATGCTTATTTCTATTGTAAATAGTCAGCCAGTAAGACTGGCTAGATCCTTTGTTCTTTCATTTCTTTCATGAAAAAAGAAGACACAAAAATGCAATATATCGCATCGCAGCACAACCAATAAATCGACACAGTTCGGTAATTTCGTGGATCGCGGCTTTTTCCGCATTTGCCTGCTTCTACAAACGTTTACTTTTGTTTTCCGCGAGTCTTGAGTAATTTGAATAATTCTCGATGCCTCGATATTTGGCTGCTCGCAGCCTACGAATTCTTGTGGCGACTAATTTGACGGAGCCCTATACGTAAATACAACGTGTAGATAAAATTATATTTGGAGGAATTTGTGTGAAATTGTTAGCGAAAATTTATAGCTACGCTTAGTTAGCTGGTAGACACTAGACATTTTTGTAAATCGATGGATTTATTTTTTGTCAGACATTTAAATTAAGATGCAGCATAGACACTAGAATGATCAGACGTAGATATTAAGTAGGTATGGCAATTTCAATTGTATCAGCATGGGAGCTTTTTGGGCTGATTTGATTTACTATAAAATGATTCTACTGCAGTCCACAAATATAAAATGATTCTACTGCAGTCCACAAATATAAAATTATTCTACTGCAGTCCACAAATATAAAATGATTCTACTGGAGTCCACAAATATAAAATGATTCTACTGCAGTCCACAAATATAAAATGATTCTACTGCAGTCCACAAAAAATGATTCTACTGCAGTCCACAAATAAACACAATAAATTTCCCCCTTTTTTCTTAAAGTAGATGGTACCCATGTTGGTAAGCCAAGCTCATAATAATTATCATGCTTCATCTACAGTCGTATTAATTAGTCAGTACGCCGTAAATACTAAGACAATGACTGTTTACCAACATCAATAATGCCTAAATCGCGTATTCTGAACCTAAGTAATATTATTGAAACCGTAACAAAGGTATTTACTATTTGAACTAAATCTGTCTGTAAGCGGTACATGTCGTCACAGATATTATTTAGGTATCATGTTATTAATTAATTGGAACACTTCATTCATTTGTGAAAATTATGCATTGAGACAGGCTGGTAGTATGTTAAAATTAAACTAATTGATAGCCCCGTTGGCCTCCTGCCGGGGTCGCGGATTGTTCGAAAGAGTTACCGTGGCCCTGGCGCACAGGCAACTGAAGAAACCCGGGTGGGTTTTAGTCAGTAAGAGTCTGACACGCCCTTCCGCTCCGCCCAGAGCGGGAGAGGTCATTTGATGACATCCAACCCAAAAAAAAAGCCTCGTAGGCCTAGTCATCTATTCCTAGCAAGTGCGATTAGGTAGGTACTAAGCGCAAGGTTCAAGATTCGATACCCAGTTCGGGCAATGTTATATGGTTTTCTATTAGATAACTAGTCCATAATAGTTCAGTGTACAGCGTAATGGTGGACAGTGGGCGCAGGTTCAAGGTCTACCCGCGACAGTTCTTTTTAATCTCTCACAAAAATACATTCAGAAACGAAGCTGAATGTGGCTGTTACATCACCCACACTTTGAGAAAGGCTGACCATTGACCAATTAATTTGCGTGGATCAGGATCTAAGCTTTACAACATGCAATACACATTACCATATCGTTAATTAATAGGAATGCATTGTTAATTAGTGTAGAGATATGCCCTAAGACAGAACCGCAATATATTTATATTACAGAGCATTGAACAGATAAATGGTCTAAGCTTAATTGAGTGATAGTACAAGATAGTCAAATGGTACTTAATAGAGGTATTAATGTATAGTATTTGGTAGTCGGGGCGGGCTTTAAACTATCCTACTTCCCACTAAAATAATATTTATAAATGTAAAAGTGTTTGCTTTTCTTTCAAGCAGAAACAAAGCAACGGATCGACGTAACCAAACTCAAACTCAAAGCATTTATTTCAATTAAACCAATCACAGGCACTTTTAAATTGTCAAAGAGTCGGTCAGTTAGTCAGAAAGTTGAAGCTAGTTGCCCATTCCAAAACATATATCTCTATGGAGAAGAACTTAATAACAATATTTTTCATAGCTATGTTTATGGGCTGGAGAGTGTTATAGGCATACGTTTTGATCCCAAAAAGGCGCGGTTTCTAAAGGATAGACCATGGGAGGGAAGCCGCGGATAAAAGCTAGTCTATAACAAGTTTATAACTGCTATAAACTTCTATAAATAAAGAAACATAACAACATAACCTGCACAGGTCATTTAAATGATCCTTTTCACTTTTAATAGATAAGAATGCTAATAATACTTTAAGGAAAAATGTATTTATAATCTTACAATAGTGGTATTGATAAAAATACTGTAGATATGTGGTTGTTTACTTGATAACACACCTAGACAAAGAGAAGCAACAACGGATCATTTGTGGGAACCGTTTGATGTCTGGCTTCTTATCACTCGGTCTGGTACAATAATTAGCCTGTTTATAATTATCAAACAACAGTATGTTAAGTTATAATTATCAGCAGCTTTTGGTTTCGAGGCATTTTATCTTTGTTTCTGGGATAACAATGCAAGAAAGGTACCTGCCGACTTATTCTTTAAAATCTCAACGTGAAAACTTAAGTGAAGTTAGCTGTCAACAGTGTCCATCGGGTGGAATGACAGCTTACTTGAAGCTCACTTCACCCATAGTATAATAAACATTATACTTCGCCAGGTATAGCATTCCGAGACACAGGGTGACACAAGCCTACGTCATCACCGCTTTATTACCAGTAGTGTGTAATAATAACTCCCCAACCGCCTTTATTACCTGTGCGAATCCGATATAACAATGAGGTTTTAACTAACTATTACGTTAGTATATGTTTAATTTGAATTGTTTCATTTAGTTAGAAAAACGAAACGACAATTCAAATGCTATAAATATATTTTTTAACAGAATGGTGACTGAAAATGTTTCCATAATACGTGTTTTGTTGCAATAAAGTGGCAACTGGATAGTGACGTAAGCATGTGTCACTCTCGGAATGCCAGACCTTGTTTTTTTAGACCATGACTTCACCTAAGTCTACAGTATAGACTAGCTGGTGTTATAGATGTCCGAGGGTGACGGTCACCACTAACCATTAGATGGGCCGCCCGCTTATTTGCCATCCAATAATGCGCGGACAGCACGTTGCGCCGTTGGTCCAGACTGTCATTCGTAGATCTTTGACAGTTGTTACGGGTAGTCACAAACCCAAAAATCTGACGACCAATCTTACCAAGGTGTTGCCCAGTAAGTGGGTTGTAGAGGTCGGATAGGTTGCATCCGGTTATACCCAAAAGAGTTGGTAAAAGGCTAAGCAAATTGATTGAATATCAAAAAGGCGAAGTACTCTTCTCACACATTGAAAGAACGATTAGATCACGAGGCTTGCTCACATTGTTGTTTCAGGGGTTTCTCACGATGATACTGAACAAAATAATGACATCATTAAAACTATACCTTCATCATTTCTCAAATACAATGCTATCAGATAAAAGTTATGACTAACTGTGTATGTTTGATCAAGTGTTCACACTTCAGACACATGTGTTGACTCATGGGAATACCCCTTTTGCAAGACCATCTCATGAACAATAAACAATGCAGCCATGCAGGTATTAATGCCATTCCCAAAACTTAAAAAAAAAAGAATTCGTCCCCATTTATTTTAAATCTGTCATCTGTGGAATGTAAAATGGACGTACAGCTTCGATATTTAAAAACTCTTTTGGTGAAAGGGATTTTACTTTTTTGTGGTTTTTCCTTGTGACTCTTCAACAGTTTTAAGTACTTTCTAGCTTTCTCATTACGTGTTGCCGATATCACTATGCCGTTAGTCAATAGTAATTCCTCTTCTCTCTTATCTGCCCAAAAATGTTCGGGTCTGCTTCCAGCCTAACCGGATGCAGCTAAATACCAGTATTTTACATGGACCGACTGCTTGGCTGACCACCACAGCCCAGTAACTGTATTATTAAACTATTTATAATTATTTACTGACTTAATCTGAAGTTAGTTAGCATTTTAAGAATGAGCAAACATTGTAAATTCAACGAAGTATGTAGTTTTGGTTGTCGCAGCTAGCAACAAAGACATTTTGGAACCTAAACATTGGAACTTTGACAAAGCTAAAACTTTTGTACTTACAGAATTCCTAAAATTGTTATATACAGTGCGACCACTTTTAGTTAAGTACTAGAACAAGCACCTACTGTACCTAATTAGAGGATAATCCTAGGGGAGATCGTGTGTAAAGTCAGGGCAAATTAAGCAAATTTACTACCTACCAACTTAAATTGTCCGTATTTTCTAATCGCAGCAACTGTCATTATTTGACACTTGTATGAAATGGCTGTAAGGTGTAACACGGCAAAATGACGCAGGGCGTCAATTTGCTTAACTGTTCATTTGAACCCTGACAGTACATTGGGAGGTTTAATGATTTCACCCAGAATTTGTGAAACAGCGCGTTTGTAGTTTCATGTTCAAATGGGCTATATGAACAGTTAACAAGATATAACAAGAAGTAATTATACTTCCTAAACTGACACTATCTCCAATCATTTGGGAACCCTCCCACATTTCGCATACGCCTCTGAAGTTACAAAAGATGGATCAAATGAAAAGCTCGCCTATCTCTGCTTCAAAAGGAAATAAAAAAGCTACTACATTACACGTGGGTGTGACAAAAGGGAACATGTTAGATCAACAGCATTATTCTTTGAAGAATCTTTCACTTTGTTTTCCACATTGCAATTGTCAATCCTTTTGTCAAGAATGATGATGATATCAGAGTTTTTTTGTTAAGATCACTTGTGATGTGCACTTGTGACTTGTTTGCAAAATTAGTTAATTAATTAACTCTTGTTAAGCTCAAGTTATGCTGGAGTTAGGAATGGGTTCATGTAAATAGAGCAAGGGATGCCTAATAAACCTGCGGGGTAATTGCGTAACATACTTACAATGGCATCGCCATTCATTTTGACAGTTCAACAACATCCATTGCGTTATTAACGATGTTGAGAAGACAAATGTATCAAACATTGTAGCAATGGATTAGGAATGTCCTTCAAAATCCTTTGGATTGTGGTTGATAGTTGATAGATTACCTATGCATTTGGGGTGCTGATCGAACATGCGGCTATTGTTCGGTAGTGCAACTCCTAAGCTTTGGTTTTTGCGGCTGAACTCTTCAATTATCGTTCATTGTACTCAACAGGGTCTTGTTAAACCCTGATGGGATACTTCTATTAATAATAAAGACACAGATCTATTTCTAAACAAAGATATTTATTCAAAAGCAATCAGGCTCTTTGATCATTGGATTGCTTAGACAGAACATGTCTCCGAAAAGTTGGCACCTCTCCAGCAATCGCGGGGTTCTCCAGGAATTCGCCCTGAAGCTTTCAACCGTGTGTAGGGGTTAAGCGGAGGTATAATTAGTGCTTTAGCTGCATGAAATGAATGAAACTTCGTGGTTTAAATTCTTAATAGTAAAAATTCTTAGGACAATTTGACAAATTGATGAAAACGAGTATTATTAGTTCACTGATATGACTTTACTTAGCTTTAGCAGCCTGCCAGTACATGCCATTCCAACAATAACTAAACTTATTCTCAATGAACCTTGTAAGCTAATCTTTTATTGAAATACTAGCTACGCCCCGCAGTTTCACCCGCAGCGGTATGAAATTTACTTTACAACCTATTCTCAGACCTACCCAATATACACAAAAAGTTTCATAAAAATCGGTCAAGCCGTTTCGGAGAAGTTCGATAACAAACACTGTGACACGAGATTTGTTTATATTAGATTATCATCTCGTTTCTTATTTAGTTTTAATTAATCATTAAGCCTGAATTATGAATTAGACCAAAACATCTTTCTAACTTTTCAAAATAAAAAAGCCGAGATTAAAGACATTCATGTTCCTAAACAAATTCCAGTCAAAACCCATTATATGTCAAAAAAATGGGAAGTACTGTGGGATTTAAAAAACCTAACTTCCCAAGAAAATGGGGTAATTTGTAGCACATAATTGAAACACTAATTCAGAGTGAAATGCTCCTCAAATTAAATCCTCGCAACAGGTTGATCGGTATGTTAAAAAGAACTCGTTTGAGCCCGTCTCGTCTGTCTGCAGTGCTTTCTTATGACATGTTCCATTGAAAATGTTCACGTGATTTGGGTTTAACCATGTGTGTAGCTCTTTTGATGTGTACGTATTCATATTGGAATTGTTTTTTGTAACATTGACTGAAGATTTAAAGATAAAGATAGTAGAAGCCCGTCTGGACTTGTGCCCGGTTGATGGCAAGACTTGCCTTTTACATGGAACTTAAACATAACTGTTGAAATGTGGGTACACCTCTGCCTAACCCTACGAGGAAATCTTCAAAAGACATGTCCTATATCTCAAAGAAAATTTTAAAAGTTTGAAACTAACATTTGACGCAGTTTCTTTAAAAATAATGTAGTTTAGATACCTGCAATACTTCATGCAATAATTCATACACTACTTATGCAATACTTCATGCTCCAAAGACTTCTTGCCCACATATTTTCTACCAATCACAAGGTCCCATCATCTCTTTCATGTTCGACAACATGTCCCACATAACAAATTAATTAACCAACGCTCCACAAAGTTCCGTACAAAAGCTTTAAATCATAAAAATCCCTTTTTTATTGGATAACAGCCTCCCTAGCCATAAGCTGTGAACAAACAGGACTCAATCCCTGTAATCTCTGTCGACAGACTACCAGCTCAAACTTTGTCACTAAACAAGTTATTTTTGTCTTATTATGTCTTTGTTGAACCAACTTGAATCGTTTGAAGTGTCGGTATAATCTGAAATGTTTTTAAAGTCTATTATTCGGTAAATCTGCTTATGTAAATAGTGTTCTTAAACTTAAAAGTTTGTCTTTCGTGTCAGCTTTAGCTGTAGAATAAGTGCATGTTGTGGTAATAGTTTAGCCAGTTAGTATGTCTATATGGGGTCTGACTGCTCCTGAGCAGTCTATGGTAAAGTCTATGGTACCAGGGTACCCTGGTACCATAGACCATCATAATGTAGGTCTATGAATTATCATCACCGATAGGCGCTCTTCAAATGCATATTTATCTTAAGCAAGTTTCAAACGATTCAAAATCGTAAATGATCTTAGAAAAAAGTATTCAATGATAAATGATTTTATTTCTGTAAGTAGGTTTGTACAAACAGTTTTACACGTCAATCATATTTTAAAAACTAGATGAGGTAGGCGTTTCCTATCTGACTACTCTGAGAAGAAAGGCCTAAACAAACTCAGAGGTCACAGTCTCTTTTAAAGTCCAGACATAATCTTGGTCAGATCATGTGAAGACCATGTAGATTTGTGTCTGAAATGGTCTTTTGAGGAAAAACCACACAGATTGAGCAGACCTGTCCAGTCAGTGCACTCACTTATTGAACCAAACTTATTTTTTTTTTAGATCTCCAAACGTTTTACTTTCTTTTCCTCAGAGAAGATTAAACTGCCGTCTATTAAGTATTTTTTTAACAAGGCTTTCTACATTTAGGGCTAGATCACTTATATAAATCATCCCAATTTAGTTGCATGCGTTTCCTCCCTGCTTATCACATGCCGATACCAAGCCAAACGATTTCCTTTCAAGCTTTCAGCTGCTCATATCAAATATCAAAGTAAAACCATACCCCAACATAATAAAAAGCGAAAAAGCCGTTGTGGATGAAATAAAACCAATAAATGTTTTATTATACGAAACAAGAGGCAAACATTCCAATACGGAGGTCATGGGGTGTGACCCGTTACAAATCCCAACTATTTTTGCTCAAATGCCAAAATATATTGCAATTCTTAATCGGTTTTTGTTGAATTTGTTTTTCTTTTGCTCGTGTTTCATTGGAGGATTGGACACTGTTTGCGGTTTGACTAAAATTATATGAGATTTTTAACGGATTTAATTGAAATTTTTCAATTTGGAATGAACCTTGTTGATTGGTAATGTTTTGAAACACAGCGTTCTTTTTTGAATGCAATTACCACACTTGACAGACGAATTAATAAAATATGAAACCGTACAGTCCTTTACCTCTGATTTCGCATCACTGTCAAAATCACAATGATCTTTATTTTCGTTACAATAAGGTTGCTGTTGGATTGCTGTCACTGACAAGTCTGTCAAAATCACAGTAATCTTTATTCTCGTTAATATACCTTACTTTTTTTTTTTTGGGTGTGAAGGCATCAAATGACCTCTCCCGCTCTGGGCGGAGCGGAAGGGCGTGTCAGACTCTTACTGACTAAAACCCACCCGTGTTCCTTCAGTTGCCTGTGCGCCAGGGCCACGGTAACTCTTTCGAACAATCCGCGACCCCGGC
Organism: Dryobotodes eremita; assembly: GCA_917490735.1. Classification (NCBI taxonomy): domain Eukaryota; kingdom Metazoa; phylum Arthropoda; class Insecta; order Lepidoptera; family Noctuidae; genus Dryobotodes; species Dryobotodes eremita. The sequence continues at coordinate 17,437,528 of OU823265.1, read as the reverse complement.
AGGTCCACAGATTCCCTTGGCTCATGAAATCACTAATGAATATCATTCGTCGTACTGTAGGTACCTACTTACATGTGCAATATACTGCATACAAAATGAACGCTTTTATTACAAGAACATACAATGTCCAAATGTTTTGGTAATTATGTTGTAAATAGGAATGTTTATTTGTTTGTTGGTTAAATAATGTAATTTAAGAAAGCGTTGTGAACTTGTGACTACATTTATATTTGTGGTACATTTTATTTGTACCTACTTACTGTTCAAAAATCCAATTTATAAAACTTCGTCCAGCATCTTGGTCCAATTTCATAACGGACAAAATACCTATGCCAATTCTGTTCCTTTTTGAAACTGACTCTAAATAAACCTGATAAAGAAAGTTCGTCTTACATTTTTTAAATGATGGACAGCAATACGAATTAATTAAAAACATTAAGAAACAACTGCATTCCAATGTACCAATACAGGATGATGTATAAAACTTTGTTCCATAAAACCAAAATTAACAGAAGATGAACGGCGCCGCGCGCTTAGCAAGTTCAGCTTGGCATCTCACCAAAATGGTTTGGTAATGAGGTGAACATCACATTCACTACTGTGTAGATTTTAGTGCAAGCTTTAATTTTAGTGGAGATGTGCTTTATTTAGACATGATTTAGACCCGTGATTTACACTAAGACTTAGATAAGTAGGTACTCCATATTTCTTAGAGAATGTTCGGAGAGCTACCGCATTGCAATTTACAATGTACCACCTATATTTTTTTATTCTATTAAACATTTTCCTACATTAGGAACTTCTCCTAATTATGGTTGCGTTTACAAATTATTTACCGTGCGGGAATCGAACCCACTATCTGTACGTATGGGGCCAGAAAAGCATAGCACGACACGTGTCGACATTATTATTTTCTATTTTAAAATAAATTATTCTTTTACTATCTGGCGTAAGTGAAGTATCTCTTTCATTAGTTTGTAAGAACCGTATTTGCCTACTTATGATTTTGAAAACTGATCGTAAGGAAGTCTAAAAAAATCCATAAAACAGACAGATTACCCACTTTTATATGCACTCATAACTTCACCCATCATGTTTTCGACGAACACACATCAAACGACTACCTCCCACGTTCAAACTACCCTAAAAACGACCAAAAAGCCTCCTAATCAAATTCCCTAACGTCCAACCCCCTTTATCCCCCTATTACCTACTCCGGTCAACTAACACCGTGCCTTTGAACGGACAAAAAGACGCAAGTCTTCGTTAGCATAACAACCAAAAGGACACGACGCCATTTTGTCCTTTGCCGGGAACATTTTTTGAAATTCGATCTTCTTAAAGATGGAACATAATGTCAGTTGTTTCCAAAGAGGTTTGAATTGAATTTCCTGTTGCGAAGATATTTTTATTTGATTTTTTTTGTAGTTTATGTTACCTTTGTGGGACAAGTCTATTCAGTTACATAGGTTGGCGCAGTGGTAAATATATTAAAATATTTTCGTAGAATAGAATATAATACTCTTTCTTATGTACACCATAAAAATTACAGATATATAAATGTAGAAATTTTACATAGGGTGACACAATGGGCGGTGCAATATTTTCATTATATTATCACGCCGATAATCCCCGAAGGGTTTGGCAGAGGTGAATCTAATAGTACCTACACCCATATTACCACAAAACCTACTATGTATGTATGAATTAAAATGCACTTACCTACCTATAATTTATAAGGAAATCACTGTGTAATGCTAATACCTACGAGATTTGAAACCGCAACTTGCAAAAGTAGGCTGTCCGATCGACCAGTGTTAGAAATGACAAAGGATGATTGATATATTAAAAAATATTCATTGGCCCAAAACGAAAAGAGTTACAAAAAATACCTGATGATTCAATACGAGATTAATATTGTAATGCCGTTATTGAAGAATGGTTATTTTGTCTTCCTTTAACTGTAATTATTCGTCATCTACATAAACTTGTATGATACTCTGTCATTCTAAATCAAAAACTAATTTGAAACCGGACAGTTGAATGGTAAAAAAACACTAGCGAGATAAAAATCAATAAATCTGATGAATAGCTAAAAACCTATTGGGTATTTGCTCCTAATTAAGCGGCAATAGCCCAACGGATAAATTTCGGACTGGAGAGCCGAAAGTCGACCATACGAATCCACGACACCTTAGTTGGAGAGGTCAATATGATACGGATAATACTTATTCAACAAACAGTCACTCATCACCAAACATTATTTTCAGAGCTTCTTATAAAAATGGAAATATCAATAACCACTTCAAACATAATACAACTAATGAACAAAAAAAAGAAAAAATATTTATAACCACTAGGTAATAAAACTCCAGCTAACTTAAATCAACATTATTTCTCACCCCTATTCTACCCATATCACCTCTATTACACCTGTAACACTTTCAAATGGACTTCGCACCTCGAATACTCGATCCCTGCTTATCGATGCAAACGATTTAACTCGATTCTCGAACTAAAGGGTGCCTCAGTCGAAACACGTTTGCAACTAGTTACTAAACTAAGTTGAGATACTTCGAAAACTCACTTGTATCGATAAGTATTTTTAGGGTGTTGAAGGTCGATAATGCAGTTTCTATCTATATTTAAACATCGTAGAAAAACTAAGACACTTTCCGTGTCTGTCCATGTGACCGCTTAGATCGTCAAAACACAATTAATTTTGATAAGATTTTCACCATTATTTAGAGAATTTATTCTGGAAGGTTTATGTGTACAATTCATTAATATTTAACTAAGACATAGCGCAGATATCTCAAGGTTTAAAACGTTGCACCCGTGCCAAGCAGGGGCGGGCCAAGATTGTCTGTTTTCATTAGTGAACGCTTCACCAGTGCATTCGTATTGAACTAGCATAGATGACAGCTTTTGAAAAGGGCAACGTTCTAATATTTCGTTTCTATGAGACGTGGTACAGATTTTGCAATTAGTATCATCTCGCTTGCGAATAGGTTTGGGACAAAAGGACCCCTGAAACATATTACCTATTTTCTCATAACTTCTGCAGCCTCTTTTTGAGATTAATTAGGTACTTACCGTGAGTATACCTTAGTCGCCTTTTGAATTAGTACATCCATACCTATTACGGTAGGGGAGTCCTCTTCTTCCATGACAACTAGGTACTTAGTATTATCAGATACGCAGATGCATTTTCACTTATGAATCATAATTCTAAGCACTTATAAGATTCACATTATACTGGACTTAAACATTAAAAGCAGTGTATGGCCGGTACTTCTATTTAGATAGTATCAATAATTCAAGGTCTAATGTGGGTAGTTCAACAAACATTTGCATAATTTTGAGATGCAAACATACCTATACAAAATTTTAGTTAATGATAAGTTTTAGATTTTTTATTTTAATGGAAAAATAATCAGCAGCTTGAAGTTGATCAAAAAAATAAATAAAAAGAAATCAAAATAAAACTTGATCTGGTATTTGGAAGAAAATGCATTGGCTTTCGAAATATAGTACGCTGGATATTTTTAGTCTGTTGTCGTAGGTGCTACATGGTTTGTAACTTATCCGCGAATGCAGCTATGTTTTCGCTTTTATCTTTGAAGGCGAGAATAACATCGGTCAAGCTTCCAGCTTTCTAAAATGAAAACACACTTGGAACAGTATTGTAAATACCTATCTACATAATACAGGATCATATAGGTAAAGGTCATAGAGAAGCGAAATATCACGTTTACAATATAACTTTTCTTTTGAATCATCATTTCAGACGTCCACTGCTGGACATGGGCCTCCCCCAATCCCTGCCACTTCGACCAGCACCCTAATTACGTAACACACTATCCACAATCTGAATCATTTTGAAGCGTATTGCTAATCCATTGCTTCATAAGTTCGAAAGATTTGTCTACTCAACAACGTAAATAACGCAATGAATGTTGTTGAACTGTCAAAATGAAACCCATTCCTACTGTTAGTGTGTTACGCTTCCCACATCCAGCGGATTCCTGTGGCTTCCACAAGGTTATCGGTCCACCTCGTGGGAGGCCTTCCAACTTTACGTCTTTCTTTTGAATACGCTGTCCTATTCAAGTAGACATGTCTTTTTTATCATGCAAGAATTTGCAGGCTCACAAGCTCACGTATGCAATATCCAGATGCGAATCAAATATCTGTAGGCCATACAAATATTAGTTTCGTGCGACAATCGAACCTCTAACACAGGGGACTATTGCTTAGCTATGCGTCAATTCAATAAGATACGAAAGCTAATATACAGGGTCAAATTAAATTTGCTAGCGAAACTCTGCAGACGTGATGGGTATCGATATGTAAACATGACCAAACAAAAAATTAATTAATTTGATGATAAATTGTTGTGGGTCATCGACAGCAATAGCTGTACCTATATAATACAATAATTAGTGTATTCACTTGAAATATTAGTTTAAAAAATTCAGTTTTTTTTGTGTAAACTTCACAGACTTGATTGGTATCGATATCTAAACACGATAAAACATATTTTCTCAACTCATGCTGCAAGTAACAACACTACTAGCGGTCGATGACCCTTAAAAAAAACATCTCATTTTTTATTTTATTGTGTTTAGATTTCGATACCCATCACACCTGCAGTTTCGCTAGCTAATTTAATTTGACCCTGTAGATAGCTAATAAGTTTCTAGCTACTATTTATAAGCATTTGCAATACCTATCTACAAGGTCACTATTCTTATTAATCCTACGTCATGTGCCTCTTGCAAGCTTCAGTAGCCAGCGTTTCAATAAGCCTTTGGCGTTTACGTTTGAAATGGAAAAGATCCACGATTAACAATATGCGACGAGCGTTTAAAATTGAGATTTCTGAAGTCTTTATCCCGCAGTAAGCAGCTGTAATATTGCAGCGGACATGTTTGAGACTCGGAATATAATGTAGGTAGGTACCGATTTGTTGACGATGAGAGTTCTTCTTTTGACGGCAAAGAAATTAACTACACGGGACACTGCACACTTCCTACCTAGGTATTTGTCATATGCAGGTACCTACCGCTAGCTATTTTGGTTATTAAATGTTGGAAACATTTATGGAACACAATTTATTAATAATCAAATTTTAGGTATCTACTCTGAATGCGCATTTGATTTAGATCTGAATAACGATCACACACACTAAAGTATGACTTGTTAAAATTTTGGAAAAACCATCTAGTTTTCAATAATTATTTGTAAATATGTGAGCACCATGTATCTATCACATAATTTAATTTACCTATCATTGCATTATATTTAGTTCTTTTTAATTAGTGTGGTATAGTAATTTTATTCTAGGTGCATCGTCTTCACATATAATTAAATAATTAATGTATACCTATATAATATTGTAAAACACTTTAAAAGAGTCACGGTGGAGTTTCTTACCCATTCTTCTCCATACGAAACTACCTTTTGGAAGGGGCAACTAGAATCAATTCTATTTTGCCTATTTTAAAAATAAATGATTTGATTTTGACTTTGATCATCGTGATGTGGTTATGGCAACCTTTCTTCAGGATAGTTCAATGAGTGTTGGTCTAGTGAGTCTCTGTGAGAGAGAAAGGGACGTAAACCAACACGCGGGCCCAATGTGGGTCAGTGGGTCAAGTGGATGTTACACGTCTTTGATTTTTTCGCTCTTTGACATGCTCGTTTTCTCACGATGTATCTTATCCTTTAACTTTTTAATTATAATAATAAGCCTTTTAATTCTGAACATTTACGTTGTGGTATTCTTAGCAGTAGTTCAGTGTCTCTTAGTTCATGTTCACTGTTGTAACAACTTCCAGTTTCCTATTTCTAACAACTCTTCTTCAATTTGGACCCGCTGTGAGCTATAACTTTATTCATCTTCCACTGTTCCTTTTGCCATCTTTCTGTCAAAATTTTTTCCACTTGTCTTGAGTGCCTGTCATCTGGCCTATCCATCTCCACTTTTGTTGGTATACCTTTATTAATTGAACGTGTTGTCTTTGTCCTCAGCGGTAATGGTTACCACGTGGCGGTAGTGTGCTTGGTGCTGGCGTGCGCGAGCGTGGCGCTGTGTGCGCCCGCGCAGCTGTGCGCCGGCGCCGCTGACGACGACCCCAGGGCCGCGCGCTTCTGCCAGGCGCTCAACACCTTCCTCGAACTGTACGCTGAAGCCGCTGGAGAACAGGTCCCCGAGTACCAAGGTATGAGGGATTCTGGACGATAATCGTGATTTGCTAGGTGGAGTATGATCTCCTCAGATAGCAGCTGGCTGACAGTAGCCGAGGAGCAAGTTTAAGAAGTTAAAGATGTTTATGTCCAGCAGTTGACTGCTACAGGCTGATGATAATGGATGCTCTTTTATCGGGGAAAAGAAGAACGCTATGATTGAATAGTAAACCATTCGGCCTATTGGACTTTTATGTGTTTTTAAACTGACTGATGGCCTACTGTTGTTAGGTTACTTATGTATAGGTAGGTTTGTCTGTGTCAAGTTGACAACCGCCTTGATTCTCTTTCAATTGTGCCGTTCACCTTGAAACAAAGTGGATGCCATGTGCCACCTTGAAAGCAAAACACAGTCATTTCCCTTTGGGATTTTCTGAAACTTTGCTAATATAGTTCTCTTCCTCCCCAGCCCTGGTCCGTGACTACCCACAACTTCTGGACACCGGCATGAAGAGGCAAGACGTGGTGCACTCGTTCCTGCGCTTCGGTCGCCGGCGCTGACGCGTCGCGCTCCCGCAGCGGCCACGCCGCGTCCACGCCCAACCACCGCAACCCACACGCAGCGACCAGGCTTAGATTGTTTGCTAATATAACATACATTTAGTTCTTTACGTTATTTCGTCCAAAATATTTAAAAAGTTCCTTTAATGTAAGGCCGTATCCAAATGCTAGGTATCCGAACTGCGAAATTAAAAAAATAACTCATTCAACGTCGAGATGTCAACAACACCGGACGTCTAAACCTCTCTCTCCAAATTTAATAGACTAGAATTAGAACTTATTATAATGAAATGTACTTATTGCTAAAAGTATTAATAGTATTTAAGATGTAATTAAACGATCTTGTTGTCAACATTTTTGTGGCATTTCATTTGATAAGTGTAAGAATATTTAAATAATTATTATGATGTTTTAAATAAATAAAGTACGTATTTATGACAAGCTTTTTGATATTTTTCTATGATTCCTTTATCCCAAAACCAGTACATAGTGTCAGAAACATTCTTAAAATGGAGTTTCAAAACAGTATAACATTTACAATAGATATGTACCTTACCATACCCACCCACTCACATATAACTGCGTCTCTATATATGCAAATTACATCAATAGCACCATACATACATACCTACATTGCATTTTGCTGCTCATTAAATTCATTGTTACATTGTTATTAATGTGAATACTTTCACATAGATTCGCCTGTCTCCAACTAACGGTCGCATAAAATAAGTTAAGATTACTTTTGAAACTGATCAATTTTATGAGCCCTTCATTGAAAAGTATTGATTTGGACATAACTTTACACATGTGAAATTGCTACTTAACATTTTATATTAATCTATTGCATATTTCGACTACAAAATATGACTTTTCCAAAGATAAAACTGAAGTTTGTTTGAACGCGCATCTCTGGAACTACCAGTTGAATTTGAAAAAATATTTTGGCTGTTGATAGCCCAATTCTTGAGGAAGGTCATAGGGTATTTAAAATCGCGCTACGACCCTTAGGAGCCGAGCAAAAACAACGCTAAGCAAAAATTAAGTAATAGCGCGGGCGGGTGATGCGATGCAACACGGCGGGTCGGGGGCCGAGGGAGGTTTATTAAAAATTTGGCTGTTATTTCAGTACATTGTGTAACTCGAAGTTCTGCGCAAAAGCTAGAGCTTGATAAAGAATTCAAATGACAGCTTCCTGCCGGGGTCGCGGATTGTTCGAAAGAGTTACCGTGGCCCTGGCGCACACGCATCTGAAGGAACACGGGTGGGTTTTAGTCAGTAAGGGTCTGACACGCCCTTCCGCTCCGCCCAGAGCGGGAGAGGTCATTTGATGATTTCCCACCCAAAAAAAAAAAAAAAATTGGGCAGCTTGAGTTTAAAAAAACTTTTGTACGAAAAAAACAAGCAACCAAAAGATGCACCAAGCGGTTGGTCGACTCTTCACGTGACCAGAGGGCTGGCCTATTTTTTGGCCAAAGAATCAGCATCGCTATACAACGTGGCAATGCTGCCAGCCTTCTGGGCACTTTTCCTGTCGACAACGATGCGGACGAATTTTTTGATGCCCTAAGTTTATTTTCAATCTCTTTTATTTTGTTGGTAGGTACTTTATTTTAAGTCTGTTAGCTTATATATATATACTATACAAAGAATAAATAACAATTATATTAGATTTAACTTAAAAAAAGACGCTGCAAACTGTAAATTAAGTTTAGTCTCGGAAGTCTGTGGCTTTGTTTGTTTTTTATTCATTTTTTACCATCGACTTTCGAAACTAAAGTTACTTTCCTTCTCCATTTTTTGATATAGGTTAAAAAGGGGTATTTATTAAGTAGTTCAAATACTCATCATTGTAGCTAAATCTAGTCGATAACAAGAAGGTTGTTGTAGTAGTTTTTCCCGGCATATGTATATAGGCCACATAGGCAGCTGACCTTGTATGGAAAAAGAAATGAAATACAGTAAGTAAATATTTGTCATATATTTCGCCCTACAACACACATTGTAAACATACATAGACAAAATACATAAAGACATCCAAATAACGGCTAGATACTGTATTTTACAATCAATAACGACTTAATTACGAAAAATATGTATATTGTGAAAATTAAGTACTCGTAGAACAAAACAGTTTTCATGTGACTGTAAAATTTCACTTTACAATGCTGAACGGCAAATTGTATGAAATGTAATTAAATTCATGAGGAGAAGAAATATTCAAAAGTAAGAGATATATTTTTAAGTAAATTCTATAAACATTAGGCCGTTTAGGAAACGAATAATAACTAGTTAAATAATATTGTAACTCCTTTTCGCAAGTTTTATGAGACTAATTTTAAAGGTTCTACAAGTACTTTTTACAAATATGATTATTTATATGAGAGCTTACGACATAAATAGGAAAAATTGAGTAAACATTAAGAAATGAGAAAAAAATTGTACTGATGACAAAATACATCAAAAACCTTCCTATTTTAATTGTCACTAATGGCAATACTGACTAGATGACAAAAAATGTTGCCAGTTATTTATCTACAAGATGTGGTAATAGGTGATATTAGTCCTGGAGTCTAAGTACCGATATTTTATTTAGTTATACTGAAAAGCGACTCATTATTTCTGCAATGTTTGAGCATATTTTGTCATCATTTTCTGTACAATTAAAAATGACAAGAAACTTTTACATAGCACCATACATTTCCACTAACCGCAGAGTTATATTGTTACAATAAATGATCAAAAACAACTTACAATATTTAGTATACGGCTTCACTTTGGTTTCTTAAAGGTCTAACTGCGCATTGCGGTATGAGGAATACTTATTCAATACTGTTTAAATGATGTTGAAATACCGCATTTTTGTTTAATACCGAGTTGCTTAAAATACTGTATTTAAAAGAAATAGTCTATATATTTTAATGAGTAAAACTTATTTTATTTGAAGAGTTTGTGATACAATATTTTGTGAAAACAGTAAGTTGATCAATTAATACGTTTGTTGTTAATATAAATACCGCAACGCGTAGATACCTCAACAGAATAACTAAAGCTATATATCGCACACCTAGATAAAGGGTGGCACAATTCAAAATAATACAAAATCGAGTTATTACTATTATCGGATCTGTATGATGTTGTATATTCAGGGCCGTATTTAAGCGTGTGGAGGCCCTGGGGCAACCAAAATGTGTAGGCCCCGAAAATTTTGTGTAACAGACGATAAAAAAAAATCCCACGTTTTTCAATAATTTTTAAACAGTCTGGATTTTTTAGATAGGGCAGTAAGGGCAAGGTACCTTAACCATTCTACCTACACACCGTGTGTAAAACAGCGAAAAAAAAATATTAAAGGAAAAGTTGTTTACTAGTGTTTACACGTCGGAATTTGAAAGAATTTTTTTTTCCGAAGTCTGTTGTGGGGGCCCCTTTTTTGTGGAGGCCCCGGGGCGGTTGCACCGGATGTCCTAAATCCCCTAAATCCGGCCCTGTGTATATTATTTTACTAAGATATTAATTGAGCAAATTAATATCTTAGTAAAATAATATACAACATCATATTTTAAATCGGTCAAATAGAAAACGAGTAAAAGGTTTTTTGCTGAAAAAGTGGTATTTTGAGTTGTGTTGACTCTTGATCTAGGTGTTCGATATATCAACAGAGAGTACGTTTGTGGCAATTTTTTGGTAAAGAAATATCTATCATTTTGTTGACCTTTAATATTAAAATTACAAAGTGTCTACGACAAGATGGATGATTAATACAATTGTTAAGTACGTTTTATGAGGATTTAATATTAGATTTTTTCGGATATAAATAAATATTTATAATATATAAATACAATATTGGATTTTTTTATGGCCTACACGCGTGCTACTTTAAAATAGGACCTTAGTAAATATATTCAAAATGAGGAAATTATCAAATATAAACATAGTTAAAATATTTCATTCAAGACTCATTTGAATATTAACCTTTCGAGTAAAAAGTCGGTTTCCTAAATATAATAGCATACAATGAATAAAACATTTAAAATAATTTTGTACGATATACAAAAAGGATTTTGATTTATACATTTCTCATTTTTTTTTCAATCCACAATTTAATAATTTACAACTTTCTACTACCTATAATAGTTTATTATTATACAGATAAAAAAAAAACAAACTAAATATCTTGCATGGTAGGTTAAAATTGACGAAGTTAACTCATAATATTTAGTGACCTAAATTGTCTTCAAGACCCCAAAGATATAAAGATACAACGCTACAAGGACTTGTTGGCGCGTGGCCAAAATCGGAACTAACGCCGCCAACTTGTTTTGTCCAGTCGCTAGCACATCATGTTAGCACAAACTGTCAGATTTCCTCAGTCGATTTTAAACTTAACCATCAACATTTTAAGATTTAAAATCGTTTGGAGAAATTTGACAGTTTCGTGTAGCTTGATCTGCTAGCGACTGTCCATTCGATTTCTGCGACAATTTCACAAAATGTTTACCAACAACTGTCAATGTCAATGTCATTCAGGCACGAAAATATTCTTGTAGAACTCTAGTACTTCCACATGCGCAACAAAAATGTAGGACTCTTAAAGTTTTTAGCTGCCAAATGAAACTTATTGCTGTCAAACTGATAGCTAAAGCAGCTCACGTTAACACGATCCTAATCTATCTTCTATTACTAATAAAGCTGAAAGAATTTGTTTGTATGCTTGTTTGTTTGAACACCCTAATCTCTGGAACTACCAGTCGAATTTGAAAAATTCTTTTTGCATTTGATAGCCCAATTCTTAAGGAAGGCTATAGGCTATTTAAGATCACGCTAGGATTCATAGGTGCCGAGCAAAAAGAAAGAACGCTAAGCGAAAACGAAGTAATAGCGCGGGCAGGTGATGCGATGCGAAGGGGTGGGTCGGAGGAACAAGAAATTTCAAGCGGACGAAGTCGCGAGCAAAAGTCAATTGCATTATATTATGTCAGTCAAACATCGCTTTGAGTTGTCAATTAATCCCCGCCATACACGATATTCATTAAATAGTAACTACAAGTTTGTTAGACAGTCTGATTTAATACTAACATGAAATATACGTTTAGGGAGTACATTCAGGAGACTTAATATCCAATGTACAGTGGCGGAAAGAAAAGGTGACGCAAGAAGTGCCACATACCACCTTTCGAATTGTCAAAACACCGAAAAATTAACAGTGCTTCACGATTTCATTCTTTGACTGTACATAGTTAACATAATAAGCTTTAATATTTATATTAGTTCCACCAAAAAAAACTTATAATAAAAATCACATTCTTGGAACACAAATTAGGTTTAAATTCGCAAAATAACTACCTAGGTATAGTCCTATTGATACAAAGACATAGAATAATAGTGTTCTAAACGTTTTTGTCATAGATATGTCATGTTTGGTTGAATTTTATTCAGTATGTTATGTGAACTATGTCGCCACCTACCGACAGGAGACATTGACCCTGCAAGAAAATAAATTAATTTCAATAATGGCTCAGACAACAACAGGAGCAGATTTTCAAAAGAGCTGCCAAGGAAGCCCGTTTAAAAACATATTGTTAGTGTTTAAGCAGAAAAATCGTTTGCAGCTAAAAACATTTAAAGAAACTATTTTAGACAGAGCAGCACCTTAATTGCGTAACACTTTCTTCAGTCAAAATCCGAGATTTTTGAAAGATATTGCTAATACATTGCTTCATGTGTTTGAAAAATTTGTCCGCTCAACAACGTAAATAACGCAATGGACGTAGGAGAACTGTCAAAATGAAACCCATTCATTACGATCAATTGTCATTTTATGTGTGTTACGCAATTACCGCGCTGGAATTTGAATCTGCTGAACTAGTTCTATCTCTTAAGAGGGCGCTTCCCGGTCCGTCTATCGTCAATGCGAGCATAATTAAAAAGCTTGTTGTTTCATCCAACGCAATTTTTAGAAAAGAAGCAAGAGTGAGAACGCGATAACATCGAACGAAAATTGGCGCGCAAAGATTTCACAAAACTTGTTCCAGGAAATACGTGTTTTTGAAAAAGTCTTGCTAGTTTTTGGAAAAAATGTTTGTCATTTAGAATCTCCATTACCAGTGCGAGGTTCTATGAAGGTGTTTTCTTTACTTTTACAATTAATGAGTACATTATGAACGGCCAAAGTTCAGGTAAAATTTGTACAAAAAAGCAGATTTTTGGAGGCTTATACTGAATTTGTTTTTCGAAAATTTATTTTTTTTCTTGCATAGAAACCTAGATAAAGTACACAAGATACCTATTAGTTCAAAAATTTCAATGAAAGTTGTGTTAGAACGTTATAATTACGTACGAGCGTTTGTATGAAAAGCATGACGGGTTGGCCGCTCTTAAAGAGACTATCTACTTCATACTTTTTACTGCTATCGTTATAATTTTAATCAAGATTAACATACCTGATTCTTGTGGGCGTTATCCTGCAGCATGAGCTGTGTGATATAGAAGGAAGTGAGCGCGTTGCCGCCCAATGCAGCTGTGAACGCACGCACGATCGCCATTACCTGGTGACAAATACATTATTTTAATATATCAAACAAGAGACTCATTTTAGGATTGACAGCCAAAATTATGAAACAAACGTTTAATTAATTTAATTCCAATATGAAATAAGTTGACTGTTGTGTATAATTTAAATTACTATTGAAGCACTTCATAATTAAATTGTAATAATCAATTAATCATTAATATTAATCAATCTTCATTATTGACATTGTATATCTTTATTATTATGTACTTAGTATCTCTCGTGTACTTTTATTTTTACATGCCTTCTGGTGAAATATGGCTGTTGTTAATTTTATGTTTTATGTCACCTTGTTTTGTATCCATATTTGCGAAATAAATATTTTATCTCTTATCTAACGTATATACGTATTATTAGTTGGCGAAACATCAAAAAGAAAGAAATAAAAATAGGTTTATTTGTCACAGAAACACGTGCATACAAAAAGATAATAGCTCTGGTAATAATCTATCTATCTTCTATCTATATACATATATAAAAATGAATCCCCTATTTCCCATGGTCACGCCATAACTTGAGAACGACTTGACCGATTTCATCCATCTTTTTTTTTTAAAGTTTTCTTATACTTTGTAGAAGGTTCTTACAAGAAAGTTGCGATGCAACGGGGTGGGTCGGGGGTACAAGAAAAGTCACGCGGACGAAGTCGCGGGTAGGAGCTAGTGTAAAATAAAAACAAACAAAATAGATCAATAAATCACGAGCACAAAACACATCATAGACTTGATGACTTTCGGTATTGAAACACAACGTAAAACACGGTAGTAAAAGTATTGAAAACGTAGGAACCACCAAATTTTTAGGTTTAAAATACAGGTTGGCAGGAACATGGACGCGCAACCTGTTACCATGGATTTAGTACATGATTCTGAAGTCGAAATTTATAGTCGGTTATAAATAAAATGTGCTGTTCTATACATTTTGATGCAATATTTCTACGCTAGAATCATTTTATTTATTTTATTTTAGGAAAGCTTACAGCTAATACATTTCAATATATAGTACAATGTGTAAAAGATGGACAATTACAAGCTTCCACTAGCGATAATTCGAACGAAATTCATGTGCTGAATTCATGGTTACAGTTTGCGCGCGATGTCCCTGCCACCCTGTATATTTGTCAATTTGATGTTCTCGTATTATTGCAAATACATATTATTCTTATTCGTACAATAAAACAAAAAAAAAATTGTTTCCAAAACACATTATCATAGTTCATTAGATAGTGTCGCCACAAGGAGATGCAGCGTTGATGGAAGTTGCAAAATCGCCGTTCGCCGAAGATAAAAGTTTCGTGTCTGTTACGGCCCTTAGAGGGGACTTGTGGAGAGGGTACAATAGACAGGTGATGACGTCACTCACCTCGCAAGTAAACGTGTGCAGAAACCCGCTAAGACCTCCCAGCTCTCTGACCGCAGTGGTTTCTCTCACGAACAGTAACCGCAGCGCACACAGGCGACGCGACACTCGGCCGCCACTGATGTGGCTTAGAGTTGTCAGTGATACTGTTGTTGGGACCTGTCGGATGGAAGTAATTCAGTGGTAAAATCAATTTAGAGATAAGGATTAAATATAGTACTGTAACTTTAAAAGTATCAGCCTATAATGTTCCCACTGCTGGGACACAGGCCTCGTCTCTGTGAGAGAGAGTGGGCCGTAATTCATCACGCGGGCCCAGTGCAGGTTGGTAGATGTCACGTCTTCGAATTTTTTGAGAGCAGTAGTGATGAAATAATTTACACAAAGTAAAGCGTCTGGGTTCGAAGCTACGACCTACAACTAGTAAGTTGCGGCCGATACCACTGCTCCACCACTGCTCTTCAAAACTTCAAAGTGGGATGGGAAATGTACAATCAAGGAACTTTAATGGTGAGTAGATTGACACAATGCGTCAATTCGCAGGGTTACAGCCATTTTATACAACTAATAAACAATTACATTTGTACTATCATAACAGCTTCATCTTTCTGACTGACCGACTCCTTGACCATTCAAAGGTGTAAATGGTTTAATTAAAATAAATGCTTTGAGTTTGAGTAATATGAATTTAGGGACGATTTGAGTTGATATTTAATTTTGTTTAACAATCGAGATTCTTGACCACAAAAAAACATTTAAGAAAAGATAGGAAGTAAACACAATATTAAAGTATTTTTTGCAAGAATATTCTGGTTGATATTAGGTTCACAGCGTATAAGGTTACTAAATTAGATTAAGTAACAATAATAAAACAAAATGTGTAAAAAGCTTGAGGGTTATCATTAAATATAGGAAGGACGTATACGCCTCAATATTTGAAGAAAATATTAAGTAATTTTTTGTTCATTAAAAGCTTGTTTATATAAAAATTATGACTATTTTATTTGTAATTCATCATGATACACGCACCTGTCCATTAACAAAATTCTTTTCCTCCACAACCTCCGGCGGACTTTTAACTAGCTGCTCCTCATCCAACGTGAAGATATCATCGTCAGCGTCCCCGGTCTGCCCCTGGCTGCACTGGCTGCTGCCGGCGCTGGTGTGGTTGCTGTGATGGCTGCTGTGCTGGCTGCTGTGCTGGCTGCTCGAGTGGTTGCCGTTGTCGACGCCGTTCGCTTCGGGACTGTTCGGGTCTTGGAGGGGGATAGCGGATCCCGAGACTATGAGTTGGATTTCGTCCTATGGAGGTTTGAAGGTGTTATAATTAAAATAATAATGCTAGCTTTTTAGTGGCCTTCGTCAGGGCAAAAGCCTCTTCTCCTAGAGAAGGCGCGAGCATTGACCACTACGTTTGCTCAAGGATTGGCGATTTCAGACTTGTTGTTACTAATTATAAGTCCAGGTTTTCTCACGATCAGTTTTGATCAATCGAATTAGTTTAGGTTATTCATAGTTAGACGTAGGTTTCTCTGCCAAAATACTTTGTCAAGCTAAATCACTTATTTTGATTCTAATTGGCAGCTGGTAGACCTAATTTTGTTGGCTTTTAAATACAGCCAGTGTTTATGTGAGTGTTTGAATGATTATAGCGCCAAGCAACACTGCTGTGGTGCTGGTAAAATTACAGGTACACGAACACATTGCAATGGAAGACCGACATATTCAATGTGGTCGTCTCGTGACCAGGGTTTGAAATACTGGTATTTTCGGGAACTGGTACCAGAGTAGTACCTGTAGTGTTGGTACTGGTACCAGAGTAGTACCTGTACTATTGGTACTGGTACCAGAGTAGTACCTGTACTATTGGTACTGGTACCAGAGTAGTACCTGTACTATTTATTGGCACTGGTAACAGACGTAGTACCTATATTATTGATATTTCTAATCAGTATTGGTACTGTACCGGTACCAAACAAATATTTCCGTAAGTTAGAGTGAGAAAACAGATACAGCAAGTAAAAAGGATAGATAAATAGGTATTAGAAAAACAACTTCAAGGTTGCCAACCGAACGAGGTTCCTCGTACAAATATGAGATTTGCGGTGCACGCCGGGTATCTGAATTTGTTACAGGTACTTGTTAGATGGAGTACCGGTACCCAGGTACCGAAATGGCCAAAACCGCTAAACCTTGACCCACGCAGCTATTACAGAAGGCCAAATCTCGTACGTAAAAAACGTTCAAATTCAAGTCGCAATCTAATCGCGACGATGAAAATCAAACACTTGTCAAATGTGTAAGTAAAGGTTTTATTGACAGATTGGGTCTGAGATTAGAATGTAAACGTTCTTAAAAATACGGGAATTTCCCTCTTAGGTTGTAATATGCAAAGGCTACTGCTTGACATTAACTTTCAACTACGATGACACTGAAAATTTATTAACAGTCATAACATAAACATTATTATGCAAATATGCTACGATCAAAAACAAAAAAGAATTTATTCTCACAGTCACACACTCTCACAACCCCCCCCCCCCCACGCGCACAACACCCCCACACACACATCCCCAACTACACAAACTATAGATACACGCAGTACACACTCAACCTCACTCCCACCCTGATACTAACCATACTAACAAATAAATCGCAACTATAATTAGTAAGCTTTTAAAAAAAAATATTAACGTTTCCCTAATTGCATACCATTTGTACGAGTACATAACATAATTTGTTAAACTTAAATGAAGGAGTCCTGGTGACCTGAAATACAGGCCTTGAGCCTAGATTAGGCACCAGTCTCCCACAATATAATACCCCTATAATATGTTACCGTAGAAATAAGGCTAGCAATTAAGAGTAATATTGTGGAGAAAATAAACTATTTTTTATTATTATTTTATTATTATTAACATTTGACAGGTCCTCAACTAGCTAAAAACAATACATAATTATTAACAAGTATTGTATCATTACTAGCTTCTGCCTGCGACTTCGTCCGCAATTTTGGCTCCCGAACTAACACGTCGCATCCTATTGCCCGCCTGCGCTATTACTTCGTTTTCTGATATTTTTTTCGTTTCGTTCGGCTCCTAAGGGTCGTACCGTGATGTTAAATAGCCTAAAAATTTCCTCAAGAATTGGTCTATCAAATGCAAAAAGAATTTTTCAAATCCGACAAGAGATTAGATTCAAACAAAATAACCAACTCTTCAGCTTTCTTATTAGTATATAGATAATATATTACGTCGCGCTCACCTCAGGTAGCTCCAGTTGGAACCGCGGCGCCACCAGCGCACACGGCTGCAGCCGCCGCAGCTTGTAGGCCACCCCGCACGTGGCGCTCCGATGTCCTGCCGCCCTGTACAGTGTACACTATGTCGCGCTCACCTCAGGTAGCTCCAGTTGGAACCGCGGCGCCACCAGCGCACACGGCTGCAGCCGCCGCAGCTTGTAGGCCACCCCGCACGTGGCGCTCCGATGTCCTGCCGCCCTGTACAGTGTACACTATGTCGCGCTC
This sequence comes from Dryobotodes eremita, assembly GCA_917490735.1. Lineage (NCBI taxonomy): Eukaryota > Metazoa > Arthropoda > Insecta > Lepidoptera > Noctuidae > Dryobotodes > Dryobotodes eremita. The sequence goes on along the minus strand of OU823265.1, from coordinate 17,419,319 downwards.
ACCTCAGGTAGCTCCAGTTGGAACCGCGGCGCCACCAGCGCACACGGCTGCAGCCGCCGCAGCTTGTAGGCCACCCCGCACGTAGCGCTCCGATGTCCTGCCGCCCTGTACAGTGTACACTATGTCGCGCTCACCTCAGGAAGCTCCAGTTGGAACCGCGGCGCCACCAGCGCACACGGCTGCAGCCGCCGCAGCTTGTAGGCCACCCCGCACGTGGCGCTCCGATGTCCTGCCGCCCTGTACAGTGTACACTATGTCGCGCTCACCTCAGGTAGCTCCAGTTGGAACCGCGGCGCCACCAGCGCACACGGCTGCAGCCGCCGCAGCTTGTAGGCCACCCCGCACGTGGCGCTCCGATGTCCTGCCGCCCTGTACAGTGTACACTATGTCGCGCTCACCTCAGGCAGCTCCAGTTGGAACCGCGGCGCCACCAGCGCACACGGCTGCAGCCGCCGCAGCTTGTAGGCCACCCCGCACGTGGCGCTCCGATGTCCTGCCGCCCTGTACAGTGTACACTATGTCGCGCTCACCTCAGGTAGCTCCAGTTGGAACCGCGGCGCCACCAGCGCACACGGCTGCAGCCGCCGCAGCTTGTAGGCCACCCCGCACGTGGCGCTCCGATGTCCTGCCGCCCTGTACAGTGTACACTATGTCGCGCTCACCTCAGGTAGCTCCAGTTGGAACCGCGGCGCCACCAGCGCACACGGCTGCAGCCGCCGCAGCTTGTAGGCCACCCCGCACGTAGCGCTCCGATGTCCTGCCGCCCTGTACAGTGTACACTATGTCGCGCTCACCTCAGGTAGCTCCAGTTGGAACCGCGGCGCCACCAGCGCACACGGCTGCAGCCGCCGCAGCTTGTAGGCCACCCCGCACGTGGCGCTCCGATGTCCTGCCGCCCTGTACAGTGTACACTATGTCGCGCTCACCTCAGGTAGCTCCAGTTGGAACCGCGGCGCCACCAGCGCACACGGCTGCAGCCGCCGCAGCTTGTAGGCCACCCCGCACGTGGCGCTCCGATGTCCTGCCGCCCTGTACAGTGTACACTATGTCGCGCTCACCTCAGGTAGCTCCAGTTGGAACCGCGGCGCCACCAGCGCACACGGCTGCAGCCGCCGCAGCTTGTAGGCCACCCCGCACGTGGCGCTCCGATGTCCTGCCGCCCTGTACAGTGTACACTATGTCGCGCTCACCTCAGGTAGCTCCAGTTGGAACCGCGGCGCCACCAGCGCACACGGCTGCAGCCGCCGCAGCTTGTAGGCCACCCCGCACGTGGCGCTCCGATGTCCTGCCGCCCTGTACAGTGTACACTATGTCGCGCTCACCTCAGGTAGCTCCAGTTGGAACCGCGGCGCCACCAGCGCACACGGCTGCAGCCGCCGCAGCTTGTAGGCCACCCCGCACGTGGCGCTCCGATGTCCTGCCGCCCTGTACAGTGTACACTATGTCGCGCTCACCTCAGGTAGCTCCAGTTGGAACCGCGGCGCCACCAGCGCACACGGCTGCAGCCGCCGCAGCTTGTAGGCCACCCCGCACGTGGCGCTCCGATGTCCTGCCGCCCTGTACAGTGTACACTATGTCGCGCTCACCTCAGGTAGCTCCAGTTGGAACCGCGGCGCCACCAGCGCACACGGCTGCAGCCGCCGCAGCTTGTAGGCCACCCCGCACGTGGCGCTCCGATGTCCTGCCGCCCTGTACAGTGTACACTATGTCGCGCTCACCTCAGGTAGCTCCAGTTGGAACCGCGGCGCCACCAGCGCACACGGCTGCAGCCGCCGCAGCTTGTAGGCCACCCCGCACGTGGCGCTCCGATGTCCTGCCGCCCTGTACAGTGTACACTATGTCGCGCTCACCTCAGGTAGCTCCAGTTGGAACCGCGGCGCCACCAGCGCACACGGCTGCAGCCGCCGCAGCTTGTAGGCCACCCCGCACGTGGCGCTCCGATGTCCTGCCGCCCTGTACAGTGTACACTATGTCGCGCTCACCTCAGGTAGCTCCAGTTGGAACCGCGGCGCCACCAGCGCACACGGCTGCAGCCGCCGCAGCTTGTAGGCCACCCCGCACGTGGCGCTCCGATGTCCTGCCGCCCTGTACAGTGTACACTATGTCGCGCTCACCTCAGGTAGCTCCAGTTGGAACCGCGGCGCCACCAGCGCACACGGCTGCAGCCGCCGCAGCTTGTAGGCCACCCCGCACGTGGCGCTCCGATGTCCTGCCGCCCTGTACAGTGTACACTATGTCGCGCTCACCTCAGGTAGCTCCAGTTGGAACCGCGGCGCCACCAGCGCACACGGCTGCAGCCGCCGCAGCTTGTAGGCCACCCCGCACGTGGCGCTCCGATGTCCTGCCGCCCTGTACAGTGTACACTATGTCGCGCTCACCTCAGGTAGCTCCAGTTGGAACCGCGGCGCCACCAGCGCACACGGCTGCAGCCGCCGCAGCTTGTAGGCCACCCCGCACGTGGCGCTCCGATGTCCTGCCGCCCTGTACAGTGTACACTATGTCGCGCTCACCTCAGGTAGCTCCAGTTGGAACCGCGGCGCCACCAGCGCACACGGCTGCAGCCGCCGCAGCTTGTAGGCCACCCCGCACGTGGCGCTCCGATGTCCTGCCGCCCTGTACAGTGTACACTATGTCGCGCTCACCTCAGGTAGCTCCAGTTGGAACCGCGGCACCACCAGCGCACACGGCTGCAGCCGCCGCAGCTTGTAGGCCACCCCGCACGTGGCGCTCCGATGTCCTGCCGCCCTGTACAGTGTACACTATGTCGCGCTCACCTCAGGTAGCTCCAGTTGGAACCGCGGCGCCACCAGCGCACACGGCTGCAGCCGCCGCAGCTTGTAGGCCACCCCGCACGTGGCGCTCCGATGTCCTGCCGCCCTGTACAGTGTACACTATGTCGCGCTCACCTCAGGTAGCTCCAGTTGGAACCGCGGCGCCACCAGCGCACACGGCTGCAGCCGCCGCAGCTTGTAGGCCACCCCGCACGTGGCGCTCCGATGTCCTGCCGCCCTGTACAGTGTACACTATGTCGCGCTCACCTCAGGTAGCTCCAGTTGGAACCGCGGCGCCATCAGCGCACACGGCTGCAGCCGCCGCAGCTTGTAGGCCACCCCGCACGTGGCGCTCCGATGTCCTGCCGCCCTGTACAGTGTACACTATGTCGCGCTCACCTCAGGTAGCTCCAGTTGGAACCGCGGCGCCACCAGCGCACACGGCTGCAGCCGCCGCAGCTTGTAGGCCACCCCGCACGTGGCGCTCCGATGTCCTGCCGCCCTGTACAGTGTACACTATGTCGCGCTCACCTCAGGTAGCTCCAGTTGGAACCGCGGCGCCACCAGCGCACACGGCTGCAGCCGCCGCAGCTTGTAGGCCACCCCGCACGTGGCGCTCCGATGTCCTGCCGCCCTGTACAGTGTACACTATGTCGCGCTCACCTCAGGTAGCTCCAGTTGGAACCGCGGCGCCACCAGCGCACACGGCTGCAGCCGCCGCAGCTTGTAGGCCACCCCGCACGTGGCGCTCCGATGTCCTGCCGCCCTGTACAGTGTACACTATGTCGCGCTCACCTCAGGTAGCTCCAGTTGGAACCGCGGCGCCACCAGCGCACACGGCTGCAGCCGCCGCAGCTTGTAGGCCACCCCGCACGTGGCGCTCCGATGTCCTGCCGCCCTGTACAGTGTACACTATGTCGCGCTCACCTCAGGTAGCTCCAGTTGGAACCGCGGCGCCACCAGCGCACACGGCTGCAGCCGCCGCAGCTTGTAGGCCACCCCGCACGTGGCGCTCCGATGTCCTGCCGCCCTGTACAGTGTACACTATGTCGCGCTCACCTCAGGTAGCTCCAGTTGGAACCGCGGCGCCACCAGCGCACACGGCTGCAGCCGCCGCAGCTTGTAGGCCACCCCGCACGTGGCGCTCCGATGTCCTGCCGCCCTGTACAGTGTACACTATGTCGCGCTCACCTCAGGTAGCTCCAGTTGGAACCGCGGCGCCACCAGCGCACACGGCTGCAGCCGCCGCAGCTTGTAGGCCACCCCGCACGTGGCGCTCCGATGTCCTGCCGCCCTGTACAGTGTACACTATGTCGCGCTCACCTCAGGTAGCTCCAGTTGGAACCGCGGCGCCACCAGCGCACACGGCTGCAGCCGCCGCAGCTTGTAGGCCACCCCGCACGTGGCGCTCCGATGTCCTGCCGCCCTGTACAGTGTACACTATGTCGCGCTCACCTCAGGTAGCTCCAGTTGGAACCGCGGCGCCACCAGCGCACACGGCTGCAGCCGCCGCAGCTTGTAGGCCACCCCGCACGTGGCGCTCCGATGTCCTGCCGCCCTGTACAGTGTACACTATGTCGCGCTCACCTCAGGTAGCTCCAGTTGGAACCGCGGCGCCACCAGCGCACACGGCTGCAGCCGCCGCAGCTTGTAGGCCACCCCGCACAGCGCGCGCCGCACGTGGCGCTCCGCAGCCACGCTGCCCGCGCCGCCTGACAGCACCAGGCGACCACGCCACACCTGCCGGAACAAAATGGTTAAATATCTTCTTAGCGTGATGATGGAAACAATAATTGTGTCGGCTTAGAAGTTGCAGCTTGCCACTAGTCAGTTATTGTCAGTGGCGTTAATGAGTTCCTGTGACGTACAGCCGGTATGAGAGCACATAGGACATGAAAAAGAGGCTGCTGCATGCACTGGTGAGAGTGTTACAACTCATATGATACTGTAAGCTGCCATACAGCAAAACAAAAGGCATAGGCAGCGAAAAGTGACGGCGACTAAAATTCCGATAAGGATTTCTCACGATTATTTTTATCAAATCAATCAAAATCAAATCAAAATATTTTTTTTTACATAAACCTACATGGGCACTTATGAAACGTCAAAAGCTAGATGCACGGCTCCAATGAGGGCTATCGTGCTTGAGCTCGCCGCTAGATGCGCTAGTGTAGAGTAAGGTCTCTAGATGTCAAAATATGTACTGAACGTTCACTGTTTGCGGGATTTTTATCCCGGATTTTAACGAATGAGTTATAATAGCTGTGATGTTTGTGCCATTCTTGATTAATTATGGCTTAAGATATAAGTAAAAAGTTAGGTTCTAATTTGGTAGCACTTGAAGGAAGAAGAAGATTTCTCTGCTTCTTGCTTGCCAATTTTAGGAACATTATAGTCTAAATATTCATTTGAAGTTTTAAAATGTAATTAAATAAACATACTATGAATATCAGGGTGCTTAAACATATCCAAAACATAATATAAAAGTACTGCAACAGGACCTTACAGTGAGCACAAAAACGATAGCCCCCATTAGTTGTTTCCTATGGAAAAGAGCCGGAAAGAAACTCCACGGTTACTCTTTTAAAAATAAGGGGCTTTTACAATGTTTCAAATTACAGTGTTGATAGGTATGGGAGGACAGTGTAGGCCTGTCAAAAAGTAACAGGTACTCAACAAAATAGAAAAGGTCCACAAATCTACAGTCTACAAGTTAGGCCTACAACGTTCTCACATTCACAATGTATAGAAGAATCTATATAAAAATAAAAGCCTATTTAAACCAAATGACATGATTGCCATTACAACTGTAACAAATCTGAATTAAAATTCTGTCTACAAAAGCCATAAATAAGGAGTTGAAATAAGAATTGGAGGTATATAATGTCAAATAATGAGAAGATTATGTCAAAGAAGACAGTGAAAAATTAAAAACTTTGTAATTTGGGAGCAGTTAATAGACATTTAAATAGTGATGTCGTTAATGAGGTACCAGGAAGTCACATGTGCAGAAGGAATTATTGCCAAACTTCTTGTCTTCAACGTAGTCTTTAATCTTATAATATGCATTTTTGGTAAAGATACGTTTGATGTGGGTTTTGAACTTTCCATCGCTAAGTTCTGTAACTGTCTTTGGTAACTTGTTATAGAAGCGGCTACTGTTTATAAGAAATGACTTGCTTGTTTTAGTTAATCTAAATTTGGGTATCACAATTCCATGTGCTACGTGTATTTATATTATGGAAATCGCTTCTTATTTTGAAAAGTCCAAGTTTTTGCGAACGTACAAAATACTTTCTAAGATATAAAGAGTAGGCAGAGTTATTACATCAGTTTCTTTGAATTTGTTTCTAAGAGACTCGCGAGAACCCATTTTAAAGATAGCGCGAATTGCCCTCTTTTGTAAAATGAAAATTGAATTTACGTCAGCTGTCGATCTCCAAAGCAGAACGCGATAAGACATAATACTGTGGAAATAAGCAAAGTATACTAACCTAGCAGTGGATATATCAGACAACTGCCTTATTTTTCTTACTGATAAGCAGCTGAACTTAATCTACCTGAAAGGGCTTTAATGTGGGCGCCCCATTGCAATTTTGTATCTAAACTAATTCCTAGAAATACGGTTTCCGTAATAACAACTAGTTTCTTGCCATCAAGTTTTTAATTTAGACCCACTTGGGGTACATTTGGTAAATGAAAACTTAAGACATTTAGTTTTGTTCGCATTAAGTAAAAGATTATTAGCTGCGAACAATTTCGAAAGAACCACCAGACTATCGTTGACATGTAAGACATCCGGATCTTTTCTATCTATTTTAAAAATAAGAGAAGTGTCATCAGCGAATAAAATTATATCCGATAAGTTAGCCATCATTTAAGGAAGGTCGTTAATATAAACTAGAAATAGAAAAGGGCCAAGAATTGAACCTTGAGGTACGCCCATCTTAACTAAGGACCCCGAGGACGTTGCCCCGTTAACGTTGACTTTTTGCTGCCTGTTAGATAGATAGGAAAGAACAAGATCAGCAGCTTGTCCACGAATTCCGTAGTGGTGTAATTTACGGATCAGTGTATTGTAGTCAACGCACTCAAACGCTTTTGAGAGGTCACAGAAAATGCCAATTGCATCCTGGGACTTTTCCCGGGATTCCAAAATGTGACTGGTTAGTTTTACTCCCGCGTCAGTCGTCGACCTACCTTTCGTGAAACCAAACGGGCGACTATGTAAAATCCCATTTGAGTTAAAATGTGACAACATCTGGTCTAGCATGATTTTTTCATAGATTTTACGCAATGCTGGTAGCACAGATATAGGTCTATAAATAGAGGGATCACCCTTACTACCTGATTTGAAAATTGATACTCAACATAAGTCAGTCTCCACGAATCTTATAAAAATTGACAAAATCGCTGTTGTTTCAAAGCTACCTTATTTGTTTCAAAGTAATGTTTAAAAAAAATTACGTATTAATTTAAAATATTGCCAACAGTATCTTCAACACTATATAGGGTGACTGGTAATTAGTGACCGATATTTAAACACATGATTGTACTCATCATAATAAACAACTTTCCCAAAGAAACATTTTTTTTTATTTTTTATCTAGCACTTGTCGCCAATCACACCAATAGAATATTGAGTACATAACAAGAATGATACACCATCAGCTGTAATTTAATTTAGTTACATACAAACAAAAAAAAAATGAATCCTCTTTTACCACGCATTATTTTTTTTCATTAATTTAACAACGGACCGCGCGCGCGCTATCAGCTGTGAGTTGCTTGACCCCGTTCTGTCTCGTGATACATGTAGGTACCTACTACCGTACCGTGTAACAGTGCGAAGGGCAGAGCGCGCACGTGCCTCGCGACCGCACATCGTCGACGGACACGCCACCGTCCGCCGCGGCACGGCGCGGAACCCAGCATCCGTGTACCTACCTAGGTAGTGTACATGTTCAGGTTGTTGCTAAGTTAACAACAAATTATACAAAAAACACCGTGTTTAACTGTACTCCACTATTAATATCCAACGTAAGGCTGCATAATACTAACAAGGCGCGGGCCGTCTTACGCTATCAGCTGTTAGTTGCTTGACCGGTAACCCCGTTCTGTCTCATGTAGGTAAGTAAGTACTACCACTACTGTCGGACCCAGACGGCACGTATTCGATACTTCTAATTATATGATGAATTGTAAAATTTGAACTATTACTGTAGTAGCGGTAGCGTATCCCCGCCACGCGCCGCGCCTTGAGCTCCTGTGACGCAAACACAAACAGTCAACCCCGGAAGCGCGTCGCTTACGCATGTTGCAAATTGAATCGCTCGCACAAAATAACTTTAACAATGCGCGGTGTCGAGTATCGAGTCAGGTAGTGAGTAGTGGCGTCCAGACCACCTATAAACATCGTGTACATAACAGAATAAACGTAAGTCCTGAAAATAGTTTGTTTAGAAATAAATAATGCATTTGTGGTAGCGCGCGCACGTAAAGTACCTACGGAAATACCTACTAGTTAATTATTCCCTTCTCACCGTCCCGCAAACGGATAAACGTTCATTCACATCTACCAGCACGCAGCGTGTTCAGCCAGCACGCGCGCACGTAACCTTGCAGACACACCAAATACACTCGTAGGTGTTCATGCCTACCGGCACACGGCCGACAGACACTCACAAACGTGTCCATTATTATTATTATTCTATCTACGATCACTTGATCACTCAAATCGTAAGAAAACTAACTAATTCGGGTGTAATTGGGTTATTTTTTCATTATTCATATTGCTGGTGCGTTTCGCATTCATGTGAAAGCGAGATGCATACGGTCGCCGCCGGCGGCTGTATTAAAGGAGTAGGTCTTTCAGGCACGCCGCCACACCACCTCCACCACCGCCGACCGCTCCGCGTGTTTATGCCATCCGCTCCGCACCATCGTCGTCGTCGGCAGACTCAACGCCATTACCTACACTTTTTTGTGGGAATTCTGACGAATCGTTTGTTCATTACTTTAGTAATGCGGGTGAATAGAACTCGCATTTATCGCAGTGAAGTGACATACCTACACTGCGTACGTAAACGGCCACGCGGCCGCCGCACCGCGGATTTGCGTCGGCGTTGCGTTGTGTCGGTCGGCGGCACAGGCCTCCGCGGCTGACGAAGCACGTTAGCGTGGGCGCTCCGGCCTACTGACTGTTACACGACATGATAAATGGCGGGCGAGTGAGAAGTCATTGTTGTTTTAATAAATAAATAAGTGCGAACCCCTAGACAGTTTTGTCATTTCGTTGATTATTTATTAATACGTACCTATAATAACTACTACTTACTACAACTCTAGCAATACAGAATGGGGTCAAAAAAAATAATCTGCTGATAGTGTCGTGACTACTTTTACCGGGATCGCGCCCGATGCCTAAATATTTCGTAGTTACGCGGCCATACGTTGCATCTTAAAAGTGAAGTACTGTTAAACACGGCGTTTTTTTTTTGTATAATTTGTTGTTAACTTAGCAACAACCTGAACACGTACACTACCTAGGTAGGTACACGGATGCTGGGTTCCGCGCCGTGCCGCGGCGGACGGTGGCGTGTCCGTCGACGACATAGATATCCGAGAGATATGCCTTTACTCTATATTTGCTCAAGTTTAAGTGTCGCCACCTTTTCCCCACTCCTGAAACTCACACATACACCAAAGAAATAGATACGGCACACATGATGCTTTTTTCGCACACAAACAAGAAAATATGCGTAACACTTTTGTACTCTTTTATTGCACATATGCTCAAAAGGGGCGGGCACTAGAAAGTATAGATACAGTCACTGAATGCACACATGTAACTGTAGCATCAACTAGGGAAGAGGGATTGGTATAAATATGTGATCGATAAAAATATCGATGAAAACCGACTGCAAAAAGAGGTGTTTTTTGGACGTATTTTGTATCGTTTATTTTTTCTGCTTTTCGATGTGGAATGTTAAAACACAAATAACAACAAATCAAGTAAAAATACAATATTTTCGTTTGCAAATAACATTTAAGTAAATCAGTTTCTTCAGTTCCTCCCCGGACCTAGAATTTATTCGAGGCGGGGCAAAAACTGTAATCTGCCGCTCCCCGCCCCGCCAATCTTTTAACCTTTTACATGAAGCCTTATCTATTTAAATATACATGGACATGTCGAACAATTATTTAGGATAGGACAGGACATATTTGAAATAAATCGTGAGATTATCGCATACTAGCTTCTGTACGCGACTTCGTCCGCGTGAAACCTCGGCCCCCGACCCACCGCGTCGCTGCGCATCACTCGCCCACGATATTACTTCCTTTTCGCTTAGCATTCTTTCTGACCTTATTTCTTACTGCTCGGTTTCTTAGGATCGTAGTGTGATGTTAAAAACAGCCTATAACCTTCCTCAAGAATTGGGCTATCAAATGCAACAAGATTTTTTCAAATTTTACTCCTAGTTCCAGGGATTAGCGCGTTCAAACAAAAAAAACTCTTCAGCTTTATTATTAGCAGAAGATTAGAATAAATATTTTACTCTTTGAGCCTTTTGTTCTGCAAAAAAATCGATGGCATTGTCATAATTAATCTGATTGTCATGATTTTTGATTGCTAAGATCACATCCGACTTATGCAGAAAAGCTTAACACCAATTAAGACAATCTAGAATGTACTAGCGAGCGGAGCGAGCGCGAAAATTTTAGCACTGCCTCAGATAAGATTTTTTAAGTCCGAAAAGTTTTAAGAATTAAGAGTCGCTAGGCTAGGAATATTTTGCCAAAAACATATTAGTAAAATTTTATCGATCGATAATGCTCCAATCCAAGAGCTGCGCCAGCGCTGTGGTAAAAACTTAAAGGAAATCGTGTCGCCTTTGCACATAAAGGCGGCGAAAAGGGCGGGATGTCCGGCGCCCCCGCTTCGCGAAGTAAAATTTCTAAAATAAAGAATTTGTTCCTTAAATTATTGCCCACAGACGTGACAGAGGCGCTGATCCTCCTAAGGATCGCCACGGCATAGATCTGTTGCAAGAGATGGAAAGCTAACGTTTTTGTATCGCCAAATAAAATTGGAGCATGTGTTTTAAAAACGGAGAGTTCCTGGTAAAATTCAACTGCTTCGCCCGCAACCCGCTCACACCGTTTGACGATCTACTCGTATGCCTACGCTAATCACGGAGTGATTTCCTCAGTGTGCCACCCGCAGAGAAAGATAATAAGTACTGCGCATCTCACTTATCGCAGAGTTGCGGTGCGCTGAGTAGTGTACTTGTCTGCCACGCTTGAATTTGCCCCCCCCCCCCCCCTAGATCCGGGGCTGCCCTTACTTAAAATTAAAACTGTTAAATTGTATCGCACACAAAACAGCAATTTAAATAGGTACTTATTGAACATTATATCTGACGCTTTCATAATTTAGGTGTTCCATTCGTAACCAAAAAATGTAAGCAAATATCAATATGTTATTCCATCACACATTTTGTCACTTGGATAATATTATTATCCATCGGGTCTTGCTCAAACTGGTGAAAATCAGTTGATGAGAAAATATTTGTATTGACAAAGTGTCTAAGAGCTTTTGGGACTAGCAGCGTCTTTATGAACTTTGAAGTCACTTGAAATTTGTTTGAGGGAAACCAATTATTTGCCCTGCATTTTGCATCTACCCATTTATGTTTAATTTCTGGATCTTTCGGGAAACTGAAATAATATGTATTAATTCTTATTTAAAATTCTTAATACAATTTCCTATTAGAGCAACTAACAATTATCGATATTTATATGTCAGCGCTACGCACCACTGATGCATTGTTTTGACATGCGTCAGTCATTAGGCAAAGGCTGTCGCATGTCAAAAATATTTCACAACTAAATAATTTGTAAAATACTTAAATATTATAATTAATACAGTGATTTTTTTGTTACCGGTGGTAAGACAAGCCACTTGTACTAAGGTTTGTTGTAATAGTGCTATTTTTTCAAATAAGGACGGAAATATTCGGCATTTCATAAAAATACGAAATCACACTACACGTTCCGATGCAAACATATGACTAAACGGTGCTCACTGCAGTCGCGCGTATCTAAGGTCAGTTGGACCCAACAGAGGCGACATGTGCCACGCCTCCAAGGCATATCCCTCGATATCCGTGGTCGACGATGTGCGGTCGCGAGGCACGTGCGCGCTCTGCCCTTCGCACTGTTACACGGTACGGTAGTAGGAACCTACATGTATCACGAGACAGAACGGGGTCAAGCAACTCACAGCTGATAGCGCGCGCGCGGTCCGTTGTTATATTAATGAAAAAAAAATAATGCGTGGTAAAAGAGGATTATTTTTTTTTTGTTTGTATGTAACTAAATTAAATTACAGCTGATGTTGTATCATTCTTGTTATGTACTCAATATTCTATTGGGGTGATTGGCGACAAGTGCTAGACAAAAACAAAAAAAAATTGTTTCTTTGGGAAAGTTGTTCATTATGATGAGTACAATCATGTGTTTAAATATCGGTCACTAATTACCAGTCACCCTATATAGTACTTCTCTGTGGGCACTCACTGACGCAGTACGCGCCACTCGTAGGAAATAGATCGTCAACCTTTTTAAATCCTACTTGGAATTTCATATTTTAATTGTGTTTTAAAAATTAAAGCGTCTGCAGCTTGTAACAGGCAATTCAACGATGGCGTCCAATGTGGGACCTGCGAAACACCTGGATTAAGATGTGCAATCATCTCCGAAGCCGGATGGAGAAAGCTGGGTGCCACTAGAATGGCACAATGGAAATGTCTCACGTATAGAGCTTCATCAACCTCATCACCAGCTGTGCTTACTCCTGACCCAGCATCCCTCGAAACCATACTGTGTGAAATTGCGTGATCGAGATTATGTTATGACTGGGCAAACGCGTGCTGGGGGTGTACTTATTGCTACTCCTAGGGAATTATCATGTATTTCTTAAACATGGAGAAGGCCTTCGACCGTGTATGGCACGAAGGCCTCATACATAAACTTGCTACGTCTTGCTACGTCTGACGCGCCCCGTCGCGTTGTTAGGGTGGTCTCTTCCTTTCTGTCCCACAGGATCTTCAGGGTGCTGGTCGACTGGGCGCTATCTAGCGCCCGGCCGGTGCTGGCGGGTGTACCGCAAGGCAAATGCGTCTCGCCGGCGTGTTATTCACGTTAGACCGACGACATCCTCACAACCCCAGACGCGACGCTCGCGCTGTATGCTGAGTACGCTGAGTACATTACCACCTCGCTTAACGCGAAGTACGCGGCCGTCAAAATGCAGCGAGCCTTCAACCTGCTTCCAGAGTCTGCTGCTGGGAGTCCATCAAGATTCCAAACTCACTTTTGAATCACATGTAGATGCAATTGTTGCTAAGGCATTGAAATCACTGGGTTTCATAATCCGGCTATCCAAGTGCTTTACTCAAGCCAAAACCTTAAAAAAAAACTATTCTGTACTTTGTCAGAAGCCACTTGGAGTACGCGTCTGAGATATGGAATCCGTGTTACCACAAATACATTGATCGCATAGAGAACGTCCAAAAGAGATTCATAAAGTACTTATGCTACCATCAAAGAGTACCGTATCACTCTGAAAATTACCTTAACGTCTGTAAAAAATATCATTTATTGCCCCTAATTAATCGTCGTGAGATCTCCGACTGTGTTTTGTTACTAAAGACCTTTAATAAGAATATTAATAGCTCCGAAATTCTATCCAAATTTTACGTCGACGTCCCCAGAAGGTCGAAGGGGTCCAATCTTCCGCTTCGTGTGCCATTTGCTCCGACTAATAGGGTGTGTGAACAGCATGACTTCAATCCTTTTACAACAGCTGTGTCCGTGGCCAAAAAGTGCTGGAGCCTTAACTTTTTAATATTAATATGCATAATTATGACTTTGGCGGTTTATTGTTTTTGTTGGCAATACTGTGTTGTTCAAAGATTTCTTTTATTATTATTTTGATATTTATATGTAAAGACTTGTAATTGGCTGTCAGTCACATTTTCAATTTCTTAGTCTGTTTTGTTTAGCTGTAAGTCTTCCAAAGGAAATAATAAATAATAAACTCGTAACAAACCTGTGCAAACGCCTGTGGTTGTGCTCCCATGACAGGTTTGAGTCCGTGCGTGTACACCTGCATATTCACGTGACGTTTAGCGAGTGCACGAGCAGTCTCCACCTAAACAATATGAAAAAAAAAGAATACTTTAAAATCGATGGTATTATTCATGCATCAACCACCAACCGGTCCTCTAAAACTTTATTGGACTTTGAACGGTAAAACAGCTTCGATAGGAGTTCCAATTTAACTAAAATTTCAATGGTACTGAGAATATTTTAAAAGATGGTATGAGAAATTTTTCTAAAAGCATTATCTTTTCTGCAAATATGCTGTCAAACAAAATGATATCAACAAATTTTTAGAACATTTTATATGTATTTCTTTAAATACGGTGGCGAAGAGAAAAATTAAGGGTGAACAGTTATTCATCTACAGGCTGGAGATTTAGTCATCAGCATCCGTCAAGCGGGTAATTCTATTCTACCCGTCATTAAAACCTTTTCACGAGCGTTGGCAAAATATTTGCCACAGCGGTATTTTGAATCTGGCGCGTAATCGATTTGGCAGAACAATATTTTTAATCTACGTACATAAAAATTACAAAACAAATATATTGCCACCCCCCATAAAAGTAAATAGGGATATCTAGGGGGAGGAATTGTTCAGAAATGTTTTGTAGGGGGCCTCAAACTACGTCAACACTCTTTAAAACAAAAAAAAAAAGTACGTACTTCGTACTGTCCGTTAAAGGGTTAAACAATTTTTACTACGAAACTGATCCGATTCGAGAAAAAAAAAACAAATTCCTATACAACAGTAGATAGACTATTCCGATGCAGTTATGTTTTTTTTTTTACAATTCTGGTGTGAGTTTCATAGCGAAAGTTGTTTAGAATGACGTGTAGAATCACTCCCTTGACGGATGCAGGTGATTAAATCGCCACCTAGTATCCTACTAATATTATAAATGTGAAAGTTTGTGAGGTTGGATGGATGGATGGATGGATGGATAGATGTTTGTTACTCTTTCACGCAAAAACTACTGAACGGGTTTGGATGGAATTTGGAACACAGACAGTTTATAATCTGGATTAACACGTAGGAAACTTTTTATCCCGGTAGTACGTTCCCGTGGGATAATTTCCGACATCCACGCAAAAGCTAGGAGAGACTAAATTGAACAGGCTTTTAAAAACCGTTTATAAAGTAACTTACATCCTCAGCCTCGTCCAGTTCGAGTACGCACGCATCTTTATCAGCGCACAAGTCTAACGCAGGCGCCTCTTCACCTTCCACCTCCGGCAGCACACCATTTGTAGCGTGTTCTATCCCACCTGATAACATAAGAAAAGAAGGAAAAGTAGGTTTATTTGTCATAGAAACACGTGCATACAAAAAGGATGGTATGAAGTATTGAGTCCTTTAAATAAGCTATCATCATTTGCCTGCTTTTTCCCACCTATGTTATTTTGTACTTGTAGACACAAATCACAGGATTGTTGGGATTTGTGTGTAAGGTTTGTTCTTTTATATTGTCAATAAACTTTTTTACTTTACTTATGTTGGGGTCAGCTTGCAGTCTAACC
This sequence comes from Dryobotodes eremita, assembly GCA_917490735.1. NCBI lineage: Eukaryota > Metazoa > Arthropoda > Insecta > Lepidoptera > Noctuidae > Dryobotodes > Dryobotodes eremita. The sequence goes on along the minus strand of OU823265.1, from coordinate 17,403,861 downwards.
GGATGGAGCTGAAAACCAGTATTGTACATGGAGCGATTGCCTATCTGATCTCCGCAACCCAGTCATTTTAATTATAACAAGTAAGCTATAATTGGGTGAAAAGTTACAACCAAATTCGAAGGGCCACAAAGGTTATAAGAAAAAAGAAAAAGAAAAATTGAATTAATCTTTAAACACTTATAATTGTCTGGAATAAGTAATACAGGCTGGCAGCGATATTGACGCGAAAACTGAAACCATGAAGTCAGCGCATGATTGTAGACCCCCTAGCGTAGAACGCGTACGCGCAGCGCGTTTTTCAAGTGTTATCAAAAAAAAAACTGCTTTTTCCTACAAAAATCCAATACCCAGGCGGTCAAAATGTATGAAACAGCAAATTTTCTATTTCATAACCGACGAAAAATTTCAACGCAAGAGGTTCCAGAATGGTGTACTGAATTCATGGTAATAGGTTGTGCGTCGATATCCCTGCCACCCTGTATATATCAATTATTATATTTAAACATCAAATAATAATAAAACAATTTAAAAAAAATACTACGTTATCTATATATACAGGGTTACTGGTAACTCGACGTCTTCCTTGCAGGACGTCATAGTAGGGTTAAAATGCATCAAATTAAGCCACCAAATGTTCTACCGAAAATCAGTAGTTTTTGAGTGATTTTTTAATAAAGTAATGACAAAAATTGCGAAAAATAAAATGTTTAATTAGTGATCTTTGCCAAAGTTTTAGGCATTTTAGATTTTTAAATATCAACAAAGATCTGCTACAGCATCAGCTACTATAATAACTTAAATTCCAGTATAGTCGCGCCGTAAATCATTTTTAAATTGGATTTTTCATAAAACAACTAAAAACCTTATTATCTTAAAAACTACTGAATTTCGGTAGAACATTTGGTGGCTTAATTTGTTGCATTTTAACCCTACTATGACGTTCTGCAAGGAATACGTCGAGTTACCGGTAACCCTGTATATATAAATGAATCCCCATTTCCCTTGGTCACACCAACACTTGAGAACGACTTTACCGATTTCATCCAACTTTTTTTAAAGTTTTCTAATACTTTGTCGAAGGATCCTACGGAAAAAAAAAATAAGTAAAGCGACGGGGTGGGTCGGGGGAACAAGAAATTTAACGCGAACGAAGTCACAGGCAGAAGCTAGTGGCTTATAAATGCTGTTTGTTTTTAATAATAACTACATTTTACTAAAGATTTTTTTTTAATATACATAATTTACCACCGAAAACAGCAAAATCGCGACTGTGGAACAAGGAATTGCATCTTCTGAGGATATAGGAAAGGGATATGACGGTTTATTTACCTATATCGAATCCGTTAGCCGCTCTGTTCGCTGTAAACGAGTCCCATAACGCTTTTTGTATTTCCAATGCGTCTTTGTCGTTTTCTGACGCCTGAAATTATTATTTTAGATTTAAAAATACAAATTAAAGTTTATGATAAAAATCACATACGCAATAATACATTAACACTAACAATCTCCCATGCTGAATGCACACATAACTCATTAAAATCCCTTTCAAATCAAATAAAAACAAATGTTATCAATTTTATACTTGACAGCTGATCCAAGGTCACAGAGTGCTACTAAGACCTTCTTGCGCTTGAATGACATAATGTAGCGTTGTATTTCAAAATGACTCTGAGGTAATCATAAAATTGTCTGCAACCTACAATGTACTTTTTAAGCCTTTCTGCATAGAATAATCAGCTTATAATGTTCCCACTGCTGGGGCACACGACTCCTCTCTGTGAGCGGGAGTGGGCCGTAATCCACCACGCGGGCCCAGTGCGGGTTGGTAGATATCACATGTCTTCGAATTTTTGGTTTTAGGACATGCTGGTTTCCGTTACCGTTTTGAGAGCAGTGGTGATGAAAATAATTTACACAAAGTCAAGCACCTGTCTGGGTTGGAACCTACGACCTACAAATCGTAAGTCGCGGCCGTTAGCAATGGGCCACTACTGCTCCACACATCGTGCGGAAACCAGCATGTCCTACAACCAAAAATTCGAAGGCATGTGACATCTACCAACACGCACTGGGCCCGCGTGGTGAATTATAGCCCACTCTCTGACAAAGGAGGCCTGTGTCCCAGCAGTGGGAAAATGATAGGCTGATTGTACTAAAAGAACCTTGTACCCTTGTATTTCAAAATTACTCTGAAGTTATCATAAAATTGTCTGCAACCTTCAATATACTTTCTAAGCCCTTCGACAACCATTCGACAGGCTACCATTTCTGACACATTTTGATTGCCTTGCCTCCGACAGCAAAAAGCCGTTGGAAGAATAGCATTCATCTATTTGATTCAAACTCAAATAGATAAGCTGCACGATTACTGACAAATGCGTGCACTGACTGGACAGGTCCACTCAATCTGTGTGGTTTTTTCTTCAAAAGACCATTTCAGACACTAATCTACATGGTCTTCACGTGATCTGACCAAGATTATTTCTTGACTTTAAAAGAGACTGTGACTTCTGAGTCTGTTTCGGCCTTTCTTCTCAGAGTAGTCAGAAAACGCCGACCTCATCTAGTTAAAAAAATATGATTGACGTGTGAAAGTGTTTGTACAAATCTACTTACAGAAATAAAATCATTTATCATTTAGTTAAATGTAAAAAAGAACGAGTTTTTAATTTGTAAACAGCGTATAGAGGACTTCTTCGATAACATTAATTCATGTTCGATTCAATACGGAAGCGTATTGAATGGTTGTGAATAGCTATACTAAACAGTTTTCAATCAACTTCGATCACACATAATTCTTTATAATTACATACCTTAATCCTAGGCGGCGCAGGAGGCGGTAAGGCACCCAGTCTGCAAGCTGTACCGCTAGCGAGTGCCATCACACAACGTTCGCCAATCGATATCTGTGTCTGTAGAGAAAATAATGCGTTCGCGCCCTACGGAAAGAAGATTTAGTTTTATGAGACGCATGACATTGGATTGGCCCACAATCATAGTAGACCGGCACCCTAAGGCCCCGTACCCACTACGTCGTGACGACAGATTATCGTGTCGTTTGAAGCGTCGTGGCATGTGTATTTAAATAGAGGTGTTCACATATAGGACGACACGATTAACCGTCGTCCACGACTTTTTTGTTGCAGTGACGACAGATTGTCAAGTCAATAGGAACGGCTAGCACGACAGTCGTAAAACGATAACAAAACGTCACGACTTATCGTGACGGCAAATCATGTGTCGTTATTGCGACTATCTATCGTATTTTATCTATGTATCGATCTTCAAAAGAACGTAGAGGCGACTGATGTGCAAACGACAAGGCGACTGTCGTGAACAGTAAAAATGTCGTTACGATCCAATGGGAACAGCTACATACGACAGTCGTTCAACAATAAATTAATCGTCACGACATAGTGGGAACGCGACCTAATTGCGTAACACACTATCAATAACAATCTGAATCATTTTGAAGGAAATTGCTAATCCATTGCTTCATATGTTGGAAAAATTTGTCTGCTCAACAATGTAAATAACGCAATGAATGTTGTTGAACTGTCAAATGAAAGCCATTCCTACTGGTAGTGTGTTACGCAATTACTCCGCGGAAAAATTGGAAAGAGGGAAGTGAGGCCTTTGCCCTGCAGTGGGACAACACATACTTATAATAAATAATAATAATGAAATCATGAATAAACAGTTGTTTTAATATTTTTTTATAAAACACTAGCTGCGCCCCGCGGTTTCACCCGCATATGTCTCGATCCCGTGTGAATATCCGGATAAAAAGTATCTTATGTACTAATTCAATTCATGATCTACCCATGTGCCAAATTTCATCCTAATCCATTCAGCCGTTTTAGCGTGAAAGCGTAACAAAAAAAACATACAAAAAAATCAAATCTTTTCTCGTTATAATATTAGTTTAGACAAACATTAACTTATAGACAAATAAAATCAAAATACAAAATAAAAATTTGACATCCATCTTACTTGTATTTAACATAAAACAGTTCAAGAAAGATTAATTTTGGAAATACACAAAGAGAAAGAAAGAAAGAAATAAAAATTGTTTATTCTGCACAGAAAACAAAAGACAAAGAACCTTCAATATTTAGAAAACGTTAACACCTCACCAAGTTATATACAGTTAGAGAACTTGATTGTTGAGCAGATTAAAATACTATGCTTGCATTATCTGACTGACAAAGAAGCCATTCTTATAATTACAATTCCCAATTAGATAGTCAATTTACTTACCAATCAAGTTACCCGTCTTTGCGTTTGCTAATATGCTTAACATGATAATTATTATATCAATAGTTGACAAAAAATCAGTTAGGATTTTAACAAAGCATATGAAAATATATTTGACTTACTTGCATCCTAAGCTTGGCCAGTAACAGTTTGTGCAGTTCGTACTCTAAGAACGGCAACTGATCAGATATGTCCCGAGCGCCCGGCTCTGACGTAGGAGGGGCTCGCCTTACGCGTGCCGCTGTCATACAAATTAAAATAACTTATAATGAAAAAAATAACCATGTAACATCAAGGAGAGAGGTGGAAGGAGAGTAGGGAGGTCTTTATCCAGCATTAAATGCTATATGTACACATCGTGAGGATGCTGCCATTATGCCAGCATCACACATCGTGATGCCGTGCCATATCAGCAGTATGTATTTGAATACAATACGGTTTAGAGCATTTTGCATTAACAATATCTATTCAAATTAATTTATAACACAGAAATATCTTAGGTTTTCGCGATTACTACGCATTATAATAAAACAAACTGTCAATGGCTCGCCTCTCGTTTTTTTTTATAAACAAATTATTCAATTAAGTTGACCTACTGCCTACACGACACATTTACACCTATACTGTGTGACACTTCGCTCGGCTTTGGGCTCATACAAGTTTACTCCGACGTCTCGAGCGCACGACTCGCTTCGCGGAGGGTAGTAGGAGGTGGTAGCGTTAAATGCCTACTTCGCTTGGTCTACCTGGCCTTATTCTAGGTACATCGTCTTCACATATAATTATATAATTAATGTGAACCTACATAATATTGTAAAACCTTTTAAAAGAGTAACGGTGGAGTTTCTTGCCCATTCTTCTCCATACGAAACTACCTTTTGGAAGGGGCAACTAGAATCAATTCTATTTTCTTTGTAAATTTTGACGTTCAAAAGTGCCTCTTATGTGCCTATTTGAAATAAATGATTTGACTTTGACTTTTAAATGGTATTTTATGAAACGCACACAATATTATTTTTCTCTAGGCTTAAAGCGACTTTTCTACCACTTTTAATGAAAATCAGTTTAGCATTTTAAGTTTGAAACCAACTGAACTCACATGCATTTATAGCACAAGTCTGGATAGTAAGTAACTACTTACCAACAGCAGTAAGCGTGACTGCTTTAGCGTGTGATGTTAACTTGCTTGGCTTGGAGCACGTCGCTAATAATACTGTGGGTACTCGGGCTCTCCTGCGAAAAAGTATATAATTTTTGAATAAAACAACACAAAAATACACTAAATTAAAAAAATACACTAGTTTCTGTCCGCGACTTCGTCCGCGTGAAATTTCTTGTTCCCCTGACCCACCCCGTGGCATCGCATCACCTACCCGCACTATAACATCGTTTTCGCATAGCGTTCTTTCTGACTTTTTTTAATTTTTTTCTCGGCTCCTAAGGGCCATAGCGTGATGTTGATTAGCCTATACCCTTCCTCAAGAATTGGGCTTTCAAATGCAAAAAGATTTTTTCCATAGATTACCCCCTACATACAAACTTATAAACAAATTTTACCTCTATAATATATTTAGTATAGATCACTCTACTTATTAGTAAGGGGTTTATTTACTGCAGTAGTATGGCTGATAGAAGAATTTGTAAACTAGCAGAGAATGCCGTAGAAGATCGCTAAAGGCATACAAACAACCCGTTCACGGTTATTATACCTCTGATTTTACACAGTATTCTTTATTCTCGTTGCTATACCTCAGGTTGCTGTCGGAGGTGAAATAATTGTGCTTTAACAGCGTAACTTGTCACTGATGAAATCTGTATATAAATCTCATGTTGACTGACCAAAATAATGACAAACAAAAATGGTTCACAGGCGTTTAATCAAACGCTTTCATTGAACAGGGTTCTAGAAATGGGGGATATCTCCAATAGTCAACAAATGTAAAATAATTATTATTATACTAAACAATTGTTATATGAATGCTCAATCTTGACACTTGTTATTATTTAAAAAAAAACCTCAATCATTTATTTTCATCATTCATCATAATTTTTTTCAATTTTTATTTTTATCCTGTTTACACCAGTTATATGTGCATGCTGTGGTCTCCTGTAATTGAAGGAGCCCACGTAAAATAACCTTGTTTAACACGCTTTTATTAGCTTGGTATGTATGTTTATAACGGAATCTATGAACGGGATTTTCACCCACTTCAAAATGTCGAATTAAATTGAAACTTTGCACACTTATCAAGGACCGATGACAATAGCATAACTTTATAAGTATATCCCATTGTCCTGATCAGGATCTTCAGGATTAGCGATTTTTAACACGTTTTTATTAGTTTTCATTATTATTGTGATTTATATTGTACAGGTTGGCAGGGACATCGACGCAAAACCTGTTACCATGGATTCTAAACTCCCCTGCGTTGAAATATTTCGTTGATGTAAAATTTGCTCTGCCATACATTTTGACCGCGTAGGTATTGCACTTTTCTATGAAACAGCAGATTTTTTTTTGATAACCGACGAATTATTTCTACGCTGAGGGGTCTAGAATCATGTGCTGAATTCATGGTTACTTACAGTCAGCGCGCCGATGTCCCTGCCACCCTGTATGTGTGTAACCTTTTTTGGAGATCCCAAATAAATAAATACACCCATAATTATTTTGAATAGAATAGAATATAATACTATTTATTATGTCTACCATAAAAATTACAGATATAAATGTAGAAATTTTACACAGGGTGACACAATGGGCGGTCTTATCGCTAAAAGTGAACTTTTACAGACAACCTTTGGATGGATTAAAGGGAGAAGGAGAGACAATACTGCAGGCAGTCAGTGGTGTACCATTTCCATATACAATAAATACATACATACATAAAACATATACCTACTTATCTACATATAATATATTCTATTCTATTCTAACTAATATTATAAAGGCGAAAGTAAGTTTGTTTGTTACCTTTTCACGCCTAAACCACTGAACCGATCATCCTGAAATTTTGCATATACGTTGTCAGGTCTACAGAAACGGACATAGGTTACCTATTATCCCGAAAAAAAGTACTGTTCTCGAGATAAACAATAATAACCTTCTTATGATAATAGATGGCGCCACGTGTCTTTCGAAACATGATTGAATTATATTATAAACATGAAACAAGAGCAAGGAAATTAAATGTAATGATGATGTTTAAGGAGAGAGGAAGTGTTTTTAGCAAGAATTTTTAAAGTAGACAAGGATATTCCAACATCATAAAGGTCAGACCTGCTAAAAAGACTACCAATAATCGTAGTATATTCATTTTAAGACTTACCTACATCCACCACAAGTAGATAGTTCAGCTCTGTAGGGCCCTGCGCCAGGTGAATAGGGTACATGCGCCATACTACATAATTCGCTCTCTAAATCGTCTATTCCGTTCTTGGAACCGATGGCGGCTGTAACAGATTGAATACAACGTGTTATGAACATTGATGATACTTCTCGCAGTAAACTCTCTCCAAAAGAGATAATTTTTTGGGCCTTTTCTGAAAGTGCCTCAAAATCAATAAATGTATGAAAATGTCGAATCATCAAACTTGTATAACTTGGCTGAGAGCAATCCTACAACTTTTGTGCCATATTAACTATTACTCCAAATAACTGGTATTAACCACACGTACCATTTTTTTATGTTGGCCGGCTCTTTCAGTAAAGGCCTAAAAATATAGGAGCCTGAATGATCTCCTTTGTTTCGGTCTTCCTTCTCAGAGTAGACAGACAGGAAAAACCGACCTCATCTAGTATTTAACCGACTCCAAAAACGGGAGGATGTTCTCAATTCGACTGTATTTTTGTTTTGTATGTGTGTACGTCAGAACATTTTTCTAGGTGAACCGATTTGAATGATTCTTTTTTTATTTGAAAGCTGGTGCTTCGCATGTGGTCCCATTAAAATTTCATCAAGTTCTGACCTGTAGGTTTTGAGGCAGCATTAACTATGCTTATTTTTTCCACTTAGTATATATTGATGACGTTTTAATAACTTCCTGTCACTGTTATTTACATATTAAGTAGTGGTATACGAATTTGTGTGAGGTAGGTACCACAACTTAACAGAGAAAAATAAAAACTTTTAACATTAACAAAAAAAAACAACAGACTTCTCAAAAAGAACACTAAAAAGTGAAAAATTACTTTAATTTCGGAAGTCGGTGGCAAAAAAGAAAACACAAAACCAAAGACACCGACTTCCGAAATTAAAGTAATTTTTCACTTTTTAGTGTATTTTTTAGAACACAGCTGATAAAAAAAAATATGTTTTTAAATATTATTGACGTGTAAAGTGGTTGTATAAACCTACTTACAGAAATAGACTCATTTATCTTTGTAACTTTTTTTTTTTACTTTTTTCTAACACGATCTCCGGACTTGCGAGAAGGCTTGCGATAAAGAAAAAAACAATCTGACGTCCACTAACTAAAAGGCCGTTAAGCCACAGTTGGTCGTTTTTCACTTTGTAATGTAGTCTTATACAACTTTCGATGCTCTATCTTTTGGTGTAAGAATCATTTTTCTATGATTTATAGTTTTAGAGATACAATAAATACTATAAAGCAGTTAAGGTATGGTAAGCGGCCTTATAGTGCAGTATATTATGTAAAAATTAAAAAAATTGCTTAGCTAAAAGTAAAAAAATGAATTTAAATAAAATGTGATTAATATAAATGAATGAAATATATCACATATTGTGCAAAAAGACTATGCCTACGTATATAACTTGCAACCTTGTTCCTAGGTAGCATACTTCTCAAGAGACATCAATTCCCCACTTATTTTTGCGTTTTCTCGAAAACTACTTTTTTGCACTTAGCTGCCTTTTAGTTGGTGGACGGCAGCAATGACAAGGAGTCAATGAGAAACTATTCACATTCACGTTTCTCGGGTGTTCTCTGGGCTTCTCGAGTTTGGAGACCGAATAACACTTACCCCTTTATTCATAAACTTTACTTAAAGTTAAGAGACGTTTAAACGTCAGAAATGTATCGTTAAACAGTCGCTAATCATTACCAGTGATCGGAATAGGTAGAGCTAATGTACCGAAAGTTCAAAAAACAGAGACAAAAAAAGTGGAGACTTCCTTACGACAAAATGAATAAATGATATGAAAAGCTATAAAATTGTTTTTTTTTTACCTTTACCTTATTAGTTACATAATTATTTAACCTGGTAAGTAAATTAGATTAGCTTCCGCGCTTACTTACATCGTTCAAATGAAGATAAGAAGATTACCTTTATTTTTTTTTAAACAGTAAAATTCATGCATACTCTTTTTTTTAAACCGAAACAGGAAATGAATTCGATGGTTGTTTTACTTTATTAATTTTTGTTGTGCTTAAGTAATATTCTGAAACCCGGGACATTAGTCCCGAACAAATATTTTGTCGTAAGGCGTCTCCAATTTGTCTCTGTTCTTTTTCGAATTTTTGCTATTTTAGCTTACCTTTTTCCGATCACTGATCATTACTTTACTTTAAGCAACGTTTATAAATAAACCCGTTAAGGTACATGTACGTAGCCGACTGCAGGCAGCGGCAGCAGGCGACTTGTCGCCGCGATACTACTAGTTGCTATGTATTTCTATGAAAACGATGTGTCGCTAGCTACGGAAGGTATTTCATAGATACATAGAAACCAGTAGTGTCGCAGCGACACGTCGCCTGCTGCTGCAGCCTGCGGTCGGCTACGGACTTGTGCGTTTATGTACACTATCTGTAGGAAGTAGTGCTCGGCGCTATGGCGATCTATCACACCTTTCTTGTATTGATAGGATATGGTATATATTATGGCAAAAGTTAACCAATTCATTGCCCCGGTACCTGCGTGGCCTTGCATTTATTACCCCGGGACATTTTTTGTCAACGCGCCACGGGGCGCCCCGGCACTTATACACGACTTGTAAACAAAAGATTTCTATGAACCAATAGTAAACAAATTACTGTTTCCTTTTGTGGATAGACCAGGCCTAATTATGCAACATGTTTTAGAACAATAGAAACAATTTTTTTTTTTTACTCTTATTATATAAAATAAACTCGTTTTGTTACCGTTTATTACACAATTTTTTTTTTCGAAAGCGATGACCCTATGTGTTTTTTGCCTAAAATGAAGTTCCACTCATTAAATAAACAATAAGGAAATCTATATTGAATCACTTCATCATCTTTTCAGCCAAAAGACGTCCCCTGCTGGACATAGGCCACCCCCAAGCACCGCCACTTGGACCGGTTCTGTGCTTCTCGCATCCCCTTACACTTACCAACTTGACTTTATTACTTAGGCCCAGTTGTTTGACACATAATTAAATACGACCATTAGTCAATTTAATAATTAGTCACGTGGCAACAGTCAATTAGCTGTCAAAGTTTAACTACTCTGTCTGCGAACTTTTATACCAAATTGACAATTTTTTTAACTGTAGTTAGCTTAACCATTTGTCAAACAACATACTTCTGTCATTTTTTACAAATTGTTAGTTTAACTAACGCATTTAAACTATTAGTATGTTTAACTACTGATCAAACAACGGGCCTTTCGTTAAAAGAAATGGTAAAAAATTGTAAACTATACAGGATGGCAGGGACTTTTTGGCCCGGGAAAAATTTGCTGTGCCGTACATTTTGACCGCATAAGTATTGCACTTTTCTATGAAACAGCAGATTTTATTTATAACCTACGTAAAATTTAACGCGTACTACGCTAGGGGTGGTCTGGTACCATGTGCTGAATTCATGGTTTCCGTTTGCGCGTCGATGTCCCAGTCACCCTGTATAACTAACGTATTTGTAAAATGTATGGTAAAATGTATGGTAAAATGTATAGTAAAATTTATGGTAAATTGTATAGTAAAATGTATGGTAAAATGTATAGTAAAATGTATGGTAAAATGTATAGTAAAATGTATGGTAAAATGTATGGTAAAATGTATAGTAAAATGTATAGTAAAATGTATGGTAAAATGGTTATGAGTACGTGGTGTCTCTAACGACATATAAATGCGAACTAACCCACATTTTGGTGAACGAGCGAATGTGCATACTTGCGTTTGATGCAATTATGTATTTTCGCCGAATGTTCGATAAAAACTCGAAAACTACCTAACTCTCTTTGAATTTCGCTACCAATTTAGTATCAAACATATGGTTACCTGAGATAGGTTCCAGTTCGGCATTAAAATCACAATCCAAGTTGATAACGGCTGCAGTGCCCGACGCTGATAAAACACACACGTCCTCGCTAAAACAAGAATTAATTCATAAATCAATAAAATCAAAAATCATTTATTTGCTTAAATAAGGTACAGAAAGTTGGTAAAATGTCATTCTTTTTCTCTTATTCTGCCTTTAATTACGGCGTGCAAATATAAAATATTAGAAGACTAGCTGCGCCCTGCGGTTTCACCCACAGAGCGGTATGAAACATACTTTACAACCTATTCTCAAACCTATCAAATATACACAAAAAAGACTCATAAAAATCGGCCAAGCCGTTTCGGATGAGTTCGATAACAAACACTGTGACACGAGATTTTTATATAATAGAAGATATATATATATAAAGATAAACCTCACAATAGGGAATATGCATGTGATTCAAATACGGGTAATATTTTTTTAATAAACTATTAATTCTGAATTATACCTCCCATCAATATATTTGATTATAATTTCTATTTGAGCAAGAAATTAACGTTTAAAAAGTGCAATAAAACTGTGGGAAATTCAAATATTTGATAAGCGACGCCATTGGTCCGAGCGAATGTGACGTAAAAGTCTATGACAACAATAAATGTCAATGTGTTTTATAGGAGTGTTAGCGATTTAGTCCGTTGTCAATGTCATAGACTATGACGTCACACCAAGCGAGCCAAAATGCAGGGTGTTTAAGGTGCCCGTGTCGGTTGGCTATTTTTAACTTTTTCTTTTTTAAGCACTTTCTTTTTGGTATTGAATATTTGTTTACTATTATATGGCGATATAAACTATGAAATAAAAAAAAAATGCATATTCTCTATTATTATGTAACTTGGTTGTTGAGCAGATTGACACACTACGTCAATCCGTTGTGTTATAGTCATTTCATGCGACTCACTAAGAATGACGATGATGAATGATGATGTTTGTTATTTTTAACCCCCGACGCAAAAAGAGGGATGTTATAAGTTTGACCGCTGTGTGTCTGTATGTCTGTCTGTGGCACCGTAGCTCTTAAACAGGTGAACCGGTTTGGGTGCGGTTTTTCTTATTTGAAAGCAGGTTTTCTAGCGGTCGTTCTTAGACATGTTTTATCAAAATTGGTTTAAGAATGATTTTGTTTTGCCGTTTCAAGGTCAGCAGCTCTTTTACGCGCTAGGTTTTTTTTTTTAATTTTAATTTTTATTCGTTCATGTGGTATATACTATTGTTTAATAAATAAATAAATGACAGTTATCGTTTGAATTTACGTAAACTTAAAGTGTCAGTCAATCTGCTTTTCAATCAAGTTCCCTTACTTCACATATTTATTCAGGATGAAAGGAAATTGAAACTAGAATAAACCTTCAATAAAGCAATAATTATTTGTCTATAGTTTATTTGAAAGATTGGGATACATTATTGAAATTTACAATGCTACCAGGTTCTTATGGTGTATGGCCAAATCGGAGGTAACGCTACTATTTTATTTTGTGAAATAGAATTGCAGCGACAATTTTTCTTTTCTTTCTTTTTTTAAAAACGTTCACTCATTTGTTGAATATCACAAATGTTTGCCAAAAAAATGTTGGCGCCTGAATGACATCGATGGGACTGCGCCCCTGTCAATATAAATCAGGCGTCAAAAGATCCTTGGTAGCACTCTAAATATCTTTCCAAAATGTATGATTGCAGCTCTTACCAAATAGCCGTGTTCTCTGTGTAGGCGATGACGGCGTTGCAGCGCAGCGCGCGTGCGTGCGCGCGCAGCTCCGTGCGCAGCTCGGCCCACCACGCCGCGCGCGCCGCGCCCTCGCCGCCGTCCGCCAGCTTCACGGAGCGCGCGCACACCGTGCCGCCTGCGCACACCACACGCGCTTAGCTTCGACATCATAGCCTAGCCTGTTGGGCTCGGCTTCCACTCTAACCGGACGCAGCTGAATACCACTATTTTACATGGAGCGACTGCCTATCTGACCTCCACAACCCAGTTACTGGGTAATATGATACCCCTTGGTAAGACTGATTGTCAGACTTTCGGGCTTCTGATGATCCGTAACGCCTGTCAAAGATCCACGAATGACAGCTGGGGCGGCTTAGCGTGCCTTCTGAGGCACGCAGGAGTCTTGCTATGTGAAGATGGTCACCCATCCACGGACCAACCGCGGCAAACGTAGCTTAACCTGATCGATCGACCCTTGCGGCTGTTATTACTTAACCACGAGCCCCTATGCAATTACTTATATTATGATTACTTATTTTAGTTGTAAAAGAGTTTCTTATAAAAAAGAAAACTGATTACAAAATGGCCGGAAGATTTACTTAACATTTGAGAAGAAATTAGAAGATTAATGTACAATGGAACAAAATGGTGCAATAAGTTGGTGAAATTTTATTCCGCCACTTAAATTTGTTGTTGTTCTGATTTTACTTTATGAATGCCAGTAAAATTATTAATGGTCAAATTAAATTAACTGGCAAAACTTCACAGACAATTTCTGTATTATGTAAAGTTTTTCCAGTTCATTTAATTTGACCTTGTATGTTGGTTTTGTGATTTGTTTCCTTCATCTTTAGACATCAGTAGCAGTGGTAGTAACCGATTTAAATGAAAAACAATAAATCTCTCAGCAATAAAAAAAAATATGAGCAATAGTCAATTTTTTTATTAAACCTGCACCTTAATTTCGTACTACACTTTCAACCACAATCTAAATCATTTTGCATGATATTGCTAATCCATTGCTTCATAAATTCGAAAAATGTGTCTGCTCAACAACGTAAATAACGCAATGAATGTTGTTGAACTCTCAAAATGAAAACCATTGCTACTGATAATGTGTTACGCAATTAGCCTGCGAGAAAAAGTGATATATATTCTAAATCATAATTATTATTCGCAACATAGCTTACCAATATGAACAATAAATCCAGGCGCGTACTCCGTCATGGTGAGGAACGGGTACTCCAGCATGTCCAGGTTGTTGCTGTTCATTGAAGGTCGCAAGATGGCGCCACCGCCGCTACCAACGTTACCAGCTGATGTGTTCAATGATCCACCTAGAATTTATGAGAGTTTTATGCTTGGTGTCCTTGGTTAGGAGGGCGATGGTTAATTAAAAAGCAAAATGATAATTACTAAACAAATTGTACTAGTGGATATAAATCTGATAAAATAAATGTGACATCAAAACACTTCTGTTTTCACTACTTGCCTTGAAATAATTAATTTAAATCTTTGATGAGCACACCATAAATAAAGAGCTACTTTTGACTAACTAAAGGTCCACAGAAACATGTCAGAAAAGAAAGACGCCAAAAAAGCGCGCGATTATTGAAGTCCTTAGAATATGTTAAGGGGGATGCGTCAATGTAGCCCGAGAAATTAAAATTTTCTTACGTTTTTTGCAATTTGCAGGTCAGTATCAGGTTGTATGGTGATCTAAATATGATTCGCGGCCGTATCAAATATTTATTTATAGAATTATAATCATACAAATCATCAATACATCTCTCTAAGTTCATATTACCCTATTGAATTACTATTTCATGAAATTATGACATTTGAGGCCAATTCTAACTTAGGGAGTTGTATTGCTGATTCTAATGATTATAATTCCGTAAAGCCATATTTGTTACGGTCGCGAATCATATTTTAATCAACATACAACATGACACTGACCTGCAAATTGCAAAAAACGTAAGTGATTTTGAATTTCGCGGGCTTCCTTAGCGCATCCCCCTTAAAAGAAGCACTAAGGGCGAATTTCACCAATGAAACTGAATGCAATCAGCACTTCTAAATCTCGTTGAACAGCTGTCAGTGTCAATACTCCACAACAATGATGACACTGACATTAGGATGTGCTGGTTCAGTGTTATTGGTGAAATTAGCCCTAAATAGTATAAAGCATTATGATAGCACTAAAATGATAAGCATGGACAGAGACGCCTGAAGACCGTGACTTTTGGAAATTCTTCAAAAACACCATACCCATCACTGGGCGAACAAGGATAGCAGAAAAAGACAATAAACAAGCAAGATTAGAATACAATTAAAACAACAGTTTCATATTCAATAAGACGCGTATTCATTGGGTAACAAAGTTGCGTAACTAAAGTGCGTGCAAGATAAGTCTGCACTCGTGTTTGACCTTCAAGACTAGGTATATCCCTGCCAGCACTTTTAATCACTTCCGGCGTAATGATGACGATTATTTACTTTGGAAAACACGGAACACAGCACACTCTTGACACCTGATATAAACGTCGAGCTGGCGGCAAACGATTATTTCCGATTTCGGCCGCGTGCAGACTTATTTTGCGCGCACTCTAACATATTACAGCAACATTTTTATTTTGCGGGAACCATGCTTATTTTACGTTATCGTGGTACAGTCAGGCAAATTATTTGTTTTACCGTGTTATAGCCATTTCATACAATTGTCAAAGAATGACACTTGTGATTAGAAAAAAAAGGACAAATTTAAGTTGGAAGGCAATTTGGTTAACAATTAATTTCTCGGAGCTTACGCAAAATAAATTCCCTCAACATCAAAAGTTGCGGGCAGCAATGTTACGCAATTATTGGTTCCAATATATACGGGGCATAAACTGCACTGACCTTTAGGCGTCACACTAAGATCAGAATCCGAAGACCTCCGATGTATCCCGAGCGGCGCCGACGTCGCATTCAACGAAGAGTTCTGGGCATGCGCCGTCTGTACCGGCTCCCTTCCTCCATACGACTCATGGCGCGCGTGTCTCGGCGATCCCTTGTCCTTGTCGCACTTATCTTCCCGCCTATCTCGCTCTCGCTCGTTCCTGTTAACACCGCACACGGCATGCGAGTTATCACACACACTATTGTTAGTCTCGTCTACGTCATCTATGTTCTCGGGCAGCGAAGGTATGGTCTCTAGTGCACCGTGTATGACTAATACAGGCTTAGTGACGTCACTAGATGGTTTGTTAGATTTTTTGGACATTTTAGGCGTTTCGTTCTCTGTTATTGAATGGATGCTATCTTGGCGAGTTAGTTTTTTGTTGTTTTGCTTTGCTTCGGGTTTTTCGGTTGTTTTTGTTTCTTCAGTCGTTTCTAATTCTATAGTAGGTAGTAGAGATTGAATTTTATCAATCACAGTACTGATTATTCCAGTTGGTTCATCATGTTCAACTTCCTCAACTTTGTTCTTGGTATCAGTCATTTCAGGAGGTATCAAAGTTTGTACTTTATCTAAGAGTACAGTTTCAAACGCCGTATGAACTAAACCAGAAGATTTCAGATTTTCAGTTGAATGTGATTTATCAAAGATTTCTTTTAGTTTCTCAACAGCTATTTCTTTTTGGTCAGCTAAAGTATGGACTTTATCTGATAACATGTTCTTTACAACGCTTTTGACTAGACCGGGAGATTTTAAGTCATCATTTAGATGTTCAGCTTCCTCTAATTCATCTTCAGAAAAGGTTTTTGGTTCAACAAAGGTGATTCCCTGTTGGCCAACTAAAGATTGGACTTTGTCCATTAATATCGTTTCCATGGCTGTATGTGTAAGACCACCAATTTCTTCCTTTTCATGAGACTTAAGATTGTGATCATCTTCAGTCGGAACTACGGGATCAGGAACTAGTGTTCCTAGTGCAGAAGCTTGAATTTTATCCAATAGTATAGTTTCAACCGCCGTATGTATTAAACCAGTAGGTTTTAAATCATCTTTAATAGATCTTTTATCATGCTTTTCCGATTCATCTTCATCGGAATGGTGTGGGTTTACATGAGGCACTTCAGGTTGTCCAACTAAGGAAGTGATCTTATCCATTAGAATAGTTTCCATGGCAGAGTGGGTCATACCCGTTGAACTGTCAGTTTTATGCAACTCGTGAGATTTTTCTTCTTCCGTAGAAATTACTGGATTCGGTACAGAACCGCCAAGAGCAGATGCTTGGACTTTCTCCAAAAGCATAGTTTCAAAAGCTGTATGTATTAGCCCAGTAGCTTTAAGATCGTCTTTAATAGATTTGTTATCATGTTTCTCAGATTCATCTTCATCAGAATGATGTGGGTTCACATGAGGTACATCAGATTGTCCGACTAGAGACGTAATTCTATCCATTAACATAGTTTCCATGGCAGAGTGGGTCATACCTGTTGAACTGTCAGTTTTATGCAACTCATTATATCTTTCTTCATCAGTAGAAATTACTGGATCAGGTACAGAGCCGCCAAGCGCAGATGCTTGAACCTTTTCCAAAAGCATAGTTTCAACCGCAGTTTGGAATAAACTATGAGGTTTATCATCTTTCTTGTGATGATGATCATATGTTTCTGGTCTATCATAATAGTCAAAAACTGAAGAAACTGGTTCAGGTGTTTCTGGGCCAAGAACTGATTGAACCTTTTCCATTAGCATAGTTTCCATAGCTGTATGGACAAGTCCAGTTGACATTGTTTCTTTCTTCTTTTTACTATCAAAGAATTTTTCAGCAGGTGAAGTATGGTCTGGAGACTTCGGACCAAGCAGAGACTGAATATAAGAAATAGACTTCCTAGCCATGTTTTTGTGTTGTTCACGGGATTCGGGTAGCTCATTGCCTTCAAATCTAAATTCGGGCTGAGACGTTTCGGGAGTCGTAGACATAAGCACGGATTGTACTTGGTCCATCAGCATGGTTTCCATTGCAGTCTGCATTAAGCTTGGAGGTTTACTTTTATGTTCGTGTATTTTCTCCTTTCTAATACCACTAATTATGACTGGTTTATTGCTCACAGGTGGAGATTGACTTTTTGGTCTCTGTGAAGGCATAAGATTGATACTGCTCCCTACTGAGGCATTATTGTTGTTGTTTCTATATTCCTCAACTAAACCCAATTTCTCGTTAACATCATCGAAAAACTGTTTGTTTTTAACAGAGTCGGGATCCGGAGAAGCAGGCATTAGTAAAGATTGTACTTTATCAAGCAGAATAGTTTCCATAGCTGTATGAACTAATCCGGTAGATTTGATTGAGTGTTTTTTCTCATGATGATGAGGTTCTTCTCTATGGTACGGAGATGAAATACCACTTAGAGAAGTCCTCGAAACAGGCTCCGAACCGATATACATGGAGACTTTCACATGGTCAAAATCATCGCTTTTATGGAAAAACTTATTGGTATCAATACTTTCCTTATCCAAACTCATCAGATCGTTAAAGGACAAGAAAGGAGAACCCAGCACAGTTTCACTAGGAGCTTTCGAACGCACATCGGAAGACGACCCAGGTTGACTCAAAGGAGTTTTAGTTTCCTTCTTTTTTGGATGCAAAGAGTAATGAGAGATACTTTTGATCATATTACTTTTAGATAACTTTGACAGTTGACGTCTAATACGTCTAGAGGATCGATTGACAAAACTACCTTTATCTACGGGTGAAGAAGGCTCACTAATGCTTTTAGCAGGCTTTTTGTGGGAAAATGGATTATGTAATTTAATATGGTGGGTCTGACTACTGGGCTTTGTTACACACGTGTCGTCTTTGACCGATGACGTTGATGCTTCGTTTGATCGCACTGACTTCTCTACTACGATCTTATTCTCAATTTCTAGCGGCACACATTCTAGTGATTTACATTTATCAATAAGTACTTGAGTGTCGAAAACTTGTTGTTCTACTACAGCTTTCTTGTCAATCTCTTTTTTGATATCCATTGGCTTGACTTCTTTCAGATTTGGACTTCCGCTTTCAAGGACGTTTAACTTTTTATCCATACTAGCAATGAATTGTGGATTAGGATCATGGCTCAGTACTGAATGTACGACAGAGCTGGTAGTTTCAATAGACCTTTCATTGTCTGTTTTTAGGTCAGAACTTTCATCGTCATCTTCTTCTTCGCTACTGGATTCTAACTCAGAACTGTCAGCTGACAATGCAGACGAAATTGACCCATAATAACCAACATCCCCGGGCAATGTGAGGTTTTCGCTTCTATCCGGCATTGGCGTCGCTGGACAAGACTCGGATATCTTCCTCTCTCTTTGTGGCACATGTATTTCTTCGGTACTGATATTGTTTAAAGAAGTGAAACGTATTTCTGGCATATTTTTAGCTTCTTCGCTATCAATTTCATTATTCGCTTTAGCTTTGTCATCATCAGATATATTGACATTAGGTTCGGATTCGCTCGTTCGTCGCATCGTAGAGCCGGGAGAGGCTTCAGAATCTTGAGTCTCCGCGATGCAAGCTAGGCTTGTTTGAACATGTATTATAGACCGAGCAAGGATCGAAGCCATTCCTTCACCTTCATCTTCTTTATTTACAAATGGCTTACGGAATTTCGGTTTCCTCAACCCTTTGAATTTCTTTAGCTCGTTTTTTATATCGACTAAGGAGATTCGCGAAGTATCTGAAGCGTTAGATCTTAAAGATATAGAATCGTCTTGCTTATCAATTGAAGATCGTTTACTACTAGAGCGCCTAGTAAATCTTTTAGTAAAAAAGTTAGTTTTAATCTTTTTGAGTTTCTCTATAGGCCCAGAAGAGTCTGAATCATCGCTTTCTTTGTTTAGCAGTCTGTTTAGATCTGTCTGGTCTTCAGATAGGTGTCTTAGACTGCTCCTGTGTGGTAAGTCATCTTGGTAAATGGAGACACTTCCAGCATAGCTTGTGATACTAGATTGTCTCGGCATATCCATAGTTTTTTCTTCCTCCTCAAGCGCGTCTGTCTCATCCAGTAAGGATGACGCATTAGGGTTTAATATCAGAAGTAACTTTTGTAACTCTTCCTGGTGACTTTGGTAATACGTCGACATTTCCGATATACTTTCGTTATCTGTCGCCAAAATGTCCAAATATTTTTTTAATTGTCTGTTTTAGGTTAGCGGACACGACAAACCATGCAAAAATATAACTATAAGTAATTTGTTTATAAAAACTCGGTTTTTAAACTAAGTTACTTTTTTGTCAACATCTATTACGAACATTTAAAGCAAGTAAAAAATATTTACTGTCGCTTGATTTTATTTTAACTTTTGAAACTATACAGACTTGTTTTTTTTTTAATACTGTTTAAGGAGCAAATAGAACCAATGCGCTAAAATAAGAAAAAATAGGGGCAAAAATATCTAGACCTTGAATATATGTAGACCTTGTTACAAATGGAGAATTAATCTTTGCCGTTTAATTTTGTAAAGAAAGGGGTAATCTTTACATTAGATTTTGAACTTTATAGCAAAAAAAATTAAGTTGAATATCATTTGTACTCACTGTTGCGTGCAAGGCGGCATGTTTAAAGGTTGACTCGGCATTGGTAAAGGAGTTATGCTCACGGCAGTGCCTGAAATCGATACAAGAATACACGTAAGTCATGCGAATTCAGTTCAGTAAGTAAAGACATTATAAAACCACAAGTCCACAGTTTCTGTGAGAATTTTGGGACGGTTTGTTAAACAATTTCTTTTACAGTATCAAGTTACTTCTAAGCCCAATTTCAGAGAGTTCAAATCTATAACAGTTTATAGTTTCTGCTCGCAACTTCGTCGGCGTGAAATTTCTTGCTCCCCGACCCACCGCGACGCATCGCATCGCCCGCCCGTGCTATTGCTTCGTTTTCGCTTAGCATTCTTTCTGATTTTTTGTCTTTTTGCTCGGCTCCTTAGGGTTGTAGCGTGATGTTAAATAGCCTATAATCTTCCTCAAAAATTGAGCTATCAAATAAAATAAAAAAACATATCTGGTATTTCTATACATTAGCGCGGTCAAATAAAACAAACTCTTCAGTTTTATTATACAGGTGGCAGGGACCTCGCGCAAACAGAAACCATGCTGAACGTCGGTTATCAAAAAAAAAAAAACGGATGTTTCATAGAAAAGTGCAATTACTACGCGGTCAAAATGAATAGAAAAGCAATTTAAAAAAAAACCCCCTGCGTTGAAATTTTTCGTTGATTATTTAAATAACCAACGAAAAATTTCTACGTAGTGGGATTCAGAATCATATACTAAATCCATGGTAACAGGTTGCTCGTTGATGTCCCAGTCACCCTGTATTAGTAAAGATACGTAGGAGTGTCACCTCTGCCTAACCCTTCTGCGATACAAGGCGTAGTGTTATGATGTGTGTAGAAGTGTCGATGTCTGTCCTTATGACATTTATAAAAACGATTATCGTTCTGTAAAATGTGTAAAACTGTACATACGAGTACGATACTCCAGGAAAGTAATATATCACCCATTTGACCATTTCAGACACCAATCTGCATGGTCTTCGCATGACCTGACCAAGATTATGTCTGGATTTTAAAAGAGACTGTGACCTCTGAGTTTGTTTCGGCCTTTCTTCTCAGAGTAGTCAGATAGAAAACGCCGACCTCATCTAGTTTACAAAACATGATTGACGTGTAAAAGTGTTTGTACAAACCTACTTACAGAAATAAAATCATTTATCATTTATCTATATCTTTATATATATAAAAATGACGTGTCACGTTGTTTTTCCACGATGGACTCCTCAACTACTGAACCGATTTTAAATTTGATTTGCACACCGCGTGCAATTTGATCCAACTTGAAAGATAGGGTAGCTTACATCTCAATTTATAGTCGCAATATTATTTTATTGCAAATTATTTGTCTATTATTTGATAGTCACAATTATCTGTTAGCTCCAAACGATTCTAACAGATGGCGATATCTGTTGACTGGATTGAGTAAGTATTGAATAGATGGCGCTATGTTAAAAATACAAACGTTTCATATAAGCTACAATTTAATAGCATAACCACCACGTGTTGCTGAGGTTAAGGTATAAACGAAATTTATTTTGTAATAAACGAAATACAGTGAAATTAAATTGTTCTTACTTTTTAAATTTTTGGTGTTAGCATAGCCGGCCACGTGTTACTTAGACTGAAGTATAAATTAAATTCCATTAATTTAATTAAGCTACACTATCTCAGGGTGACATAGGCTATTATATTATGCTTTGCTACCCGGGCGAAGCCGGGGCGGGTCGCTAGTAATATTATAAAGAGAAAAGATATGATTGTTTGTTTGTATTGAATAGGCTCCAAAACTACAGAACCGATTTCAAAAATTCTTTCACTGTTGGGAAGCTACATTATCTCCGGGTGACATAGGCTACATTATATTATGCTTTGCTACCCGGGCGAAGCCGGGGCGGGTCGCTAGTATGTAAAATAAAGTAACTACCTTTCGTCCTATTTCGTTGTAAACCTGTTTCTATATGTTAATTTTGAAGGTGCAAATAAACATTTTCATTATTATATTATTATTAAAAAAACCTCGCTGGTCTAGTGGTCGCAAGCGCTACTGCTGAGCATGAGGTCCTGGGTTCGATTACCGGGTCGAGCAAAGTGTTATTGGGTTTTTCCATCTGAAATTTCTCCGTAGCAGCCCGGAGTCTGGATTTGTGCCCGGTTGATGGCAATAGGCTCGCCCCCTATTACATGGGACTTAAACATAACTGGCGAAATGTGGGTGTACTATAGGTACACCTCTGCCTAACCCTTCGGGCAATACAGGCGTGTGTGTTTGTGTATTAAAAAACATTGTGTTGTCGTTAAACAACAAAATGTGTGTCTTTATATTACGGCAGGACACTGGCGCCTGCAACACAGTTATAACTTGCGCAGGAGTAAGAAAATTGTATCACTAGTTGTACATCTTGTTTTATGTCAATAAATAATTTTTGAATTTTCTATTCATAGCCAACTTTTAATAAGAATATTTCGCTTAGTTTTAGCAACTTTAACTACTAGTGAGACATACCTATAGAGAATGAGTGAACTTTACACCCTGTTCCTCATACCTCTATACTGGTACTGAGTACTGGTATAGAGGTATGAGGAACAGGGTGTAAAGTTCACTCATACTCTATAGAAAAGGGAGGATCCTCCGACCAGACGGGTGTTGTGTCTGGTGGGCAACTGCCCGACGATTGATGTCGGGATGTTGTATATATGCTAGTTGCACGGTAAACTCTGCTTGCGCGATGCAGGATTTTGTGTGACGTCATTGTGACGTGTAGCTCGCATGTGGCGATGTAGATACCGCTACATACCTATAGCTCTAGCCACGACTCCTGCCTCCCCTTCCAAGTCGAAGTCTTGTTGATAGCCGACCACTGCGTTGGCTCCCAGTTCAGCTGCCTTCAGTCCTACTAGACGTTGGACCTGTAATCAGAAGTCATCATCATCTGCCTAGCATATTGCCAACTATGTTGGGGTCGGTTCCAGTCTAACTGGACACAGCTGAATATCAGTATTTTATTTAGTTATTAAACCTTTATGCAGAAGTAAAAAAATACTGTACAAAGGCGGACTTAATGCTGAGGAATTTTAATGTGTGATGCAGAGACAAACCTTGGCAGGTGCAATATACGGGATAGATAGTTCGGAAATAACTATAAAATACAAGAATAAATACTAATACAATATAAACAAAATAAACTTTGTCATGAGAAATAACGATCGGTAGAGGAGAAAACGAATCCAATCCTCTGCAGTCTCGACATTAGACATCGACAAAAATCTGTCGCTAAGTCGTATCGTTGTCAAATTCCTTTAATCGATTTTCAACTTTATTTCAAAAGTATAAGGTTGAAAATCTATTAAAGAAATTTGACATCGATTGGACTTAACGACCGATTTTTGTCGGTATCTATGTCGAGAGCGCCCAGCAATCAACGCTGGGATGTTTAGTATTTTACGTGGACTACCGTTCTAACGTGAACCCAGTTACTGGGTAATACGATACCTCCGGTAAGACTTTCATGCTTCTGACTACCCGTAACGATCAGCAGTAAAGGCATTATTAATTAAGACTAAAAGACTTGCCGTCTTATTCATAATAAAGCTATTCGCTTCATAAACCTATTTTAGCTATCGAACTACTTTGTCACTTTCTGTCAAACTTCATTTTAACTTGACAGAAAGGGACAAAACAGTTCGATAGCTAAAATAGGTTTATGAAGCGAAAAACTTTATTATTAATAAGAGGGTTGGAATATATTAGAGCACGTTTACTAGAATTCACGATGACATACTAATGGGTTGGCACTCCTGTTACAAAAAAAAAGTTTTGGCAGAGAAACATTACTATGTTTTAATGTTTTCTCTTAAAGAAAGTAAATACGTTTATATGCGGTAAACCCGACGCAGAGAAAAACACACAAATGCAAAAAAAGAACGAGTTGGGGGAAAATATGTGTCACATCCACGCAAAATGGAAATCGCTCAGCATAATGCTACGACCCTATGCGAGACAGAGCCTCAGCGCTGTTTTCAGCGACAGCCGGCGTTGACGTGATAACGTCAACCAGTGCAGCATACGAAAATATAAAAATTACAAAAGTAAAATCATTTTTACATAAAAACAACCGACTTCCAAAAAAAAACACCAAAAACGTGAAAAATTAGTTTTATTTCGGAAGTCGGTGTCTTTGGTTGAGTATTTTCGTTTTTGGCCACCGACTTCCGAAATTAAAGTTATTTTTCACGTTTTTTGTGCTTTTTTGGAAGTCGGTTGTTTTTTTGTAAAAATGATTTTATTTTACACTTTTTAGTTGTGGTACCTGCCCCAGACACATTCATAAACCACTACTTGATAAATAAATAATCGTGACAGGAAATTATTAAAACATCGTCAATATAAACTAAGTGGAAAAAATACGCAGTATTAAGAATAACTCAAAAACTACTAGTCAGAACTTGATCAAATTTAAATGGGACCACATGTGAAGCACCAGGTTTCAAATAAAAAAAGAATCATCCAAATCGGTTTCGCTCAGAAAAAGTTATGAGCTAACACAGATTTAAAAAAAATACGGTCGAATTGGGAACCTCCTCCTTTTTGGGAAGTCGGTTAAAAATAGGAAAGAAGAAGTGCGACAGAAATGAGATCGTGTTACATCAATATTTCATCAGGAACTTGCCTACACCGGCGGCCGCGCGCCGTGGCGAATTGTTCACATTTACTGAAGCTATGGCACCAGCGGTGACGCCGATGTTTGTGAACGATTCCATATAAAATGTATGCACTGGTATTTTTAAACCCCCATTTTCCCGATTTCGACGTACAGCTCTTAGGAAAAAGGGGTTTTCTAAAAAGTTACGCTCTCATTCTATCTTATCTATCAAATCTTTTGCTGTATTTTGTTCCGAAGAGTATGAGCGTCGGCGGGCACGTGAAACATTTCAACAGTCCCAGTTGGCAACGCATCAGGTAATGTAGATATCGATAAGCTACGGTTACAACTGTAGCTGTTTGCTATCAGCTTGTCACTTTTAAAATCCCATTGTACATTCACTTTATTCTGAATGTAAATGTTTATATATTTTTTTATGATTTATTTGTACGTTTTGGAAGGAATTTATTCAAGTTAGATGGCCCAGCTACACGCAGCGACTTGAATATGCAAACAGTTTGTGCAATTATCATGTGGTGTCCACACCATGGCACTATACCAAACCGTTTGCATTGCAACTTGCAATGGGCAAGTAAGACAGAGCGTGTAGCCGGGCCATTAAATTTAAAAAATAAACAGGTCACGTGCGAGTCCGACTCACACACGAAGGGTTCCGTACCACAAGGCAAAAAACGCCGAAAAAAACACGTTTCTTGTATGGAGACCCCTTTAATTTTTAACTTTTTTTTATATTTATTATTTATGTGAACACACACACTGTGAAAACTTCAACTGTCTATCTATTACGGTTCATGAAATACAGGCCGCTGACAGACTGACGGACAAACAGCGGAGGCTTAGTAATGGGGTTCCGTCGGCACCCTTTGGGTACGGAACCCTTAAAATAATTAACACGGAAAGAGCAAAGGCGTCTTACTTCTAGATACGTAAACACCAACACCAAAACACACTAAAATGTACACTTAGTTTGCAAATAAACTTTTGACTTTGACTTTGACCTAAGTATCCCATTAGTACGAAAAAAAAACACGCACCTGATTGCTAAGCTTAATGAACGCGACCTGCCTCGCTTCATTTGATGCCCTCGGTGTTCTGATCTTATCAATCCACTGGTATTCAGGATCATCATTTACCACCAGCTCTTCAACAAACCCGTGGATGGAAGTCGCTCTGTACCCAGGAGGTATCATTGGACCTGAAGATGGAGGAATAATTTTAATAGTTCTAAAATTAAGATCTGTCACCGCTATTATGAAAGTGGACCCGTGGAGTTATTACGTAACACACATAAAATGACAATTCGTCGCTCGCATGACTAAGTCCCGTATTACAGAAGGTCACTCAATACTCAAGCATTACTTAAAACTACTTTCAACCAATCAAATGGCTTGAACCTAGTTTTAAGTAATGCTTGAGTATTGAGTGACGTTCTGTAATACGGGACTAAAAGTCCTATCTCATTTTTTAGCTGATTTGAGTTAGGACAACTACATTTTTCTATTCGTGATTCTTTACATTTTTCACTAACCTTCAATCGTTTCTCTATGTTATTTGGATCTGAAAATATATCTATTTTGAATTGCTTATAGATTATGATTTTATGCTAGTTAGAAATGTCGTAACCGCAAAAAGCTTGTCCTGAACAATTGACAATACGGAGATAGCTGACCGTTAGTCATGCGAGCGACGAATTGATCGCAATTCCTTTCATTTTGACAGTTCCGCCACGTTCATTGCGATATTTACGTTGGTGAGCAGACGATTTTTTCAAACCTATTAAGCAATGGATAAGGAATTTCTTTCAAAACTCCCTCTCTCTCTCTCTCTCTCTCTCTCTCTTTCTTTCTTTTCTTTTTTATTGTGATTAAAGGGTGCTGTCTAAACTCATGTTTTGTACAATCAGTATAGTCCACCTCGTAATTGCTTTACGGCCACCACTCAAGGACTCAGCAGATATACAGGCTATAAAAAGACCCATCATATAGCCGTTATCTAAGCATTCTGTACATCAAACTAAGTAACATTATACAAAAATAATTACTGGGAAACGACTTTTATTTTTGGTATGAAAAATCGCTGCTTACGGTAGCGCGCAATGTAACGCACGCAAACCATTGTGCTTATGGGTGCATGCAATGTTACAGAGGTCGTGGGGGTATTTAAAGTTATAAAAGTGATAACATTTAAAACATGTTTTCGTAAAAATTTGAACTTTGACCTTCATTATCTCCGTAACCTGAATGTTCCCAGATATGGTCCGGTGCAAAAAACACACTAACGGCAAGAATAAGTGCATTTCGGTTTCGTGAAGCATCTTTTTACACCTGCAACCTAATTGCATAACACACTATCAATCACAATCGGAATCATTTTGAAGCCTATTACTAATCCATCGCTTCAAATGTTCGAAAAGTTTGTCTGCTCAACAACGTAAATAACGCAATGAATGTTATTGAACTGTCAAAATGAAAGCCGTTCCTATTGTTAGTGTGTTACGCAATTACCCCGCCGTTATATTTTCTCCGCTCAAGGATTATATACTCACAGTGAAAAAACTGTACCCCACAGCTGGAAGTCTTGTACTTGTTGAAGTCTGAGAACAGCTCCACCTTGACGATGACGTTCAGCTCGCCTCGGATGCCGTGCATCGTGTCGAACACAGGGATCCAGCCTGACATTACCGCACCTGAGGGAAACCATATGATGGGTCATTTTCTGACCGTGACATTTCGGATTAGGGAAATATGCTCTAAATTCCACATTTGGACATAGTTCAAGTAGGCAATACTTAGAAAACATCAGTAACATTGTCAGCTTGCTAACGTCACGACCACGAAAGTAAATCAGGAGGAGGAACTGTATAAGTAATCAAAACAGGATCAATTAGGTGTGATTGAATAACTTTTAATTTTTGACCCACCAGGAAGCTGGAATTACTGATTAAAGCAGAGCACGGCGCAGTGGCGCAGTGGCTCCTTATTTACATAACGCAAAGTCGATTTCATATGAAAACATAGTTGTATGGTCTACATATATTTTTACCTGGACTGCCGGTTTGGGTACGATGAGATTTGTGATGGTAAACACGCTGTTGAATTTTGTTAAAAAAAAAAACTATTTTTTGATGTGTTACTTTTACCTGAAGAAGAAGAAAGCTAAAAAGCACGATACAGGACAAAAAATGAAGTGTGGGTAATATCGACTTTTGTTTTTAACTCGAAGGATTAAACCTTCTACATACCACCATGCGGCGCAGCAGTACTCTTGGCATTATTAGCCTCCCGAGCCAACAGCGGTGCCAGACTGATCACCACTTTCCCGATGGCATCGTTAGCTGAGTACGTGTCATGGTCCATGAGTCGCAGCTGGAGAGGCTCATCTTGTAGCTCTGATTCGTCCACCTGGAAAAATATTGTGTTTTTAGATAGCTATCGTGAAATGGACGAATATTGTCAGTACAGTCGACTTCGTAACTGCTTTACAACGTTTGAGAACAATTCCCAGTAAATTGAAACGTCACTATGCTGAAAATATCTCCGTTACCTCGTAGAGAAACAGACTTTACGACCTAAGGGTGGCAAAGCAGTAAGACAATATAATGCTATCCAGTTATTTAACTTAAGTATAGCTAGTAAGCTAGGTGATGATGTAGAAATAATATTTTAATGATCCAGACTGGCCAATTTCGTCATCCATGGTGGCATGGATGACGAGATTGCATTAACAGCCTCCACGGCTGGCAATACACAAGTAGTTTAGCGTACACTGGACAGCCTTAGCCTTTAAGCTACCGTTTCAAAACGAACCTGGTGAAGATCAAGTAGTTAAAGTGTCAGAATCATCAGCCCGACCACAGATGTCCAAATGCTAGCAAGCGTTTTCACCCATAACTCTTAAAATATAGGACATTACCTTTTGGTAAATCTGTCATACAATCCATTGAAGCCTTGAAGGCTTATAGCCAATGATCCACGTGTTCCTTCTAGATATGTTTAACATTATTCAATGTTTGTTTAAAGGGAACAAAATAATAGTTCTTACTGGCTATCAATTACCATAATTCCCGTTTAGATAGACATTGCATTAACAGATAAATGTTGTTTATTAGTGCAACCGGTACGAATAGAGCGGAACGTGCGAGATTATTTTGGATTTAATGTTTAAGCGCATCTCCAAGGTCATTTGGAAGTAAATGAGCTTTCTATATTTAATTTTATTAGGCTTTGTTTTACTGCGCGGAATGTTGTGTTGACAACGAAGCGTGCCATACGGTCTATGAGTAAGAAGGTAAGAACATTCGCATCCTAAGTCGCACTTAGGTATAGGGAAATGGAATGAAATGGCATGATATGCATGTTACGATATACAGTTTTTTTACAATACCACTGAAGTCGAAATACTCCATCGGACTTACTCTGAGAAATACCGAAACCAACTCAAGGATCAATGGGAAAACACAATAATGAGACATGTCTCATTACATTTCAAGTATATGAGAGCAATAGCATCATTTGTTCACTGATCATCCCTGAAGACTCGGACCGACTTTTATCCTCGATCACGGCTGATGTAAAGCGATGGATGAGGTCTAAAGATGGAACGAGCGAACCCAGAAGACTCCTGTTCACTCATACTTTGAAGCTTCACGGGTTTCAGGTATTTAGGAAAGCTCATGTTTTCGTGGAGTTATCAGAATCAGCCAGAATGTCTGTTTTGTATCATTTAATTTCTTACATAATATGTTCGTTTTCAGTACCAAATAACGTGAACAAAAACATTTTACGATTGCAGTTTCCGGAAAATATTATGCGCGCATTAGACAGTCACGCGTAGAACACATCTCGCGAATTATAGTACAGATGTGTTGAAAAACAAACGATGTGTAGTCAGAAAAGAGGACATGATCTATAAATACACGGTGTTTTTGCGTAATTGTCGTGGAAGGAGTAAATTTATTAGAGCAGCTGAAAAGAGGAAAGCATCGGTTTGTGCAGTATTAACAGCATAATCTGATTTGGCAAGGGGAGTTCCAATAAATTATATGTGCTGTCTGTATAACGGGTTAATCTGGCCAAATCGAATCGGTTTAGATTCGACGTTACAGAGGGCAGGAATGGATGAGTCTTTTTCGTTACGGTCTAAGATGAATGTCTATTAATTTTCAGCGTTAATAATTGTTTTCTCTACTGCGCAATCTTCCTCAATAAAACAAGATTAAAACATCGTTATAATCATTAATCATATTTTAAAGCATAAAACTGCGCAAAAAACCGGGCATCTAATAAAACCCCATTTGGCTTCCATCCAAATCAATATTGAATCATTGGATACACACATTGTGGAAATGCACAAACAAATAGTTCGTAGACGAGCGCCAGACGTGGACGCGAAATACTGGCATCCAATGGCACATGGCAAACGACGAACGATGTGACGTCATTGTCAACGACGCCAAATACTCTGGCACTGTTCGACGATTATGAAAATTGTGAGCGGGTATTCGAGGAGTATGTTGGGTCTCCTTCTATATATACAAACTTATGAGCGCAAGGTCTGCTCTATTTCGATGATTTTTAACGTCTTCTTATTCAGTGATACCTATATGAGGTCAAGATTACAGTCCTTTCACAATTAATTTATTTCTAACAGCATCCTTATCAACGAGAATAAAGAAGTCATGCAAAAACGGAGGAAAAATAACTGTGAATGAACTGTAGTCATGCAGGTGACAAGATTACTTAGTCAGCACAGTTCGTAGAGGGCTGAATTCCCAGATGCTGGCGGTACGTAAAATAACGGCATTAGTTAAGGGATTAATGGAAGCATCCTTTTAAAATACTACATTCGGCAAACAAGCAGGGTCGACTGTGAAGCAATCATGCTTATGGCTATCTGCAGAAAAGGGGAAATGCGATATAGAGGTATGAGGAACAGGGTGTAAAGTTCACTCATACTCTATGGAAAAGGGAGGATCCTCCGACCAGACGGGTGTTGTGTCTGGTGGGCAACTGCCCGACGATTGATGTCGGGACGTTGTATAAATGCTAGTTGCGCGGTAAACTCTGATTGCGCGATGCAGGATTTTGCGTGACGTCAGTTTGATGTGTAGCTCGCATGTGGCGATTGTAGATGCCGCTACAGCGACGCCAATTTCTGTTCTTCCATCATCCCGGCTACTTCTTTTGGAGCAGAGGGCCTAGACAAATGGAATTCGCCTCGGTGCGATTCTACTTCTACAATCGCTTTCGCTAATTTTTCCATCATACGAATCAAAAACTAGCGATAACGTGTCAAAAAGCGCCACTTAGCTACGCACTATGTTCGTTTCATAGAATCGAATGATGTTAACATTGTCTAGCTAATTTCTATTCGTTGACCTATGATCACGTGACATTTCGATAGCTTATGTCAACCCCATACATTTTTTGGCTTTTTTACTAGCGTCATCGCTAATCTTGTGTTACTTTATCTAGGCCTTCAGGACTGTATTACGAATTCATTTAGGGTCTATGTTAATGCACCAGTTCCTACGCATTTTTTGCGGACATGATTGGGAACAGAACCCTTAATCCTGTACTTAAACCAAACAGATTTTCATGATTTCACGTTATCATTATTGCGCAAAGTTCTACACAACAAACTGCTAAATTCTGTCGAATCTCGCAAGTAACAACGCCCACAGAAAGAGATTAGCTCTTCTATTCTTAGCCAACAACCATCACGTGGGATTATTATTTCAGCTGTTTTTAGTAGGCTATTTGACATTGTTAGTAGAGCGTTACTGGTCATAAAACATGTTCGAAGGTCGTCGTTGACACCTCTTTGGTCAATTAACTTGAATGTTTCCTTGTTTGCCAGCTCGTTAGCTTTGTTTTCCCTTTTCTTTTGTTATTGTTTACAGCTGGCGTACTATTGCCGTGTTCGAGTTCTGTATCAAATCGATTTTGAAGCGCATTAAATGTGTAAGCTTGCTTAATGGGCTGAACAATAAATGTTGTATTGAGTAATCAGTAAGGGTGATTACTGATCCTAACCAGCCCGCTAACTGTTGAATTCTTCAGCTGCAAGTTTACTTCTTTTTTTTCTGGAGGCAGTCAGATAATATGGAATTAACAACTTCATTATTGGTCTTATGTTCGCAAACGTAAGTTCTGCTGAGCAGAGGGTCGTGGGTCCGATCTATAGGTCAGGCGGTCCCAGTGTCTTTTAAGGGGTGGTGTGTGTATTCAAAAATAACTTTAAAGAAGTTTGTTTTGGCAACTAGAACAGGTACGATTAGTTATGTTTAGGAAAACATTATCATGAACACACTAGATTTACAATGAGCATTTGAATTTATTTTCCACTGATTTTTTTTTTAACCAGTTGTTAACATCACATTCATTAATTAACATTAACATTAAGAGTTTTATCTCCAAGTAGATGTCATTGAAGAGCTCATAAACCTTTTGACCAAAAAACACATTAAAACAAAAGTAGTTATCACAACATTGTGAACATATTGTAAGACTGGCCACAGTTTTAATTTATTCAAAATCAAAAGTCATTTATTCAAATAAGACTGAGAATCAGCACTTTTCGAATGTCAAAATGACATAAAACAGTCCCCCAAAACGCCCGCCCTTCACAAAATTATTAGATTATATTCAATGCTAGAGTATTTATTTATTTACCGTACATGTCTATGATTACAATGTAGGTAGTTAGATTTCGGGAGCGCAAATGAAACGGAGTTTGAGGGGAAGTAAGAGTTTATTACGACCCGAGCTTTACAGAAGTTCATGTAAGACTAACTTAGCCTATCTTAATTCTAATACATCGCAAAACTTTCTCATAGACCGGTGGTCGGCCCACCCGCGGTCGCGCCACACATCCTGTCACGTACGCCTAATCACAAAAGTGTCAGGTCAGCGTCTAGACTCTACCACATACCACAGCGTTAGGCTGGGAACATAACTCCTCCCCCCTTAAATCAAAGTTATCGGAAAAACAGGGGTTTTCCGAGAACTTTGTATAATTACAAATTAGAAACTACAATTATCACTTAAACTATTCCTATAATAAAGTCACAACTTGAAACTTGTAAAGTCAATCAAACTAATAGTATAGGTCTTTGATTAACTTGACCGTCCTCAGGTTGTGCGGGATTATCCTCAATAACTCTATCACGCTCTTTACAGAATTTTCTTACAACATCTAAATACTTATATATAATTACAGCTACTGACAATAAAATGACTACCGCGTATAAGACATAAAGGGCGACACTAACACTTTCACTTGTGGTTTCACTTTTCACTGTATTTACACTATTCTTCAGAATATTATTCAGTTGGCGTATGTCATCCAAATTTACTCCCTTCAGATTTATAGGTTCGATCCTTGCTGCGTCACGAGTCAGATCTATCAAATCAGGTAAGTTCAATAAGGGAACAGGCATATAATCCGTTTGTAGTGAGTAAGAGCGCCGTCCATGTATTTGAATATTATCTATAGAGACATCACATTGTCCTTGTACCGTTAGCAGATATGTTCCTCGTATGCGTTCTTTTGTTTCATCATTATTACAAGTCTGTGATATGACTTGGTTGTGTTTTGAATACACTATCCAACTATTGGGACCAATTCTTTGAAGTTTCAGGGACTCAGATAGTATCTTACGTGGGAAACAGCGCGGCAGATTGTCGTGGTATTTCATTAGTTGCTCAATGCAAGTTTCTTCCCCATATTGAATTAGTTTATCTTCAGAGCAGAGGTATTCTTTAGCGGTTATCTCTTGACACGGTTGATCAGTTGGACGATACCTTGACCCTTCTACTAGTAGGTAGGGAAATTCAGGAATAACAGCAAAGGTAAGATTTGAGGAATCATCTGAGATAGGAATGGAATACAGTTTATAGTAACTATAAGTTGCATTATAAATAAGTGGAACTTCGATTACAAAAGTTAATTCTTCATTCTTAATGTAAGCTTTTACAGATAAGGATTCTTCTATGTTTATTAAATTTCGTTCATTTACAGGGTACATTAGATTATCATATTGGCTTATATATTTTAACACTTTCAACAGTTCGCTAGGATTCATTACG
This sequence comes from Dryobotodes eremita, assembly GCA_917490735.1. NCBI lineage: Eukaryota > Metazoa > Arthropoda > Insecta > Lepidoptera > Noctuidae > Dryobotodes > Dryobotodes eremita. Next base: position 17,369,364 of record OU823265.1, on the reverse strand, counting down.
GCCTTATGTAATACTGATAATTTACTGAATGCAATGGCCGTTTCAAGTTCGCTGAGTTTTATATAAAGTGTTCTAAGGTTTACAATAAATTGGTTTAGTAATCCGAAGACATAGGTCATATAAATTGAGTGATTATCTTTCTTAGTGAGATCGGTTACAAGACCTTCAAGTAATTTCATGCGTGCGTCTATTATTTTTGTATTTTCATTGATTATTTCGGTAGAATTCAGAAAATGATCCAACATTTTAGATATCATCGTAAATTTGTTAGAAATTGCTTGTTCCTCAGTCTGAATACTACTGATTATATTGTCATATCTGACTGCATCTTCATGGTCAAGATTACCCGTTATAATTTTGATGATAGAGCCTAGAGGGTTTACAATACCACGTTTGAATCTTTTAGATGGAATTAATTGCTGTAATTTTTCTAGTCTCATTTTTTATGTACTCCACCTGTATTTTAAGGCTCTTGAACTCATCCGCATATGATTTACTTGGGTGTAACATTTGGCTAAATTCGGAATATTTTTTAATATTAAAGGAAAGATCTGTACCAATGCATTGGAGGTTGATTATTTTAACAATAGACCATTTATCATATTGCATAAATGCTTGACCTAATTTCACCGGAAGAATCCCAGGGTTTTGATTAATCTTTACCACTTGAAGGGCCTGGCTTGGAAGACTCCAACTGGTCGTTGTCCATATCACCAGGATCCAACACCACATGTGGAGGACGTTTTACATTTTTAACCGGAACTTTAGTATCTCTATTTTTTACTTTTATTGGTACGATGTTACGTTCTATCTGACCTGTAACCATGGCCTTTTGAAATCTAGGTTTATCTTTAGCTTGCCTTCTATTTACGGCCTTAATGAAAATCGGTTGGCCTATTTCTAAGGCTGGTCTGGATTCGCCTCCCCGCTTGGTTATAATTCTTTCCTTATGACTTTTTACCTTTTCAGAAAGATATTTATAAATTGCCCGTGTTCTTTTCTTATGATCCCTGATTAGTTGCTGATTGTATGCTTTATCGAATTCAGAGTTAAAAATAGAGTTTAATTCCGTATGACCAAACGCAGCTTCGAACGGTGTTAAATCAGTGGTACTGTGGATAGTGTTATTGTAAGCCATAACGGCGTAAGTCATCACTGATGCTGCGTCTGTAAATTTCTTTTCATAGTTCGCTAATCGATATATTTCTATAATTGTAGAGTGAAAACGTTCTATGAGCCCCATAGAATTGGGATTATTAGGTGTACCTATGTGTAGTTTAATTTTGTGCAAGTCCGTCAGTTCTTTTAATAATTCATTATTAAATTCGGTTCCCGGATCAGAACTTATTTTCTGTGGTATACCGTAAAAAGAAAAGTATTTCATTAATGCTCTGACCACTTCGGGTGTGGAGCGAGATGCAATTTCTATCGCTTGTCCTAATTTGCTAAAGGCATCGATTAAAGTTAAATAGTATTTTGATTCTATACTGAACAGATCTATAAATATTTCCTGAAAGGGGGCGTTCTGGGTTTGTGTGAGCTGCAGTACAGGTTTAATTGGTTTTCTGTCATACTTAGAGGTTTTACAACGATCACATGAGTTAATTATGGCGGAAACGGTTTCGGATAAATGTGGCCAATGATAATTACGACGGATTCTTTTAACAGTTTCTGTAATGCCGCGATGACAGGTCTTGCCTTCATGTAACTTAATCACAATGGCTTTCTGTTCCTGTTCATCTTCGACGTAAATAACGCGCTCGGTACATTCATAAAAATTAACCATATCTTTCTTAAATAATGAAATTATAATATTACTAAAGTCTTTTCTGTGTTCTGGATTCTCAAAATAAATGAAATACTTAATTTTGGGTTTTATATATTCTTTTAAAAATGTTTTGATATGATCTTGATTATGAAGAGGCAAAAATACTTCCAACACTTTTTGTTTGTCCCTAGACAAGTCTTTTACGTGGAGCTCATTACGAAACCAGCTAAAAACTAGTATTTGATTAGGTTTGGTGTCTATTGCTTCCTTCAATATCGGTATTCCATGGGATTCGAGATCTTCGGCTGAATGAACTGTTTGTATACTAGAAGGTTCAGAGGGTATAGGACAATTATTGGGTGATTGTTCCAAGTCTGTACGAGTATCGAAATCTAAATCTATGGTCATTGGGCTAGCTGTCGCGGTTCTTTCAGAGTCGGAAACAGAAATAGTCCTTGAGTCATCAGAATTTAGTGCGGCCACGTCTTCTAAATAATTTTGAAGTCTACTTTCTTTTTCGTTTATATTAACAATCATTGAAATGTCGTCGGAAACGTTGGCTTCTCCTAGTGCTTTAAGTTGAATTCGAGATAGCGCATCTGCAGTTACATTCTGTTTACCATTTTTATATATGACATTAAAGTCATATTCTTGCAACCGCAAGCGCCAACGCGTTAGCTTGTTATTAGGTTCCTTGAGTTGATACAGCCAGACTAACGGTCTATGGTCAGTGTAAATATCAAATTTATGTCCGTATAAATAAGGTCTAAAGTGTTTTGTGGCCCACATGATTGCCAATAATTCGCGTTCAATAGTACTGTACCTTTTTTCCGTATCTGTCAAGGTCCGACTGGCATATGCTATTGGTTTGTCACTACCTACAGGGCCCTGTGACAAAACCGCGCCAATTGCAACTTCAGAGGCGTCTGTCGTTAATAAAAATGGTTTATTCATGTCCGGGTATTGCAATATCGGTGCGTTTATCAGAAGTTCCTTACATTTTTCAAAAGCTTCTTTATAATTTTGGTCTATGACTACCTTTTTACCCTTTTTCAAACAGGCTGTCAATGGCTGTGTGATTTTGGAGAAATCTTTAATAAACCGTCTGTAATAACCCACAAAGCCTAAGAATCGCTTGATTTCAGTCTGTGTCCGTGGTAAAGGATATTTAAGAACTGCTTGTATTTTGTCGTTGTTTGGTCGTAGTCCGTTTTTAGTCAACGTGTGTCCTAAGTACTGCACTTCCTTACGTAAAAATTCGGACTTGTCTAACTGAACCTTCAAGTTAGTTTGACGAAGTCTATCGAAGACGGAACGTAATTTTTGAACATGCTCTACTATGCCATTTGAATATATTAGTATATCGTCTAAATAAACCAGGCAATGTATACCCTGTAGGCCTCTCAAGACATTATCGAGAGTCCTCTGAAAGGTTGCCGGAGCTGTTTTAAGACCAAATGGCATACGGAGGAATTCATAATGTCCATTTTGTGTAGAAAAGGCTGTTTTTTCACTGTCAGAAACTTCAATTTGGTGATATCCGGACGCTAAATCTAATGTGGTGAAGTAGTTGCTTTTGCCAAGTTTGTCAAATAAGTCGTATATATTAGGAAGTGGGTACTTGTCATCGATCGTTATGTCGTTGAGTCTGCGGTAATCTATTACCATTCTATATTTCACCTGACCGGAGGCATCTGCCTTTTTTGGTACCAAATGAACAGGTGCACTCCAGGGTGAATGTGATTCTCGGATTACATTGTCCTTGAGAAGTTTTTCGACCTGTCGTTTGATTTCTTCAGCCTGTGCTGGAGCTTGCCTATAAGGTTTAATATAGATTGGACCCTCATTAATAGTCCGAATATGATGCTTTACCTGGTTTGTAAAAGTCAAAGGCAAGTCTTCGCAGTAAAATATGTCCTTATACTCGAAACATAATTCACTAATCATTTCATTTTCTTCTTGGTTGAGATGATGAAGTCTCAATTTCTGTAAGTTGGCTGTCAGTAACGAGTCAATGTCAATGTCAGTTAACCCAGTAGTGTTATTTACTATACACTCTTCAGAGAAGTTGGTAACTTTGAAAGGAGCGGTTATAGTTAGCCTTACTTCAAGGTCAGTAGCATTCTGAATTATAGTGGAGGCAAGGTAATTTTCACACTTTACAATTGCAGTTGGCATTCTAACACTTTCGTGAAATTGCGTGTAATCTAATATGGCATAGCCATCTTTCTTATTTACGGGTAGCCTCACTTTATGTTCTGTACGAGGTTCAAGTTTAAGTTCATGGTCAGTGTTATAAATTATAGGAATATTAATATCGTTTATCTTTAAAATTCTATTCTTAAAACATATACTAGCATTAAGTTGAGACATAAGATCCATTCCAATCAATCCATCATATTTATAATCCACATCATAAATATAAAACTTATGATAACCATTTACTTTAAAAATTGAAAAAAGGGGAATATTAGCTACTTCATTATGTTCGCTCGTAGCATGTGTACTGGTAACTGTAAATGGTTCGTAGAATTTTGACTGTGGGAAATATTCATCAACTTTTCCAGGGCTTATGAAAGATCTAGTGCTTCCTGTATCCAACATAAATTTACCGTTTATGTCGGGAATGGTTATATAAGGATGTTTAAGATTAGCGTCAAACTTAAGTTCTATCATTTCGGGTGAACACGAATCAAATTTATTTGAAAATTTGGGACATCTTTTGCGACATCTTTAGAGTCTACTTTATTTTCAGCTGAATGCGAATCATCAGCCTTTTCAATAGCTTTGGGAATTTCAGTATTTGGGTTCTGATCCACGCAATCGTTGTTAATGTACATATTTGTATAGTCATAGTCACAGTATCCTAGATAACATATACCATAATCATTGTAATTGGGGTCATAATAGTACTGTTCATTACTGGTATAAAGCTCGTTAATAGGAAAACTTTGTGGTTGCTTAACAGGTGCTGGAGCAGTTCTCATTGTTACGTCACGATCACCCAATAAATTGTTAGGGGGGCGGTGGCTCGAAGGTTGTGGAGCTCTATAGCCGAATTGTCCTACTTGAGGTCTATAACCGAATTGTGCTGCTTGGGGTCCATAACCGAATTGTACCGCTTGGGGTCCATAACCGTATTGTGCTGCTTGAAGTCTATTACCGAATTGTTGAGGTTGTTTATTCCCAAGCTGCGGTAATTGCGGTCGAAAGCCTATTTGTTGATTCGGCATATTCGGACGTACAAAAACTTGGTTAGGTATACCGAATTTAAATTGAGTTTGATTTGCAGACGGCCTGTGGTAATTATGTTGCAATTGAGGTGCTGTAAAGGTAGGTTTCGGATTGTTTGAACTTGAATTAACGCCTTTTTCAGATGATGGCAATAACTGATGACCTTGTGGCCGATGTTGTAACATTTTGCTGCGTAAATTATATTGTTCCTGGAAATTAACCTCTTCAAGGACAAATTGTAAGGCTTCTTCCAATGTACTAGGATTTTTCAATCGAACAATCCGCACCATATGTTCCGGTAAATTGTACATAAAAACGTTAAGCGAAGTGTTATTATAAATTACTTTCTTAGCTTCTCTTAACGTAGCGGAACCGTTCTGATTAACCTTAGATATTAAAATAGCACGAATATCTTGTATACGGCTGCAAAATTCTAAATATGACTCATTTGATTTAATTTTTAGGGTTTCGAGCTCAATTGCCACGCATTCCTCACTTCTGGGATCACCAAAATGTTGGATCATTAAAGATTTAAGTTCAGAATAAGTTTCAAGGTCACCCCTTTCACTTAAAAGAGCCGCTGCTTTACCCTTTAATTAACTTGTAATATTCTGCATTAAAAATTCGTTTCGCTCTGAAGTCCCTTGACATTTTCCGATAACATATTCGCACTTTCGTAAAAATAAACTAAGTATATTAGTTTCACCATTAAATTCGGGAATTAATTTTAAAACATCTTGAGGTATCAAAGAATCTGGCAATTGCATCGGAAACGGAGTTTCAGAACGAACCGAAGGGGTCGCCCCTGCCGCCGCCGTCGCAGATAAAGGAATTTGACCTTGATTCATTTTAGACAAAATTAAAATTAACAATGTAATTTAAATTGTAAAATTAAAAGATAAACCTCAATTTATATGTTAAATTATAGCGTAGAATTAATAAAAATAGTCAGAAACATTAATGTTACTTTCCTCTTAAAAAAAAACTAAATTAAACTAATTCTAATTACGTCTATCACAATAATAGTGTAGGGAATGAGGAAGGATGTAGAAGGTTACTCACATGCCAACCGCTTGATATATTATCACCATCTCTGCTAACCCACGTAATTTGCGCGTTATCTAAACTTATTTATTTGGTTCGAAGATTGCCCAATATAGAACGCCTCACTGATTTTAAGCACGACGACTATACGTATATAACAGTAACCACTCGCGAAACACAGTCCACGCGTTCTCATGTATTTCACAGATTTTCGCACTTGACTTTTCGCGGAGGAAAACTGTTTGCGGCAATCCTACCGGCTGCGCCAGTTAGATTTCGGGAGCGCAAATGAAACGGAGTTTGAGGGGAAGTAAGAGTTTATTACGACCCGAGCTTTACAGAAGTTCATGTAAGACTAACTTAGCCTATCTTAATTCTAATACATCGCAAAACTTTCTCATAGACCGGTGGTCGGCCCACCCGCGGTCGCGCCACACATCCTGTCACGTACGCCTAATCACAAAAGTGTCAGGTCAGCGTCTAGACTCTACCACATACCACAGCGTTAGGCTGGGAACATAACTAGGTACTCAATATACTGAAATAGCAATTAATATTGTTTTCCTTCATTATATTTTATAGATACTTTGCTAAACTATAATATTTATTCAATTTCTGTAATTTGATTAATTAATTTAATTAGCAACTAGCCCAGACACAACTTCCAGACAAAGATACATGCAAGTACCTAATAGATGATGCATTTGTTAATAGGTAAAGAATTAACAATCAAGACTATTTCATGGAGGAATGAGTACAACCTCCATAGAAAAGGGAGGATCCTCTGACCAGACGGGTGTTGTCTGGTGGGCTACAGCCGAACGATTGATGTCGGGACTTTGTATTTGTACCACGGAACACTGTTCCGTGATTTGTACACAATCATGCTAGTTGTGCGGTAAACACTGCTTGCGGATGCAGGCTGATGCAGGATTATGCGTGACGTCAGTATAATGCATAGTTCGCATATGTTCATGTAGATGCCGTCACATCACCCCTCCGGACCCCGGAGGTTGATAGTGGGCTGAGACGTGTATCTTGCGATGTTATCCAGATTCCAGTGAGTCGGAATCGGGTGACGCATAGTTCATGGGGAGACGGAACTGTCTGCGAAGATTTCCCAGTGGGTCGGGGTTATGCTCCACTGCGTAGGACGTGGTATTGCGCCGGGTACTGCTGGCGTCTACCAGGAGAGGGTTTAAGGGCTCTGTTTGTAGACCGGCCGAATTTGCAGCGGGCTATGACAAGGTTGCTAATGAGACTAAGGGTGATGACCAGGAATGCGCGTTCGCTGCATGCTGGTGGTCAGGATACGCTTTGAAGTCTTGGGTGCTGGCTGGCTGTTTGACTCGTCACTCGAAAGGTTGAGGAAGTGATGCTGATGACGTTACGCTGAATTAGCTACTCGATGGCTGCGCTAATGTCCATGTTCGGCTTCACCAGTATAGAGGTATGAGGAATAGGGAGAAAAATTCACTCATACTCTGTAGAAAAGAAAGGATCCTCCGACCAGACCGGTGTCGTGTCTGGTGGGCAACTGTCCGACGATTCTCTCGACGTCTTCTCTGCGCCCCCGAAGGAGGTGCGAGGAGTCGGGGTTGGGGCTTTTTGGCCCCTTGCCCGATGCTGCGGCACTCGGTCCCCAGACTGGGGGAACCGTCTTTGCGTATCCCTCCCCCTCCCGCAGGAGGCGGTGGGAGTGCTTTATTGCACACCTAGCCGCTGAGGGATATATCTCCCCTTAGCATTCTGTAGTGTGTTTCTAGGGGGCGTGCCTGTGGGAGCGCCCCAAGTGCTTCACGACGCCCATGCGACCAAGCCTCTGCCGGGTGAGATTCCTAGTTCCCTAGGGAAGGCCTAACAAGAGCCGATCAAGCAACAAGGGCATCGGTTTTGGTTGGCGCTCACCCACAGTGGCGGCTGGGCCCGACGATTGATGTCGGGGCGTGGTATATATTAGTCACGTGGTAAACACTGCTTGCGCGTTGCAGGATTTTGCGTGACGTCATTATGATGCGTAGTTCACATGTGGCGATGTAGATGCGACCACAATTTCATTTATATTCTAGGAAAGTAGCTTCCCTAGGTATTTTATTTATCAACTCAGCTTATTGCAATCCACTACTGGGCGCAGGCCCAGACCCTGCCATACTTGTGCAACAAGCCCCAATTCTCTGTCTTCGGCATCTGTTCTTCCCCAGTCACATAATGTCCATATCAATTAACTTACTTTTATCAATTATCATCATCGACATTCTACTTCATTCATTCATTCTTCTTATCCCAACATATTTGGGGTTGGTGCAACATTTGTTTCTTCCATACTTCCTAATACTACTAAAAATACTGCAATAGCAAAACTGTAACCATGAATTCAGCACATGATTCTAGACATAGAAACTACAGTTTGGTTATTTTTAAAAAAATCGGCTGTTTCATAGACAAGTTCAATACCTACGCGGTCAAAATGTACTGAACAGTAATTAAAAAAAAAGCTGATGAAAGGTTTTAACACAGGTGGGTTCAGATTCATGTAAAGGGTTGTGCATCGATGTCCCTGCCAACCAGTGAAGTGCATACCTAATAAATTATGCTATTTCTTTTTAACTGCAAAATTGGTTTATGAGGTGAGAGTTGTTTCTTTTAATCCCGGTATCCCTTGGTAGAGCTTTCAAGCTTTTAGTGGAGGCTCTCCACATGTTGATTTGTTATGCCATATCAGTAGATCCGCCACTATCTTACAGGCACTTGAATATGACCTAGATTTTACTAATCAGTTGTAATATTTTATGGGCTCTTTGTGATTTTTACAGTTTTTATCTAGATGATTATTTATTTTTCAAATAATCCCTCAATTTTCGCAAGCAATTTTATGTTATGTATCTGCACACTATTTCGACATTTACTTAAATTTTAATTTGTAAGTTTAATCATGTAATTAAGAATGTACCTACCTATAAAATGTGTCTGAATTTTGGAAGGCAAGTAAAGTCCTAAAGTTAGTGAGTACCAACAATACAAGCATATGAGGTTTCCTAATACTAATAAAATAAAAATATTTTCAAAAAACATAAGAATAACTCTACATAGTAAGTTATTTTTACACAAACATTTCAAGAATCATGAATAAAAACCACCTGTTTGTGTCAGAATAACATTGTTTTATAAACACTGGCCATAAAATGTTTGTTATTGAAAGGGAAACATGAGAGACAACTGTATGAATAAGCAGACATCCGCCATGTAACATAAAGATGTTCAGAAAACATTTAAAATATGAAGGAATTTACCTCAAATCGGTACCATTCAGTGTTGTTCCAGTGAGGATTCAGTGACTTGCGACAGACATCAGTCTTGTGCGTGATGCTCCCGAACTTTATCTCCACGAATGCGTCTGTAGTATCACTCGCCCGGTCCATTACCGGGAGGTTCCGCCCAGCTAACACCTTCACCTTTATCTTTCCCGGCATTTTTACTTATTTACACCAACACTTAACACTTAAACAAGAATTTAGTAATCCAATACAACCACTACGACAACATTATACAGTATATTATCGCTTCTTTCACACCAGATTAGCACTTCGAAACTCCCTAATCAGTCCGAAAACACAACTAAATATCTTATCAGTACATTGATTTGTATAGATCACTGATATGTGATACGGTTATTTCAAGCCTGCAGACACTAGCCAAACTTTTTACAGACCACATTATCACACAAAAAATAAGTTATTACAAATGAAAACATCGTTTTGTTAAGATTTAACACTTGATATATTTGCGCACCGAATCACATTTAATTACGCGTTTGTGTTATAAACACTGCACCTTGGAGCGCCCCTGCTGTATCTAAATGTTGTTCTAAAAGTATTCTGTTGGTATATTAATAGACAAATGTGATACTTTATAAATAAAATCGGCGAGACGAGCGAAGCGACACGCACAATTACAAACTGTCAAACGAAATGTCAACAATGCGCGCGTTTGGTTTCACGTTCAAATGAACAAATTGACCACCAGTGTAAATATGCTGATCTATAAGATCTTTCGAATGAAATAATAAATTATTATCTGATACTTTTCGCGACAATGTGTCACCAAACAAATTGAATTATGTAGTGTTAATATAAAACTTAGTCATACACACATCAAAAGGAAGTAAAAAAAAATGACTTCATTAGATTGAATAAAATGTTTTCGTATACCTACTGTAGATCGACGAATTAGGTACTCTCTGCTTTTGCCTTTTCGCGATTTTTGCTAAAGCTGGATTTTTCACCTTAGTTAGTCCTAACGTTAAAATGTGATAACGCGTATAACACAATCACAACGTTTAGGCATGCTCAATACGAGTTAAACCAAACCACGTTGCGGAATGGCCGCCCACGTCCGTTGTAACAGGTGAAAAAGATTTTCTTATGAGTGTACGGCATCACAAGACGAAGGTCATGGTGTTTGAAAGAGAAGAGAATGTATAGGTATGTGATGTGAAATTAAATGATAAGAGTGTGGAGCAAATAAGGGAGTTCGTATATTTGGGGAATCTATTTACAAGGGATGGAAAGATTGATTGAGATGTGGAAAGAAGAGTAAATGCTGGAAATAAAGTGCATGGTGCTACACATGCAATTGTGACTAACCAGTTGATGTCCAAAAACATCCGAATTGATAACCTCCTCCTTTTTGAAGTCGGTTAAAAAAACACGACTGGCTGTTCACAATGGTGTGCTGGTGCCTACGCTTATGTATGTGAGTGTTGGGTGTGGCACACATGAAAGTAGAAACATGAAATATACATGAAAGTAGAATAAATGCTGTGGAAATGCGTTCCTTGCGAAGCATGTGTGGCGTGACTATGAATGATAGGCTGAAGAATGATGTGATAAGGCAACGGCGCGGTTTAAAAGAAGTTGTAGTGACAAAAATTGAAAAGGGTATGCTTAGATGGTCTGGTCATGTTGAGAGGATGAATGAAGGGCGACTAACAAAAGGTATTTACAAGGCAGATGTGAGTGGAAACGCCGGGAGGGGACGCCCTAGGACGACATTATAGTGACCTTATTAGTGATGTTCTTCAGAAAGGCCAGGTGCTTAGTACTCGCAACGGGCGTGCGTGTATGACCAGATGTATGAACGTAATCGAGGCAAAAGGAGTATGTAAGGATCGTAGCAGGTGGCGTTCTGTAGTTTCTGCCTTCCCCCATGGGAAGAAGCGTGAGTTTATGTATGTATGTATTTATGTGTGTACGGCATCAATATTTGGCAGCATAATATCCTATACGTGCTCAATGCGATTCAAGTCTGGCGATCGAGCAGGCCATGGTAGGACGTTGATATTAGCTACGGCAAGTGTATTTGCTACGACTCTGGCAATGTGTGGACGTGCATTATCATATTTATGCAGAAATGAAGCACCAAATTGGGACCGCAAAGAAATGATAACATCTGATACAATCGTTTCAGCGTACTTCTGTGCATTGAGACTGCCTCTGATCCAAATCAGTTTGGTTCTTCCACTGATCCAAATCGTTTCAGCGTACTTCTGTGCATTGAGACTGCCTCTGATCCAAATCAGTTTGGTTCTTCCTCTGATCCAAATATAACCCGCCCATATCATGATTGTTCCACCACTGTATGCATAGACTTCCTCAGTGCCGGTTTTAACATAACAGCTGCCGTGAGCGAAATTTCGGCGGCGCTCCTCTCCCCTCTTGGAGAGTAGAGGGGCGAAAGATTTCAGCATTCAGTTAAGTTCTTTGTGAGCTTATGCAAAAAAATAATGAAAATTCAGAGAATGGCGGATACAAGAGCGAGCGAAGCGAGCTGGAAAATTTTAGCATCCCGTGAGAGTCCTTGGAAAGGTTAGGTTTTCTTTTAATATTCACACATAATTATGAGTTATGTACTTTGTCAACTCATAAAAAAAAAAAAAAATAAGAGAATGTAGGTTGCAAGAGCATACGCAGTGAGCTTTAAAATTTAAGCACTCCACCTTGTAGGTATAGGTTAGATTTTCTTTTGACCATTCATACAGAATATATTTTGTCGGTTTATTTATGAAAATAGTTTGAGGAATAAGATAATGTTAGAGCGAGCAAAGCGAAATCGAAAATTTTAGCACCCTACATTTATATTTTGCATACCTACGTAGAGGGCCTCCCACAACTCGAAACTGCTTCTTAGTAAACATATTTTGACCTTTTTGGAATTTGATTAAAAAGAACTTCTCAAGATTTGGGGCCGCTCAGGAGCGGGGCCCGGGGCGAACCACCCCCGCCGCCCCCCTCAGCCCGCCAGTGTATAAAGCAGATATATGAGGCTGCCTGTCCCCTTGGTTCGGAGCAGAGCGTAGTAGTGGAAATATTAATTATTTAATACTTTCAAGCACACAGATGTACAGAGGCGAACTTAATGACGTTGGCATTTTCTACCAGTCCAACTTTGGGTGGGTATTATCTAATAGAACTTACTCTAAAATTACCCTATGGACAGACGAACTAAAGAGGAAGCGCCTTTATCTTTAAAGCGGGTACGCGGAGCTGACGGCTTGTTTTTGCTATGGGTTCGCAACGGCACAAAAACAAACAATATAATAAAACAACAAAGAATCATCGATCAATTCATTTTATTACACGATATTTGCAGTCTTATTTTCATAAACTATACACACAACTCATTAACATTCATTCACAATATTTATAGTATTATGTTTTTAAACACCGAGGTTCACAGAACTAAATGGTATCTATAATGATTATTTATACATACAGTGAGATGGGCCATTTAAAACATTACAGAGCCTGTAGATTTTTTTATTAGCCTTTTAATTACACACACGATAGTTGACAAGATTGCGTAAAAAATATTGTTTATATTAGAGCAGGCAACACTGATGATGATGGCAACACATTATCCTACAAATCGAGTTAAATCCGCATTCGTATTAATGTCCAACACGCCAATAAAATTGCACTATTCATTCCTTAGTTGCACATAACGTAACCCCGCGATTTTAAACAGCCACATATTACTGTAAAGTTAATTATGACTTACAATATGGTGATAATAAATATGAACTTAATTACTAGTTGAGCCTTGCTTAGGCTGACATGGATGACATGACAGAAAAATACTATACTACAAGAAGATTTACAGCTTTGACGTCACAGACGCTCAATAAAAAAAAAAAAACATAAACACCAATAACAAAGTTTCGCTTTAAAAACAGAAATATACAAAAGCAAAAATAAACTATTTATTAGTGAACAAGTACATATGTTTATAAGTAAATATCTTGTATGAAATAGTGTATGAAAAACTGCTGCGTGACCAGCACTGGTTTTATTTACCAAGATATATTGGGCTCACTGTACCTAATCATTATGACTTATAACTCAATGACATAAAGTTCAAATTCGAATAAACCACATCAACTTAAAATGCATTGAATTCTTATAGTAATGGCAAATTAAATATTACAAAATCCGTTTTAAATTTTCAGCCTAGCCTATCTTAGTCACCTTCATATATGGCTGAACATAACCGAAATTCCCAACAACCTACCATCCAATGTATTGAAGCCGCCTTTACATTCCCATATCAAAAATATACATACCAAAATAACTCACCCCTAGAGAAGGCTTGCCAGGGGTGTACTTACATACAGCTCTTTTAGTTTGCTAAATATCGTTCAGCCATCAAGCTAACCACACACCCTTACTAGCTAGTGCAGCTTTTGAATACCTGTACAGCTATTTACAACCATTTGACAAGCGTCCGTGCCGAATTAAACATGAATACATACAGGGTGTAAAATGACCTATAACACGGCCGTTCTGAACATCAAAGTAAGTAACATTAAGCAAGAATTATTGCTGGGAAACGACTTTTATTTTTGATGTAAAAAAGCGCTGTTTTACGGCAGCGCACAATGTAACGCACGCAAAACATTGTGCTTATGGGAGCTGCGCAACGGTACAGAAGTTGTGGGGGTATTCAAAGTTATAACATTTAAAACATAATTACGTGGAAAAAACGGAAAAAAAAAGTTGAACTTTGACTTCCAGAACCAGAAGGTTCCCAAGTATGGTCCAGTACAAAAAAAACACGTGTGGCACTCGGGGACTGCCGCGGTAAAGCTATTGCATAGCATTTTTTATCAACTTATGCGATTATAATTATTTATTTATTTTTTATTTAAGCAGTATTTTTTTTTCTTTGATATTAATTCAAGTACAGTCGTACCATATACATACACGTTAAGCGAACGCTCGGCCGAGCTACATGGTAGGCGGAGTGAGGGGTTAGGTTTTATTTTCGTTACGGAATTTCTTGATTCGGTCGCCGCGCTCAAAGCCCGCGATAAAAGCTATGCAATAGCTTAAAAATATCATAATTACGGGGAGTACAAGAGACTCTCGGCTCCGTTAAGCGTCTTTTTACACCCGTGATTTGGAAATTCGAAAATTGATGCGTTTAGCTACATTTTTGACAATGACGTATTAAGGGGGAAGCGCCAGGGTAGCCGGCGAAATTACAATTTTCTTAGGTTTTTTTGCAATTTTCAGTTCAGTGTCAGGTTGTAACAAGTATGTATTTACAGAATTATAATCATTAAAATCATCAATACAACCCTCTAAGTTCATATGACTGAATAATTATTTCATAAAACAGCTTTTTCAGTTTGCAAATTTGAACTTTGCGGGTCACCCTGGCGCTTACCCTCGGTAATCGGTAGTCGGGAATTGGCTTTCAGGTAATATAAAGAGTAATTTTTCGACACGGCAGCCTGCTGAATGAATGCGAATAGCTTTAATTTACTGATCAAGTTTCTGCTGTCAAATCTCAGATTATCATAAAATAATCAACCTTTACCGTTCCACTGCTGGGACTCAGGCCTCTTCTATGTGAAACGGAGAGGGACAGAAAACCTGAATCTTTGGTTGGTCTGGTTTTATAGAACCAGCAAGTCAACGACAAATTTTATTTTGATAATTGTTTGACAACCGATTATTTAGAAGCGGTTTTAAGAAACCTTGAATAACATGCAAATGAGTCGTCTTACTAATTAATTCGTACTATGACGTCGATGTAGGATACAGTTTTGAAATATAGATGAACAAAAATTTAAGGAAGTAACTTAATCGTGTAACACTCCCAATTGCAATAGCTATCTTTAAGAATGTAATTATCAGCTACGTATAATCTGCGCCAATAACAAAAACGAATTGAAAATGGCGGCGCTAATCATGCCGTGCGAGTGAAAGGGCACGATAAGAGCCTTTGTAGGGCCGCCATTTTTAATTTGTTCCTTTATTGGCACGGGTTATATTTTATTTTTACGGCTATTAGTTTTTGTTCATCTGTCACTAAGAAAGTGAACGACTGACAAAGAACTAACGAACTCTCGCTCGCCAGTCTGCACCTTAACTTTTGAGCTATTGCGGCAAATGTGTCACGCAATTAGGCTGTCAGTTAAGTCAAAACATTACCCTCCTAGGGCAGTCGGATAAAAACTAAATCAAAGAGTAGTCATTGTCAATCCTGAGATTCTAATCTAATAAATAGACACTGAAATACTATTAATGTTGTAGTAATAAATGCAAAATTGTGCAATTTAAATGACAATATACAACATACAGGGTGGCAGGGACATCGACGCACAACCTGTTTCCATGGATTCTGTACATGATTCTGAAGCCCCCTGCGTTGAAATTTTCCGTCGGAAATATAAAAAAAAAAAAAAAAAACACGTGTGGCACTCGGGGACTGCCGCGGTAAAGCTATTGCATAGCATTTTTTATCAACTTATGCAATTATAATTTTTTATTTATGCAGTATTTTTTTTTCTTTGATATTAATTCAAGTACAGTCGTACCATATACATATACCTTAAGCGAACGCTCGGCCGAGCTATATGGTAGGCGGAGTGGGGGGTGTTAGGTTTTATTTTCGTTACGGAATTTCTTGATTCGGTCGCCGCGCTCAAAGCCCGCGATAAAAGCTATGCAATAGCTTAAAAATTGCTCTGCCATACATTTTTACCGCATAGATATTGCACTTTTCTATGAAACAGCAGTTTTTTTTAAATTACTGCCACAACATTTTTACGCTAGGGGTCTAGAATCAAGTGCTGAATTCATGTCATGTCCCTGCCACCCTGTATTTATACTTTTCAATTAGAAACACTTGTGTAAATCTAAAATATATTATGGTTATAATATCGTTGGCACATCTATTCGTTTACAATATCATGCTCAAAATTATGTTATTTGATGTCTCCGCAAAGAGACATAAGCTTTGGTGTGCGCGTGCATGTTTTTACTTGATTTCTACTACTCGAATTAGATTAATACAGAAAAGTTTTAAGAATTAAGAGTTGGTAGGCTGCAAGAGCGAGCGAAGCGAGCTCGAATATTTTGTCAGCAAAATATTAGTATAATTTTATCGATCGATAATACTCCAATCCAACAGCGCCAGCGCTGTTGTAAAATTAAAGGACATCGTCTCGCCTTAACACTTACAGAAATTGGAAAGGGCGGGACGCCCGGCGCTCCCGCTACGCAAAATAATATTTTAAGAATAAGGGATTGTTTCTTCAAATTATTGACCAAAGAAGCACTTATACGCCTCTGGTTAACCGCGGCATAGATCTGTTGCAAGAGACAGAAACCTAGCCTTTTTTATATTTGCCGCCCCTGAAGTTGGCGCCCGGGGCACGGGCCCGGGTTTGCCCCCCCCCTAGATCAGGGGCTGCGGGTGATAGGACGTTTTATGGGTAAGTCCTTGTGTAGTGCCTGCATTTTTAGGAGCACCCTTCAAACTGGAACACCAAAAGCTTACATCTAATTACGAAGACCATTAAACTATTACTAATATCGGTGGGCAACTAGAATAAAATGGTAATTTAATTCATACATGCATATTAAATCTAGCCTAAAGTAAGGGCATAAAGCTGATTGCCCGGGCAATTCCGGTTCCCGCGGTGTTTGCCCTTATATCATCACTTATAGCCTAAGTTCCAATACATGGGGTCGATGCATTATACCTAACATTTTTACCATACATAAGGCCGTAACTAAAATTAACGATAAGCTTATAGCTTTAATTCTACTTCACATTTTTTTGTTTAATTTTAAATACATTTAGATGGTGGATTTAGAAGCAAAAATACGATTAATATATGTTAAGTGTCCCCTTATTTGATGACGCGTACTATAAGTGTTATGTGATTAAACCACTAAATAAATATATTGCCGTGTATAATATAGAGAAAGGTCGATGCTGAACAAGCTTGGTATCACACTCAGACAGAGCATGTAATTTGTAAAGTTGTTTGCTCGTGCACCATGCATCACTAAAAACTCTAAACGAATTTAAAAAAAAATCTTTCTGTTTCTGTCGCTCCTTTGAAGATGACAGAGACAGAATGATGATTTAAATAATAGGTCGGGAAAAAGATTTTTCGTATTTTATAGGTATAAAGATGTAGTAAAATCTCTTTGACTTTGGACTGTTTGTATCTGGCTGAATTTGATATCAATTGTTTTTCTGTCCGCCAAAATGAGTGAATCTAACGAAGAAATTCGATACATTTTGAAGTTTTATTACAAAAAGGGAAAAATGCGACACAAGCCGCGAATAAAAATTGTGACGTTTATGGATTTAATGCAGTGTTAGTAAGAGAAGCACAAAGTGGGTTCAAGCGTTTTCAGTCGGGGAATTTTGATGTCCATGATGCAGCTCGCTCCGGTCGCCCTGGTACGGATAAAGTCGATGCCATTTTTGAAAAAGTGGAGCAGGATATTAGTAGGCGTTTATCAGTCCGGGAATTTTGATGTCAAAGATGCAGCTCGCTCTGGTCGCCTTGTTACGGATAAAGTCGAAGTCATTTTTGAAAAAGTGGAGCAAGATCGGCATATTAGTAGTTACGACATAGCTGAAGAGTTAGGGGTTGACCACAAAACAGTTTTGAACCATTTGAAATAGTCTGGGTATACAAAGAAGGTCGATATTTGGGTGCCTCACGAGCTCTTAGTCTTGAATTTGTATATAAAATACGAAAGAACGTTTTCCCCGAACTAATATTTTCAGCTTTAAACTTATTTAGCTATTTGTGTGTGCTACTGGGTCTTAATATCTATGATTACGTCTTAAGATTATTGTAGTGATGACAGCACAGAAATCTTTTACTATTTACATCAATCGACTCTGGTTTATTTAAAATCTAACTCTCGGTAGCCTAAAAGTCTGATCAAGTATCTGATAACTGAATTTGCAGTTAATTCTGCAAAAAATAACAGGCGATACAGTCGAAGCTAATCTTTTGGCCTGTTATCTAGTCAAAATTAATTGATTATCAAATTGACTCGCTTCATCAATTTGCCGGGTTATAGCCATTTCATAGAACTGTCAAAGAATATCGTTTGTGATGTGAATGTACGGATAATTTAAGTTGGTAACCAGAAATTTTTTGGTAAACAATTGTTGAGCTCCCTTGAGCTTCTTGCACCAAATTGGACGACTCACAGAAACTTGGACCTTTCTCTATTGAACATCTATGGCTGACCCTCCCATTTCCTTCACAAGAAAATGTCAACAGTCAAAATTCGATACATGATATAAATTGCCACAAATAAGGGGCAGTATGTACTTACATAGTCTTGATTCAAAAAAGATCCGAGGTCGATCTTCCTAGCTACCTGTTTACTTATCCTTGACCTTTTTAAGCATCTTTCCGATATCCTGGCTGCCTGTAGGGCTAGGGCGTTTGAGTTTGTGCTTCGCTGATAACTTGGGTCTGTAACTTTTGACTGGGGTCTTACTGGCAACTGGGAACACATCCGGCTTCGAATGACCTCCCAGTCCGTCGTAGGATATTTCCATTTCACGTGGAACGTTATCAAGGGACGAGATCTCCATACTGCTCTTTTTGTGAAAGATGCTGTGTTTTGTGCTGATAGCGTTTGATTTTTCTCCAATACGTTTCTTGGTCGCGTTTTTTACTGCATTTGGGTAGAGTTGCTCTGTTGGCTGGAAATAAAGTAGAAGGTTAATTTATTTTCAAATAAAAGTAAATTAAGAAACTACTATACTTGAATACTATACAGGGTGGTAGGGTCATCTTGCGCAACCTGTTACCATGGATTCAGTACATGATTCTAAAGCCCCCTGCGTTGAAAAATTTCATCGGTAATTTTTTTTTTTTTTGTTGTATGTAAGGAATCTTTGAAAAACAGCGTGTACCTACAATAGTAGGTATGTCCACGACGAAGCTTTTTGATTTTTGAATCAGCTGACGGATACGACTCGATGCACTCGTAACCTCACAGAAGTCATTAACTTGTGCGAATTCGACCTGCACCCATGAGCTGTTTATTAGTATTTATTTAATTTACAGATGTGTAGGTACTCTAGATTAGGATTAGAATTTGTTTTAATCGCACCTAGGTTTAAAACTAAACTAACTAAACTAGGGTTAAAACTTTAAGGAGCGAATTTAATAATGTACCTACTTAGGTTTAGGTGGTTTTGTATTTTAAATTTACATTTATTATTACTGTAAGCGATAAGCTTGTAGCGGTATCTACATCGCCACATGCGAACTACGCGTCACACTGACGTCACGCAAAATCCTGCATCGCGCAAACAGAGTTTACCGCGGAACTAGCATATATACAACGAGAGTTTAATGACCGAGCGAGTGCGAAGCGTCTCCGTTTCAGCTAGGGAAAAAATGCTTTCGTTTGTCCGGCTGTCTGGTCTCCTTTACAGCAGGCTTAGCATGACTCTTTCTATTTCTTGGAAGAATAGACATAGCTACCTCTATACAAAGTGACATTTCGTTTCTCCATTTTTGACATCGCACCGTAAAAATCCTTCTACAATCTGGCATTTTGTCTTTTCTACCGATCGTTGTCTAGGTCTTTTTTATGTAGACTATTTCAGAAGAAAGGTTTATATCCCAAACTGTCAAAATCACACTGACAACTGACAGTTGTCTAAGGTAGTGAAGACAATTTGATTTTGTAATCGCCATGCTAAAGACAGTAGAAAACTTTTTACTCGCCGGCCACAAAGTATAAAAATGGAATAGAAAAATGGAACTTTTCACTTTTTGTATGGAAAATGTGAAAAATTATTACCTACATGTTGAGTTTTAGGGGTTTAAGGGCTTAATAAAGGGGGTCGCAGTGTTCATTATTTTTGTGATAGGACACACCATTTTCGAGATATAAGCTAAATAAAAGAAAAACCTGAATAAACTACTGAATTTCGTAAAAAGTGCAGTTGACTCTTTCTACTTTGCTGCCGTCGTACTGCCTACACGGAACGTCATTTTTGTCTATTCTTCCGTCGACAAAACGGTGCTCGTGGTAAGCCTGCTGGTCGCATTTCTCAACCGATTCTCGTGAAATTTTGTGAGCAGGTTCGATAATTATATGGAATTTATTTGTCGATTCAGTTTTTCGAAATCTTTCAAAATGGCTGAGATATGGGGGTTGAAAACTTAAAAGACACATATTTCAGCCATTTCGCGCTTTTTGTTTTAAGGTGTAAGGACTCGCGAGGTCTACAGCTCACAGAGCCACTTTATAGTTTTAAACTTGCTTAAAACCAACAACCTCTCACCTAAGCGCATAAACCTTCGCCGTTTCGTCGTGGGTAATAAAGAAGTCTCTATATTTTTTTTTCAAATTGTGAAAAACCGTGTGAAGCAGGGGCGGGTTGCTAATATTATTTAATTAAATGAATATTATTAAACTTACTTTAGCTTTTTCAGGCAGTTTCAATGGGGCACGTTGCAAGGCCGCCAGGGATAGCACATTGCCCTGTTTCAAGCTCAAGTATGGAGAATCTGAGTTCTCTATGTTGTTCACCATTTCATTCTGAAAATTAAATAAATAAACATACATTAAACTTACGCCTTCTTAACATAGGGGTAGGTAGGCAGAAACTACAGAACACATCCTTATATACTGCTTTTGCCTCGTCCACGTTCATACACGTAACTTATACACATACATAACATCACGCTTTGTTTCCCCGAAGGATTAGGCAGAGGTGTACCCATAGTAATTACACACACATTTCGATATTTGTGTTTAAGTCCCATTTAATAGGGGGCAAGCCTTTACCATCAACCAGGCACAAATCTAGACCCCGGGCTGCTACTGAGAAATTCCTGTTGGAAAAACCCAATAACACTTTGCCCGACCTGGGAATCGAACTCAAGACCTCATGTTCAGAAGGAACGCTTGCAACGACTTGACCAACGAGGCAGTAACACACGTTAAGTCGCTAATATAAACACGCACCTGACCTCAAGGTTATCTAAACAAATATTATAATTCAGGCTATGAGAGCCAGAGTGGCCTAACTATAAAAAAAAAATCGTTTTCAGTAGTAAGGAAAAAAAACAGAAACCCTGATTTGAAATAATTTAAACTAATTTATAAATTAACAAATTTAAATACTAAATAAAAATAAAAAATAATTTGTAGGCCACTGTGGCGCTATGACTTTTACCGTTTAGAGCAGTTTTGTTCTGAAATAAAAACAGTATTGAAAAATGAGTTAGGTCACTCTGGCTCTCATGGCCTCAATTATAACATTTTTAAATTATTTTTTTATATGTTTGTAAGAGGTTGGGACTATGATGGGACTGACATACGCTATGCGTAAAAGCCCCTATAAAAAAGGGGTTATCTTTGGAAGGACTGATCCGATTAGAAAAATCCTTTCCTTGATAAAGCTACACTATTTTCGAGTGTCATAGGATATAACAAGAAATGAGAAGCGGACGATGTCGCGGGTAAAAGCTAGTTACCAATATAGTTAGTGTATGCCCTCCTAGAAGCGACAAGAATAATGTACCCAGGATTTTGTAATATAACATAACATCACGCCTGCATTCCCCGAAGGACTAGGCAGAGGTGTACCTATAGTACATCCACATTTCGCTAGTTATATTTAAGTCCCATGTATGTTATGTGTCCATGATTTTGTAATTACTTGATTTAAAAGAGTATCCTTGGAGTTTCTTGCCTGTTCTTCTCCATAGAGATCTACGTTTTGGAATGGGCAATTAGCTTCAACTTTCTGACTAACCGACTCTTTGACAATTCAAAAGTGCCTGTAAATTGTTTAGTTGAAATAAATGCTTCGAGTTTGAGTTTAGGGCGTCCCCTTCTGGCATAAAAAGTAACATCCGTCTGCTAGAATCCTTTAGTTAGTCGCATTTTATTCATGCTCTTTATATGACAACACCAAATAAGCAACAAGCACCCTTAAAAAAAAGCATTAATTCCTCAATCTATCATACCACAACTATAACAGATTATGAATCTGGATGGCTATAAGAGTAGGCGAAGACCAA
Source organism: Dryobotodes eremita (assembly GCA_917490735.1). Classification (NCBI taxonomy): domain Eukaryota; kingdom Metazoa; phylum Arthropoda; class Insecta; order Lepidoptera; family Noctuidae; genus Dryobotodes; species Dryobotodes eremita. Next base: position 17,346,937 of record OU823265.1, on the reverse strand, counting down.
AGAAAACATGGAGGGTCTGTGTGAAAGATAATTTGGACGGAAAGTGGGTGACCACTAGGGATGCCAATGTTAAAAACAGTATTATATTTTCATTCTAAAATACTGTTTACTGTTCAACAAAAATACTTTTATATGAATGTACTGTTTTCAGTGATATCCAGAACTATACCTACTTAAATAAAAAGTTTAATTTACTACGTAGAACATTGTGCATGCGCCTGGGCATGAGCGCGGTGATTCAGCTTGCCTTAGAACTTATTTCAGAACATAGTAAATAGATAATTTTTATCAGAATGCCTTTTAGATACTAGTTTTATAGTTCTGTCACCTCAGTATTCACAGAATTAGTTTTTTCAATGATGAATGCTAAGTGGTAGGACGAAAGAAATAGAGCTTCAACACTTTTAGTAAAAAAATTGCTCCTCGTCTATTTGGTGAGGCTCACGAAGCCTTCAAAATTGATGAGTTTATATGATGATAAGAAGAGTGATTAAAAAATACTTTAAATACTGTTTATTTTCTCATTTTGATCATAGTGTACTTTAATTCTTGTACAAAAAGTTGGCAACCCTTGTGACTACCCAGATGTATGGCAGAATACATGCTGCGTCGACCGAATTGGGATAAAGGCAAGGGGTTGATGATGAAGCTGCCATCTTCTGTTCTTAGTCCATTCATACTCAATGTCCAGATACTTCGGGAGCCAGTCTTACCTGTTTCCAGTACAGCTTGACATTGGCCCGTACGTTATCAGAGAACTCTCTCTCATTTTCCCTTTCTTTTTTGTCCTCATTCTTCATTCTTATAATAGCTTTAATTTTTCTTTTCATTTCGTTGTATCTTTTCTGCTTTCTCTCCTCATCATCTTTTTCATTCGTTGCCTGATTCATCCTCGTGGCTTTAGAGCATAAGACGTTGAGCCAAGCCGCTTTTTTCTTTCGTTCTAAATCTTTAATGTCAGTATCAACGCAATCATTCGTCCCCCTACCATTTTCCGTCTGCGCCAATGAACAATGTATTATCATAATTAAACAATGTAATACTTAATCTAAATTATCATGGTTAGCGTTGGTATATTAAATGGTGTTGTTGTTGGTGCTTATAACATGCGCCATTTACGAAGTCCCCATTTTGAATTAAAGCGAATTGGTGCAAAGCGTAAGCAGTGTTTTTTTTCGTCGAACTTTTTTTTGGAATAAATCAGCTGTAGACTCAAAGGAGGTAACATAGGTGACAACACTCTTTAGAGCGTCGCCTGTCAACAATTCTGATATCCACGTGAGTGTCCTCACTTTCTGATGTGGAGTGCAAAGAATCGGGTATTATAGCCAAACTTTGGATGGACTTAAATTCAGCATTGGACTGCTAAATACCCGCTTGATTGATGGATTGAGAACGGGCAGCTAGGTAATGTATACTAAGTTATTATTTCCGTGTCTCTAATTGTTTAAGATAAGATCTAGTATGAGCAATGAAACTTACGAAACTAGAGTTGTGGTTTGTGATGACATGTGGGTCTTCAATCGCTGGCGGCGACGTCGGGCAGTCGTCGAGTATACGGTTTCCTACAACCCTGTTTTGATCCATTTGCCTCTTTAGCTCGGCGAGGTCTGAATCCGTTTTAAGAATGTCGTATTTTGTTTGCACTTGGTGGAGTTCGTCTTCTAGGTGCCTAGAAGAAAATGGGGTGTTATTTTTTATGTTTTGGAAGTTAAAATAGATCATCATCATCATTTCGGCCGTGCTGGGACGTAGGCCTCCCCCAATCGTCGCCACATCGATCTGTTCTGTGTTTCTAGTCCAGTGGATTCCCGCGACCTTCATTGGGAGTATGTGGATTCCCGTGACCTTACTTAGGTCATTGGCAATATGCTCACAAAAATCGAGCGACACTAAGAACTGTGGCAAATAATTTCATACAAATTCTAATCCACTTTTCAATGAGTCATGCCTTTTTAGACAACAAAACTGCTAACGGTCATCCTGTAAGTGAATTTACATCTATACTAATATTGTAAAGAGGTAAAATTTGTTTGTAAGTTTGTATGTACCCCTACATACAAGCTTACAAGTAATCTCTGGAATGATGATCGGTGAGGTCGGATTTGAAAATTCTTTTTGCATTTGATAGCCCAATTCTTGAGGAAGGCTATAGACTATTTAAGATCACGCTATGACCCTTAGGACTCGATAAAAAGCAGTTAGCTAACGCTAATGGAAAACGAAGTGATAGCGCGGGCAGGTGATGCGATGCGACGGGGTGGGTTGGGGAAATAAGAAGTTTCAAGCGTACGAAGTCGCGGTCAGAAGCTAGTGTCTTTATAAAGTCAATCAATCAGCCTAGCCGTTTTCCAACTAGGCTGTGGTCGGCTCCCAGTCTTGGATGCAGCTGAATACCAGTATTTTACATCGAGCGACTGCCTATCTGACCTCCACAACCCAGTTACTGGGTAACACGATACCCCTTGGTAAGACTGGTAGTCAAACTTTTGGGCTTCTGACTATCCGTAACGACTGTCAAAGATCTACAAGTGACAGCTGGGACTAACCGTTTAACACGGAGGGGTCTCAATATGTAATGGACGGTCACCCATCCATGGACCGACCTTGGCAAGCGTAGCTTGCCCAAGCCCAAACTCTGACGACTTTTTGGGCTTCTATCTACCCGAAACGACTGTCAAAGATCTACGAATGACAGCCGGGACCAACGGGTTAGCGTGTTTTCCGAGACACGGAGGGGTCTCGGTATGTATGTACGGTCACCTATCCAAGAACCGATCGCGGCAAGCGTAGCTTAAACTTCGGTCGTCCCGTGGGGCTAGCCACGAGCATTATTGTCATTATGACATGTCTTTATAAAGTATCGTCACAAAACACTTACATTACTTTGCTCTGTAGGTCACCAAAGTGCTTCTTCTCTAGAGCGAGCTGTTGCTTCACGGCGTGCAATCTGTCTCGAGACTCGTTCTTCTTAGCCTCTGAGTCGCAGAGAGCCCTGTGAACGAGATTTAATAGTAGATTGTTATACAAGGGGCTAAAATGACCCATTATATACGAGGTAGTTTTACTCCCGCGCTTTAGCGAGGGCGTAAATAGAAACCGAGTTATAATGGTATTTTAAGGCCGTGTGTAACACTCTACTTTTCACTACGATTGCGAGAAAATAAAATAATCCAATACAATATTAAATAGTTTACGTTTTTTATTTCTTCTGTAGCCGTTACGCAATGCACGCATTCTACCGTCTTCGGTAGTATGCGTGCATTGCGGAACTAAAAGCGCCGATCAAGAGATCGGCGCTTTTAGTTCCATTTTTAAAAATAAAATGTTCTTCTTTTTTTATGAAACAGTATTAAGTCTAGTCTTTATTCATGATTATTCTACTTATGAATAAAGACTTTTTCGCTTTTGTAGGCTCGTTAGTAAAATGAGAAAAATTAAAAAAAAAACTTTTCTCCTAGAGGAAAATATGCTATTTTATCCCTGCTCTGGTACGCTATAATGACGATTATTTTGAGAAACAGGAGTGAAAAATAATAAATATGTTATAGACTGGTATCAATTTCAATTAACTTCATCATTTAGTGCAGTCGCACATTCGATACAAATGACGGATGAAGGGAAAAAGAAACCAAAGAAAAGGTCGATATATCGTGTGAGATGTCAAGGGAGTAAATACTAACATTACGGCGAGCCGCACCGCAACGAAAAGCATTGCAAAAATCGTCCTTCATTACTGTCGTACATTGTCTATGACTACAGATGGACCGCAGCGCACTGTATTGTATGAACATGCGTTGCGCTGCGGCTGGTCGGCTGTAATGTGCGCTTGGCTTAAGGTGGATCCTCAGCTGTAGCCAGCCAAATTTTTTTATTTTTTGTTCTTTTTGCAAATTGCAGCTCTGTTTTACGTCGTATGTTGATCAAAATGCGATTTGCGACTGTAGGAATAATATATTTACTGCATAATTATCATCGATTTTATAACAATTGTCACACTTTGGAAATTTGTTCCACCTAAGAATTTTCACATGAAATATTCTGAAAAATCCTTAAGTGGAACAAATTACCAAAGTTTGACAATTGATATGAAGTTGATAATTATTATTCTATAAATATATCATTCCTACAGTCGCGAATTGTATTTTGATCAACATGCGACGTAAAACAGAGCTGCAATTTGCAAAAACCAAAAGAAAATATGAATTTGTCGGTCTACAGTTGAGGATCCACCTTAAGGGATATATATCCACGCGACCGCGTCGTGAGCATTTCGCTCATATCGAGTGAAATAGCAATTTTGCAGCATCATCATTTGTCAGATTCGACAGACTTCGATCACGGCGGTCACTTCTTTTTAATATCTGTACATGGTCACAAAATATTTTGCATTGTCCACAAGTAACATGGGACAAGGGCATACAAAACAAAAGATTTTTTAAATGAACCAATTAGTTATGAATGTGTTTACCTTTTGAGAGCAGTGGCGAACGTAGCAATAGTTCGCACATCGGTGTAGCTATGAAGCATCTGCTCCACATCATCACTCGTAGCATTCAGCACTTTTTGCAGACTGAAACACAAAGATTCTGTTAGTTTGTTCAGAAATAGGCTATAAACATAAGTCAGGCTTAGTTGCTTAACCTTTAGTTTACACGAAAGCTACAAAGGGAATCACACAGACATTCGCATCATTAGGTAATTTGAAAAGACATCGCAATTGGCATGCAGTAAGAACTCCTGTTAACAAAATTAGTTTCGGTAAAAGAAATCTTTTGTAACCTCAAGCTAAAATATAGCATAGCATAATCAGCCTATAATGTTCCCACTGCTGGGACACAGGCCTCCTCTCTGTGAGGCGTAGTGGGCTGTAATCCACCACGCGGGCCCAGTGCGGGTTGGTAGATGTCACATGTCTTCGAATTATTGGTTCTAGGACATGCCGGTTTCCTCATGATGTTTTCCTTCACAGTTTTGAGAGCAGTGGTGATGAAATAATTTACACAAAGTAAAGCGCCTACAACTCGTAAGTCGCGGCCGTAGCCAAGCTACAATAAAATAATTTAATTTTATGGGTATTTAACTTAATCTGAAAATTGCACCAACAACAAAAACAAGAAGAGAGTTCTTCTAGTTTTAATTTGTTGACTACAGCTACACCAACATAAGTCAGTCGAAAGATTATTTCAAATAGGCTTTCAGACAATATTTATAGTCCTCCAGACCGTATTTCGGCCATGGCGGCCAATCTCCCCGAAGACGATCCTTCGGCGCAGGAGATATTATAGTGCACAAGTGTGTGCGCAGACGCAGGTGCACTCTCTTCCAGTGACAGACAAACAAAACAACACAGCAACAACAAAATATGTCCAAAATCAGACTAAATTGAAAATACTTACCCATTCAAGGTTTGCATATTCTTCTTCAGTGCCTCATTCTCATCCTTAACTCTTTGCATATCTTTGTTCTGAATGGTCAAGAACTCCACGTGTTCTCGAAGAGCCAAGACTTTGGAGTCAAAGCTGACCAGACGCTTCTCATACGATTTTAGAAGATCACTACAAAAATTTGGATAGTTCAGAATTGCAAAATTTTTAATGTCAGGTACATCTCTTTACCTCCATAAGGAATGTTTCAGGATTTATGAGACAAAACATAGGAAATTCGATTTTAGAAGGGCAGTCTAGTTTGCATTTAGCCTAATACCCATTGAACTCCCTTTAAAATCCCATTACTAGCAATGACTAATTTAGTCTTTGATTTCTTTGAAGATTTGATTAGCATTAACAGGAAAAAACAAAAAAAATAAAGTTAACAGCAATGTAGCTTATCCTAATGATTGTAGAGGCCCTTATGTCCTTGTCTGCTGATAAGCTTGTTGTTAAGAATCAAGCTCATTAGAAATTTTCAATTGGAAAGCTTATGTCCAGTGGCTTTTGGCTGATAACATTATGATGATGTCCAAAGTGGACTGCTACAGGCACATAAAGATGATAAAAACCGGCCAAGTGCGAGCCGGACTCGCGCACGAAAGGTTCCGTACTATTGACTAGGTAAACAACAGTAGGTACACAAATTAGGTGGCTACCTGTTACCATTTATTGATATTGAGCAGAAATTGGCAAAAACATGGCGCTTTTTGTATGGGAGCCCCCCTTAAATATTTATTTTATTTTAATTTTATTATTTATTATTAAAGTAAAAATACAACTGAGTATTTTGTGAATATTTCAAGGGCCTACTTGTTGCCATTATTGATATCAAGCAAAAACGGGAAAAAAATCGCGTTTGTTGTATGCGAGCCCCCTTAAATATTTATTTTATTTTGTTTTTAGTATTTGTTGTTATAGCGGCAACAGAAATACATAATTTGTGAAAATTTCAACTGTCTAACTATCGCGGTTCTTGAGATACAGCCTGGTGACAGAGAGACGGACGGACAGACAGCGAAGTCTTAGTATTAGGGCCCCGTTTTTACCCTTTGGGTACGGAACCCTAAAAAACTAGGTAGAGGATATTATATGAACACAAAACATGTTATGATTTTCCAACCAAAACTTACTCCTGCCTCTTCAGATCAGAACTAGCAACAGCCAGTCTATCCTCTTTCTCCTTATACTTGACTCTTTGCTGTCGCAGCTGCAGCTGAGCATCGTCCAACCTCGACTGCAACGTGGCAGCATCTTCACTGCTGTTCTCGTTGGACACCGTCGGGTACAGTCGGAACATGCACTTGTCCGTCACTTTGTTCCTGCATTGCGGACAGGTTTTGGATCTGGAAGAGTGTTTGGTATTAATTAAATGGGATATGTCAGGCAGAGCACCGGCTAGGTGGTCAGACACGATCAGGAAGGCTGTTGGAGGCAGCATTTACCGACCGGAGCACACTGCACAAGACCGTATAACTTGGAGACATATTGTATGTGGTCATGATCCTCAGCTTTGAGGAAAAGACGAAGAAAATGATGAAGAAATGGTATATGGAATGAGATTTTGGTTAGTGTTGTAGATGAATGATAAGGCAGATGCGTTGTGTACGGATCACCATTAAAATACTAGTAATGTGACATTCTGGCTACTCATTAGTGATTTGAGTTTGTAAAACAATACTTTTGAGTAGCATTGTGGACAATAGGCCTAAAGAAAAGAAGGCTATTACTTTTCATCGGTTTCTTGCAAAGCTGGTGCTTGGTATTGCATTGTTGATTAATATAAAATAAAATCAATTTTCATTTCAGAATGAACATATAAGTAGTGTTAACAAAAACAAACCCAAGTAAAAAAAAAGATTAATAGGATAAATAAATCATAAATCACTTATTTATTTGTGAACATGGGTAAGAGATACATAGATATTTTCCTTATTATAAAGTCCTCCACTACATGGGTATGCAAATAGTGTAATAAAATTTAAAACTATCAATAATGTCAACGAAATTCAATAAATGATAATAACTATTAATAAAGGGATGCTATAACCTGCACTTAATATGATAGTATGCCATGGCATCTTCTAATCTATCTGTGTGCTTCTTTTCTCAAAAGACCATTTCAAACACCATGAAAATGGTCTTCACATGATCTGACCAAGTTTATATCTGGACTTTAAAAGAGACTGTGACCTCTGAGTGTACCGGTCTTTCGTCTCGGAGTAGTCAGATAGAAAATGCCTATGTAGTTTTTAAAATATGATTGACTAGCTTTTGCATGTGGCTTCGCCCGCGTGGATGTTGGAAATTATCTCACGGGAATGTACTACTGGCATAAAAAGTATCCTAGGTGTTAATCCAGGTTATAAACTATTTGTGTTTCAAATTCCATCCAAATCCGTTCAGTAGTTTTTGCGTGAAAGAGTAACAAACATCCATCCAACCTTCCAGCCATCTATCCATCCTCATAAACTTTCACATTTATAATATTAAGTAGGATAGGATAGGACATGTAAAAGTGTTTGTAAACACGGCTTCATATCAAGCTATATATTTCTAGTATAAGCAGATCTCACATTGTATAGGATTTCCGTACAATGAGCGGTCAGCTTATACTGGTAATGTGTAGCTTGATATGTAGCCGTGTGTACAAACCTTCTAACCTACTTAAAGAAATAAAATAATTTATCATTTATCTCAAGTAGTATGAGAACATCAACACATTCGCATTTATAAAGTAACAAGTATCAGCCTATTTAAGACATTTTTACTGTCTTGATTCAGGTCAATGTAAAATGATAGGCAAAGAATTGAGGATTGAATGGGCAAAGAAGTTCTAGCATGCATTCTCCTAGAAATGGACAGTAATATGCTGCGTTGTTAAATGCATAACATTTTGAAATTATTTGCATTGCATATCATCATGTGTTCATCCTTATACACGTTGATATACAAAACACCCCGGGACGTATAATTACAATGTACCATAGACAAAGGAATTAAATAAATTGAATTTAAAAGAAATTATAGTCAGATTATAATAATATTACTTATTATTATGGTTTCTAATGCTTGTTTTAACAAAGCTAATTATGTGAAAGGACAATGGTTAAGCACATTCCATACATAAAGAAATAGACAAAAGGAAGGATTACATAGAACAAGCAGATAGATTATAACCTTCGCCAGCAAACAGGTATAGGAAAAATGGTTCAAATGATTTTCTAAACAATAGATTTAGTAAATACCTTTCGATCCATTGTGCGAGGCAGTGGTGATGGAATATGTGGCCACATTTTGTCACATATATGTTCTCAGCTTGATTTACAAGATCGCTGCATATAGTACACAGAATATTCATCTGAAATAGGTTTTTTATTTAATTTAATTTCAGGTTATGTTTTGGTTCAACAATTTTTGGCGCAAAGCCGAGTAAACTTGATGTTATTGGAATGGTTTAGATGTAGTTTGGAATAATAAATATGAATAAATACATTCTTACCTTGAATTTTAATAAATAAAGCTGATTTTTCCGTAAATCCTTACAAATATGTCGGAGACATTCTACCTACATTTTAAAACGACGTCATTTATTATATTGATACCGTAACATGAACGATTATGTTATTTTAACCACATCACTCAAATATAAATGATAAACTAACTATATTTTTAACGATTTCAGTATAAAACAATAATAATAAAAAACAAATACATTATACGCAAATCCTCCAAAATGTCAGAGAAATATCTATTCAATCTGTGGTATAGGATAGTGTTGCTAGGGACTATTTTTAAATCGATCGATTAACCTACGACCTCTTTGGTCCAGTGGCAGAGAGTAGGTAGACAAGCCTTAACGTCCTGGGGTGAAGTAAAAAAATTACTTTATTACATTTTATAATTTAAAAATGTGTACTTTTATGTTTGGTTTTATTATTGAGATTTTAAATCTCGAAATGGAGGTGAAATATAATTACGGTGGGGTGAGGGCATTAAATCAGCTTTCTGCGCAAACAGATTGGTTGTTTTGAGAGCCAGCAGTTACTTTCGAACTCGCGAGTTGTGAGTGTTGTGACGTAACTGTTTTATTTTTCACTAGCGAGAATGTAACGTCGCTATTTTCCTGTGCCTGGAGCGTTGGAGCCTGTATGTGCCTAAGTCATAATAAGGCTATATCGTATCGTGCAGCTAGGATTTTGAAGATGGACATCATTGATAAAAATAACACAGAATGCAGACATAAGTTTAATTACGTTTTATTAAAAATATCATAAATGAAGAATAGAAACGATGGATTTCATACAAGAATACAAAGTCTCTGGGAATGTAAAAGAATCTTCAGAGATATAATTCAGTACCTACCTTTATGCATTTGCTTAGAATTTTATTTTAATTTAACCAACTAACCCACATATTCCTAATGGCTACAAAATTACTCATTTAACATTTAGGTATTTGGTATTGCCAGCAAATCAGTTGGCTTTGCTTAAAAAAAGGTTGTTTTGTTAGCTACGAGTATATTTTGAAAAACTTAAAACCAAAAACGTCCTCTAAGATCCTACTCCTCAATCTCTTCCATCTTCTTATACGCCTTCTTGAGCTCTTCCAGAAGAGCCATAGCCTGGTTCTTTTCTATGAGCAGTTCTTTCTTTTTCTGTTCTCCCGTGAATACGTCATCACTGTGCATGGTTAGGGTGTAGGTGTCCACTGTACCTTCTGGTCCTGGAGTCATCGACACGTCTGTCAGCTTGTTTACTAGAAGAGAAGATCTGGGTTAAATAGGTATAAGGTAGGTACATAAATAAAATAGGCATCAGGGAAAGTGAAAACGGTCATCAGGGGCAAATTATAAGAAGAAAACTAAGTAAGTTCACCTAGATGTCTTACAAGGTCTTCTTGGTTTGTTGGTTTGTATGTTAGCACACAAGTATTTCGAAATACGTAGAAATACTTGTGTGCTAACATACAAACCGGAGCTTCAAACAAATGCTGTGGTAGCTTGATGAATCACATCAAAATCTAAAGTCATTTATTAGTCGAGAATCAGCACTTTTTGAACGTCAAAATTACATGAGACAGTCCAAAATGCCCGCCCTTTAGCAGTTCCTAGTGCTTTAGCTGGGAAGAAGTGGCGCAACTAACTCCCCAGCAGCACAGCTATCTGTTCAGTGAGAAAACTTGATTCTATACAATAGTAAGTAATTACCAATTACTCGTACCACCAATTTAAATAGGGCCTCAAGCAAATTCATTGTCGTTGATTGATTGCAAGCACTGCCCAGTTACACTGTGGATAGCCGCATTTTCCACCCAGCAACATTGGTGAACCCTGATCAGATTTTTTGGGTTTGACTCAAGAGCATAACAGGGTCAAATAAAATTAGCTAGCGAAACTCCACAGACATGATGGGTATCGATATATAAGCACGACAAAACAAAAAGCAAATGCTTTGATGTTATTTTTTATGGGGGTCAACGTCTACTTACTTGAAATATCAGTTGAGAAAATTCATTACGATTGCGATGTCTACACAAACAAAACGGATTTTTTTAAACTGGAGTTTTACTAGGATCCTCTTGTCAATAACTATCTGTCTCTAAACTCGGCCCCTCATGCCATCATCTCGTTCAATTGTTCTGACCATTTTGTTATAGATCTGTCTTTAAAATACTCACTCATAAATCCATTAGCCTGAACATGAGCTACGTGCTCTGGCTTATAGTTATCCACGGCATCAGCCAGCGCGTTGGCGTGAGTACGAGGCACACCCAGCACGAGGAGATCACGCATCAGTTGCGCGCCCGCGCACGCGCATGCACAAGACTGCTGCACCACCCAGCGGATTACTGCGGCTGCTCGGGCGCATTCGTCGCGGGATGCTGAGAGAATTTAAATATGAATGATCAAGAACTATCGATGTTAACCCCCAAGCTCTGACCAAGATTATGTCTGGACTTTAAAAGAGACTGTGACCTCTGAGTTTGTTTCGGCCTTTCTTCTCAGAGTAGTCAGATAGGAAACGCCGACCTCATCTAGTTTAAAAAATATGATTACGTGTAAAAGTGTTTGTACAAACCTACTTTACAGAAATAAAATCATTTATCATTTAAGTATCATTTATAAGCCATTAATGCGCAAACAACATTCGGACAGTCGTTAAAGGTTTGATAATGTTAACGAAGCTGGCATGCCATTAGTAAAAATTCTGAAGAGTTTTTGTTTGATGAAGAAATAAAAGATTATGAATATCATCTGCCTAGTCTTTTCCCAACTCTGTTGGAGTCAGCTGCCAGTCTAACCGGATGCAGCTGAATACCAGTATTTTACATGGGTCGACTGTCTATCTGACCTCCACAACCCAACCTTTAATGGGTATCAGAAAAATAGAAGTTTATGAATATAAGATGGATTTAGCGTCAAATATCAACTTACATAAACTCGTGTCTTTCAGGATTTCCATGATGCCGTCATCCTACGGAAAAAGAAACATTAAATAGGTATCCAGGGTATATCAGGGTATCAGGGGATATCGCCACGCAACCTGTTACCATGAATTCAATACGTAATTCTGAAGCTCCCTGCATTCAAGTTTTTCTTAGGTTATAAAAAAAAATTGCTGTTCCATACATTTTGACCGCGTAGGTATTGCACTTTTCTATGAAACAACTGATTTGTTTTTGATAACCGACGAAGAGTTTCTACGCTAGGGGGTCTAGAATCATGTGCTGAATTCATGGTTACAGTTTGCGCGCCGATGTCCTATACCATCCTGTATTAGTGTAGGCATGCATGAAGAGGGCTTGCGGATGGCGAGCAATGGGCAGCTCGCCGTCCAGTAAGGACCAGGCCCGGGTCGACGGCGCGTCGTGTTCCACGCGCGCCTCAAAGAGATGTCAGCACAATTGACGGGGTCCGATAGGACCGATGCCTGCCGGGGCTGCGGATTGTTCGAAAGAGTTACCGTGGCCCTGGCGCACAGGCAACGGAAGGAACACGGGTGGGTTTTAGTCAGTAAGAGTCTGACATGCCCTTCCGCTCCGCCCAGAGCGGGAGAGGTCATTTGATGATTTCCTAACCAAAAAAAAGGCATGCATGAAGAGAGGTACTTTAGGTTGGGAATACTTACATAGTAAAAACAAAAAGTAAGTACTAAGAAAGTTAAGTAGGTAGGCACATAAGTAACTTAGACCATTAACCTACTCGGTATATACAAAGAAAATTGGTCGATGAATCCCTTGTCTCGCCTACAGTGCTGCAAGGATCTTTTGGCGCTCGAATGACCTTGACAGGGTGCCGCTGTTGGTAAACATTTGTGCAATTATTTTGTGAAATGTATTGAAAAAACAAGATGGCAGCGTTAGTTCCTATTTTAGCCACGCGCCAAAAGAACATACTAGCGTTACTTATAGATGAGTTTACCGAACCGTTTTCTTTTCGTAGATTCGGGCCTTTCGGGGCTCGATTATACTTTCTATAAAGAAGCTCTACCTCCACTGCTCAGATCATAAACGAAACCCACAACTCCACCCCCATAATGTTTCTTAAATTATGCAAATAACACATTTACTGCTGAAAAGGTCAAATAACACATTAAGTGCTACACAAGACTATTCAATTACCCGGCTCGGCGTCAAAGGCGCAGTGGGCGAGACCATCAGTCAGTATAACGTGTGGTATAATACAACAAAATTGACAAAGGAACTAGTGCCTAATGTTATTTTTCGAAGGAAACATTAGATACAGGGCGGTTTTGTTACAGTGTGTGGATCTGCACCTTAATTACGTAACACACTATCTATCACAATCTGAATCATTTTGAAGCCTATTGCTAATCCATTGCTTCTTATGTTCGAAAAAATTGTCTGTTTCACAACGTAAATAACGCAATGAATATTGGTGAACTGTCCAAATGAAACCCATTCCTACTGTTAGTGTGTTACGTAATTACCCCGCTGCGATGTAATACAGGGTATAAAAAGACCCATCACATAGCCGTCAACTAAGCATTTTGTTTATCAAACTAAGTTAATTGCACAAAAATAATTGCTGGGAAAATAATTTTATTTTTGGTGTGAAAAATCGCTGTTTACGGTAGTGCACAACGTAACGCACGCAAAACGTTGCGTTTATAGATGCATGCAACGGTACAGGGGTCGTGGGGGTATTTAAAGTTGTATTATAGCATTAAAAACTTATTTTCGTAAAAATACGTCAGTAAAAGTTGGAATTTTGACCTTCAATATCTCCGTAGCCAGAAGGTTCCCAGGTATGGTCCAGTACAAAAAAAAAAACACGTGTGGCACTCGGGGACTGCCGCGGTAAAGCTATTGCATAGCATTTTTTATCAACTTATGCAATTATAATTATTTATTTATTTTTGATTTATGCAGTTTTTTTTTTCTTTGATATTAATTCAAGTACAGTCGTACCATATACATACACGTTAAGCGAACGCTCGGCCGAGCTACATGGTAGGCGGAGTGGGGGGTGTTAGGTTTTATTTTCGTTACGGAATTTCTTGTTTCGGTCGCCGCGCTCAAAGCCCGCGATAAAAGCTATGCAATAGCTTAAAAAATATTACAAGGACTGGGAGTAAAACTGACTCTCGGCTTCGTTAAGTGTCTTTTAACACCTGTTATATCATAGGGGTATTGTATAAAAGATGTAATTGAAATAACTGAAAACCTGAAAAGGCGTCAGCAAGAAAAAATATATCGGCTGTTCTCTACATTTCGTCGACATAAAATGCCAACATAAATGTTATGGAGAAACTGATTTTTCTGAGATTTCATGGTGGTCCCGTAGAAAACGTTGTTCATAAAGATGAGTGTAATGACCCCTTTTCAGGTTTGAGGTACCTACTTATTTTGATCATTTTTTACAATTGGTTGTTTGACGTGACCATAGTATCTCGTTGGTTTTGGTTTGTGTATTCGCGATTGCTTGTAGAATCCTGCCTAGGTTTGAATTCCAAGTCGGGCATAGTGTTCTTGGGTTTTTCTATAAGGAAATATTTAGTCTAGCAGCTTGAAAGTTTGATAAGCTCGCTTCCATTACATGGGGACTCCGTGAACGGACCCCTTCTTTAATTTGGGGTTCGTCAGCTCATTCTAAGTAGGTACCTAGTTATTTCTTGGCTCCTGGACTCATGTTTAAGGCATCCGCAAACAGGCGCGTCGCAACTGTCTGCCTTAATCTTTTTCATGATTACGATACATGCCACCTACACTTTTCATCATACATCCTAACTACTATCATAAATGCGAAAGTAAGTTTGTTTATTTGTTACCTTTTCACGCCTAAACCACTTAACCGATCATCCTGAAATTTTGCATATACGTTGTCAGGTGTACAGAAACGGACATAGGGTACCTTTCATCCCGCAAAAAAGTACTGTCCCCGGGGAAAACAACAATAACGTTCTTATGATAATAGATGGCGCCATCTGTCTTTCGAATCATGATTGAATTATAACCCGAATTGATAGTCAAAGTCTAAATTAACGCGAGCGAAGGCGCGGGCAAAAGCTAGTACTTGTATATAGATAAATGAATGTCCGTTTAGTAGGTGTGCCATCTGTGTGACAAAAACAGTTATCGAAACTACACGAGGCGTAAGTATTTTTTATTTTAATTAATTATATTTACACGCAACTAAATACACGCACATTATTCTGAGTGTTCCATTATTACGTGTTCCTTTTGTATTATCTTTTAGTGTGAGCAAAGATAATTAGGACAAATCACTCTGCAATTTACCAAACACGTGGCGTCCACCTTCTAATATAATTTGGAGTTTTACTATCTGACCGTAAAATAAATAAATATAATACACGCTTTTTTGCAACGAAGGTGGCGTGCACATGGAAATGCTACTATTGTTTTTGTAAGATAGTAAGTAATATAATTATCTGACGATTTCTAGATAGCCGCTGAAAAAATGCCTAAAATACGTAGATGTCTACGTTGCCCGATTTGGGAATCGATTTGGCAACTGAAAACGCGGTGGCGAAAGTATTTTCTTACCTAGTGGTAAGAAATTTTTAAGCTATTGCATAGCTTTTATCGCGGGCTTTGAGCGCGGCGACCGAATCAAGAAATTCCGTAACGAAAATAAAACCTAACACCCCCCACTCCGCCTACCATGTAGCTCGGCCGAGCGTTCGCTTAACTTGTATGTATATGGTACGACTGTACTTGAATTAATATCAAAGAAAAAGAAAAAACTGCATAAATAAATAATTATAATTGCATAAGTTGATAAAAAATGCTATGCAATAGCTTTACCGCGGCAGTCCCCGAGTGCTACACGTGTTTTTTTTTCTTTTTTTTACGTAAGAATAACAAAACCATTTCCAAAAAACACACTAAAAATAAAAAAGTGAAAAATAACTTTAATCTTTGAAGTCGGTGTCTTTGTACCCGACTTCCGAAATTAAAGTAATTTTTCTCATTTTTTGTGTTTTTTTTTGTAAAAAAGTTTTATTTTTCACTTTTTTGTTGTGGTGTCTACCCCACCCAAATTCGTATACCACTACTTGATATGTAAATAACAGTGACAAGAAATTATTAAAACACTAGCTGCGCCCTGCGGTTTCACCCGCATAAGTCTCGATCCCGATGAAATATCGGGATAGTAAGTATCCTATGTTTTAATCCAAGTCATGGTCTACCTATGTGCCAAATTTCATCCAAATCCGTTCAGCCGTTTTTGCGTGATTGAGTAACAAATATCCAAACATCCACACTTTCACATTTATAATATAATATATATATATATATACATATATATAGTAGGATCACCAATATAAAGTAAGTGGAAAGAATACGCAGTATTAAGGATAACTCAAAAACTACTAGTCAGAACTTGATCAAATTTATTAGGAACCACATAAGAAGCACCAGCTTTCAAATAAAAAAAGAATCATTCAAATGGGTCCACCTAGAAAAAAGTTCTGACGTAACACAAAAAAAAATACAATCGAATTGAGAACCTCCGCCTTTTTTTAAGTCTGTTAAAAATTAGTCCGGCTCGCTGCCGCCGCCGGTTACGGTAAAGAGGACTAATACTCCACTATCTAGACCAAGTATGCAAGTTTTTAACTTGTAGACCATATATCTTACGTAGGAGCAACACACTGAACTTATGCACTAGGAAAAGTTACTTGTCTAAGTTTTAAAACTCGTAAATCAATGCCCAACTTACTTTTCTTGAGAGTTGCTTAAATACTTATGTTTTCAACCATACCTTGTACGGTGCATTCATTAGGAGCTGTACTTTTTTGAACTCTTAAAAGTTAGACTCTAGATAACTGACTGACTGTAAGTACGCAAAACGAACAAAACTATGTACTTAGGTAATAAGAGGTGGCGCAAAAGACATCACCCTATCGGAAGATGCTATAATTTTTGCAAATGGCGGCAAATGTCAATTCTATTTTGACATTTGTGAAGTAAACTGCGGGGTAATTACGTAACACACTAACAGTAGGAACGGGTTTCATTTTGACAGTTCGACAACATTCATTGCGTTATTTACGTTGATGAGCAGACAAATTTTTCGAACATATAAGCAATAGATTAGCAATACGCTTCAAAATTATTCAGATTGTGATAGATAGTGTGTTACGTAATTAGGGTGCAGGTATAAAATACACGTCAAAAAGACATGAATCGCTGTACTCATAAAGAGCGCAGAATAATTGGGGTCGGGTCGCCTAATCTTTCGTTTTGGCGATTTGCACTGGCCGGCAAAATCGCCTGATTTTACCGTTCCAGATTCGACTTCTTTTTGTGGGGTTTTTAGAAGTCACGAATCTATGTAAACAAGCCTCAGACTCTTAATTCCCTCAAAGGGAATATCCGTCAAGAATACGAGAAACTATCGCCGGAAGTTCTGGCAAGAGTGATAGAAAATGCCATAAATTGGGCCCGAATGGTCATTATCATCAATTCTGGCGGCGGCCATTTAGCCGATCCGATATAATTTTCTCGGCTTAATGGAAAAAAAATTAAGACATCAAATAAACGTAATCCAAAAGTAGAACAAAAGTTTTTCATTAATAAAAAAAAATACAGCCAAAGAACATCGGGTGACAACTTTTGCGCCATCTTGTAGATGGCGAATAGACAATTATGGTTTTTTTTTCAATTCTGGGCAAGAATCAGTAATAATGCAATAAGGTAGACAGAGTATGTGAAACCTAAACCGATTTACAGTAAAAATCTAAAAATAAAAGGAATACATTTTTTTTAGATCATTTTCATAGAAACATAGCGACGGTATAGGTACTATTAGTTATAAAAAACTAAAATTTTCTGATACACAGGCGTAACCAGTACCTACATGCACTTAATTGGTACTCTACTCTTGTAAAACTAGGATGAAATCCTGTTGAAGTTAATTTAGTGGGGATGCTTAAAAGTTAAAAGCTACATCAGTTTTCTAAATCTTTTTCAGGACCAGCACCCTAATTACGTAACACACTATCAACTACAATCTGAATAATTTTGAAGGATATTGCTAATCCATTGCATCATAAGTTCGAAAAAATTGTCTGCTCAACAACGTAAATAACGCAATGAATGTTGTTGAACTGTCAAAATGAAAGCCATTCCTACTGTTAGTGTGTTACGTAATTACCCCGCAACTGTAGGTAAAAAATTAATACAAAAAACTATCAAGAATTGCATCTATGATTATGATTATTAATGTCGCTGCTATAGCTTGTCGGCCAAATTTGTTGAAATTAATTGTTAAGAAAACAGACTACCAACTTAAATTGTCCTTACATTTAAATCACAGCTGTTATTCTTTGTCTCTATGAAATGGGTATAACACGTCAAATTGACGTAGGATATCAATTTGCTTAACAATTACGAATCATTACGAATTTAGACATCTGCGAGTCTCTGTCTAAATATAAGAAGTGTATAATAGATTTAATTTAAGTATCTCTTAATGTTATATTTACCCACCTGTTTCTTTTTTGTTTATTTGTACGTCCTTTAAATTTGATCAAGTTTTTCAATATGTTACCTATTATTAATATTTTAACTTTGTTAGCTTAGTTGTTAACTTTATTGTGCATGCTGTGGTCTCCTATAAGTGAAGGAGTACACCTGCTTAATACCTGATGTTGCCCTTTCTTTATGTGTCATGTATTGTGTACCTAAATCTTTTGTTGGAGATCTTAAATCAATAAATAATAAATACATTAATTTCCCTGACTACTTATGTTAAATGTCACAGGGATATTATTAATTGCATATCAAATAAATAATCACCTATCAATTTATTTCCATCATTTAAATACTGACTGCACAGCAAATTAAATACTGACTGCACAGCAAATCAACCAGACCGTACATACATAATACTCACATTCATAGCGTGTGAGTATTATGTATTTGTCTCCGATCAGCCGTTTGTCGTAAAAATGCTCTATTCCCATCCAATACCTAAATGTTCCCGAAAATACTAACCCTAGATGGTCGACGTCAGTGGCATCCCGAGGTTCGGTTGGTTAGGTTCCTTTAAACCCTTTAGACAGAAATAGGAGCCCCGCGAAGCGGGGCTCCGTCGACCAGCTTATTAACTCTAACCCTATATTTAGATTACCCTAGATTTCGGTAAAACGCAATTTAAATAAAACTTTGTGTAGCTGAGTGTACAAAAAGTCACGCTTTGGTATTCGTTAGTAATAGATTTTTTATTTAAAAAAATGTGGTACTCGTTGGGAATAGAAAATAAATTGATGAAAAAGCTTTTGCTTTAGGAAAAATCGCTGTACGCTGCGAAAATAAATTGTAGTGTATTTAGTGATATTTTGAGTTGAATATTTTGCTGTGCAATCAGTAATTTTGATGGGAATTCGGAATCTTATTGCATAGAAAAAGGATATTTTTTGATTTGCGTTTAAATACTACCCAATGTCACATAGGTATCAATAGGGGGCGAATTTGTCGGCACTACCTCAGACGACTAGAAACTAATTACCCGTAAGTACTAAAAACGCGTTCTCTAGTTGCTGCCTACTCCCATGGGAAGAAGGCGTGAGTTTATGTATGTATGTACTAAAAATGTCTTTGCACTTTAAAAAGTGAAATCATAAGAATAAATGACAGCTGTGGTGGCCCAGTGGTAACGGCCGCGACTTACGAGTTCTAGGTCGTAGGTTCGACCCCAGGCAGGCGCTTTACTTTGTGTACATTATTTAATCACCACTGCTCTCAAAAACGGTGAAGTAACGCATCGTGAGGTAACCGGCATGTCCTAGAACCAAAATTCGAAGACGTGACACCAACCAACCCGCACTGGGCTCGCGTGGTGGATTACGGCCCACTCCCTCTCACAGAGACGAGGCCTGTGTCCCAGCAGTGGGAAAATTATAGGCTGATTGCGCTATAAAGATAATTTAAATTGCATTTGTATATATACAGTGTGTATGGTCGCCGGTATTCGACCCGTTAAAGCAAAGCAATATGTTCAATTTTATCGACAAATCCGCGATAATAAGGCATTTTGCCTCTACAGTTTTGAAATGGCGGCCATTAAAAAAGAAACCGAGTGTGGATGGGCTCATTTATTTTGCAATATCTATCGATGTAGACGTCCTACAGGCATAAAAGTAGTCAACAAGGTGACACTAAAAAGTTTATCAAAAACTCCCATTGAAACCTTAAAAAATACTTGAAACGTAAAGTGTGAAAAAATTTGGTTGTTTTTTTACTTTTTAAATGTTAAAATAGGGGTTAAAGTAGTAGGGACAAAATGCCTTACTATCGTGGATTTGTCGATAAAATTGATTATACTCGTATTGCTTCACGTTAACGGGTCGGACACCAGTGACCAGACACACTGTAAATGATGTTACATTAAGCCATATGCAGTGAACTGAAGTCCTCTGTAATTATAGACTCAGCAAAAGTTACACACAACACACACATACAATACAACACACACACACACACACCCCCACATATAATAAAATGAAACGTTATGTTATGATAAAATGATAGAATTGAGTTTAGACGACGTGTGGAAGACAAGGAGCTACGTGCCACGTGTGCAGGTGTAGGCTACATCTGTCTTTATCTGTTTATAGCTACTCGATCCTGGATTATTATATTTTGTTACTATCTATTGAAAGAGTTTATTTTTAAGGGTAATGCTTTAAAAACCTAAGACCTAAATGTCTAGAGAAAGGTGACTTCGGTCAGTTTTTCTTGTACGTCAAGCCGCGGGCCCGATGCGATTTCCCATCAGAAAAAATGACGGACTTATATACAAACATTCATCCCCCATTTAATCCATCTATGGAGTGGATTTAAAAAAATCCTCTCTTACTGCAAATTTTCGTTATACAGAGTGGCGATTATGTTATCACATTAAATAGTACAGCGGTTATTACAAATTTTCAATTATTTTGAGTATTTTAAAATATTAAGATAAGTAAACAATTTTGCAGAAAAAATAAAACTGAATTTTTCAAACAAAATAAATAGCGTACAAATTGGCACGAAATAAACCACCCTTGATAATATATGGCAATAGATACACGTGGGGCGATGGTGTCAACAAACAACGCAAACTCAAACGCAAACTGTATGGTATTGTTACCAAATAATCACAAATTAAGTTTCTTAATTTAATCTGGGGGCACGGTAGTGCCCCCGCCAAGACGAGCCAAGCGAAGCGCAAGGGCACTACCTACCTTTTCTCGAAGTGTTTCGTCGTTTTTTTGAACCCTCATAGAGTTGGTTTCCGATGTACCAGATAGTTCATATTCTCAGGATATTATGTCAATAATAGACTAATTAAACATACAAAGTCTCAATTGAATAGCTCTAATACTTTAGATTTTATTGATATCTAAAATACACCGATTTCGTCACTGACACACTGATGATCATCAAAATGTTTGGCTACTTCCTGAAGTGCTAGAAAGCTGAAATTTGGAATGTAATCTAAGTTTAGTATACAACCAACAAAAAAAAATCATAAACTTATAACTTTCGCCCCCCATCCCCTAAAATGGGGGGGTGGAAGTTTGTATGAGACTTCAAAATGTTAGGGTACTTCCTGAAGTGCTAGAAAGCCGAAATTTTGGTATGTAAACAAAGTTCAGTATACAAAAACACACTACCGTACCCCCAGATAAACTTATAACTTTCGCCCCCCATCCCCTAAAATTGGGGGGGGCGGGGTGGAAGTTTGAATGAGACTTTCACCACTTTTATGAATTAGGACATGAAAGTTTACACGGGACTGTAGACAGTAACTAAAAAACCTATTAATAAGTACTTACAAGAACCTCCGCCTTAATCAAGAGTCTCATGGTAGGTGTCAGTTATTTACGCCCTTTGGAGACGAGGTGAGCAAATCGACTGTAAGTACTTAATTAATACGATAAGATATAATACTAAAGATAGGTATATAATTAAAATAATTTTATTAACCGGCACTGCTGATGTGCAAGAAATACACCCCAAAAAAAGAAGAAAAAAATAAACACTAAAAAGACGGCCTAGCAACTTACAAAAAGAACTGAAATGCCACCAAAAACATTTCATGTAAAATGTTGCCAAGACGACCACATAAGGTTTGCCCTGTGAAAAAGATATCAGATCTCATGTAGAGCCAAGCTTCTGAATCTACGCGGTCAACTCTACCGACCCTAACTTCACAAATTCTACATATCAGTAAAATGTATGGCTTGGCTGTTTCGTTACTTACTTCAGAAACTAAATATTCGCATCACCTCCACGATGGTAGCGAAACGGCGAAGCCATACATTTTTACTGATATGTGTATTCTGCATCTGTTTACTTGACAAATGTCAAAAAATAATTGACATTTGCCGCCATTTGCAAAAGTTATAGCGCATTCCAATAGGGTGATTACTTTTGCCCCACCTGTTATAATTATGTAGATAGTGTATGGAAAACGATATAAACCTACCTACCTGACCTAGGGCTAGTCTGGACCCTGGTCAGGTATTCCAAGTTTTATATAGTTTTAGTAACACGAAAACTTAGTCTTCGTGTTACCTACGTATGTTAAAACAACAGAAGCCTTTGCTTAACTTTCTCATTGTTTTGCATTTCAATGACTTTGTTAGACCACGAAGTACTTTCTTAACCTACCTGATAGGTATTCTGAATGAGAACTCGTGCTGTATAAAAAAACGTGTGGGGTCGGGGGTCCCCCGTCAGGAACGAAGTTCCTTACGCTTTTTCTTCAACTCCGAATGCATGATATGGAGATTTAGATTGTATGATGAAAATTTTGTTATTTTTTTGCAGCCGCCATCTTGGATTTTTATTTTGACCTCACTATCGGCCTAAGCACTCTCGAAAACCATGAAAACGGCAACCATGATGAAAATTGAGAACATTTTCGCAGCCGCCGTCTTGAATTTTCATTTTACCTTACGACTGTGTAGAAATAGACACACCACCAGCCCACCAGACACAACACCCGTCTGGTCGGAGGATCCTCCCTTTTCAATAGAGTATGAGTGAGCTTTACACCCTGTTCCTCATACCTCTATAGCAGTACACAAATCAGAAAGTACATTTTATTTTTGATGGGTTTACTTACAGGCTGCTCCTCCATAACATGCTGCAGCAAGGTCCTGAACAGCGTGGCTGGTAGACTCGACAACGCATGGAGCGCTGCCAATGCCCACAGTGGGCAATCACTGTCAGAGCAGAACTTGAATTTCTGCCACAAATAATTTTTCCAATAAAAAGTCTTATCAGAACTTTAACCGATGACAATAGAGCTAACATGACAAATAAGGACTCGAAAAATCTGTTGCATTCTTTTTTCCACACTGACATTTAATTTTGGTCACTTAGTTTGGTGGTTAAGTAGTGGTACCTTACCAACCACAGGTACAGCATAAAATACTAGCTTTGTAAGTCCAGCAAATAGACGCTATTTATTTATTTTTCTTTTCCGGCGTGTGTGATAATAACATTGATAAACGATAAAATATTAAATAATCATTATCGTCCCTGTGTTGAATCCATAGAGTTATAGACTGGTTGATTAAAAAAAATGTCATAAAGAATGGAAACAATTTTTTTTCAGTAATTCTCTTAATGTATCAAGGGCACTTAGTTTTTAGTCTCATACAACTGACATTGAAAACAAATCAAAATCACTCACCATGCCTTCAAATCGCCGTCCCTGTAACAAACACTTCAGTATAACATTACCATAAGAATTACATCCAAATGACATTCTCCATCATACTGTAGTCGGTATATGGGGCTGTATGGGGCGTTAGTACGGACAATTTGTTTTAACTTGCTTCGAATGGGGCGGCAAATGTATGGACTACAGTTGATGTTAGTTTTATCGTGTTGTTATGTTTTAGACGTGATTTAAATACGTCATTTAGAGAGTTGGTTTCGTGTGGGACTAAATTGGGGTTAAAATTATTTGTCTCTAGTAACAAAAACGATACTGAAAGAATTTTAGATTGTTGAGAGAATTCTGTAAGTAACTAATTTAATAATAGTATGAACACCAAATCACTTAGTTATATAGTGGATATGCTAAATTAAGGAGAAAGAGAAAGTTACATTAGAAAGGTTTAAAAAATATTTCGTTATCAGTCGTCATCTCAGAGCTTACCTAATTATATAGGTATGATTAGTCCAATGTCATCTTATGATGATGATAATTTGAACAATGTTAAAATGCTTAGGTAATATTTAAAGATAGGCACATTTCCACACATTTTTCCGAACAACTAGCATGATAATGAATGCTTGAAATGAAGGCACAGTCATGGTTAAAATATTTAGCCATTGACCAAATTCCGAAAAAGAAGCACGTTCTCAATTCGTCGTAAAACATTATCTTCAATTTGAGGACGTGCTCCTTTATGCAGTTTAATTTCAGAGCTAAGAAAAACTGTTCTATTAAACACGGTGTAAGGGACATTGAAGAGCAAATTGTTACCATGAATTCAGCAAATGATCCTAGAATCATTCAGTGTAGAAATTTTACGTCGATTATTGAAAAAAAAATCTGCTGTGTCATTGAATTCAAAAGTGTAACACACGGTCAAACTGTGGATAACAGTTTTTTTTACTATTATTTCTTATGGCTCCAGAATCATGTACAGAAGTCATGGTAATATAGTCTGTGCGTCGATGTCTCTTACACCTTGTTACTGTTATTCTGCATCATCCCACAGCTGGGCAAAGGCCTCTCTCCATGACTTCCAGCTCTTTCGATCCAGGGCTAATTTGGATAACTGGTCGTTGGTTTTCTTACACCCTGCTTACATAGGTACAAAGTCAACTACAATATCCCGGCTTGCTTCTTCCCACACAAAGCATACATTAGGAACTACAAAGAAAAAACAACGAGAAAAACTATGGACAGCTCGGAAGCGCAGCAGAACAGTTTAATAGAAAGTTTCCAGCTATAACATTGGCATAAGCCTTCATTTCAAAGGCGCACAATGAGGGCATATTGACGGGCTGAACGCGCTACATTTATATTAAACTTGCTGTGTCGACCTATGCGACGAGAGGGTTTAGGTACTTGGTACCTACTTATCTATGAGTTTAGAATAGGGCTTTTTAATTTAAGCTATTGCATAGCTTTTATCGCGGGCTTTGAGCGCGGCGACCGAATCAAGAAATTCCGTAACGAAAATAAAACATAACACCCCCCACTCCGCCTACCATGTAGCTCGGCCGAGCGTTCGCTTAACGTGTATGTATATGGTACGACTGTACTTGAATTAATATCAAAGAAAAAAAAATACTGCATAAATAAAAAAATAATAAATAATTATAATTGCATAAGTTGATAAAAAATGCTATGCAATAGCTTTACCGCGGCAGTCCCCGAGTGCCACACGTGTTTTATTTTTGTTGAAAGTATTGGTTTCACGTCCATTGTGCACAGCTTGATTTCTCCCGCATATCAGCCTTGGAGTCAGCTCCAGCACACAAAAGAGGCCTTTGCCTTTGTTTTTTTGTTTTTATGAGTGTGTTTAGTTTAGTTTGTGATAATCCTGTGCGAGTCCCAATCAATACTTTTTCATTCTTTCTTTCACTAGTCTAAACGCAATTATTAACCGACTTCGTGATTGTTTCGATCTATAAAACTTGTAATAGTATCGAAGTCTAATGCACCAAGACAGAGGTCAAACTGTCCCATTGTGCTGAAAACTAGTCAATAAAGTTGAAACCTATACCAAGTTAAGTAAGTTTTCACACGATATCTTCTTAAACATTTACTTACGCCTAATTATGTGTTTGTAGAGCCCTTGAAACCCATTACTGATTACAATACGAAAGTGTTATCCACTGTCAATAGACTAAATAGGTAGCAATTGTTTCAGAAACTGAAAGATTCTGAATGAGGGAATGGTTGAAAGAATATTTATTATTGGTACCGAGACTATTCAAACTTTTATGTTAAGGGGATGGACCACCAGACTTACTTCGTTTAAGATTAGTCTTTTATCAACAACTAGCTGACCCGCAACAGACGTTGTTCGGTCGTTCTTGAATTCTTACAAAAATCACACTGAAAAAAAGCACGTACCGTTTTTCCCGAATTTAAAATTTTACTGGGGAAATTTTCCGATTTTTATTTTCCCTAAAACCTTATTCGGATTATTACGAACATTTAAGTATAAATATTAACCAAATCCGTCCAGCCATTCTGAAGTGATGCGCTTACGTTGGTAAGCGCATCACTCACTCATCAACAGTATTTCATTTTTATTTATATGCAGG
The DNA here is from genome assembly GCA_917490735.1 of Dryobotodes eremita. NCBI lineage: Eukaryota > Metazoa > Arthropoda > Insecta > Lepidoptera > Noctuidae > Dryobotodes > Dryobotodes eremita. Next base: position 17,320,727 of record OU823265.1, on the reverse strand, counting down.
GTCAAATTGTATTTATTAGCTAGCGAAACTCCGCAGACATGATGGCTATCGATATCTAAGCATGATCAAATAAAAAATAAAAAAAAATTATGAGTTTTTTTGGGGTCATCAACCGCAGGTAGTGGTAAAAAATCAGTTTTCTTTGTGTAAACTTCACAGACGTGATGGGTATCGATATGACCTTAAAGGCTGCTTATCCCGCCAAGCAGATAGTGTGAACGATGAAGACGTAGAACTTGAAACATAATGTGGGTTGCTTGTTGAAGGGAATGAATTAAAAAGAAAAAAACTAGTTTTAGGGACGGATCACACTTTCTATTTTTACTCGACTACGGCAAAGCCAAAAGGAAGGGTTATGATTTTGCAGTTTATGTATGTGTGTATGTATATTTGTAATTACGTGAGTTTCAATACTCAATACTCAATTATTTATTGCATTCCAGGTGGTCTAACAAAGTAAAATATCAATATGGACCCTGTCGGGCACAGCTATATTAGGATTGAGGAAGAGGGTTAAGCGGCAATTCAAGCAATTCAATATTATGAAAAATTATTAGACGAGTTTAATTGGGTGTATACCGTAGCGCGTAAACTGCTGAACCGATTTTGATGAATGAGATATCAATAGATTTGTAATAATGGTCCAGGTGACATAGGATGCATGCTTGTATACCATGTGGGTGCCAGGAACACCTACAAAATTATATTGGCATGCGACGACGGCTTTACCTTGACAATTTTTATACCTATGTCTTGATTTCTGACTGAAATATTTTCTTGTTTCGTACTTTTTAAGTCACTTTTATTTTTCCGTAGTCGGATTACTAAATAGTTTTTTATTAACTTTTACAAAGATGTTAGAATAGACTGTTTTTTTTTGTGAAGAATTCATCAGTAGTCAACAAAATATTGTCTTCTGGTACTGTTTATTTGGGTAAAAATAAAACATTTCGGCGTATTCACATATTCGCATAAATCGATCATAAAAATAACAACATCACAACTTCGAACATAAAAATAACAAGATACAAGCAGCTGTCTATTTAAGCAGAAACCTCCAAAAACATTGATTTCTACATACAGTTACGGAGCCATTGTGCTATCGTTCACAATAAAAATCATAACTACAGAATATTTTTCTAACCCTTTTGACTAACCACTAATTTGCACCACCCCACAGCCGACGAGAAAGTGACTAGCTATCAACGATTTTCTCGCCCCAGAAACGTACAAAAAATTACAGGTCCAGTGTAAGAAACAGAGATACTGTATATACTTGATCGCTGACTGTTACTACTGTTACCGTGACTGTTACTGTTGACGCCGGCGAGTACTCGTTTGTCACAGCGATAAGAGTTAACAAAGAGATTACTCGCTCAGCGACGCTCGCTTGGCGGGCAGAACACTTGCTGAGAGACTTATGCTTGGCACATATGCATACCAGTCAATAGTCGTTCGTCGCTGTTGTGCACTCGCTGCAAGCCATCTTGTTTTTATCAGACTTCAAAAAGGAGGAGGGTATCAATTCGGATGTTTATATTCTTTTTGTACGTATGTTCGGGTATAACTCCGTCATATATAGACGGATTTGCAAAATTATTTTTTTGTTTGAAAGGGTATACTCTCGAGGTAGTCCCATTGTTACCAAGTCAGAATCTGATGAAGGGATCCTAAACTAGGGAATACCTAACTTCCAAAAAAAAACTACAAAGTGAAAAATAACTTTAATTTCAGAAGTCGGTGGCAAAAAACTAAGAAACAGATCCAAAGACACCGACTTCCCAAATTAAAGTAATTATTCACTTTGTAGTTTTTTTGTAAGATGTTTATTTATATGCGAGCTCTACTCGCTTCTCGTTAATCGCCGGTGGTGTGAGTGCCTAAAATGTGCGTATGTAGCAAACTTCTGCTGATACTTTATATTTCGTATTTCAAATTAATAAGGAAAAGGAAATTTGTGGTAATATGGCTAAACGAGCCAATAACACCAGCTCGTAGATGATCAACACTGCGGAGAGGTAACGTTTCCAGATTTTCACAAAGCTGCTACTAGCTTCCTTTTACTAGCTTCATTTTTCTAACTGACCGACCCTTGACAATTCAAAAGTGCTTGTAATTGGTATATTTGTTTTGTTTATTAAACTCAAAACTCAAAGCATTTATTTGCTTTGAGTTTGAGCTTTCCATTACAGAAAGAAAAAGAAAATTGTTTATTCTGCACAAACAAAACGCACAATACAAAAAGAAAAATACAAAATACAGACTTATAGAAGCCAAAAGCCTCGTATTTAATCAATTAAAGTTTGACGATTTGTCCATTGCTTGATGTCAGGGCCAGGGACCAAAGACAATATACATTGTGTAAATGTTACAACACTGGCAAATGAAAACAAACAAACAATCAAAACAAAGAGTTGCATAGTGAAAAATAACTAGTTTTGTAACAATAACAAGAACAATTAAGCGATGCGTCGCATCATCGACTGTCAGTTTTCATTTAGGACAACTTTTGCACCTAGGTTTTTTTTTGCTAGCCTGTAATGTCAAACTGCAGGTACATAATTAAATTATGTTTTGGAACGAAGTTCCATAACGCACGTTATACTCTGCCTGCACACTTTGCGAATGAGAGCTAGACTGAAAAAAAGTGCAACATTTTGACCGTCACGACACTTTCGCTATACCTAGGTAGGTATTATGTTTTTTTTCTGTGTGTTACAAGCGTATTTTTTAAAATTTTAGTTGTTCTCAAACATTGTTAATTTAGGTAAAAAAAAAAGAAAAGAAAGAAAAATAGTTTATTCTGCACAAACAAAACGCACATTACAAAAAAAAAAATGATGTGAATGTTGTTTTCAAATTAAGTCGGGCTACTTGGTGCTTGTAGAAACCTACCGTAAAAACCATAATCTATATAAATAAAACTCAATGTTTGTTTGTTTGACCTCTATGCACTCCGAAAGGGCTGGACCGATTTTGATGAAACTTTGGTGAGTTTTTCTGCATAAGCCCGCGAAGGTTTAGGGGTAGGGTAGGGGTAGGACACCACGCGAACGAAGTCGCGCTGGGCAGCTATTTATTCAATAATAGAATACTTATGTAATACGCGTGAAAAATATAGTAGTGGGAAAAAATAGCTAAGGCTACGGTTTCCTCGTAGATCGGTGACCGCCACATAGCGCCTGCAATTTCGTCTGTAACGTCACTGAAGCGATATATTCATGAAAGTAAATTTGTGTGTTTTTCTCCCTAGCGTTTATAACGTTATAGCGTTATAAGTTTGACCGCTATGTGTGTGTCTGTCTGTGGCATCGTAGCTCTTAAACAGGTGAACCGATTTGGATGCGTTTTTTTTTTAATTTGAAAGCAGGTTTTCTAGTGGTGGTTCTTAGATATGTTTTATCAAAATTGGCTCAGCCGTTTTAAGGTCGTTAGCTCTTTTTGGTGCCGGTGATTTTTTTTTTAATTTTACCTATTATTTAAAGTCAAACCCCGCTGCCATCATTGGCGGCCAGCGCTCTTTTAGGAAACCGTAGCTTAAAGGCTCCTTCAAACAGGCACCACGCGACGCGACACGAAGGAACCGCTCGTCGCGTGACAAGCGGTGCGTTTGTGTCGCATCCCGTGTCGCGCCTTTAAAGGACCCTTTAAACAAAGAAAAACACCAACGATTCTCCACGTCAAACTATCGTCAGTCCCTAACAAGGGTCGAATTTGATGTCCCACGCTCCTACTTAATACATTTCGTTTGTTTTCATTCAATCAACCACTATCCCCGGTGTTATCCGTTTTACATTGTTATCAACGTTACGGAGTAAGGTACCAACCTACTAATCAATGTTGTTTTACGGCTGTTTCTTTTGTGTTTGTGGAATTGAGAATTCTTTTAGAGGTAGACATTATGAGATATAGAGGGTTGTTGCTATGTTTTTTGGTAGAATAGGAGAGATGTGAATGTAAGAGGTAACTGGCCATCATCATCAGCACCATCAGCCGTCTAACTTTGAGAAAGTTGGATAAAGGCCTGAGGGCCTAGATACAGTGGTATTCGATCAACAATAACAATGATGAAGCAACACAGACAGCCAGTGCAACCAGTGTCGCAACACACAGCAATGTGTATTGTCTTTGGTCCCTGGCCCTAGCATTAAACAATAGACAAAATTGTCAAACTTTTATAGCTTGAATGCGAGGATTTTGTATGTGTCTATTAAATTAATGTCGTTCATTTGTAAGGTGCGTTTTGTTTGTGCAGAATAAACTATTTTTCTTCCTTTTTTTTTCTTTCTTAAAATTATATTAGATTGACGTAAGGTGCTGAAAACATTTGAAAGCGATTGCCGCTTATATATACCAGGCGCGGATACAGGGCGGAAACGGGTGCACTTTCCCCCCTCTGGGGTTTGACCTAACTGAGTCTAAAACTCTAAATTGTACATAAACATAGTTTTATAACCTGTATTTTTACTTTGTATACAGTCAATTAAGTCGTAATTATCCTCGAAAAGGGCTTTATTGTTGAGTTTACAGAAAAAAGGTGCCGATGGTTTTTTTAAAAGGGTTTTCATAGCTTGAGATATTCATCACCCCGCGTCCCCATCCTCCTAGAAATAAACATTTGCCCCCTGTTGTATGAAAACCTAGTTCCTAGATCCGTGCATGATTTATATAATTACTCCATTTATTATAACATTAGAAAAATAACGCCTATAAATAACGGCAGTTATTACGAGTATGTAAAATTGGAGATAAATATGCTGTATTTTAGAGTTATTTTAAAATGTAAAAAAAAAACAAAAAAACAAAGTTACATAACAAAAATAAACTAACAGAAAAAAAAAAACTTTGCTTTGTATTCATTGGGAAGTAACGGCGTTTATTAAGTCAGACAGGCGCGACGCGACTCTTGTAGAATAATTTCCATGAAGTTTTCATAGAAATTGTTCCACTAGAGTAACGTAGCGCTGTCGCGACGCAACTGTTTGCGAAAAAATAAGTAAGTTTAAGTTATAAGTAAGTATATATGTATACGTTATAAGGTAGTTATAAGTTTATATACTTATATTTTCTTTTATAAGTTTATATATAAATAACGAAGGGGTGGTGAAATCGTTATTTCTGTAATAAATGAAGTATAGGTCCTCTCCATATATTTGTAAAAACTCTCTGTTCTGGGTCACTTATAAGGACATATCCACTGATGATCTGCAACCATAACCAGATTGTCTGTGCGTGGGCCGTGTAAAGATCTGCTTATCAATTAATTGTCGTCTCTTATAGCCAGAAATAATCTTTTTGTTAAGAAGAACCAATACAACAATAAATATCTCGGAGTAGACGAAGATGGCGGGACGGGCTTGACTCCTACCGAAAGGACTGGCACTAGCAAAAGAGAGAATTGTGTGGAAAATGGAGAGGGAGGCCTATGCTCAAACGACGAACGATGATTTGTTTAAAAAAGGTTCAGAACAAAGCTATCGATCCATAAGACCAAAATATCGACACGAATTAGTCCTAAGACGTTCAAAAACCGCCCTTATGCACAAGAGCATACTTTGCATGGCACCAAAAATTTTTAATAAGCTACCAAATGACATAAAAGATTTACACTTGACACAATTTAAACGTAAACTAAATATTTTTTTAATAGACAAATGCTACTATACCATTGACGAATTCCTAGTTGACAAAATTTCATGTGACTAACCATTTTATGTATTTATGTTTTAATGTAATATTTAATTATATCTTTTATTTTAAGTTCTATAGATATGATTTTTTTCATTATGGTTAATGTAATGTTTAACTTAATTTCTAATATTGTAATTCAACAATGCATGCCTTAATAGGGTAGATTTTTGAGCTACTATAAAATATTTATAAGATCCTGTTGTATCACCACAAATCGCATTAATAAAAAACTTTGACTTTGACCTTGACTCAGCAGTGGGACAATTCGTCATGGAAGAACACAAAAGTGTTCTTCCAAAAGGCGGCATGATGTGGTGCTCCGTCGCGTCCGCGGACAAGTTCCACTGTACAGCACAAAGTCAAGCTAGTGCAAAGTGAAGCGCTACTAACATAGTCTTAAGCCTTTTTATTAACACGAGTTTTTTTTTATATGAAAATATGTATGTTTATACTCCATTTGAAATAAGATTAGAAATTTAAGTAAACCCTTTTTACAGTCCGTTCAACCAATTTTGACTTCTATTCCGTAGGCATAAATATGGCATTGAAAGCAAAAACGTGGTTACAATACCAACTGTTTACTGCAGCTGCCATTTGTCATGCCACCAACGCAATAGAAGTCAAAATCGGTGGAACGGACTGTAAAATAGGTTTATTTAAATTTATAATCCTATTTCAAATGGAGTATAGGTTAAGATATTTTTCTATGGGCATGTGTCGCCTGCAATAAATTGTATTATTATTATTAATACAGGCTAGTTAGATTAGATTATATCTCGAAATAAGTATGTAAGGATCGAAGCTTCGTAGCAAGTAGCGTTCTATAGTTTCTGCCTACCGTACCCCCATGGGAAACAGGCGCGAGTTTATGTAAGTTTGTTAATATCTCTAGGTATAATTTTAGCTGCGTACAGGACTATTTATTTTTTAACTGACTTCAAAAAAAGAAGGAGGTTCTCAATTCGACTGTATTTTTTTATATTTATTTTGAAAGAAAAAAGAAAGAAAAGCCGTCCGTTTCCGTATTTTTTAGTTTTAAGGTGTATTTTTGTTGCTGCAATGCCAATAAACGAATTTTTCTTTCTTTTGAATGTGTGTAAGCTCTTAACTTTTTTTTTGGGTGAACCGATTTGGATGATTCTTTATTTATTTGAAAGCTGGTGCTTCACATGTGGTCCCATTTAAATTTGATCAAGTTCTGACCAGTAGTTTTTGAGTTATCCTTAATACTGCGTATTTTTGCCACTTAGTTTATATTGATGATGTTTTAATAATTTCCTGTCACGGTTATTTACATATCAAGTAGTGGTATACGAATGTGTGTGGGGTAGGTACCACAACTAAAAAATCTTGTCTGTGGTGGTGGTGTCTTCGGTTTTTGTATTTTCGTTTTTGTCCACCGACTTCCGAAATTAAAGTTATTTTTCAGGTTTTATTGTTTTTTTTTTTGGAAGTCGGTTGTTTTATTGTAAAAAAGTTTTTGTTTTCACTTTGAATTAGATTTTTTCAGTTTGTGTCATTATATTTAGATAGTGTAATTATATTCCTGTGCGAGTACCTACCAATAAATACTTTTTATTTTTTTTCTTTTCTTTAATAAATTAAATTCATAAATTCACTTGGTACAATAGCAATACAGGAGATATCCACAAAAGTTGAAATACAGACCCTCTGTCAATAATTCGACATCTCGTAAAGTATGTTCACCGCTCATAAAAATATCGTAAAATACCTGAAACGTGACGCGAGCGCCTACCTACTTACCTACGTATTTATTTTATCCCGAAATAAATGTTATTGAATCCTCTGTTATTGTTCTCTCTACCTATTCTGTGATCAGAATAATTATGGTTAGGCGTGTCTATTCGTCCTTTTGGAAGACTTTAATATCGACCGATAAGTTTTGCAACGGTTCCCACGAATAAAAAGGAAACTGCCCTTTGGTAGACAAATGAAAGGTTGCCTAATGGAACATCTTGAACGTCAACATTTACAAGAAAATTGAATTGATTCTAGGCTCTCTTTCCAAAAGTAATTTTTGTATGGAGAAGAATGAGCAAGCTACTCTATATTTACTCTTTTATTTTTTTTACAATAATTTATATACCTAAATTAAATATGACCATTAAAGTACCTACTGCTTTTGGTAATCAATTACTAGCGAATATTATCAATGAGAAAGCATATGAAAATGCTGCATATTCTACCGGGAAATTGCGTAATACACCTGCACTGCCAATTTGTAGAAGTCGACTGAAAAATTTTCAGACATAAATGAAGCAATGGATTAGAGGTTGAGCTCCTTAAGTTCTGAGTTGAGCTGCACGATAACTGACAAATGCGTGCACTGACTGGACAGGTCCACTCAATCTGTGTGGTTTTTCCTTAAAAGACCATTTCAGACACAAATCTACATGGTCTTCAGATGATCTGACCAAGATTATGTCTGGACTTTAGAGACTGTGACCTCTGAGTTTGTTTCGGCCTTTCTTCTCAGAGTAGTCAGATAGGAAACGCCGACCTCGTCTAGTTTTTAAAATATGATTGACGTTTAAAAGTGTTTGTTCAAACCTACTTACAGAAATAAAATCATTTATCATTTAGGAATTTCCTTCAAAATCCTTCAGATTGTGATTGAAAGTGTATTACGCAATCGGGGTGCTGGATCTCTTTGAGTTGTTTTTATGACGCCTACGGAAAGAGTAAACGTAGGTACTGTGAGCGCTTAATAAGCTCGCAGTACCGGGACGAGTAAATTAAACCACAGTTTGTCGTATAAGTTCAATAAAATTATTCCCAAAAACCGTCCTAAGTGTATCTTTTTTCTCTTGTTCCTTGGCTTGTCAGCCAAATCTGACGTCTACTGTTTTTTCTGTTATTCTTTTTATAAATTAATGTTTGTCTCGTAATTCAGAGTCTACGTTTCAACGTATTCATAAGGGTTGCATTTAAGCACCAAATCTCTACAGTAATTCTTTCAAATTATTTAATTTCACATGGGTACTTATGAAATATCAGAAGCTAGGAGCACGGTTCCAATTGGTCATTTTCTATGGAGAAAAGCCGGCAAGAAACACCACGGTTACTTTAAAAAAATATAGAATTGGCTTTTACAGTGTTTTCGAATTACAGCAATAATAGGTATGAGAGGACAGTGTAGGCCTCACTGTTGTCAGGCCTTCTAGGTACTTAAAAAAAACAGAAAATGCCCAACAACGTCAGAAGGTATCAAACCGCGGTTTAACTTATACGCATAATCAGCCTATAATGTTCCCACTGCTGGGACACAGGTCCCCTCTCCGTAAGAGAGACTGGGCCGTAATCCGGTGGGTCGTAATCGTTAAACTTATGCTACATCTAAATCTAAAAATCTAGAATTGATTTGTTGCAGAATGAGCTATAAAACAAAGCCATCGGATGTCGTTACTATGTGAGTAATGTCGGCTGCACACCAACAGGCAACGTAAACATTACGTGTTTGTATACAATCTTAGGCACAAGATGATATTTCATTCGAAATCGCATGTTAGATAGGCATCTCAAGAATAAGTGGCTTTTAATTGGTACAAACAACTAAATATTTAGTTGTAGAGAAACTACATATCTATATTATCAGTCTATCTCATACAGCACGGAGACGCTTCGATGGCCGCTGCTAATGGCGGCATTGTCAACACTTTCGCGTGTTAGTTTAGTGCTACGATACAAATGACGTAAAGAAACTGACGGCTTTGAAGCCGGTCCGTGACAGAAGTTGTGCGCTGAACGCATTTTCGGCGTCATGAATTTTATTAGTACATTCGCGCGGCGATTCTGTGCTCTATGATCTATCTCACCTAAATGTACGGTTACCAATTCGAAATTTGAAAAGTCCTTTAGCAAGTAAAGATATTTTACTTTTTAATCTTTCTTTTTAATTTCTTTTTTCTTTTTAATGTCCCCTTGATTCGGAAAGTGCGGACAAATTACAAAACTGGACAAAGTCCGGTCAGTTGGCCAAACATGTCCGGACCAATTGTAAGCCTACCTGTATGGTCCCACTACAGGAACCAAAAGCCTCTATTTTTACACACTTCTGTTTTCCGTGTTCTCAACTCCTCCCCGATAACATGGGCAGCCTTACACGTAAATTGTCGCATCACTTTTGCCTAAACAACGTGCACAGTAGCAGTCACAGGTCAACGATTAAGACGTCGGGCTGGTGAGAGAGATAACGTGAGTTCAAGCATCGCTTCTAATCCACTCCGATCACGAGGGTTTAGCTACGGAATTACAGCTTAAGTTTAGCTTAGATATTATATTACTAATACACTACCCATTGTGCAAAACGATACATAGAATGGGAAACAGATTGTCTTATGTTTTCTGGCTGAAGCAACTACCGTTAAATGATAAAAGATAAATGATTTTATTTCTGTAAGTAGGTTTGTACAAACACTTTTACACGTCAATCATATTTTAAAACTAGATGAGGTCGGCGTTTCCTATTTGACTACTCTGAGAAGAAAGGCCTAAATAAACTCAGAGGTCACAGTCTCTTTTAAAGTCCAGACATAATCTTGGTCAGATTATGTGAAGACCATGTAGATTTGAGTCTGAATTGGTCTTTTGAGGAAAAACCACACAGAATGAGTGGACCTGTCCAGTCAGTGCACGCATTTGTCAGTAATCGTGCAGCTCAACTCAAAACTTAAGGAGCTCAACGATTCGACGAACAATATCAAAGAAAGGACATTTGGGTAGGCCGCATAAATTACTCAAACTGCCAGACTATGATTAAAACTAATTAAGAAAGAAAAAGAAACAATGATCTACATAGTCTTTACATTCACAATAATTAAAATAATATTCTATACTATTTGTTGTTGTACGTTGTACGCAAAACGTATCACAGGTACTTCAGATGAATCCTCAGCTGTAGCCCGTCAAATTCGAATTTTCTTTGGTTTTTTGCAAATTGAAGCTCTGTTTTACGTCGTATGTTGATCAAGATGCGATTCGCGACTGTAGGAATGATATATTTACTGAATAATAATCATCCATTTCATATCAATCGTCGAACTTTGGAAATTTGTTCCAGCTAAGAATTTTCATATGAAACATTCTGTAAAATTCTTAGGTGGAACAAATTTCCAAAGTTTGACGATTTTGAAGTTTGGAAAGTTGAAAGAAAAGAAGAAGCTGTAACGATTTACCATAACGTACCTATTTATAAATTAAGCTTGAAACATTTTGTTTGGCTTACGGCTTATTTTTATTTTTATTATTAATCTTATATTTTAAATTGTTTCTTAATATATTTTTTTTTTCATTGTTCTCACATATATAAGTAACAAGAATAATGTACCCAGGATTTTGTAATATCTTGATTTAAAAAGAGTGTCCTTGGAGTTTCTTGCCCATTCTTCTCCATAGAGATCTACGTTTTGGAATGGGCAACTAGCTTCAACTTTCTGACTAACTGACCGACTCTTTGACAGTTCCAAAGTACCTGTAAATGGTTTAATTGAAATAAATCCTTTGAGTCTGAGTTTGAGTTAATTTGGTCACTTGCATCTGGTAGCGGTGGTCGTTCTGACCAATTTTTCCTAAGAAAACCGTAATCCCGTTCGTTAAAGAAACTGTGCTTTCAGCACACTTGCAAAGGAAAACAGCCTAATATTAAAACTAAAAAAAATACTAATTATTTTTATTCCTTAAAGAAAACTAATTAAGGTTAACTTGATGATACAATTTTTTTTTTGATGAAATACAATATTTATTTATCATATTTTATTTATTTATTTATCTACACAATTTTGAGTTTATATTAGGTAGGTTACCTATATTCCCTGAATTTTTAGGCAGTGATTTTTTTTTTATCGCGTTTCTGTCACTGGTATCCTACTACTCGTAATATTACGAGTATAAATGTAAAAGTTTGTGAGGATGGATGGATTGATGGATGGATGTTTGTTTGTTAATCTTTCACGCAAAAACTACTGAACGGATTTGGATGGAATTTGGAACACAGATAGTTTATAACCTGGATTAACATGTAGGATACTTTTTATCCCGGTAGTGCTTTCCCGCAGGATAATTTCAGACCTCTACGCGGGCAAAGCCGCGGGCAAAAGCTAGTAAGTATAGTTTTATTTGGCGCACTAGTGGGGGAATGCAAAGTAAAAAGAACGTGTGTTCAATTATCGTGCACCTATATGTGGTGCAATAAGACCATGTTCGCACGGACGTAAAAATATCGCGGCGGGATTTTATCGCGCACTGGATTCTCAACTCTCGGTGTTGAACCGAGCATTGAGAATCCAACAGAGTGCATCCCAGCGCGTCGAAAAAACACACTGTTGGATTTTCTCTTCTAAGAGCTAACCACCAAACGGCTCGTATCCCATTGGACCGGCAAGGATACGAACGGATACGGTGACAGCCGATCGCGTCCGGCAGGATGTCAACGCATACGATTGACTCCGTACCGTCGCTCGCTTGCGAACGTATCCGTTTCTGCGCCTAGTCAATTAGTTTCATTCTTACCGTATTGACATGTTCTAATTATTGAAAATGGTTCAATTTGACGTAGTATTGTTGGCTATTGTATTAGATGAAATCATGGTGGTGATGTTTGGTGGAAATCATCCTTTACATCCAGTGCGTGACAAAATCCCGCCGCGATATTTTTACGTCCGTGTGAACGTGGACTAAGAGCTACTTTTTGAGCAAGCGTGTTGAAAATTAACTCTCCTAATTATTGTGTATGATTTTTGCCACCCGCGGCATTACAAAATGTTAAAATTGTACCTAAATAATTAATTAATTACTTATGCTCGTGTCTACACATAAGAAGAGTAAGTAAACCATGAAGTTTAAACGTTTTGGTGTAAACACGGTAGATAATTATTAGTAGGTAAAGATCAATATAATTAGGAAATTCAACCGCAGTTAACAACTTTATCTTAGACTTAGATAGGTACACAATAAACACTGTTATATTTTATTTTAATATTTTTTGTTTAACTTAATAATTTCTATAATCAAAGATTTTTAAAGAAAGATGGAAGTTTGAGTATAAAAGGATCTCTTAAAATAGATAGAAGTTTACCTTAAAAAAAAGAAATCTTTTTTTATAATCCGCCTATAACGTTCCCACTGCTGGGACACAGGCCTCCTCTCTGTGAGAGGGAGTGGGCCGTAATCCACCACGCGGGCCCAGTGCGGGTTGGTAGATGTCACATGTCTTCGAATTTTAGGTTCTAGGACATGTCGGTTTCCTCACGATGTTTTCCTTCACCGTGTTGAGAGCAGTGATGATGATATAAATTACACAAAGTAATGCGGCTGTCTGGAGTCGAAACCAACGACTTAGAACTCGTAAGTCGCGGCCATTACCACTCGGCCACCACACCTTAAGATTTGACTTTTTAAAGTGCAAAGACATTTTTAGTACATACGAGTACATACATACATACAATGAGTAATAGGAACTATCAATACTCGAATACCAAGTACCTGCAAATGGTGCGTCTGTACGAAATAAGTGCTGACAATTTACTGGAAGCATGGAGATTATTACGCTGCGCCTAATAATCTTGAAATGTTACGCAACCGTAGTGTGATCAACCTCCTAATGCCAGGACTGCAAGTAATTTTAACAGCAGCATGCGCAAGCTCAGGGCCGCTCATGATATTCACGCCGATATTTGGCCGCTCATGTAATATATTTTATCAAATCAATATAAATAAATATATGGGTACATTTACTTCCTTTGCCTATAGTATATATTTTATGATTTTCAGGAGTAAATTCCAGTCCTTCATCGGAGCTGACACGTACAATTTTTTTGATAAACGACGAAACATTTCTACGCTAGTGGGTCTAGAATAGCTCACCGTCCGGTAAGGACCAGGCCCGAGTCGACGGCGCGTCGTGTTCCACGTGCGCCTCAAAGAGATGTCAGTATAATTGTCGGGGTCCGATAGGGCCGATGCCTGCCGGGGTCGCGGATTGTTCGAAAGAGTTACCGTGGCCCTGGCGCACAGGCAACTGAAGGATCACGGGTGGGTTTTATTCAGTAAGATTCTGAGCCGCCCTTCCGCTCCACCCAGAGCGGGAGAGATCATTTGAAGAGTTCCCACGCAAAAAAAAAGGGGAGTCTAGAATAATGTCCAGAATTAATGGTTACAGTTTGCACATCGATGATCATTCGATCACGATCATTTCTTATAAACAGTATCCGCTTTTATAACAAGTTGCCAAAGTCAGTTACAGAACTTAGCGATGGAAAGTTCAAAACCCACATCAAACGTATCCTTATCAAAAATACATATTATAAGATTAAAGACTACGTTGAAGACAAGGAAGTTTGGCAATAATTCCTTCTGCACATGAGGCTTCCCTGGTACTTCATTAACGGCACCACTATGTAAGGCTCTATTAACTGCTCCCGAATTACGAAATTTATTTGAAGAAAAAAAAATGAAAAGTTTTGTTTTTGTTTTTTTTACTTTCTTCTTTGACATAATCTTCACATTATTTGACATTACGAGTATATCCCTCTAATTCTTATTTCAACTCTTTACTTATGGCTTTTGTAAACAGGATTTTAATTCAGATTTGTTACAGTTGTAATGGCAATCATGTCATTTGGTTTAAATAGGCTTTTATTTTATATAGATTCTTCTATATTTTGTGAATGTGAGAACGTTGTAGGCTTAACTTGTAGACTAGAGTAGTAGACCTTTTTATTTACTTTTTTATTTTTATATTTTGTTGAGTGCCTGTTACTTGTTGTCAGGCCTACACTGTCCTCCCATTATCAACACTGTAATTTGAAACATTGTAAAAGCCCCTTATTTTTAAAAGAGTAACCGTGGAGTTTCTTGCCGGCTCTTCTCCATAGGAAACAACCAATTGGAACCGTGCACCTAGCTTCTGACGTTTCATAAGTGCCCATGTTGGTTTATGTGAAATAAAATATTTTGATTTTGATTTTTTGATTTTGATGTCTCTGCCACCCTGTATACCTAAGTGGGTACATGAAGGAACTTACAAAGTATGCATTATTAATTACATGATGTACCTACACACGAATTTTTGGGTGAAGCGCTGCTCTCTTATCTAGGATTCCTAGAAAAGGACCTAAATTTTAACAGCTTTTATAACATAACATCACGCTGTGTACTAGCCGAAGGGTAAGACAGAGGTAGAGGACACACACACACACACACACACACACAAACGTTTCTCCAGTTATCTTAGTCTCAGGCACAGACTAATTAGTGTCTCAGGTAACTCAGGGCGAGATAATTTCTAGTAACTACACATAAATAAGGACTCCGGTCTGCTGCTCAGTAATTTCTAGTAGAAAAACTCATGGTCTAAAAAAACAAGGTCTGACATTCTGGGAGTGACACATGTTTACGTCACTATCCAGTTGCCACTTTATTGCAACAAAACACGAATTATGGAAACATTTTCAGTCACCATTCTGTAAAAAAATATATTTATAGCATTTAAATTGTCGTTTCGTTTTTCTAATCAAACGAAACAATTCAATTTAAACATATACCAACGTAATTGTTAGTTAGAATCTCATTGTTTTATCGGATTCGCACAGGTAATAAAGGCGGTTGGGGAGTTATTATTACACACTCCTGGTAACACAGCGGTGATGACGTAGGCTTGTGTCTCCCTGTGTCTCGGAATGCTATACCTGGCGAAGTATATTATCATACCATGGAAAAACTCAGTAGTACTTCACTCGACCCGGGGAATGAAACCAGGAACTCTGTTTCAACAGTCGCGCTGGCGACCACCAGACCCACGAAAACGTAAAGAAAAATAAAGCTTTGAGTTGAAAATAAATTCAACATACACGATTCGTATTCGTATTTCGAGGTTGATATTTGAAATGAGAATGCCATTTTTGGAGTTCCGTAATCAAATGGAAAAAAAGGAATACTTATAGGTTCACGTCTGTTCGTCTGTCAGGGTCCTTTTTCTTAGGAACGGGTTGAGGTATCAAGTTAAAATTGAAATTCAAATTCATAGAACGATGAACGCGAGAACATTTTATTCAACTGCAAATTTAAATTTGTCCTTCAATCCGGAATCGGGAATTCATAAGCCGTATTTAGAAGGAACATTTAGTCTATATTTCATTCAAATCGGCCTACTCTACAGTCTACACACTATCAAAAGATCTTTTTTCAACTGCAAAATGAAGATTACCCTTCGATCCAAAATTGAAAATTCGGGCAGTCAGGCACAGCTTTGACACAGAACCCTTAGGGCGCGAGTTCCACTTGCACTCGTCCTCGTTTTTAGTCTTTGGAATAGCAGCTCAATTGTTTTTTTTTTTGTTTGTAGCGCTACGAATACGATGAAGTTAAACAAACAGCCAAACTGCCACGGGTACCTGTCCCACCGCCGACGATTAGCGAAAAACGAGAAAAGCTAGCAACTAGACACGAGTTGGCGAGCGCACGATTGCGAAGCGTAGAATGACTGCTCAGTCACTTGCAGCACGCGTAGCATGACCACAATAGAAACGGGTTTTGACGACGGAAGAATAGACATTGAAGAATAGACATAGAAAATTTTCCACAGTCTGTCATTTTGTCTATTCTTCCGTCGAAAAAACTTGTTTCTATGGTGGTCATGCTACGCATGCTGGTATGCGTATGTACCTAGTGAGAATCTCTCAGCGAGTGTTCTGCCCGCCAAGCGAGCGTCGCTGGGCGAGTATTTTCTTTGGTAGCTCTTGTTGCTGTGACAACTAGTGGAGAGAGCGTTCTCGCTGGGGCAGTGTGAACAGTCAGTGATCAGCTGTTAATATTTATATATATATATTTATTTCACTGACACGTTGCCTACATCTTTTGTTCTAATATAATGTTTGGACTTTAAAAAATACCATGACCTCTGAGTTAGTTTCGGCATTTCTTCTCATAGATCAGTCAGCTACGAAATGCCGGCGCTATCTAGTTTTAAAATATTTACGTGTAAAAGTGTCTTAAAAGATCTACTTACAGAAATAAACATTTCATTTGTACACACGGCTATATATCAAGCTATACATTTGCAGTATAAGCTGCGGGCAATTGCGAAACACACTAACAGTAGGAATGGCTTTCATTTTGACAGTTCAGCAACATCCATTGCGTTATTTACGTTGTTGAGCAAACAAATTATTCAAACATATGAAGCAATGGTTTAACAATAGGCTTCAAAATGATTCAGATTTTGATAGATAGTGTGTTACGCAATTAGGGTGCTGATCTCGCATTGTATAGGATTTCCGTACATTGAGAGTTTAGCTTATACTGGAAATGTACAGCTTTATATGTAGCCGTGTGTACCTTTCTTGAGCGAGAAAATAGTCGATATCTAGTCGCTTCCTCGTCTTTGAGACAGGTGCCTATTGTAGTTCCCACAACACTTCGGACTAGAACAGTAATGTCTTATTTCGGGCTATAGTTACTAGAAATGGAAGGTGGGTGTACACCTCTGCTTAACTCATCGCGGGATACAGACATGATGTTATGTTACGTTATGTTAAATAAAAGGCTTTTTAGCAACACTACTGTATGTCCCCTCTGTCAGGGACATTAATTGTTAAGCAAATGAGGGCTATCGCGCTTGAGTTCGCCGCTAAAGGCGCTAGTGTAGAGTAAGGTCTCTAGATGTCAAATGTACTGAACGTTCACTGTTTGCCGGATTTTTATTACGGATTTTAACTAATGATTCATCATAATTGTTGTATTAGTTGTGCCATTCCTGATTAATTATGGCTTAAGATTTAAGTAAAAAGTTAGGATCTAATTTGGTAGCACTTATAAGAAGAATACTATTTGTCTGCTTCATGTTTGCCAATTTTAGGAACATTATAATCTAAATATTCATTTGAAGTTTTTAAATGTAATAAAATAAACAAAATATGAAATTTATGGGTACTTAAACATATCCAAAACATCAAATAAAAGTACTGCCAGGACCTTACTCACCAGTGGCGTCCTCTGGTGATTACAAAAACGATAAGCCCCATTGAAACTGCGTCAATTTGACGTCTTGGAGCCATTTGTGTAACCACTGAAATTTGGGTAACCACTAAAAATCAGCGCTGTGCTGTGGGTCCCCCATAACACAGCATCATGCTGAGTGGAAGCCTTCTTGTCACAGTCATGACGTGCAGCTGTCGACTATTTCTGTTTTGTGCTTGTGATTATAGATTTATTTTGTTTGTTTTATTTTTATTTTACATTGTTACCAGAGCTAATTATCTTTTTTGTATGCACGTGTTTCTGTGACAAATAAACCTATTTTTCTTTCTTCTATTTCATACAACTGTCAAAGAATGACAGTTATGATTTGAATGTACGGACACTTTAAGTTGGTATTAAATTTGCTTAACAATTTATTTACCGAACTCTACATCCACATTTCGTCAGTTATTTTTCGTTAAATCCCTTGCAATATGGTGCGAGCCTATTGCCATCAATCGGGCACAAATCCAGGGTCAATAATTTTTGGGAATTAATATAATTAAATTGGTTTTATTACGGAACCCGTGTGTCTCATCACATCCCATTGTTATTGTTTTGTCGCAATAAATAATTTACCAGTATTTCTCCATGTCTGTCATTTCGCGAAAGCCTTTATGAAATTAAAATTAAAAGGATTGCTTAAATGTTTGTTGCTGTAGGAATCCGTTTTATTTGTATGAGATTAAAAATGTCGCAAAAATAAATATGTAACGAAAGAGTAACACAAGCATGACATAACATTACGCCTGTATTTCCCGAAAGGAGAGGCAGAGGTGTAGGTACCCATAGTACACCCACATTTCGCTGTTTTGTTTGAGTCCCATGTAATAGAGGGGAAGCCTATTGCCATCAATCGGGCACAAATCCTCTAGATGCAAAAACCCAATAAAAAGGACAAGAAAAAATAAGTATTAAAATTAGGAGCAAAATATAATACATGCTGTTTGGTAGAAAGACCTACACATTTTTCGAGGGATAGGGAGTGTCATTCCCTAGCTCTTAAACTGTATTTTTTTATTAAGATATTTTTTAAATTTAAATTTTTCTTACCTTTACACCATTTTAAGACTGTCAACACATAATTAAGTCATTTTCTAGAACTAATTGTAGTTATAATAAAAGTGCATTTCTAATATAACACTAAAAGTTATTACGTCCTAATAACAATCACAATCAAAAAAGTTATGACGACATGAAAAAAATCATATCTCAACTACCGAGACACTTAAGACATAATTTCTATAGGTGCAAACTTATAGCATATGACACCCCGTTTCCCTAAAAAAATTGTATCGGTCCTTCTACCAAACACCCTGTATACCTAAAAGAAAACACGCGTAACTATACAAAACCAGTTGGATCATAATAACATCACGTAAATGAACTACAAAGCATCCAAGAATAGTTTTCATCCTAAAAGCTAATGCAATACGAAAATAACATCTGCCATTGAGAAAAACAAATTGGCGGGAAACGTCGACGCAGAGAGCTTGCAATTTTTTATAAATAAAGTTTACTGATACCAATTACAACAGCATTTAATTACGGAAAACAAATAATAAACAAGTGTTTATTTTTAAATAACAAAACCATTTCACTTTAAAAGCTCGAAACTAAAATAACATCCGCTCAGAAAAACTATTTTTAAAAAGAAAAACAATTCAAAATGGCGGAAAATGTCACAGTGGAAAGGTTTAAACTTGTTAAAAATAAAGGTTTCCGATACCAATGGGGTATAAGTGGCCATAATTTTGTGAAAACAAACCAATGAATATAAAATATCAGAGAAAACAAAGACGTTTCGTCCTCCGATCGAGCAGAGTATGTCCTAATGCAATTCAACAGTTGGTCGCACTAGCCAAGTAGCGTCCGCACAATAATCATTTACAATTTTGCGAAGTACATTTATGCAAAATTGTTCTAAGAAGTTTTATTTATTTATAGGGAGTGTTTATGTTATGAATGATTTGAGTATATAGTTTCAATGAAACTTAGCATGATAGCAATATTTAACTTAGCATGATTTTATAGATACTACGGGTTCGCCCGGGACTAAGGTCTCGGTCTCGATCTGTGCAGGTCATCTCTTGATATTTTTTTATTTTCTGTTTGGATTTTGTTGGTGCATTGCACTATTTGGATTAATAAGTACAAAATAAGTGAAATGTACAAGTTTTAACTTGTGGACAACATAAAATCAAAACTAATGTTTGTGAAGTCCCGCAAGATTTGGCGTCAAACTTTATATTTAATATCTTTATATCGTTGAGAATTTTATAAGAAACGCTTTTATTCAATTCTAGAAATATTAACTTCCTAAAAACGTAGAAGAAATATTACATGAATAGTGTCTGGTCTGAACTATGTTTGTTAAACATTTTGAAATGCAATCTAAATTAGAAGGAAAACCAGTTAGGTTGCATTAGTTAAACCGAAACCGTCGGCGAATATTCAAATATTCGAAGGAGGTATTATTGTAATAACATGTAGGTACCTACTGCTGCAAATAGTGATATATGTTAAGTGATTCATAATTTGGATCTTTGTAAGACTCGTGTACTTAAAATAACTTTCAAGTACTCATAAATTAGTTTGATTGCTTAGCCTTTTCCCAACTACGTTCAGGTCAGCTTCCAGTCTAACCGGATGCAGATGAACTAGTATTTTACGTGGAGCGACTGCCTATCTAACCTCCACAACCCAGTTACTGGATAACACGATACCCCTTGGCAAGAGTGGTTGTCAGGCTTTCGAGCTTCTGACTACCCGTACTCATAAATTAATATACGATTGATTTACGTAATAATAAGTGTTATATGATTATTGAAATTAACGATTTAGACCAATGATACCCGATGTGGTCTACATCGACCCCGATTGTTAAATGTTACACTTTTAAATCTGTGATATCTTCTAAGATATTAATTTTAATGATAAGCTGTAAAGGGCAATTTTGATCTACAGTAAATGCACAACGTATCTAAAGTATTTAATTGGATAAGGATTAATACTGTATTGTTTAAATATATTTTTAGTAATATGTAAAAGATAAAAATAGTTACTGTGGGTTATCCTTAGGAGATAGTCATATACCATCGTGGGCTTTTCTGTAGACCTTTTTAAGATATACAATTCTGTACTACATTATTTTGATTTATCTCGTAAGGTTTAGCCAGCGTTAGTAATGTAATCGCCCAAAAGTATGTTTTTTACGATATCATTACAAATCTTTGAAATTCTCGGATCTAGACTATTCATTTAAGATCTAATCGCCCATCAGCTATCCTATTAGCATTTAATATCACCACATTAACCAACAATGTAATGCGATGCGTCCTGTGTTAATCAACATCAAAAAGGAGAAAGAATTCAATTCGTCTGTATGTATTTTGTTTTCATGTATTATATTTACGTATCAGAAACCTGCACACTAAAGATGGCACTCTTTTGCCCCTGATGCTCTTGTTAGCAACGATGCTTTTGAAATAAAATATCGAGGAAGATGCTCCCAAACTCATTTTAGGGATCAATCAATAACACAAATACAAGCAAAAGCGTAAATATCGGGTAAAGGTGCCTACAGATTTGCTCGATTTCTAACGATCGACGCGAGTTACCAAACCATATCGAAGAAACGAGAAAGCAACTGATGATCGTCACCGTATTTTTTGTTATCGCCACTGTGGATCGTTTTAGTCCATCGATAAATCAACAAGTGATTTCTACGTCTGTCTCAATTTTAACCTTGATATTTATCGATCATTAATAAGCAACAGTAACGATCGATAAAATCGAGCAAATCTGTAAGAAGCTGAAAGATTGATCGTCAATCGCTGATTAATCGTCAAAACACAGCATATCGAGTGACGACAAGGATCGTCAAAAATCGAGCAAATCTATAGACAACTTAAGACGTCAATCTTAATTAAGGTTAGAGATCGATAATTACGAGTATATAGTGTATAACATTGACGTTTATTTTAGTAACTTGGTCAATTGTGGGTCAGCAACCAGAAATAGAACAAGCGTTATCATATTTGTTTATTACTATTGCGTAGATCCTGGGGGTATCTAAATATAAACTTTAGATACCAACATAGAGCAAAAATCTAGTATTTCCATTAAGTGTTAAGGTCAATCACCAGCCGAAAAATGGAAAGTAAGATTATTTTGTAGGCTCTAGGGAAATGTCGAGAAAATAATGCCTAAGAAAATTCAGTATGACAATAGAGAGTTCCAACTTTAAATTAGAATTATTACCAGCGGTAACATATTTTTCTTTTCTCGAAGTAAACCTTAATAAGTAAGATGTTTAATCTTTGATTCGAACCTCCGAATTCTGAGTTTTTGGCGGCATTGGCATTCTGTGTCTTGCCTTGCTTGTCATAAATATTTCTTTCATTTTTCACAAATGAGATCGCTTTTTCTTCAAAATTTTTAAGTTCACGTAGCGTAAAAATACCTTTCCTTATTACAAGAACACAAAGACGCAAAATCATTTAGTTTATTTGGCTCTCTAGAAAAAACATAGAACAATAATTTATTTTCCTAACATACTGTAACTGGTCTTTTGGATCAGTTTGTAAATTTAATTTATTTGATATTTTTCGTAGCAAAAATAGCATTATTTAGGCATACCTAATATTTGTTTTTTCCTGCTCATTTGTCATCATTGCAACTTACTCGCCGACCTCATTTAGTTTAAAAAATATGATGGACGTGTAAAAGTGTTTGTACAAACCTACTTACAGAAATAAAATCATTTATCATTTACTTTAAAAAAGAAAACCTACCAGCTTCTTTTGCTAACGCTACAGTGAGCGCGTCAACTGCCACAGCGTATAAAAGGCACGCACACAGAGTGGGTCCATCACAACTTCTCCAAGTGTCATCGGCTAAACAACTTGTATGACATTCATGTATCTGTGATTGTATCAGTGATTAGTTTTCCCTTTTCTTTTACAATTTTGTTATGCTGTGATCGATTTGATAAGGTGAGTTTAAGAAATTATTATGTTGAAGTTAAGTGTGAATTTGGATGGGTGACCATTTAGTACCCCATGTGATTTTTTTAATTGAATCAAGGATTCGTTTTGAATGGACGTTAGTAGAGTGTTTTGATTATTTATTTTGGGTAAAAAAGTGTTAGTGCAATTTTTAGTTTTCGTAATTAATAATCGTAACGTGTCGCTGCATTTTTTTAATTGACAATTGTGTGTGTTTTGAAGCAAAACCTTTCAATCCAGTTGATCTGAAAATCTGTGAAAATGATTTATATTATTGAATCAAAATTGTATTGAAAAATCGAAATTAGGCAACCATTTAATTCAAACTCAAACTCAAAGCATTTATTTCAAGTAAACCAATTACAGGCACTTTTGAATGTCAAGGGGTCGGTCAGTCAGAAAGATGTAGCTAGTTGCCCATTCCAAAGAGTAGTAGATACCTATGGAGAAGAACGGGCAAGAAACTCCATGTACACTCTTTTAAATCATAATATAGTCACAACAATAGTTGGTTACATCATTCATCTTTAACAATACGTTAAAAGCGTTTGTTATTAAAATAGATAAAATCAAAAAAACTAATTAAAAAGCCGTGGCAGCTAAGAGATGACCAGTCCCTACTGACGGCGCCCGTTCACGATCATGACGTATGGATCAGCACCATTCAGCTCAATCATTTTGTAGGGAACTTAATGATCCAACACACACGCCACCACCAGCGAAACATTTGAGTGAACATGACATACTCTCAGCCTCCAGGGCACATTCAAGTCAATGAAAGACGAAGTAAATAGTAGCTTTATAGTAGATACATACTGCTCACACGTGTGCTAATTGAGTTCTGCGAACCGAATTTCCGTTTACGTAACTTAATAACATTTTTATTGTAAAGTTAAATAATTATTTCTGTAACATTCATACAGTGGCAAAAATATAAGTACCAACATAAACTTATTTATACTTACCTAATTATAATTTTGTTCACAAACACGGATTCGTCTCTTATTTTTTTGTAAATATGCCTACAATGTCGAAACTTTAACTGTTATCCGTCTTATTGTTACGCGTAAAGAGTGACTTAAACGTTAGGAAAACCTACCTTGACGGGGTTTGTAGTCCCAATAAATTAAAAATATGACGTAGGTTTAGAATAGCGTCTATCTGTGCAGGACCCGGCGCACCCAGCACCCTAACTGCGTAGCACACTATCAATCACAATCTGAATAATTTTTAAAGATTTTGCTAACTCATTGCTTTATGTTCAAAAAATTTGTCTGCTCAACAATGTAAATAACGCAATGAATGTTGTTAAACTATCAAAATGAAAGCCATTCCTACTGTTAGTGTGTTACGCAATTACCCCGCTGAACTGTCAGATACGTTAACACCTTAGCTGACTGCCTTTACGCAGCATGAACTGTTCTCATCTACTTAAGGCGCGGTGCATACCATAATCAGCCTATAATGTTCCCACTGCTGGGACACAGGCCTCCTCTCTGTGATAGAGAGAGGGCCATAATCCACCACGCGGGCCCAGTGCGGTTTGGTGGATGACACATGTCTTCGAATTTTTGGTTCTAAGAGATGCCAGTTTCCTCACGATGTTTTTCTTCACCGTTTTGAGAGCAGGCACGGTAATAAGCAAATTTTTAAGTAATTGACAATAGCGCATCGCGGCAACAAATAAAATTCAAAACAGTAATGCGTTAGATGTTAGTTGCATCGAATGACCCAGAATAAAAGTAATTTTGCAGTTTTAATTAAATTAAAAAATAAATGCACGTCTCAGTGGAATAATTTCTAGATATTTCTTTAGTTGATTGAATTCCCTTTATAATCGTTACATAAATTTTGAGTATTATGCGATTTTTTGAGCTCGGTTTTACGATTGTTTTATCATATTTTTATGAAATATTTTTGAACAAGTCTTTTCTTTGAACATTTGACAATACACTATATTTTGTTTTAGCTTGTAATATGTACCAATACGCCTAACTGTGGGATAAAAAACTCAGCGTTTTACGGTTTCCTACGTCTGGGCAGCGCCTTAATGGAAATCTTAAATTCGTCCATTCATTTACGTACAGCTTAAACTGCTAGGTCTAGAAGCATGAAAGTTTGCACAAGTATTCCTTATACCATATAAAGAAGGTGAGCACTAAAGCTGGATTACTAAAAATTCATGTCCTAATCAGAAATCAGAAATCAGAAATACTTTATTTGTGACCTAAAGGGGTTAAATCGGGGAAGATTATTTTTTATGGACGTTCGTCATTTTTGTCGATAGGTAATCACATTGGGCACACGGCTTGTATTGTTATAAGTAATTACTTAGTTCAACTTTAAACAAATAATTCAAAAAACATTATTAAATGTCTCCTAAGATGTACAGCTTATAAAAATGACACAGAAAATAATATATGTCGTGAAAAGGACAAAATTCATATGACGAAAAGCTTATAATTTTGGCCGTTCTCTGCCTAACCCTTCGGAGATAAACAGGCGTGAATGTTATGTTATTTTTAAAAATTCTGCTTTAAAGTCTCTTCGCTATGTAATACAACATAGTTATGTGCAAGACACTTTCGTGTAGATAAAGAGTTGATTTTCAACTTATACGCATAATAATACGCAGACCGCGTATTGTTAAATATCTATAAATAATAATTGTCGGGAGCCCAAACATCAGATTTGCGCCGATAGATTATACAAACGTCGTGTGAACAATTTGACAAATCATACCGATTGTTTTTCGGTATCGAAATTTTCTCATAACGGTAATACTTAATATCTGAGAAAACATTTTTTAGTCTGACTAACCACACGCTGCCAAATATTTTGTAATTATTTTCCCATTCACATACTCGATTATGAGAAGAAAATATAATTAATTGTGATACAAATTTCGTATTTATGACTTGTCTTTGGTCGGCTTCCTTTTTTTTTCACCCACACTTTCGTCATGGCCGTCTGTCACTAAGTACCTAGTTATATACTTACCTCAATAACGATTTTATATATGTGCTTGAAAAAATTAAGTCTTTGATCAATGTTGCGAGATAAAACGGAAATTGATATGTTTCAAATAGTCCTGCAAAAACATTAATTTGGCAAAAATCTTTATCGAAGATATTCCTACGAGCCTTTCATATTCGTTGATTTATTGCTTAAATTGTTATTAGTGTAGGATAGATTATTTTAACGTAAAAAAAACGAAAAAAATAAATGTATTTGAAAACTAATCAATCTGTCTAGTCTTTTCGCAACTATTTTGGGGTGGGCTTCTAGTCTAACCGGATGCAGCTGAAACCAGTATTTTACATGGAGCGACTACCTATCTGATCGCCACTACCCAGTTACTTGGTACCACGACACCCCTTGGTAAGACTGGTGGTCAGACTTTTGGGTTTCTGATTACCCGTAGCGACTGTCAAAAGGTTTACGAATGACAGCCGGGACCAGCGTTTTAACGTGCTTTTCGAGGCACTTCCCGTGCTTTCAATATGTAGTGGATGGTCACCCATCCACGAACCGACCCTCGGTCGACCTGTGCGGCTGTTATAACTCAGCCCCATAGAGGCTAAGTACCAGTTCGGTAGTAATTTGCCTAGCTCTTAACCTGGGTGAATGAAAGAAAGAGTGCATTCATATCATAACGTATCCAATCACTGCTTGGGTTCGATTTTCAAATTGAGTAACATTCTAGACTACAGCCAAACTTAGCTGAACTACGATCTACAATGGTTTTGGAACGTTCTAAAATTAAAACTTGACTCAAAACTAGTTTTAAACAGAGATCAATGCTTGAATTTCGTTCGTTTTCGCTTGTAATACGGGCCTTAATGGCCTCAAAATCGGCAACATGCTGTGAAGCTTGGTTTTCCTAGGAAAGCGGTTCTGTCATATTATAACGGCCGTCATGAAATCTGTCATTTTCAACAGTATTTGACATTAAGCTGTCAAAAAACGCTATGTATTTGGACAGCCGTTATTGTGTGACTGTTCGCCGCTTTCTTAGGATATCAAAGCATAAACAAACGTGATGATCAATGTCCATTCCTTCTCTATATGAGAAGAGGACTATGCTTCGCTATAGAAAAAATACAAGCCGAGCATTTGTACAGCGGAATATTTTTCTTTTCATTCCGGAAAACTAAGGTCACTTGCTGTGAGAGGACGCTACAGTAAATTTAAATGACAGTAAATACATTTTCTTTTACAGAAAACTGACTAGGGAAATATATGGCAGAAATGATGACTTATTTCTTAATAATTTAAATGACAATTTCTAAGTATTTCGAAATCAAGCAGTATTTTTTTTCTGGATGAAAGGTACTCTTTGGCCTTTTATGTACCCCTGACGACGTATATGCAAAATTTCATGATGATCGGTTCAGTGGTTTAGGCGTGAAAGGTAACAAACAAACAAACTTACTTTCGCATTTATAATATTAGTTAGGAAGTTAGGATGCCACTAGATATTTAAGTCTACCTTACTCGATAAGGCATCAGACGAGCAGGTAATATTCTGAATAAACTACTTAATTTAAGTAAGTTTAAGTGATACATTTTGACAGCGATTATAGTGACATCACTGGGAACTATCTCGAGAGAATTTGATTAATAGGGATATCGATAGTTCAACTGATGATATTTTCGTCATGAAAAACGGATTTTTCGCTGAACTTTCAATCTGCATGCGGCCATTTTGACGTCATAGGGCAGAACAAAGAGGTTTTCCAAATGCACAATACGACGCACTACCAAAGACTGGTATTCTTTTGAACCAGAACTACGCTGTGTGGTTAACAAAACCACTATTTTGGGGATAAAGGAACCGCGTTTATGGATGTTTCACTGAAAACTCCAAACAATGTGATAGACACACACATAAAAACGTCAAAGCATCGAGTATATCAAAGAGAACAAATAGAACAATACTTTTCGTATTAAGAATACATAAAAATAACGTATTTATCTTAAAATATACCTAACTTCTTTTTTGTTCCAAATACCGCCGACTTTAATAGAAAAATATTTATTTTTGATATCAGTTTAGTTAGCAATTACATTGTGTGTTATCTTGTAGGCTGGCGACCTACAATTTACTAGTTTTTGATATAATTTTCTTTTGTAAATACTTTAAAGGCCATAAGAGACTGTATAGGGAAGTATTAAAGTCGCCATTGCACCAATTCGAGATAGATATCAAGGAGCTAAACAGGAAAAATAGCACCTTTCCTTTTCCTACACAGAACAAAAAAGATTTTAACACTTCAAAATGCGGCGCCGACTCTTTCTGTATGAGTCCCATTTGGGCGCCAATAAGTCTCGCAAAGATAATGATAGTAGATAAGTATAGCCATTGTACGTCTACGTCTTACTTCAAAGAAAATTAAACAACTTGAACATTGAGCAAACGGAGTCGACAAGATATTCAAAACATCTTGAAAAGTCTATTAATCTAAGGTGTGTGGTAAAACAGAGGATGCACAGCATGTATTGGGGAAATGTGTCTGTTAAACAAATAAAAGAAACGCATTTTTCAACTCGTTGAAGTTGACGGTAATGGATGTTGGAATGTTCCATGGTATTTTAGCTAATCCTGCTTCTGAAGCAGCAAAAATATTATATATACCTACTTTTTATCAGATAAGAAATTAGATTAAGTTACTTTCGGTTTTGTGTTACTGAGATTAGTTAATTTAGTTTTAGAGTAATTTGTTATTTGTAAAAATACGATGGGGTTAACATAGTCGTATAGGATAAAGTCGGTTAATTCTAAGGATTGAGTGTCTAAAGAGCTTCTAAATAAAAGACAATAGGTCAATAGACTTGCCCTAGGCGAAATGTGGGTGTACTAAACCTCTGCCTACCATACTTCCAAACGCATAGCAGCGTGATGTTATGTGTTATGCTGCCTAGTCTAGGGAGTTAATAATGAGGGATCTTAATCAAATCATAATGGTCTTTGTAATGAGGTGTTATGAATAAATGTTATGATGCAAACGTTGAATGCACGCATTTTGTGCCACAAAACTCGGTTAAGAAATTCCTACGGTGTTAGCATCTGTAAATATTAGTCAAAGCAATCATACAAAGACATTTCTATAGTCAGACAAGTATAATGTGAATTCTAGAAATGTCAGATAATTTTGTTTAAGTTTGAAGACACTAAACAAACTGCGGGCTAGTTACGTAACACAGTAACAGTAGGAATGGGTTTCATTTTGACAGTTCAACAACATTCATTGCGTTATTTACGTTGTTGAGTAGACAATTTTTTCTAACATATGAAGTAATGGATTAGCAATAGGCTTCAAAGTGATTCAGATTGTGATAGATAGTGTGTTATGTAATTAGGGTGCTGGTTGGAATGGGGAAGGGAACTGTCAAAATGGCGCTATCGTAGCCAGTTCCCAAAACAAGCTGATAATGGAAGGCGTGAGGTGGTTTTTATTTAGTTTTGCGAAAATGACTCGATGCTCGGAAACTCGAGTCTACCATTTTCCGAAAGACCTAAACATAGAAGATTGTGGCTTAAAGCTATTCGCAGATAATTATTTTAACTAAACAGAATTAGAGGTTATATCGGAAATATTTTGAAGAAAGTCTTTACGAGGAAATAAGCAATATTAAAGTTTTTAATTCTGACTCTTTTCATGTCGTATAAATATTTATTAAAAATATTGAAATTACCGAAAATAACGAAATAGTGGAACAAAACTAAACTCATGAATGAAAACGAAATGGAATGAATGAGCAAGCGTGGTGATCAATGCTCGTGCCTTCTCTGTCTGAGAAGAGGCATTTGCCCTGTATTGGGACAATAATGGAATTTTAGAAATATTATAATTTTAGCATCAAGCAAGCAAGCTATTTTTAAGTACTTAAAATAAAAAAATCTTTTGATGAGCAATATGCGTTTGTAAAGTCAGAGAAATGAATTGTTAATCAAATTGACGACTTACGTCAATTTTCCGTGTTTTTAGTCATATCATACAACTGTCAAAGAATGACAGTTCTGATTTGAAGCTAGAGTGCGCGCAAGATAAGTCTGCGCGCGTGTTTGACCTTCAAGTCCATATCTCTTTTTTTTTGTTTTGTTGTGTGGGAAACCTTCAAAAGGCGCCCGGGCTTGGGGATAAGACCGGGGAGTGTGAGATTTTTACCTCACTAAAACCACCCCTGTGGTCACCATCTGCTCATGGAAGGGGCTTCGTTACCGCTCCAAAGACGATCCGAAACCCCCTCTTTGCAACGGGTGCGCCAAAGTTCACCTAAATTTTCAACTCCGATAATTGGAAATCCGAAAATGTTCTTCCTAACATTTTTCATCCTAACAATCACAATTCCTAACTACTCTGTCTCTAATGTTCATAATTCCGAAGCATTCAACTTCATAATGTCAGTAGCAATAAACATATATTATACTTGTATTTGTTTTCCTATATTTTCTCAACATAACCATCTTATACACTATTATTCAAAGTCATATTTTTTTTGTTTAGATTTCTTTTTATTCATAACTAGCTTCTGCCCGCGGCTTCACCCGCGTGGATGTCGGAAATTATCCCACGGGAACGTGCTACCGGGATAAATTATCCCACGGGAACGTGCTACCGGGATAAATTATCCCACGGGAACGTGCTACCGATCCTATTATCCAATTCCATTCAGCCGTTAAAGCGTGAATAGGTAAAGCACAGAGAAACAGGACACAGGAAACAGAAACAGGTAACGACAGACGGACAGATAATAAATGCATATATAAAATCTTTTTTATTTTTATTGAACACGTTTTTTTATTCTAAATGTCTAACTTTATAAGTAACTAGCTTCTGCCCGCGACTTCGCGTGGAATAGTGGGCTAACGCTAACTTTAACCCGCGACTTCGTTTACGTAGAGGGTGGAAATATTTTAAAATAATACGTACGTTAAGGAGCTGTTTTAGGTACCTACATCACGCTTTTACACGGAGAAATAATTTCTTAAAATATTTCTGGGGAGTTTATGAATTTTTACTGGGGCTCTGCAGTAACGCGGGACCATAATATGTGCAAATCCAAGAAAATTTACCGGGTTACCCAATACAAATTCTAGAACAATTCTTTTTTAAGGTTTTAGAAATTTTACTGGGTTACCGATTCAATTTTTACTGGGGTACTGAACGTCATTTTTGGTATCTCGCAGAGGTAACTGGGGCCACCGCCCTTCCCCGTCATGACCACCCGCCGCCGGCCTTGCTCCATTATTATGCTGCGATGTTATTTTAATACTGCGATATCTCCTAAGATATTCATTGAAATCAAATGATGTAAAGGGCAATTTTGTTTTAAATTAAATACTTGTGATGAATAACGTATTTATTTGGATAAGGATTAATATCATGTTTATAAAAACACCTTCGCAAATAATGCATTATTTTAGAACAAATTTGGTTAGAATAAAAAAGTTCATAGTGAGCCAACCTTAAAAGATAGACATAAGCTGTCGCAGACTTTTTTTTAGGACTTTTAGAGGGGAACAATTCTGTAATACATGATTTTTGTGAAACTTTAACCGTTTACGCAGCGCACGCAGCGGAAGCTCTCAAAAGGAAAAAAATAACCTACGATTTTGAAACATTGCTCATTGATGCTCCGTCCCTATTGGTCATAGCGTGATGATATATAACCTATAGCCTTCCTCGATAAATGAGCTATCTAACACTGAAAGAATTTTTCAAATCGGACCAGCAGTTCCTGAGATTAGCGCGTTCAAGCAAACAAACAAACAAACAAACAAACAAACTCTTCAGCTTTATTATTAGTATAGATAATCAGTATATTTTGCGTAACTTTATTTTCACATAACATGTGTAACATATAAGAATAAAGCGTATTCTTTAATTTTATTTATAGCGGTGTGTACCTGCAAATATATCCATAGGTTAGGTTAGGTTAGAACTGTGGGGGATCCCCCACAGCGCATACTTCCACGTAGTTTCCCCCGGGCAACGCCGTGTCTGACCACCGTAACGGAGTGGCAGACCGGCGGCTAAAGTGCGCTGTGATTCGCAGACAAAAACGAGGTCGTCTGCGGATATGCCGAAAAAACCAAGCCGTGCCGCCTCTGGGCGTTTTAATTCGAATCGCTCCTCCCAGGGTGATTCAAACGGCCCTTCTCAGGGCCAAACCGACGGCCCTTCTCAGGGCCAAACCAATGGCCCTTCTCAGGGCCAATCCAGCGGCCCTTCTCAGGGCCACGCCGGCGGCGCTTCGGCGTCGGAAGCTGACCGCGCACCATCTGCGGCCAGCTTTTTCAGCAGGCCGGACGATTTGTCGGACGCCGACGAGTCCAATATGGACACGTCGGCGGCCGAAAACGACCGCCCCAAGCGGAAGAGGGCCGGCATGAGGCTCGGGTCCGAGGGCTCCTCGGAGTCGGTCGGATCTAGGGCGAAGAAGAAGACGAAGTCTAAAAAGGCTTCAACTTCTCCTTCGGCTTATGCTCACGAGGTGGGCTTGGTGGACGCCGAGCGCCAGCTAAACCTGGCGAAAAGGGCGCAACTCCAGGAAGACCTGGAGGAGAGGGTCGCAGCCAAGGAGCGGCAGGCGCAAGCCGCCAGGTCGAGGGCTGGCTATGGTGCACCCAATGTGCTATATGCTGACCACTCCCTGGCGGAATTGGAGCGCATGGCAAAGGAGGACAAGGAGGAAGTTCTGGAGGTCGCCTCAAAGTCCTCCAATTTGAAGGGGACCTTCCAGAAGGCCCTCAAATGCCGGGCCGCCAGCGTGCACGGCATCGTGATGGAGCTGGTGAAGCGGACGGCCACGGACGAGACGCGACAGCTGCAGGCGAAGGTCGATCGTTTGCAGGCGGAGGTCAGCCAGCTGCACCAGAAGCTGGCTGAGGTCACGGCTCGACCTGCCCAATCTGCCCCAGGTGCGGTGGTGGAGGGCTCCTCTTCCCCTGCCAGCCTTGAGGCAATTATCCGTGGGGTTGTCATGGAGGAGAGGGCCTTCATCAGAGGCTGCTTCGCGGGCATCGAGGACCGACTCTTGCCGGAAAGGCGGCTCCGCCCGCCGCTAGCGGCGGATATGAGACCACCGCCGACGGAGCCGGAACCTGCGCCTCTGGGAGGCCTGGCATCGGGCGAGCAGCCCCGGGCCCCAAAGCCCTCCAAGGGCAAGGGCAAGGGCAAGGGGACTACGGTGCCCGCTCAAATGCCCACCACGAGCGCGGAGGGAGCGTCTGGGTCGTCTGCCACACCAGCAGCCCCCCAGAACTTGCAGGGAGAGGACGCCCTTCTTCCCTCCACCACCCCGTCCAACCAGCCGTGGACGAAAGTGGTAAAGGGGGGAAAAGGGAAAAAGTCGACCCCCAAGCCCGCTGCGACTGCTCCTGCAGCGAAAAAGGATCCAGCCGGCGGGAGGAAGCTGGTTCCTCCCAAAACCGCGGCCGTCGTGGTGACCATCACCCCGGAGGCCGTGGAGCGGGGCGAGACGTATGAGTCCGTCCTAAGACGGGCTCGTACCAACGCGGATCCCTCCCGGCTGGGGATCGGCAACATCACGTGTCGCCGAACCCTAGCCGGGGCTCGAATTTTCGAGTTCTCGGGGGAGCAGCGCGGCGCAAACGCGGATCTCTTCGCGAAAATGGTGCAAGAGGTCATCGCGGATGCGGCAACGGTCGTCAGGCCTGTAAAGACCGCAGCCTTGGAGGTGGCCGATCTAGATGATTCGGTCACTAAAGAGGACGTGGTGGCGGCCGTTGCGGCGGCTGGAGGCTGCGACGCTGGCGCGGTGAAAGGTGGAGCCATCAGGCTCGGCCGCCGCGGCATGGGCACCATCCGCGTCGAGTGCCCGGTCGCCACGGCTGGGGCCGTCCTTACTGCGACCAAGGGACGGCTGCTTGTGGGGCTCAGTTCAGCTGTGGTCCGGCCGCTTGAAGAGCAACCTACGCGCTGCTTCAAGTGCTTCGCGTTCGGCCACACCCGAGTCACGTGTCCCTCCAAGTTCGACTGGGGAGACTCATGCTTCCGATGCGGGCAGGAGGGACACAAGGGTGCCGCTTGCCGCGCTACCACGCTGCGCTGCGCGGCGTGTGCCGCCAGTGGCCGCCCCGCGGACCACAGGATGACGGGCAGGAACTGTAAGCCTCCCGCGAGGAAAGGCATAGTGCCGGCGCAGGTTCGCCCTGCTGCTGCCACCACCGCCGTCGTTGTCGCCGCTGCAGATCCAGCGGCGGTAGCCGAGGAGGGATGTGCGATGTTGGAATAATGGTTTCCAACTACCGCATCCTCCAGGCGAACACCAACCACTGTAGGGCGGCCCAGGACCTGGTGGTTCAGGTTATGGGCGAGTGGTTGGTGAACGTAGCGGTGGTCGCCGAGCCCTACTCAGTCCCCGGCAGCTGGCTGGGTGACGAGGACGGCTTGGTGGCACTAGCGGCGCGGTCTTCCACAGACTCCCCTCCCCTCTCGCTATTAGAGAGGGGACCGGGATACGTGGCCGCCGCGTGGGGAGAATTAGCCCTTGTGGGCGTCTATTTCTCCCCAAACCGCCCTCTTCAGGATTTCGAGAATTATCTCGCAATCCTGGCCGCCGTGGTCGGCAGGGCGGTGCCGCGTCAGGTCTCCGTACTGGGAGACCTGAATGCCAAGTCGGTGAACTGGGGCAACCCGGCCACCGACGCTCGCGGGAGGGCAGTGGAAATGTGGGCAGCCTCCTCTGGACTCTCCCTCTTGAACAGAGGAAGCGTCCAGACATGCGTGCGGCGGCAGGGTGGCTCAATAGTGGACGTCACTTTCGCCACCCCTGCGTTGGCCGCGCGCGTGTTGAACTGGCGGGTGGACCTGGTGGAGACTATGTCGGACCACCGCTACGTACGATTCGACATCTCCACCGGTGGCCCCGGAGAGTCGCGGCCCCCCTCGGTGCAATCACCGTTCCCGCGGTGGGCTCTCACCCGCCTGGACAGGGAGGCAGCGGTGGAGGCGGCGTTCATCCAGGACTGGTTTTCAGCGCCTTCCGCCGGCCTGGATGTGGACACCGTGGCGGGGCACCTGAGGGAGTCTCTGACCGAGGTATGCAACTCTAGCATGCCTCGGTCTAGCCGACCACCACCCAAACGCGCCGTGTACTGGTGGTCGGTGGAGCTGGCGGGGCTTCGAACAGCGTGTGTGGAGGCAAGGCGGGCCTACACGCGAAGCCGAAGGCGGCATCGACGAGACCACGCCAACGAGGACCACCTCTATGAGCTGTACATTGAGGCAAAAATGGTCCTCGATAGGTCCATCGCCGCCGCCAGAGACTCGGCAAGAGCGGAGATGCTGGAGGGTCTCGACAATGACCCCTACGGGAGACCATACAAGACGGCCCGCAAAAAATTGCGCCCCTTTGGTCCCCCGGTGGCCGAGACCCTGGAGCCCTCATTTCTGGATGGGGTGGTTCAGTCCCTGTTCCCGTGCAGGGACAGTAACTTCGCCCCGCCAGTGATGGGGGCCACGTTGAGGATAGCTCCGCCAGCTGAAGAAGAAGAGGAGGCCCCTCCGGTCACGGAGTCGGAACTCGGCACGGCGATTCTGCATATCCGCGCCAAGAAGACGGCTCCGGGCCCCGACGGTGTTCCGGCAAGAGTGGTGGCCATCGCTGCCACTCAAATGGAGGAGAGGTTTCGGGACCTCTTCAGCACATGTCTTGCGTGTGGGAGGTTCCCGAAACCGTGGAAGGAGGGGCAGTTGTGCCTCCTTCGCAAGGAGGGCCGCCCAGCAGACTCCCCCTCGGCATACCGGCCCATCGTGCTGCTCGATGAGGTCGGAAAAATGTTCCAGGGGATAATCGCTGCCCGCCTGAAAAGTCATCTGCGGCGTATCGGGCCGGACTTGTCGGACGCTCAGTTCGGTTTTCGGGCTGAGCGTTCCACGGTGGACGCGCTGGCCCGCCTTAAGGGCCAGGTGAAGGGGGCGATGGAGGCGCGGGACGGATTGTTGGCTGTGTCGTTCGACATAGCCAATGCCTTCAACTCAGTTCCCCACTCCACCATCCTAGAGGCGCTCCGATTCCACGGAGTGCCTCGATACATGCGTCGTCTGCTGGCCAGCTACCTAGAGCATCGGACGATCGTCCTGGCGGATAGGACTGGCCAAGTCCGGCGGTACGCCGTCGAGGCTGGCGTTCCGCAGGGGTCAGTCATAGGACCTCTCCTCTGGAACATCGCCTATGATTGGCTCTTGCGGGGAACTCTCCTCCGGGGCACGAGTGTCGTCTGCTATGCGGATGACACTGTCCTCACCGCCCGGGGGGGGAGTTTCAGGGAGGCGGCCAACCTGGCCTCGGCGGGCGGATCCTTGGTCGCGGGGAGGATCCGCCGCCTAGGTTTAACGGTGGCGCTGCACAAGACCGAGGCCGTGTTCTTCCACGGAGCTCGGCAGCGCCCCCTATCTGACGCCCACATCTTCGTGGAGGGCGTCAGAATTGAGGTGAAGGCCCAGATGAAATATCTGGGCCTTGTACTCGACAGCAGGTGGCGCTTCGGTCCGCATCTTAGCGGGCTGTCGTCGCGCCTGCTGAAGGCCGCAGGCGCACTCTCGTGGCTGCTTCCCAACCTGGGAAGGCCCAGCGCGCGATGCCGGCAACTTTATGCCGGCATCTTGAGGAGTATGGCCCTTTACGGGGCTCCTATCTGGGAGGACTCCCTCCGAAGGAGGGAGAACGCCGCCGCATTGCGGGCACCCCAAAGGGCCATAGCCCAGCGAGTGGCGCGGGCCTACCGCACGGTGGGCTTCGCGGCAGCATGTGCTCTGGCCGGCACCCCTCCTTGGGAACTCGAGGCGTGGGTGCTCGCCAGAGTATATGAATGGACGGCGGGGCGGAGGGCGAGAGGAGAACTCCCAGCCCCGGAAGAGCGGGAGGCCGTCCGGTGGGAGGCGAGGGACGCCATCGTCGTCCATTGGACGGGGGAACTCGCTACCGCAGCCTTCGGCCGCGGAACCCTCGACGCGATCGGGCCTGTCCTGCGAGACTGGCTTGAGCGGTCGCATGGGTTCCTCTCGTTCCGTCTGGTGCAGGTGCTGTCCGGACACGGTTGCTTCGGATCGTACCTGCACCGGATCGGACGGGAGGAGACGCCGTCGTGCCACGACTGTGGCGCGGCGGAGGACACGGCGCAGCACACCCTCGAGGTGTGCCCCTCGTGGTCCGAAACGCGCCGCAGTCTCATCGCGGTGATCGGACCGGACCTCTCACTCCCTGGCTTGGTTAACGCCATGCTGGGGGACGAGGGGTCCTGGGCGGCAGTCGCCTCCTTCTGCGAACACGTCATGTCCCAGAAGGAGGCGGCGGAGCGCGCGCGGGAGGAGGATCCTCACGCGGCGCTGCTCCGAAGGCGGAGGAGGGGTCGAAGAAGACGTCAGTTTGATAGTCATCTCCGACTCCTCCCGGGTGGAGACCAGCAGGCAACGGGTGCGGGGGCACCCTTGCCTGTATTGCACAGGCCTCCACCAGTGTCGGACGGGAGTGGCCAGGTGTTCCCGGCCATTCCCGTAGCCCCCCATCCTGGGGGGCATGCGGGGCCCGCCAGCTAGGCGGGCAAGCGCCGGGAGGGTTGTGGATGTAAAGGCTGAGCCGGTTTCCCATGGCCCTCCCACCCCGGCGATGTGGGAACACCGCTGAGTTTTAGTGGGTATACTGTCATTCGGACAGGAGTCCCACATACCCCGTCTCGTCCCCCGACGAGCGGAAGTTCATAAAGCATTTCTCAGCGACAAAAAAAGTCGCGAAATTTTTCTAAATATTTTTTTCATAGTGCCCCCAAGACGACACTCTGACCTGAATTTCATTCATTTAAGACAAAAATCAGTCAAACGACCTTTAATCATTCTAAACAGTTGGTTTAAAATATAGTGGGTAGGTTATATATAAGTTGGGTGAAAATATTATGGCAATTATGTTTAGGGATAAAAGCGTTATGATAAAAAACAGTAGGAGTTTAAATATATTTACATTAATGATATTATTAATTACAATTTTCGGAAACATAAGTGTTATGAACATCGCCGGTAGCACTACAAATAGTATGAATGAAAACTTTAGGATGAAAAATTTTAGGAAGAGTGATCATTCGGATTACAAATCGCTAGGAAGAACAATTTCGGGTAAAGAACTTTAGTTGAGCCAATATGGACCCCTTTGCAACGCCTGTTAGGGCACATCTCTGGGGAGGCTGTAAAGGGGGCTCCCCTAAACCTAACTGTACAAGTGTGCAAGGTAGCACGTGACCACTGTGGGCCGTCTTCACTGAGGTCACTCAGTGGGCGGAGGGAAAGACTATATCCCTGTCAGCACTTTTAATCACTTTCGGCATAATGATGGCGATTATTTACTTTGGAAAACACGGAACACAGCACACTCTTGACACCTGATATAAACGTCGAGCTGGCGGCAAACGATTATTTCCGATTTCGGCCGCGTGCAGACTTATTTTGCGCACACTCTACGGACAAGTTAAGTCGGTCGAAGTCGGTAGTCAATTTGATAAAATTTCCCAGATTTTCATACAGTCAGTACCTACCTACGTATAAACATATAAAAAATCTACTTTTAATTATGTTCATTAATTATGTTATGTACAAATTACCTAAAGAAAGAAAAAAAAAGAAAGAAAATACGTTTATTTGCGGTAAACATGACGCAAAGAAAAAACATACAAACACAAAAAAGAAAGAGTTTGGGGAAAATATGCGTCACATTCACGCAAAACGGCAATCCTTCAGAATAAAGGCTCGTAAACACTGGCGCGACGCGACGCCCGACGCGGCGCCTTTGTGTAACGCTGTCGCGTCGCGCCTGTCTTTGGGAGCCTTAGTGCTACGACCCTATGCGAGACAGAGCCCCAGCGCTGGTTTTCAGCGATAACCAACAACAAAAGCAAAAGGAACAGCTATGTATAAAATAAGAAACAAATCTCTTTTAAAATCTTATGGTAGTTAAATAATTACATGAAACAGACTGTTTCAAAGAGACTGTTTAGGTTTAAGTTAAGATACAAAGGCTATTTACTGTTGCCTATAACATTCCAGTAAAGAGCAAACGCTATGAGTAGAAAATAAACTATACAGCACTCAGTTTCTTGCAGTTCATCTCTTTTCAGTGCTTGAAATTCATGCAGTGAAATAGATACCTTTTTTAACAATTCATGGCATTTAGACATTTATTTGTGTCTAAAAGGTGCTACACACAAGTTTGGTTCGGCTTGATTTGGCACAGCCGTAATGTAGATATATGTATATTCAGAAAAAAGTAGCTCGAATTGTGCCAAGCCGGCCCGAATATTGAATCATGTTCATGCGAGGGCAGATACCGATCGAAGTTTGTCGATCGGCACAAGCCGAATGAAAGCCAAATCTGTCCAGAATTGATTCAGGTCGGCTTTCTTGTTCAACATAATATATTGCCGAATCTAATGTGCTAACCTGAACATTTGTGAAGCATCCCTAATTACAGAAAAAAAACGACTATAAAAAAATACTGTAAAGGTTCCCACAGCATGGCGCGACGCGACTCTTGTAGAACAATTTCCATGAAGTTTTCATAGAAATTGTTCTACTAGAGCCGCGTCGCGCTGCGCGAGCCTTAATACTAGTAACTCTTATTCTACACCTATTCTAAGCTACATTGTTGATGTAGGTACCTAATTTCATCTAATGTTAAACACGCGGAGAGGTACTATATGAAGTACTTTGTAAAACTCCAATTACTTAGGTACAAGACGCCGTACCCAAACATGTAGTTGAGGGGGAAAATAATTTGGTAAAGAATTTTCTCACAAAGTAGACGGCGTTTGACACAGCTGGTTTTTACGCCTGGTCGTGTGCTGGATACCCATAGATACCGATGTTAACCTATTGACACATATCGTCGCTCGCATGACTAAAAGTCCTATCTCATTTTTTAGCTGATTTGAGTTAGGACAATTACATTTTTCAATTCGTGATTCTTTACATTTTTTTTTTTTTTTTTTTGTTTTAATATGAAATACGTTGCCTTTCAAAATGGTTATATTTTGAGATTCAAATAACATAGAGAAACGACGGTTGGTGAAAAATGTAAAGAATCACGAATAGAAAAATGTAGTTGTCATAACTCAAATCAGCTAAAAAATGAGATAGGACTTTTAGTCATGCGAGCCACAATATGCTCAGCGTATAAGGTGTAGACGTCGCGTAGTCGCATTTGAACCGCTAACGTTGCGTGAAACAAAACTACAGTACCACAAGGACTTTTTGGCGCTTGAATGATATTGACAGCGGATCGTTGTTGATTCACAATTGCAAAATTGTATTGAAAAACAAGATGGCGGCGTTAGTTCCAATTATGGCCACGCACCAAAAAATCCTTTTACAGCTATACCTAAATTTCGCTGACGCAATGTTAACGCCGCGGTTCCGCAGCTACTACGCTTCGTAAACGTTTGACGAACGCCTACACTGGACTATCTCCTGACGAGAAGGCATCCTAAAAACTGTATAGTTTGGTAACATGTATGTTCTGTTCCAAAATATGAGATGAAAATGTAAACAAATGTATCAGGAAACGTACCTATGGATGCCAATTTGCAGTGCCATTTACTAATTGAGTGCTTTGATTTGATTATTTGAATCCTTAAATCAGAAATTCTAATTCTAAATCACATTAAAGGAACAAATTACTAGGAACAAACACAAATTTGTTGTACCTACAACAAGGCTCAAGAAAATAGGTGGCTCATTCAGATGTCAATGTATACGCTTTTATAATAAACTTCCAAGCCACGCTCAAGATCTAAGCCTTAATAAATTCAAATCATTCATTAAACGTAAGTTGTGCCAGAAAGCCTTTTATACCGTTAAAGATTATATTGAGGACAAAAAGGCTTGGGATTGAGTTGCTCCA
Source organism: Dryobotodes eremita (assembly GCA_917490735.1). Classification (NCBI taxonomy): domain Eukaryota; kingdom Metazoa; phylum Arthropoda; class Insecta; order Lepidoptera; family Noctuidae; genus Dryobotodes; species Dryobotodes eremita. The sequence goes on along the minus strand of OU823265.1, from coordinate 17,280,078 downwards.
ATTTTTTGCATACTGAATGTTTTTTTTGTTATTTTTATTTTTGCTATTTTTTTAATTTGTATTTTACATAAACTTTGACATTTGATAATTATTACATATAGAATGACATGACAATTTACTTTCTGAAGTATAACTTTATTATCAAATTATTGTGAATGTGAGGACTATGTGCGTCAGTATTTTTTTTTTCTTTTTTACTTTCTCAGGTAGTTTCAATGATGATCTGGCAGTTTGAGTGCTTTATGCGGCCTACCCAAATGTCCTTTCTTTGGTATTGTTCGTCTAATGGTTGAGCTCCTTAAGTTCTGAGTTGAGCTTCCCGATTACTGACAAATGCGTGCACTGACTGGACAGGTCCACTCAAATCTGTATGGTTCTTTCCTTAAAAGACCATTTCAGACACCAATCTTACATGGTCCTCAAATGATCTGACCAAGATTATTTCAGGATTTTTTTATACCTGTTGACATTGATGAATTTTTATAAATATATTGACATGAATATTTACTTTGTAAAATAGTATATTATTTTAATTATTGTGAATGTGAAGACTATGTAGATCATTGTTTTTTTTTTTTTTCTTTCTTGATTAGTTTTAATCAAAGTCTGGCAGTTTGAGTAATTAATGCGGCCTACCCAAATGTCCTTTCTTTGGTATTGTTCGTCGAATCGTTGAGCTCCTTAAGTTTTGAGTTGAGCTGCACGATTACTGACAAATGCGTGCACTGACTGGACAGGTCCACTCATTCTGTGTGGTATTTTTCCCTCAAAATTACCATTTCAGACTCAAATCTACACGGTCTTCACATGATCTGACCAAGATTATGTCTGGACTTTAAAAGAGACTGTGACCTCTGAGTTTGTTTCGGCCTTTCTTCTCAGAGTAGTCAGATAGGAAACGCCGACCTCATCTAGTTTTAAAATATGATTGACGTGTAAAAGTGTTTGTACAAACCTACTTACAGAAATAAAATCATTTATCATTTATCATTTAAAGATGTTTTTCATTTCTTAATAAAAATTGAGGTTATTTTTATAACCTCAATTTTCGTCGACGATTGTTCAATTACAATTTGATAATGTTATTCAAACAATAATTGTTGAAAAAAGTGGTGAGATATAAAGTTGAAACCTTCTAAAATACAGATGAATGTGTATTATTTATCACATAATAATTTAACATATTTTTTACTGAACAGGGTTTATTTACATTTTTATCAGATAATTTTGGAACAGACTATAGGATACTAGATTGAGTCAGTGGCTTTGCTCGTAATTGACTAAAAGTAGACGTAGTGCCCATCTAATTGTCAAAAAATAGTAAAAAGAAAGAAAGAAAGAAAAATGCGTTTATTGGCATAGCGTGATAAACTATTGGTTATTGTTACCTAAGTTATAAAATAGTGTGTATGATCGCTTAGGGATGATGTTTGACATCTATCTATCTTCTATATAAATAAAACATCAATGTTTGTTTGTTTGTCCTCTATGGACTCCGAAAGGGTTGGACCAATTTTGATGAAAATTTGGTGAGTTTTTCTGCATAAGCCCGTGAAGGTTTAGGGGTAGAGTAGGGGTAGGACACCACGCGAACGAAGTCGCACTGGGCAGCTAGTAATTAATAAAGGTTGCGATGCCTTCTAAGGCACGGCAGCACGAAAGCGTCATTATTTTCGAGTTGCGGAAGGCTTGCTCCTTAGAGAAGACCCGAGTTCTCATTCGAACAAGATAACATCACGCCTGCTTTCCCCAAAGGGTTAGGCAGAGGTGTTTCTACCTATAAAGTAGGTCCCTACACCCACGTTTCGCCAGTAAAGTTTAAATCCCTTGTCATAGGGAGCGAGCCTTTTGCCATCAACCGCGCAGGAATGCAGACTCCGGGCTGCTACTGAGAAATTCCTGATAGAAAAACCCAATACAACTTTCTCCAACCTGTGAATCAAACCCAGAACCTTAGGCTCAGTACTCGCATTCGTGACCACTGTACCAATGAGGTAGTTTTCGTACAAATACCCACGTTATTCGATACAGGTGCAAGTGAAGCCTACGAATGCCTGATAACTGATATTATATAGAGTATAGCTTTGTCCCCGGCTTCGCTCGCGTGGAGGTCGGGATATATCCCACGGAAACGTAGGTACTACCGGGTAGAAAGTATACTATGTGTTAATCCAGCACCCTAATTACGTAACACACTATCTATCACAATCTGAATCATTTTGAAGCCTATTGCTAATCCATTGCTTCTTAAGTTCGAATAATTTGTCTGCTCAACAACGTAAATAACGCAATGAATGATGTTGTACTGTCAAAATGAAACCCATTCCTACTCTTAGTGTGTTACGTAACTACCCCGCTGGTTATAAACTATGTGTTTGCCAAAAATCATCCAAATCCTATTAGAAGCATAATTAATACTAATGATTGAAAGACTATCGTGAATTCATGCAACCCTAGTACTTTTTGTTAGGATTCTGCTTAGAAATTGTGCACACCGTGTCATGAACAGAATACCGTCTTGTATGTATGCAACGTACTAAAGGGATAAAAAGTATCATCTATATATATGACGGAGAAGGTATGTCTCTTTCGTTATTATCAACCATATTTTAACTACTGTGGGCGTACTATGGGAAGTGTTGGTTATTGAGCGATAGAAAAACCGTTTGCAGTTCAAATCCAATTATAATTTACGATCAAATAAATCACACTATCGAATCACACACTGTAGGTACACGACACAACTATACGGAACGCGCGACAGTTTCTAAACGTGTTCACTGCTTAGCCGCCAACAACCAACTCTGCTTTTACTTTTTTTTTTTTTGACAATGGCGTTTTTGCAGTTGGTCCCTCGCTTTGCTGTTTATTCGGTGGGGCCAGAAGGGCCTCTCACCTAGTTAATAAAATATAGTTAGGTAGCACAGCTAAGGGCGTCCCATAGTGGGAATCGAACCTAGGCTTAGGGCGCTACCGATTACTGAGCAAGTGGGGACTTGTCGTATCTGTGTGTTATTATTATTAGGGATAATATTTTGATTTACTTGGTCCGCGCGGGCGGGGTCAAGGGACGGGGGGAGTGTCCTATTACTCTACTTCGCGGAGTTACTCGCCGTCGAGTACGGGATGTCTGTGTAACCTGCTTTTACTCTGGTCAAGCGTTATGTTATAGACTCTGTCGAGCGCCACCTGGTGGCGCTGGCGTCCCTATTAGTCAAAGTCAAACGATTGATTTAACGTATTTCCGACATATTTATTTTTAGAGATCTAAAACTATTTCCGCATTATTGCCTTTGTAATGAAACCGGTTTGGGGCGCATCGGTTGGATGGTTTCAAGTTTTTAACGGACATAGGTAGAAACAATTTTTTTGTTTTGTATATATATATATAGATAGTTGAAGCTTACGTTTTGAGTACGAAGCTTTTGGCAAATTTTTATTAGTGTATAGTATTTTGTCTACAATAAGTTTCTTTTTTGTATTGTGCGTATTGTTTGTGCAGAATAAACTATTTTTCTTTCTTTATTTTTTCTATCTACCACTAGTTTGGTGGTAAAGGTCAAAGGGCAAATTAATCTATACAAATATTTATAGACCGCGACTGAATGTTTTCCTTTACATAGTTGGGAAAGAGTAGGTACCTACTTACCTAGGTCAACGACAATAATTTTATTAAAGATTTTTTTTTTTACTTGTTACTAGCGACGCTCCCCTGCTTCGCATGGGTGCAATAGCGACGTGTTAAAACATCGAGAATTCTGTGTTATATAACTAAGTTAAATATTAATTACACACGGTGTCAGGAACATGGACTTGTAACCTTTTACATGGATTCAGTACATGATTCTGAACGCTCCTGCGTTGAAATTTATCGTCGGTTATTTAAAAAAAAAATGCTGTTCCATACATTTTGACCGCGTAGGTATTGTACCTACTTTTTCTATGAAACAGCAGATTTTTTTTGGTGACTGAAATAAACAGAATAAAATAGATAGAGATATTTATATATATTATAAGGGTCAATTTATGTAAGAGGTAAGCCGGAGTACATATCTTTAATGTGATTATATTATGTGTCTATAGAACACTGATTGCGCCATTTTTCAAAGCGAAGCCGGTAGGAATCGAGTTGTATGGAACCTTCGCCACTGATATATAGAGATATTTGTGCCGAATAAACTATTTTTCTTTCTTTTTTTTTCTTTTTCATGTGCTGAATTCATGGTTTCAGTTTGCACGTCGATGTCCCTGTCACCCTGGATTATATTAACGTGTATAAACTTTCTGGAATAAAGTAAGTATCTAAATGATGATGAAAACCGCATCAAAATGCGTTGCGTGGTTTAGAAGAACAACGCGATCACACAGACAAACACGTAATAAGTATAGATATACTTAGATATAGATAGATATATATGTAGATCATTTATATAGAGCAATGATGGCCGAGTGGTAACAGCCGCGACTTACGAGTCGTAAGGTCATGTATTCGAACCCAAGCAGGCACTTTCCTTAGTGTAAATTATTTCATCACCACTGCTCTCAAAATGGTGAAGGAACCCGGCATGTCCTAGAACCAAACATTCGAAGACGTGTGACATCTACCAACCCGCACTGGGCCCGCGTGGTAGATTACGGCCCACTCCCTCTGACAGAGAGGAGGCCTGTGTCCCAGCAGTGGGAACGTTATAGGCTGATTGTGCTATATAGATAATTAATTTATGTTTAATGGATCTGTTGATATCATTGTCGTTACTAACACTGTCTTAATTGATAAATGTACTGTCATCTATTTAGTTTAATAACCAATTTCGTTCATGAGAGAAATAGACACTACACGATTGTTTAATTATTGCCTATCTATATGGATTTTTATCTGAAATAAATGAATTGATTGAATAAGGCGCACAATATATTGTCATTAAAATAAATCAGGAAAATAAATGAGCTAGGTACTTATTATTATACTAAATATTTATAAAAATACTCCTGTCAGAGCACCTGCCTTATTTGTTTATCTTTCTCCATTCATATCTCCATCGTAATAGCCTATTATGAAGATAAGAATAGTTTTTAAAAAATCTGTCATCGAAACCAAACGGTAAAGAAATGAAAAGGAAAATGGAAACGTCACATATTTTCCCGCGTTTTTAAACGTCACCCATAAAGGCAAGTCATAGACAAAACGGTTTTTTCATATGTGCATGTAACATCCCACGCACATCTATTTCTCAATAATAAATAAATAAAAATAATAATATAATTTCTCCATATTCTACTTTTAAATATAGGTAGACTTCCCTCCTTCCTTTTGCTTTTTTGGATCGGGATATAAGTATAATTGAATCCTAATCCCATTATGTCTTGAATTACCGAAAAAATATCATGTATCAATTTGTTTATTTATGATTTTGCAACCAGATATATTAATCTACCTGTAGTTTCAAATACGACTTACTTTACAATTCTCATTATTTTTATATCGTTCATACCGTTTTTTATTACCGTTGTAAATATGAAAATTGCTGTCTTTAAACACTTTTATATCCTGAAAGCAGAACACGACTTAGAAATGGAATTATCAGATTAATTTCAAATCTAGTTTAAAGTTTTAAAATTAAATTAAATTCCTTTGCGGTGAGATAGTTAAACTTTAGGTGTGAAAATTGAATCTAAAAATGTTGAAGGCGGCGGATATTGGTGGTTTGGTATTCCTAGCTGCTGGAACTGTTAAAAATTTTATCCAAGACATAAAGTTAATAATCTACCGATTGAATATAAAACTCCACTGAATACTCGTATTGTCTCATTCTATTGAGAGAGTCAATCTGCCTTGACTTTTCCAAACTATGATGGGGTTGGCTTCCAGTCCAACCGGATGAAAAGAAAAATTAAAAATGGTTTATTATTTCAACAAGTAAACCTTCACAACTATTGATTGGAGCCTCCTTTTAAACAGATAAACTTAGATACAGATAAGGATGCAACTGAATACCAGTATTTTACATGAAGCGACTGCCTATCTGACCTAAACAACCCCTTTACTGGGTAACACCATACCCTTGGTAAGACTGTTCTATTGAGAGAGTAAATTAGGTCTATAATTTAGGTCGAGAAAATTATGAATAACATCATGTCACCAAATCGGAATTGATACCTATTAATAAATTTTTGCAAGTGCATGATTTTATACAAAACAAAAATAAGCTAGGTTACCAGAAATACTGAAAACGATTTAGGTACCTATGACTAAGCAATGTCCTAATATCAGACATCGCACACAATCATCCACTCGCAAAAATTATAAATAGGTAACAATGTGTACACGAAAAGCAAAAACATATTCAAACCAGAAACTTATCGTGGGTCGGCCATATTTATAGTGACATAATATAATTTCTTCATCTAATTAACACGGAACCAGAGCGGCAAATCTTTTCATAAAATCTTGGAAATATGGCGCCGACTATTGACTTAGGACCTTCACAAACTAAATGGTGGCCAACAATCTAATTCTAATGTTGTCATTCCTTGGTCCAATAGTGGGAAGATAGATAAAATAGTGTGGGTATTTATTGAATTTTGCATAATATCTGGTGCTGAGGTTTCTCGGCATATTTTTGGCACAATTCCTTTAATCATAACTTTAGCAGTAATATCAAAAAACTTTTTTCAAAAAAAAAAACACAAAAAAAGTAAAAAAATACTTTAATTTCGGAAGTCGGTGTCTTTGGTTTTTGTATTTTCGTTTTTTGCCACCGACTTCCGAAATTAAAGTAATTTTTCACATTTTCTGTGTTTTTTTTTTGGAAGTCGGTTGTTTTATTTTGTAAAAAGGTTTTTATTGTTCACTTTTTAGTTGTAGTACCTACCCCACACAAATTTTTATACCACTATTTGATATGTAAATAACAGTGACAGGAAATTATTATAACATCAACTAAGTGGAAAAAATACGCAGTATTAGGGATAACTCAAAAACTACTGGTCAGAACTTGGTCAAATGAATACGGGACCACATGAGAAGCACCAGCTTTCAAATAAAAAAAAATCATCCAAATCGGCTCACCCAGAAAAAAGTCTTGAGCTAACACACAAAAAAAATACAGTCGAATTGAGACCCTCCTCCTTCTTTTGAAGTCGATTAAAAATCTTGTGCCGCAAAAGGCATAAAATTATACAGGATAGTCATTTGAGACGGGTCAGATAAGAGCATTATTATTATCTGAACAGACTTCCGAGTATCTACCTACAGGACACAGGAAGACTATAGTAAGCTGTGATAAGACTTTACAAAACCGTGCGAGGTATAAGTTATTTCAAAGAATGAGATAAATCGAAATTAATCACACTCATTCACATTTTCTAGTACCTATATATCACTAGATATATTAGTCATATAGATGCAAAGGTAGCAGGTAGCAACATCCAGATAAACCAAAATGGCGGTAAATAATATTTTTGGTTTCAAATCAGTGCACTTATTATTGAATATTGCTGTTTCTGCTGCAAACGCATAATTTCGACGGTTATTTTAAATGAGATGTTGCTATTTTTGCTACAGATTTATAAAGTCAAATAAAAGAAAGAAAATACATATATTTAATAGGGTCTCTACCTTATATTGTAATTCCGAATCATCATTAGTTGCATCTGTAATAAAATTTTAGTTTTAGTTTATTTTTAGGCACTACAACTGTATGGAATATAATACTACTGTTGGCTAAATGTACACTTTTTGTAAATGTTTTATTCAATAAATATTATTATTATTATTATATTATTAATAACAATAAGGAAGCTGATTTGACATTGACAAACTGTATACAAAGTTGCTATCATTGAAAAATAGGATGTTGCTGCCTTTACATCTATATGACTCTTAAGTCATGTGACGTACAAAACTTAGTAAGCTTTATAAGAAAGTGGCAAATTGTGTGCTATCAGTAGATACATTAACAACAAACGATCTAACAAGCCGATAGACGGATGAAATCATTATGGGCTTTCAGTCACTCACATGAAAAAAAGTACCTACTATTGGTAGGAATGTCCGCTGAAATCACGTGAGGTCGCATTTTCCACGTCTTTTAAAATCTAAGTACCCATTTTGTTGGCGCATGTTACTTTGTTTACACATTTTTGATAACTGGGGGCAAAACTTCAGTTTGTGCAATTAATGGTTTTGAAACTAATATATATGCGACCTATTAACAGCGTGAATTTGGTCGGATACTAAAAAAATTATTCACGCTTTTAATTTTGTTGAAATATATGCTGAGTTTCCAGAAATGCAAAATTTTAACAGCCCTACATTCTTCCGTCTTCAATAATTTCAGTTGCAATCAAAGCCCCATTTACACCATGCAAGTTTCTTGCTGTGGCATACAATAAAATTGAAGTAACAAATGACTTGCATTGTCTAAACATTGTCTAGAAAGTGCACTTTTTGTTGTTGCTTCAATGGTATGAATCGCGACATGTAAATCAGGCTTAAAGGAGGCTGAACAGCACGACATCTTGATTAAAAAACCCATCTTATGCCAATCATGTTTTTAAATAAATACACGTCTCCGACCTACATAAATATGTATATTTTTCACCAAAAATATCAAAGGTGCAAGAAAATATACCCGATGTAACCTTTATAGGTATTTTTATAGGGAAAAATCTCATGAGAATTATTACTCGCGTTTTGCGTCCAATGATTCGGAAATATATGATGATGCTCGGTATTAATAAACTGTATTATTTTTGTCAATTTTGCAAGCATTATCGGTGAGAAATTGACTTGATATGGGAAGTAAAACGTATACTTTCACTTGGTAACCTCCATAATACATTCATTATTTTGAAACATTCAAATCAATTCAGCGGTCACGGGGCGAGTTTCACTGAGTAATAAACATACTTATATAAACATAAATTCACGCTTCTTCCCATGGGGATAGGCAGAAGATACAGAACGCCACGTGCTACGATCCATACGTACTCCTTTTGCTTCGTTTACGTTCATACATCTGGTCATACACGCACACCGGTTGCGAGTACTACGCACCTGACTTTTCTGAAAAACATCACCAATAAAGTCACTATATGTTTGCAGCGGTATCTACATCGCCACATGCGGGCTACGCGTCATACTGTCGTCACGCAAAATCCTGCATCGCGCAAGCAGAGTTTACCGCACAACTAGTATACAGTATGTTTGGAAGCTGGGTGCAAAGCCTTAAGGGGGTGATTGCCGACACCATTCAGAGAATTTTGAGCCATGCATGTTAGAGACGAAGTCTGTTTTTTTTTTAACTGCTACACCGTTACCTAAAAAAAAGCCTAGAAATAGCAGTCAAAAATAAAAATAAAACCGACTACGTCTAAGAAATGTATGGCTCAAAATGCTCAAAATGGTGTAAATTTTCACCCCTTTAAGGCTTTGCACCAGCTTCCCACCCAGCTTCCAAACCAGCTTCCAAACATCCTGTATATACAACGTCCCGACATCAAATGTCGGGCAGTTGCCCACCAGACACAACACCCGTCTGGTCGGAGGATTCTCCCTTTTCTATGGTGGATGAGTGAACTTTACACCCTGTTCCTCATACCTCTATAATTATGTCCTTCTGGGACGTTTCCTGCCGGCGTTTCTGCACTCACATCTGCCTTGTAAATACCTTTTGTTAGTCGCCTTTCATTCATTTAATTTTTAATTATAAAAATACATCGTAATTCTAACTTTAGTGAAATATGTAGCACTAAGGAAGGTAAAGGGTCTACACATTTCGCGTAGCAAATTCGTAGCACTTGCGTAGCATCTTGAGTCATGCTACGCAAGTGCTACACAAAAATAGTTGTGTCAATATTTACAAACGATAGAAATAAATCAATGGATGACGAAAGGGATTTGCCGAATAACAATAACATACGTCATGGTACGTAGGTGACGTGTTACGAAAATACGCCGCCGTAGATTATATTTAGATTCCGTGGGAGCTACGGAATAGTAGAAATATGTTGCTTTTGTAAGTTGCGCAGGTAATGGTCAAAGTAACAACTTGATTTATTCATGGTTTCAAATGACACAGTTGAAGTATTTATCCTAAAAAGCCATATCATTTTGCTGAGAATGTTTTAATTGAAAATTTATCTAACCTAAGAATAAAAGCGACCATAGGAAATACAGCACAAACGGTGCAGCAGTAACGCAAAAACATTTAATACTAAAATAATATTTTGTTCTATAAAAAATCATTATTATTTATTGAACTTATTCATGTCAATAGTACACGCTCGTACATAATCGTTATGACAAGTATATTTGCCAAAATAAATAATATTGTTTTGAGATAATTGTTTAGTCGGCATTGATAGACAGTAATCAGTGGGTAGATATCATGACATTATTAAATATCGGTGTGTTTTTGCTAGGGCAGGAAAATTCTAAGGAAAACTCTTAAAGGTTGAAAATTACGTTTTGCGTAGGAGTGCATTAAGAAACTCAACGAATGGCAGTAATCAATCATTGTACAAATCAGCCATGGTTTATAATAAGTATGGTTTTAGTGATACGAATGAAAACTTATCCCAGTACCGTATAATAAATATGTAGATACCTACACCGCCTTATTGACCGAGCAACCGCGAAGCGTCTCTGTTTCAGCTTGGGCAAAAATGCTTTCGTATGTCCGGATGTCGGACGGATGGCTGTTCTCCTCTACAGGTCGCATTTCTCAACCGATTCTCGTGAAATTTTGTGAGCAGGTTCGATAATTATATAGAATATTATTGTCGATTCAGTTTTTCAAAATGCCGGAGATATGCGGGTTGAAAACGTAAAAAAAAACATATTTCAGCCATTTCCCGCTTCTTGTTTTAAGGTGCGCGGTGAACATTTATTCGGTTTTAAGCTAAGCACAGATAGACTCGTGAGGTCTACAGCTCACAGAGTCACTAATTAATAAACGCGTTGTGAATTTATTGCAATCTTAACCTCACCTGTATTTCCCGAATGGTTAGGCTGATCTGTACCTAGTAACTACACCCAAATCTCGTATCGTATTGTAAATCTCCAATCTGTAAATCTGAAGTACTGGTTGGTTATGACACTATACGTTTATTAATAAGCTTCTGCCCGCGAATTCGTCCGCGTGAAATAGCGGCCGCCCTCGGCCCTCGACCCACCGCGTCGCACGGCATCTTCCGGTTTCCGCTTAGAGCGCTTCCGATTTTTTTAATTTTGCTCGGCTCCAAAGAGTCGTGGCGTGATGTAAAATAGCCTATATAACCTTTCTCAAGTATTGGGCTAATAAATGCAAAAAGATTTATTCAAATCCGACTGACAGTTTCAGAGATTAGCGCGATCAAACAAAAAACAAACTATAGATTTATTATACATATTAGTATAAATTTAGATAAATAAGTATTCGGGCCATTTTTTAAGTTAATAGATCAATGGAATAAGTTTTTTTTTAAATAAATACTGTCTTCCCTTTTCACGACGACAGGGCTCGTTTTAAAAAAAGCGTTTGGTACGTCTCCATTGTATGATTTAGCATTATTTACTCCCCTTTTTGAATTAATTAAAGCAAGCAATAAAATCTAAACTTTATTACCCTTTCCCACCACGTTAGGAGTTGATTTTTGAAAAACCCTGAATTACGTAGATCTTTATTTATTTATTTAACCATTTATGTACACACTTATAAGCAGACAAGAAGAAATTCCTGTCTGTTTATGTGTGTGTGTGTGTGTGTGTTTATGTGTGTGAACAGAAAAATACATACAACGGTAATGCTTATTTCTAAAGAAATCTCTCTCTCTCTCTCTCTCTCTCTATTCTCTATTATATTTTTTGTTTTAAATAATAGTACAGAGGTTTGAGTTAATCTGACAGTGCCTTTACTTACTTATTTTGGCACCCTCTAAATCCTCCGTGAGATGCTGTTTTAAAAAAGGAAAAGTGCTAATCTTTATCATTTACTAAGGAAAATATTGCCAAGTTTCAAGTTTATCAACCAAAGGAATAAGATTTTTCATACAAACTGTATCCCCACAGGGGAAGAATTTTGAAAAATCTTTTGGGATGTTGCCATAAGTTAAACTAAAGATTATTATTCATACCAATTTTCGAGTTAATCAAACCACGCAGTAAAATCCTCCCCTTAATTTTTCATAACCCGAGTGGCCCTCCAGGAAACCATTTTCGAAAAACCCTAATACACGTTATTATTTATTTTTGGTCTTAAGTATAAGTACTGAGTTTCGAGTTAATCGAATCGCGCGTTAAAATTCTTCAATACAAACTTTGACCCACCCCAACCCCTTTATGGTTTAGACAAATTTTAAACGTCAATCTTTATAATATGTATTCAAGGAAAAATAATACAAACAAAATCCCTCCTTTTCACCCCTTTCAAGGTCAAATTTCCAAAAACCCCTTAGTGGAAGCCTACGTCATAATAACTATCTGTGTGCCAAATTTTGGCCCAATCCGTTCAGTGGTTAGAACTATGTATTGATAGATCAGTCAGTCAGTCAGTCACAGTTTCCTGTTATATATGTAGATAACTAGCTTCTGCTCGCGTGTAATTTCTTATTTTAACATAATATATATCCTATAACACTCGGCAGTACTGTAGCTTCCCATTAGTGAAAGAATTTTCGGAATAGAAATAGTAGTTCTGAAGATTGCTCCTACATACAAACTAACCAATTTTATCTCTTTATAATGTAAAGTATTGTTGTGAAAGAAAAGAAAGAAAAGAAAGAAAGGAAAGAAAAGAAAGAAAAAAGAAAAGAAAGAAAGGAAAGAAAAGAAAGAAAAAAATGAAAAGAAAATACGTTACACGAAAGTTATACGTTCGTTGTGATAAGTGTTTAGGCAATAGACTCGAGAATAAATGCTACAACTGGGGTTCTACGAGTCATCAGTCATCGTCATCATCAGTTTAAAAGAGTAACGGTGGAGTTTCTTGCCCATTCTTCTCCATACGAAACTACCTTTTGGAAGGGGCAACTAGAATCAATTCTATTTTTTTGTAAATTTTGACGTTCAAAAGTGCCTTTTATGTGCCTATTTGAAATAAATGATTTGACTTTGACTTTGACTTTGACATCATGACAAGCTATTTTTTATAAGTTAAAAGTCTAGGTACTGTAACTAAGTTATCAACTAATATTTATCTAGATTAGTAATATCCTATTACTTTTTACAGAGTAAAAGGTTATTTCGAGACTTTATTTTTCAACCCGTTCCATCCAATGGTGAGTGTAGGTCTTGAGACTATTTTTCTTTCATTCTTAAAGTCAGCGCTGTCGGTTCCATTGCGCTTCAAGAAAACGTAGAGAGGGTACCTTGTGTAAGTAGGTAAGTATTTTATCATCCAATAGCCAGGTGGTTTTTTTGTGTAGATGTTGCAGGTAGGCTACTATTGTGATCTTTAAAATAACACTAAAGTTTTGCTACCAAAATTGAATCTTGTTTGTATTCGTTGTAAATGAGGAAAATATAAAATGTATAAAGATAATACACGGCTTCACCCGCATAAGTCTTGATCCCGTGTGAATGTCGGGATAAAAGTATCCTAGATATGTCGTAATCCAGGTCATGGTCCATGTGCCAAATTTTATCCAAATCCGTTTAGCCGTTTTAGAGTGAAAGCATAGAAAACAAACATACAAAAAATCTAATATTTTCTCTTTATATTAGTTTATCTATACCTAGTAAATTTTCGTGTTTGTCTGTCGACCGCGCTGTTCTTCTAAACAACGCAACGGATTTTGATGCGATTTCCACCATCATTTAGAGAATTTATTCCGGTTTTTGTGTACCTATATACGAGTACCTTATATGAATAATGAACTTACATAATATAATAAACAAATCACGATGTTTTGTCACGTCGTAAAAACCGCGCGAAGCAGGTGCGGGTTGCTAATCTAAACTAAGTAATATTATAAAGAGAACATATTTGCTTTTTTAACCGATTTCCAAAAAAGGAGGAGGTTCTCAATTCGACTGCATTTTTTTTTTTATGTGTGTTAGCTCATAACTTTTTTCTAGGTGAACCGATTTGGATGATTCTTTTTTTATTTGAAAGCTGGTGCTTCACATGTGGTCCCATTTAAATTTGATCAAGTTCTGACCAGTAGTTTTTGAGTTATTCTTAATACAGCGTATTTTTTCCACTTAGTTTATATTGACGATGTTTTAATAATATCCTGTCACGGTTATTTACATATCAAGTAGTGGTTTACAAATGTGTGTGGGGCAGGTACCACAACTAAAAAGTTTAAAATAAAAACATTTTTACAAAAATACAACCTACTTCCAAAAAAAACACAAAACATCATGAAAAATTACTTTAATTTCGGAAGTCGGTGGCCAAAAACGAAAATACTCACTTTTTTCTGGAAGTCGGTTGTATTTTTTGTAAAAATGTTTTTATTTGTATGTTTGTTTGTTACGTTTTCACGCTAAAACGGCTTAATAGATTTGGATAAAATTTGGCACACGGGTATTCCATGACTTGGAGAAGGACATAGGTTACTTTTCACCCTGGATCGCAGACGAAGTCGCAGGCAACAGCTTGTTGCAAATAAAGTTAAAACATAGATGGACTAGACAATTTTCGTGCCTCACAAAGTCCAACCCTACAGTGAGGTATTGTATAAACTACCTTTATAAAAATATGTTTTAAAATTGGGGAGCAAGTCTATAGAGATATTACGCGGCTTCCGGTGAGGCGAAAGGCTTTGAATAATTAAACTAATAATGGAATAACGTCATAATTAATTCCATTTCAGATTTATTTAAATAAGCGTCCAGTTTTTAAACCATAGTCACTAGCTATGGTACTATAGAGTTGCTATTGTTTCGAAAATTGTTATAGAAGCCCTTTTAGGGACTAACATTCTTTGCTCCGACCTCTTAGCGATTCTCAGCCTATTAATATTTGAAACTGGAATATTTGATGCTACTTCAGGGGTTATTACAAAAAAAATGCTATTACAGCGTAGATGAATTTTTAAATGATATTTTGCTTGTATAGAATTCTGATTGTACGCATTTTTTTTTTTGTATCTGTTACTCAAATTGAATTTAAATTTTAACATTGTGATTTTTTATTAAATTTATTTTTTTAACATTGTAATTTTGAATGAATTTAAAATTTTGGTACCTAATTACCCATTGTATTTTCAAAATAATTTAAATTTTGACATTGTAATTTTTTCTTGGTTTGTATTGTTTGTCTAGTGCAACTAATTTTGTACGCCATAAATGGCAAAACATGTAGCCACCTCATATTGATTATAAGACCTTCATACTGTAGGTACTCATGTTTTACAAAATAAATATTATCTTATCTTATTTTACGGTCTTCAAAGAATTGATCAGCACACTAATTGCGTAACACACTATCAATCACAATCTGAATCATTTTGAAGGATATTGCTAATCCATGGCTTCATATGTTCGAAAAATTTGTCTGCTCAACAATGTTGTTGAACTGTCAAAATGAAAGCCATTCCTACTGATAATGTGTTACGTCACTACCCCGCTGGTTAAAATAAGGGTAAGTTCTCAGTGTCTGATAAATAATTTAAAATTGGGGCTAAAATTAAAGTGACCGCATTTGATGAATTAATGTGGCACTGGCACACAAAGTCCCTTCAATCGTCTACCTAAACTATAAAAGACTGGATTGTACCCGCAGCCCACGTGGAGGTCGGAAATTATCCTAAGGGAACGGACTACCTGAATAAAAAGTACTAACTCAGGTCGTGGTCTTCCTGTGTGCTAATTTCATCAGAATCTGTTCAGATCTTAAGGCAAGAAATAATAATAGACAGGCAGATAGAGTTACATAAGTACGCATTTATAATATTAGTATGAAATATGGATTAGTTAGTAACTATCTATGGAATGGATGACCTATTTCAGAACTTTTCCTGCAGGCTAAATTTGGTGGATATTGCAGCATTATTTTCAAATAACTAACAACTACACTCGAAAAACCTAGGTCATCTAAATTGGTTCTAATTTTTGCTTATGCGGGAATCGAAACTACGACGTTTTGCACAGAATCCCACTTTATGAAGGCCGACCTGCCTAACCGCTACACTCATGGTTTGTCATAGTTTGCTTTTCAAAATCGATTGGTACATATATTACAAACTAAAGTCGCTTTTCTAGTCTTTCTGTGTGACCGCGTTGTTTTTCTAAACTTCGCAACGGATTTTGATGCTGTCTCCACCATCATTTTGACAATTTATTCCGGCAGGTTTTTGTATATTAATATTAAACTTACATTAATAAAGCTATCTCGATATTTTGTCAAGTCGTAAAAACTTTACGAAGAATGAGCGGGTCGCTAGTAAGCATGGGCGGGTCGCTAGTAAGCATGGGCGGGTCGCTAGTAAGCATGGGCGGGTCGCTAGTAAACAATAGGTAAAACAATGCATCTGTCTATGTAGATAAAATCTAGTCCTTGTGGATAGATACCTACCTATCTACTATGTACATAGGCACATTGAAGATGTTTGCACTAACCTTGTTTGTTCGAGTAAAAACTATGCAAACAATTTTCACCTGCATATTCATTGTTCTAACTTGGTTCGAAGACCACTCTACTTTGAAACGATAACTTTTAATGTCAAATTTCAGAGTGAACAGTTTATAATGTGTTATCTCTAAATTCATGAAGGTCACCCATCCAAAATATTCTTGAGCAATTGTATCGTATTGTGTTGTGTGTTATATTGTGTATTGTATTGTTTGTTCATTGTTGTCTTAAAATAGGTACTTATATTGTTGAGCAATTTCAAGAATAAAATTATTGTTTCAGCCACTAAACTCTGTGTAAGTTAGGTACTCGATTCGAAACTAACAGAAAACTTTCTCCTTTCCAGAATCATGTTGCACCACTGGCTACTCATCACGTTCTCCTGGCTCGGCACCGTGCGTCCTCAGTACATCAACAGCGGGGGTCCCGGCAGCGACTACGTCCTGGACACACTCGACACCAACCTACAGTTCCCTCTACCCTACTACTTCAATGTACCTGCCACAAGGAACGACTATGAAACCACACAAAACCATCCCCCACAAATTTCCTTCGAAAACGCCCAAGCTGATCTCCAAAGGAGACGACGGACAGCCGAAGAGAAAGAACCCCGCGAGAAGCGCTGGCTCCCCAACCAGCTAGACATAGACCAAAACATGTATTTACAAAACGAAGAACAAATCGGAAGTGCTTTTGGCAATAACTTCGAAGGGCCAGTCGACGAAAACGCCACCAACTTCTTAGAGCCTAAGGAAAAGAAATATTTCAGCCCATGGGGCGGAAAAAGGGACAAAAACAGCATCGAAAACATGTGGACATGGAAACGAGCCAGCAACATCCGAGAGCCGAGCATGCCGAAACGAGTCCGTTTTAGCCCCTGGGGTGGAAAACGCAGCGGCCAGATGATATACAAGCCCGGCTCGAAGAATTCCAAAATCATTTTCTCCACAACGATACCGGAACTGACCAGAATCGTCTCGAGTTACTCACCCGGAAATGGCAATCAACGATTTAACTTCGCAGGCTTTCAGTTTATCCCCACATTGGACAAGCGGCACCCCATCAAGATCTTGGCTTTGAGTACAAACACCAACGAGAGGACGTTGCGGGATGCGTTACCGTTCAAGAGCTTTCTTGAATCTTTGCCGAAAATCTTCAAGCCTGGACATCCGTACTTGGACGTCAACTTGAAGAAGGATGGAAAGAGGAAGGTGAAGTTCAGTGCGTGGGGGGGAAAGCGGTCCCCGCCTATCATCGGACCCATTTGGACACCCGCGCCCCAGAATCTCAAAGAATCAACATTAGACACAATAGTCCTAATAAGAAACAGTCAAAATAAAGATGAACCAACGTCGAAGGCTTTGTAATCTGGATCTGATCCGACTCCCGAACTTTGTAATTGTTACGGTCTAATATAAAATAAGTTAATAGTTGTTAGTGCCATATTTGTAACTATTAGAAAAATGTAAAAAAAAATCTCTAAAGTTCGGGGGGTCCCGCGTCCCTGACGATTGGCTGGGATCGTCAGCGGCGCAGTACTGATGTCATTAATATTAAGACTTTGTTATTCTTATTTACTGTGCATCTGTTAGTCAATATATAAAATATTAAGTTACATGCTTGAACTCATTTCTCCCCAACTCTATGGTGAACAAATAATAAAATAGTATGTAAATCAGAAAACATATTTATTTTTATCCTTTTAGTTTTAGGGACAAATATCAGGTAGAGAATATGGAACCTTTTATACATTTCAATAAACATTGTCTTTTACAAAATTCTATTAGAATATTACTGAGTCAATAATTGCAAATGTGAGATAATTGAAAACCTCAACCAGACCTGTTAAATTTCAATTCAGTCATAAAATCATCGTTCTAATTTTGATTTGAAATAAATATCTGGCTTAAATGCATTATGATTCAATTCGTAAAATTAATATATAGTGATTACAGTAAATGCTTGTTACAAGTACATAATATAACGGCAGAATACAATAATACTTACATGAATTTGAGCAGTATAATCATAAACAATGTTAGATAACATGTATTATTTTTAATTTGATGAACTATAAACTTGGTACTTTGGGGTTATATAAAGATCTCTTCATCCTCAGTTATTCAGGAAATAATTCTATTGAATCTAGCATTCTAATTCAGCATCCATTAAATATAGTTTTAAACATTTTTGCAAACTGAGTACAGTTTAAGGCAGTGTAATAAAAAAGAACATAATAACACTTAAAATCTAAGCAGTCCTCAAGATGATGTGGACTCCAGAGTCCGTATCTACGGGCCGGCTGAGCTGTCCCACCTTCAGTTTGAAAGCCTCCTCTTCAAACGCCGCCTGCATCTGTCCACGTCCAAACATACCCAAGTCTCCTCCACGCTTAGCAGACGAGCAGTCAGAGTACTTCGATGCTAATTCAGCGAATGTTGCATCATTCGCTACAATCTGCTTACGGTATCCTTTGAGAAGCTCCATCGCTTCCTCCTTACTACGGGTGATGTTTTCTTCCCTCCAAGACGATGGACGTCTACTCTCAGCGTGTTTCACAAGAAGATGGCTGCAGCGAATCTCACCAGGGTCAGCAGGCGCCTCCGGCCTCTCCCACTGAGACTTCTTAGTGTACATATTGAGGAAGTATGTCATACCGGTAGAACGGCTGGTTCTCATCTCCCATCCTTCAGGCAAAGGGGCTTCGTTCTCCTGACTTGACATTCTGGAATAATTTTCGCAAGATTTTTGGTCGGTTTACAGAGTAATCTTAAGACAATGTTTATTGTGAAAGTGCAGCTCCAAAGAAGTTACCATGATCAAAACTAACAAAATTAGGACGTTGAAACAGCATATAACCGTGAAGAAAGTAAATTTATATCATCAAAATAAGGAATAAGCCCAGTGTTCACCATAAAATTAGGAAAATATGTAAAAAATATGCCAACTTTATACAAAATTCTTGCGACATAACCTATGAAATTTAATCTTCGATAATGGTTAAAAGGAAAATTGAAATTGTATTAAACTTACCTGGAATATCTGCCACTGATGTAGGTTAGATATCGAAAGAGGTAAACTCTGGATTTATTAACGAATTATGGATAAAACAATAACAACTAATAAATTCCCGAAAGCGCTCTTTCTTTTGACACTTTGACAGGACGCCGCTTTTGACAGCAGATTGCAGTTGACACTGACACTGATAGCACTAGCAGTGTGACCATCTCAAAAATAGCGAATATGCCACAATCTGGGTAAAAATTCTGCCGAAATCCGCCACACTTGTTGCCAAAAATGCCAAAATTAAATCTTTATGGAAACGAAAATAAAACACAAAGTTTCAGTGGATTTTCTTTAATTATTTAATATAAATCTTCTTCGAGTTCTTCATTTACATTTTCAGTGTACATACTTTTTGATGACATATATTTTATCATCTCTTTAGTTGGTATAAACGAGACACAGTCTCCGTGTTCTTTAATTCCCTCTTTTGTGGTAATTATAGCCGAAACATGCTTGGTTAAGAACCTATTCCTTATATTAGTTTTGGTTAGATTTACCTTAGAGAATATCCTCTCACAGGAGGCGTTCGACATAGGCAAACTTAATAAAGCTTTCGCGAAATTAGCTATGTTTGGATATTTTGTTATACCATTTGCATCCAGCATTTTCCCGACTACTCCCCAAAATTCGTCTACACTTAAAATAGTGCTGTTGGTACTTCCACCTGATTCTAGTAAATCTTTTACATTTTTGTCAAATTTAATTGTCCGAAGTTCGTCATCAACGTTTTGAATGCTGCTTTCGTCTACTATGTTAGGAAATCTCTTTGCAACACTAAAGGTTGATGTAAAATCTTTGTAAATTACATGCTGTGGATCCAAAAACTGTAAATCTTTGAAAAGATTGCTGAGCGGCAAACGTGCCTTTAATTGACTACCAAGTTCAGACACAAATGATTGCATTCTTTGAAGGAATGTTTGGATTCCAGGTTTCATATTCACGTCTGTGGATATGCGATCTATTTCCGTGCTGACATTTACGCCTAAATAGATATCTTTCAGGGGCAGAAAGTTCACAGCTGATTTTGGATCTATTGCGAGAGGATCAGTGGTTTTTAAATAATTTGCTTTCATAAAACAGCTCAAAAGGCACGTATACGCTTCAAAAATGTCTTTAAATGCCCTGTGCACCGTTGTGAAATCTACTTGGCAAATGATGTTTAATTTTTTTACTATTTGTAAAATATAATCTAGAGCAAAAAAATACAGTTTATGTATCTTATCATTTAAACTATTGCACAAGAATTCAGCTGAAATATTTCTGTCTTCTAGAAACTGAGCTTGAAAAAAAAGTTTGAGAGCATCCCACTGTTCTAGAATTCTTTTAATGCAAGCGTGCAAACTTAGCCAGCGAATTTCATAATGCCTTAACAATTTGTGATGTTCAGTTCCAACAAAATCTTGAAATTCAATAAATTCTCTCTGCCTTTTACTACTATGCGAAAAATATCCGTAAACCTCTTGTACTATTTGGTTAATAGCCCGCGGTATGGTGTGTTTACTAGCGTGAGACACACTCAAAGCAGTGGAATGACACACACACTTAATAAACATGCAGTGAGGGTTTACATGTCTTATTTTTGCAATAATGCCACCTTGTTCACCAAACATAACGTTTGTAGTATCAGCCCCAAAACCAATAGCATCTTGTATGTTGAGGTTAGCGTTAGTCAAAGCCTCCGCAAGGGTATCAAATAATGACTGAGCATCAGCCCTTTTTAAGTCAACCAAACACAAAAATTTAGTTTTGACCTGCAGACTTTTTTCCGAATAATATTTGGTTACTACTGCCATCGTTGAAGTGGTTGTAACGTCGGTGGTCTCGTCGATGATAACGGAGAACATTGGTGAACGTGTTCTAATATTTTGACACGATCTCAAATCAACTAGCATCTCTGCTTCAAAATTAGGCTTTAAAACATTATACGTTACCGCTGCCGCTTTCGTCCTTTTGCAGGAAAATGATTTTGCGATTTCCGAATCATGAAAACTTTTTGATATTACTTCGCTTAAATGGTCCATTAAACGAAATGGTAAATTATGTTCCACTAACATTGCACAAAAATTAAGCTCTGCCTTTTTTACCTCTTCTTCGAGTGAAGATTTCTTGAAAAACTGTTGAACCTGAAACAATTTAATAAAATAGATAATTAAAGGAATTAAAATAGATGATTTAACTTTCATACCTATTGTCAAGTACTTACCGATGATTGGCCGCTATAGCCAATTATATTCTTTTTATGTTTCTGAGATGAAGCGTGCTCTTTTAAAGAAGATAATCTAGTAATTAATTTACAGTTGCAAGCTTTGCAGAATGCAACATCTTGTTCATCCTTAGCCCTAGATAACCAGGAAGAAAGTAAGGGATCTTGTTCCCACTCAGGTCGATAAGAGAGTTCGTATTTTCTCTTCATAATTACTTAATCGTTACAGTCGTTACGTTACAAAGAACCGCACCATAACCGCACACATCACAAACCAAAAGAGAATGAAGTAAAATCAAATGTTTATTGGATATTTACCTATTAACGGGGAAAAGAATATGAACCTTATTTAAATGACAATACAATTCATAATCATATGAGGTACCTTTACAAAAACAGAATTATCGGGAAATCCCCTGACCTGAGTAAGCGGTGATTCCCCGTATAATCTGGTCATGAAACAGAAAATTGCCTGTTCGGTAAAATATTTTCTACCAAATTTGTGCTTTGAAAATAAAATGAAATGAATTCATAGGTGGATTTACCTTGAATCATATTCATTTACAAATCTGCCAATATCTGCCAGTTTTCTAAATCGTCAGCATGATCTGCCACAAGCAAAATTTTGAAGCAAAATCTGCCAAAATGGCAGAATTCTGCCACATATGGTCACACTGAGCACTAGAAAATGTAGAGGTGAGGCTAAGAAGTACGTACGTTTGTATAGCTTATCGATGACTGCTAAACTGTAGTGGTGACTGGAATTAAAGCAAGACAAGTACAAAGATAGTATTTTTTTCGCAACTGCCTATGCGCCCCTCCGCCCCTAAGAAGACCCACTGACCAGAACTTCCGTATAAATAAGCTTATTCCCAACTTTGTTCCACAAGCTAGCTACAATTAATATTTATCAGATAAGTACTTAAGCTTCCGCGAAATATTTATGACTATGAAGACCAGCGGATAAATGATCTCGACAACAGGCGAGACCACTTTAAGAGTAGGTAATCCATCCTCCAATTTATAATAACATTACCAAAATGGTATTCTAACGTGTCCACCCTGTACACGTAACTTCTCAGCCAAGATAGGCTACATTAGCCAAATAAGAGCACACGCTCATAATCATAAACCACAGTCGTCTAAAACAGATATGGCCACCGAAGCTGAAATCGGCATGGGGATTATATAATGCTTTCGTTTTTGTAACCACATGAAAAGGATTCTATTCGCTTTTTTAGGCAAAGTATTTTATCATGACAGTCTTGTATTCATAAAACAGTAATTACAGATACGGTCAAATATCGTTACCGTTTGGATTGCCTATGTCTCACCTCTATTATTATTTTTTTCTCTGGCAAGTTTTATCTGACTGATACCGAATCTTTTGAACCAGTAGATGGCGCGGGAAACAAAAAATAGTAGCATCACCTTTTGATTAAGTAAACCAATAATATAAAAATAATACGCGGCTTTATAACTAGCTTTATTACTAGCTTTTGCCCGCGGCTTCGCTCGCGTTAACTTAGACTTTGACTATCAATTCGGGTTATAATTCAATCATGATTCGAAAGACACGTGGCGCCATCTATTATCATAAGAACGTTATTGTTGTTTTCCTCGGGAACAGTACTTTTTTGGGGGATGAAAGGTACCTTATGTCCGTTTCTGTAACCCTGACAACGTATATGCAAAATTTCATGATGATCGGTTCAGTGGTTTAGGCGTGACAAGGTAACAAACAAACAAACAAACTTACTTTCGCATTTATAATATTAGTTAGGATTAGTTAGGAAGTTAGGATAGTTAGGAAGTTAGGAAGTTAGGATGTTGACAGACGATTTATTACGATATAAACGAAACCCGCTAGTAAAAATTGTGTCTGATCGGTAGCGACATCTTTCGCCGGAGTTATAAACCAAATAGTAGCCATGTCTCGTGAAAGTTTTCCATTGTACCTACTCTGATGAAAGAAAAGTAGAAAGCAAGCACTTCGATCTGTTTGTCTTACATTGTTACAGCATTAATAATTACAGGTGGCGTTCCTTTGTATGCATAGACAAAGGTAAGGCACAATGCTATGGCAAATAGAAAATTCATTCGGAATTAACTAAGTTTTGTCCTCGAGCTCAGAATTAAAAGGCCTTAGAGTTACATTTTGATGGTATTGAATTTAAATCTCTTAGCTTTTCAGCTAGTATACAATCCTACGCCATGTAGCTAACGTGAATTTATTTTATTTACTTATATAAACAACATACACACATTGCAGTATCCGTCACCTCACACTTCAGGTTCAGTTGAAAACCAGCGTCAGGTACTAGTCTGACATTTTTGCTGAACTGGACCTATTTGGCGCAGCCGCGAGGCACACTTTCCTGCTAATTTCTCACAACGCACTTTACACTTTTTATTTGTTTTTTTTTATTTTTTACTTGTTTAGGTTGTGTTGTGTGCTTTGTAGTCTGCGCTAAATAAATGTATTTTATTTTTCTCTTCTTTCTCTACAGCCAACCGTTAGGAATGAGTTTAGACTGAGGGACATCCATGTGACATGGAGCATGGCCCATGGGGCCTTGGGGCATCGGGCATATTGCATGGGGAATAGAGCACTGGTGCATACGGAATTGGGGGATTGGACATTGGGGCATAGGACATTGGGGCATGAGGCATTCATTATCATTTCAGCCGACAGACGTCCACTGCTGGACATAACGTATTTTCTTTCTTTCTTCTTACATAGGCCTCCCCCAAGCGTCGATACATCGACCGGTCCTGTTCTTCTTGCATCCAGCGGATTCCTGGAGTCTTCTTAATCATCATCGTCATCGGTCATCGGTTCATGGTCATGGTTATGGATAATTAACGACTGACCAGTGTGATATAAGCATGACCAGCAGAATTAACGGACATCAGAATAGAGATTGTGATGTAAAAACCCAATCTGCTTTTTTATTTTACCCTTTGAGGGAGCGAGTGCTGATCATCACGCCAGTTTTCCCCGAAACCTTGAGTAGAGGTGTGCCTTCAGTAGGTACACCCACATTGCGCCAGTCATGTTTAAGTCCAATGTAATTTTTAATCTGTTGTTCCATCTGCCAGGGTCGCGGATTGTTTGAAAGAGTTACCGTGGCTCTGGCAAACAGGTAACTTAAGGAACACGGGTGGGTTTTAGTCAGTAAAAATCTGACACGCCCTCCCGCTCCGCCCAGAGCGGGAGAAGTCATTTGATGATTTACCACCCAAAAAATATAAAAAAAACTATTTTTTTACCGTGGCCCTCGCGCACAGGCAACTTAAGGAACACGGGTGGGTTTTAGTCAGTAAAAGTCTGACACGTCCTCCTGCTCCACCCTGAGCGGGAGAAATCATTTGATGATTTACCACCCAAAAAACAATATCTGTTGTTCCATGCGGGTGTCGAAGCCGCGTCCCTAACACGGAAACGTCTGCATAAAGTCATTTGCATTTGTTGACAAGTTTCGTTACTCCAGTAGGTATTTTTACTAATGTCTGCATTTTTCATCTACTATAATTCGATCCAGCCTGTCCTCCCTTCAGTGACGCCCTAAGCCGAGGTTCGTACCCCACAGGGGGTGCCCTTAGCGTGTGGTCACTTAATAATTTAATAAATTCGCCCCTGGCTGGAGGCTATGAGTCATCTTAAGGCAGCCACAGGATAGTCCGGTTAAGTAGCTATGACCTCTAAGGGTCACAACTACGAGATACCATTTTAAAAAAAAAACCGTCTTCTCTCAGGCCTTGACAGCCATATGTATCTAAGCCACTTCTTATCCATTCGAGGGACTACAACCTAATATGAAAAGGAATAAAGGCTCCTACAAATAGGCGCGACGCGACAGTGCGACACAAAGGCACCGCTGGTCGCGCGATACGCGGTGCCTTTGTGTCGGGCTGTCGCGTCGCGCCGGTGTGCAGGCGCCTTAAATCAAGAGTAGGTATAGGCAGGGCACTAAAGTAGGTTTGATCATTGGCGTCCCCTTTGTACACACGGCTATACATCAAGCTATACATTCCTAGTTTTAGCTGACCTCACATTGTATAGGCTTTACGTAAAATAAGTAGGTAGTCAGCTTATACTGGAAAAAATATAGCTTGATATGTAGTCGTGCGTACAGTTAGGGGAATTAATTGTTAAACAAATTTCATCCTACATCAATTTGTCGTGATGTAGCCATTTCAAACAACTGTCAAAGAATGACAGTTATGATTTGAATATACGGACATTTTAAGTTTGTCGTCAATTTGCATAAAAAATAATTTCCCTGATTTTACTTTACTACCTACTTTACTTTTCTGACCGTGTATTATCAAATATAAAGTGGTATATATTGTGCAGCTTTAAATATCGCCACGAAACCGTCACAAGTTAAAAATATCCTCAATAATTTCGCCAAATTCAATTTACAGAGCTATTATTTTTATGATTCATAAAACAGCCCGTGTAGGCGTAATATCCAATGAGGCATCACAGCCTTTTGTATGAAATGTTGCATACAATGACGGTTCGCCAGTCAATCAGGTTAGCTGGCAACGTTAATTGGACATTCATTAGCAGAATTCAGTGTTTGTTTCATTTCATTCATCGGTGTCTGGTCAAGTAGCTGAATGCTACATTACCTGTGCCTCATGCAATTTACTGAAAACTAGAAGTGTCAATTTCAATTTGTATATCGAATTCTGCTTTTATAAAATGGTAAAATAAAATGTGTCTTATTATTTTAACTGGCGTTATTAATAACAGACTGTAACCGCCTACGTTTTATTTGCAATTATTTTTGGTCGAATTATTTATGAACTTTCCTGCACGCGTAGCATGACCACCATAGAAACGGGTTCTGTCTACGGAAGAATAGACAAAATCACAGATTGTAGAACAAATTCTTTAGAAATCTGTCAACAATCTGTCATTTTGTATATTCCTCCGTCGATAAAACCCGCGCCCTAATTACGTAACACACTATCTATCACAATCTGAATCATTTTGAAGCCTATTGCTAATCCATTGCTTCATATGTTCGAAAAATTTGTCTGCTGCACAACGTAAATACCGCAATGAATGTTGTTGAACTGTCAAAATGAAACCCATTCCTACTGTTAGTGTGTTACGTAATTACCCCGCAGTTCTATGGTGCTCATGCTACGCGTGCTGGTAGGTAGACAGGTCTAGGTACCGATAAATATAGCAATAGGTTCGGAAAAACAGAGGAAGGATGATTTTCATCACGCAACATTTAAAAAGCTTATTAGAAACAATTATCTAGTCATTATCTTCTAATCTCTTTATGATATGTACAGGGTAAAGCTTACAAACCTAAGTATAAAGAAATGCTTGATCTAAGTAAGCAGTTACATCATAGTTCTCTTCAGTGTTGACCATTACAGCAGACACTGAAAAAATAAGATCATAAGGTGGGCTACTATACAAGCTTAAACCTACGAATAAGTAAGCTTAAAAATATATTCTATCACCATTCCGTATTTTAGACTATCTGAAATTCATTCGATTTCATTTCTAAAAGTAAGCTATTCCTCGTACGATGACTTCTTTACGTTCATTTTCACATTTAATTTTCAGCGGTCGCATTTCGCATTGGGATTGCTTATTCAAAATCTATAAAATAATACTTTTATCACAATATTTTTCAGTTTGTCAGATGTTTTTTGTCGTGGCTACTATAACTTACGTTTTCTATCTAAACTAACTTAAGGGGGATGCGCAGAGGTATTTACGGTCGCGAATCATATTTTAATCAACATACAACCGGACACTGACCTGCAACTTGCAAAAAACGTAAGTAAATTTTAATTTCGCGGGCTACCTTAGCGCATCTCCCTTAAGGTAATTCCATAAAGTTTCCCATAACATGATTCCCGTAACAGACCCCACAAGAAACAGTACGTATGATTAACTGGAGATAAAATTGAAAAAACAAAATAATCCTACCTAATACTAGGTGAACGGGTACTACCTACCTATAGTACCTACCTACCTGTACCTACCTACCTACCTACCTATAGATTGTGACCTCTGAGTTTGTTTCGGCCTTTCTTCTCAGAGTAGTCAGATAGGAAACGCCAACCTCATCTAGTTTTTAAAATATGATTGGCGTGTAAAAGTGTTTGTACAAACTTACATAAAGAAAAAAATTCTTTTTTACAAAAGAGCAACCGACTTCCAAAAAAATAACTTTAATTTCGGAAGTCGGTGTCTTTGGTTGTGTATTTTCGTTTTTGGCCACCGACTTCCGAAATTTAAGTTATTTTTCACGTTTTTTAGTGTTTTTTTGGAAGTCGGTTGTTTTTTTGTAAAATAGTTTTTATTTTTCGCTTTTTAGTTGTGGTACCTACCCCATTCATATTCATATACCACTACTTGATATGCAAATAACCGTGACAGGAAATTATTAAAACATCATCGATATAAACTAAGTGGAAAAAATACGCAGTTTTAAGAATAACACAAAAACTGCTGGTCAGATCTTGATCAAATTTAAATGGGATCACATGTAAAGCACCAGCTTTCAAATTAAAAAAGAATCATCCAAATCGGTTCACCCAGAAAAAAGTTATGAGATAACACACATAAAAAAAAATACAGTCGAATTGAGAAGCTCCTTTTTTTTGCAGTCGGTTAATAAAATCATTTATCATTTACCTGTTCGCACTAAAGCAGGGTTTCCTAAGACTGCATTGGCCGTCATGTAGCGTCCTCAATTTACGGTCGAATGATGTCACTGAAACGTTATTTATGCCAGCTGTTTGCTGGCATCATTTTTATGACAACTTTCATTGCGGCCGTTATGTGTCGGGCAGTCACCACTTTTCTAAAAAACCGTATCTCAAGTTGCAATATGATAATCAAGTAAGCGAGAAACAATGAGGCACCTGTAAATACAAAAGATTTTCTTCACTCATTGTCTGAAAATAAACTAGTACGAAGTCATGTTTTAATCAGTACTTTCTGAGAAAATAACTTGTGAAGAATCTACAAATAAGAGGTAAAATAAAAATAAACCCGATATTAAAAAGAGCTGATGACCTTAAAACGGCTGAACCGATTTTGATAAAACATGTCTAAGAACCACCGCTAGAAAACATGCTTTAAAATGAAAAAAAACACATCCAAATCGGTTCACCTGTTTAAGAGCTACGGTGCCACAGACAGACACACACACAGCGGTCCAACTTGTAACACTCCTCTTATGGTGTCGGGGGTTAATAACACCCCTTCGTTTTTGCGTCGGGGGTTAAAAATAGAGAGCAGTTGGTTTATAAATAAAGCTGTGGCCTGGGAATTGATGCTTCAAGTCTAAAATATAGCACTTTGTGTCTCCAGTTATTTGTAGGTAGTTCCTGTTAGTAAATCTACAGGACACTACAGTTCCTATTGTGCATGTGCCTTTGTGATAGCCAAACCTCAAGGGATGGCAGATAACACAATTGTATTGTAGCCTGTGGGTAGCCTTTGCACCCTCGATCGTGATTCTGTTAGAATTTTAACCAATAAATAACCGTTATGGAGTGTTCTATTGGATTTTGGAAACGGCTTTCAATATTACCGTCGTCGGGGTGAATAGGGATGTAGGGGTGAATCGGAACGAAACTTTAAAAGGGATTTTAACATTTAAATAATACAGTTTATTGCCAATAAGGATACTTAATCGTTAATTATACATAATACAATAATAATAATAATAATAATAATCATTTATTTGCTAATATGGGTAATTACATAAAGTTATTGAAAATATAGCACAGTCCAACCATATTACACCGTGAGGCATGCAAATTACAAGCTTTACTATTTTAATCCATTTTCTTGCAAAAATTATTCATAATTAATAACACAATTTAGTTTATTCATTTACCGTAGCAAATAACAAAGAAAACATACTAAATGAAGTAGACAATAATGTACCATAGAGAATTGAAGTTTAAAATGTCATTTGTTAAATAATATTGTCAAGATACAATTGTGGATAAATGTCACAGTAAGAACAATATATAAAAAGTTTATTTCGTGCATTATTTGGTAAATTCACTATGAAAAATAATAATGTCAATAGTTTATTTAAAATTCGAAATGTCATGTATTGAATGAGAATGTCAAGATATATCTGTAAATAAATGTCAAAGTATTAAATAATAAATATTATAATTGGTGCACTGGTTACATCAATGTGTCCCTACATCCTCTATTAAATAATCCTGAACAGTATAGTAGCATTTACATATCAAAAATGTTTTTAATTTCTTTTTGAATGCATCGATTGATGAAGTTTCTAGTACGAAGTTTGGCAAGTGATTGTATATACGCGGCGCCATACTGAAAATGCTTTTGGAATATAAGGCTGTCTTGCTAGATTTGCAACAAATTTTGTTACTATGCCGCTTACTTCGGTACTTATCAAAAAGATTTATGTTATTTCTTGCAAAGCTGGCAATCTCATAAATGTAAACACACGGCAATGTTAATATATTATGCTTGACAAAATATGGCCTGCAGCTATCAGTTTGGTTGATATTAAAGATACCTCTAATACACCGCTTTTGTGCCCTGAAAGCCATATCCCTATTGGTGGAATTACCCCAGAATATAATACCATATCTTATCAAGGATCCCACGTAGCCATGGTATGCTGCAAGTACAGCAGAGGTGTTTACCGTTTTAGCCAGCATATGTAGGGCGTATGATTGCTTATTTAATTTTTGATTTAAAGTGTCTATATGTGTTTTCCAATTCAAATTATGATCAATTGACATACCTAAGAATTTTGTAATTGCTGTCTCATTTACTTTGTTCCCTGAATAGTGTATATTAATGTTAGTAAATTGGGCTTTACGATTGCGAAATATCATTATTTTAGTTTTGCCCAAGTTCATTTTTAAATTATTATTATTTAGCCATTTTATAATATCACTAAGAGTGCTATTCATGTCTTGTTCTAGGGATACTTTGTCCTTACTTGTAAAAACGACAGTACTATCATCTGCAAAAAGTATAGTGGGACGTTTAGTTATTTTTGGAAGGTCATTTATATAAATGATGAATAACAGAGGGCCTAAAACACTTCCTTGTGGGACGCCTTGTTTGATTTCTCTGTATTCCGATGTGTAGTTAACTTCCTTCCTTGTTTTAGTGCATACACGAGTAACTAATGTGGAATGCTTTCTGTTGGTAAGATAAGAAGCTATCAGCTCTAACGAAGTACCCCGAATTCCATAACTGTATAGTTTATTTAACAGAGTTTTGTGATCTACAAAATCGAACGCTTTACTTAGATCCATATACAGTATATACAGTAAACACATTAGAGTCCTTTTTGGCAACAAACTATATTATTTAAATGTTAAAATCCCGTTTAAAGTTTCATCTCGATTCACACCTGCATCCCTATTCACCCCATTTGACGGTATTTATAGATAAAAAAAAAAAAATTGAAAACTCAAACCCAACAAAGACATAGGTATTCGTCATTTTCGGTCGTCGTATAGCCAAAGTCAAACGTCATTACTGAGTTTTGTAATTAAAGCATAAATCGTACAGATTACGTGTGACTTCGGCTTCCTTTTGGCTTTGCCGTAGTCAGGTAAAAATCATTTTTAAAATCAGCATCGTATCCACACAAATCAAATGGGATCCCTTCTTTTCGCATAATGTTCTTTGTCCTAATATACTTCGGCATAACGATTTTGGCACAATTTGTTTTGGCATAATAATACTTCAGCATATTTTTCTTAGGCATACATTTTATGTTGGCATAATCATCTTAAAGACTAATTTGTTTTGGCATAAATTTGATTCGCATAACGTTAGTAGGCCTAATGACTATTAGCATAATATTGTTGGTTAAAAATTTAATATGCTGTGCAACAAAAGTTAGTGACAGAACCGAATTGCTGCAAAACCGACTCCACGTAGTCTTGTTTGTCCTACCCCTAGAGTGTAATTTAAAATCGCGTAGGCGCGTAGGGGCGAGGCGGCCCGCGGGCTGAGGAGCAGGCGGCTGCGAGCGAGCCGCCGCGGCTGAGGCTGGCCGGCCAAGCCGGCCAACAAGCCGAAGCTGCGGTGGTGAGCGAAAGCCGTCTGCGACGATTAGCACGCTTGGGGCCGCCTAAGGCCCGCAGCGCCGGAGCCGTGACAGAAACCCTGCCTGCTGCATGCTTGCTTGCATGCTGCATGCTTGCTTGTTTGCTGCATGCTTGCTTGCATGCTTGCTTGCATGCTGTATGCTTGCTTGCTGTATGCTTGCTTGCTTCATGCTTCCTACAGCGAAAAAAAAACCCACAAAATTGTTCATAAAAAAGTTATGCATTAGAACTTTATGCTTAATAAATTTATGCTTTAGAATATTATGCTTAATCATTATTATGGTTAGAGAAATTATGCTTAAAAAAATTATGCGTAAGTTGTTATGCGTATTTATATTATGCGAAAATATAATTATGCCAAACAAAATTATGCTAAGTTATATTAGGTCTTAAAATTTTATGCAAATGGATAGGGAACCAAATCAAATACTTAAATGAAATGTAGTTAGTACATCTTGTAAATGAACTGATTAATATTTGACATCAAAGGCCCACTTACTTAAATAAAACACCAGCGATAATCCTACAATTTTATAAATTATTCAAGTTTCTTTCATTAATTTTCTGTTTTATTAAATAGCACTTGTTGAGAATAAAAATATGACAATTTTGGCATTTTAGGGTTCCGTACCACAAACAGTAAAAACTGAACCCTTATAGTCTCACTTCGTTGACCGTCTGCCGGTCAAGATCCGTTTTCTGTTGGAGGTATCAAGTTGAAATTGATATCAAATATGTATCGTGACAACGCAACATCGTGAGGAAACTCAATGATCTAGAACCAAAAAATTCGAAGACATGTGACATCCACCAACCCGCACTGGGCCCGCGTGGTGGATTACGGTCCACGCTCTCTCACAGAGAGGAGGCCTGTGTCCCAGCAGTGGGAACATTATAGGCTGATTATGCTTATGCTTACGCATCTACGGTCCCTTGGAGCTGTAAAATCAAGCTTCTAAATAAAGACAATAAAAACCGGTCGAGTGCGAGTCGAACTCGCACACAGAAGGTACCGTACCACAAGGCAAAAAACGCGTAAATTAAAGGGGTCTCCCTTTTATTTTTAATTTTATTTCATTTTTATTATTTGTTGTTACAGTGGCAATAGAAATACACACTGTGAAAAAAGATTCAACCGTCTACCTATTACGCTTCATGCGATATAGCCCACTGACAGACAGACAGACGGACGGATGGACAGCGGAGGCTTAGTAATAGGGTTCTGTTGGCACCCTTTGGTAACGAAACCCTAAAAATACGACCACTTATCACTATAAGTGGTCGTATTTACGAATTAAAGATTTTTCGAAGGAAATACACTTATTTCCTTCGAAAAATCTTTAATTCGTAGTTATATCACATTAAAAAAAAAACTTGCAGTCACATTTGCAGTTCAATATTTCGCATTGTGAGTTATATTAAGCAGGGTCCTGGCTTATTTTCGAGACATTATGTTTTTTAGTAGCTACATCCATGTCTCTCAGACTGCGGAAGTTGATGTCTTCAAATGGCCCTCTCGCTCAGCTGACTTTAAAATAGGCACCTAAAAATGACACTGTTCAAGGAACATTGACACTTGTCTCAGCTGGTGCTCCGAATTAACTGAAGCCATAGATATCCGAGAGATATGCCTTTACTCTATATTTGCTCAAGTTTAAGTGTCGCCACCTTTTCCCCACTCCTGAAACTCACACATAAACAAAATAAATAGATACGGCACACATGATGCTTTTTTCGCACACAAGTAAGAAAATATGCGTAACACTTTTGTGCTATTTTATTGCACATATGCTCAAAAGAGGCGGGCACTAGAAAGTATAGATACAGTCACTGAATGCACACATGTAACTGTAGCATCAACTAGGGAGGAGGGTTGGTATAAATATGTGATCGATAAAAATATCGATGAAAAGCGACTGCAAAAGTAGGTGTGTTTTGGACGTATTTTGTATCGTTTATTTTTTCTGCTTTTCGATGTGGAATATTAAAACACCAATAACAACAAAACAAGTAAAAATATAATATTTTCGTTTGCAAATAACATTTAAGGAAATCAGTTTCTTCAGTTTCTCTCTTACTTTAAATTAAAATTATTCAACTATCACACATAAAACAACAATTCATATAGGTACTTATTGAACATAAAATCAAAATCAAAAGTCATTTATTCAAATTAGGCTGAGACTCAGCACTTTTCGAACATCAAAATTACATAAGACAGTCCCCCCAAAACACCCGCCCTTCACCACTTCCTAGTGCTTAGCTGGGGAGAAGAAGTGGCGCAACAAACTTCCCAGCAGCACATATAGTTTTGGAGAATGAAGACAATTGGTTTGCCTAAAACTTTTGCACATGCAATAAATGTTAACTTACAGTTTCAAATATGTATCTTAATTTGAGTGTAGGTACAGCCCACTCAAAAAGCCTGCGTTTTTTCGCGGACGGCTTAAAAAAATCTTCTTGAAAGTGGGAAGAACAAATTACACTTTGGTTTGAGGGGAACCAATTATTTTATCTGCCTGTTGCATCTATCCATTTATTTTTAGTTTCTGGATCTTTCGGGAAACTGAAATAAAATATGATCATTCTTGTAAAACAGCACCCTAATTACGTAACACACTATCTATCACAATCTGGATCATTTTGAAGCTTAATGCTAATCCATTGCTTCTTTAGTTCGAAAAATTTGTCTACTCAACAACGTAAATAATGCAATGAATGTTGTTGAACTGTCAAAATGAAACCCATTTCTACTGTTAGTTTGTTACGTAATTTCCCCGCAGGTTCTTAATATAAGTTTTGATTTAGAATAACTAACAATTATCGATATCCACATCTCAGCGCTGCGCATCACTAATGCGTCGCCTTGACATGCGTCAATCATTAGGCAATAAGCTGACACATGTCAAAAATATTTCACAACCAGATAATTTGTAAATAATAATTAATAATAATATTTTTTTTTTTGTAAAATCCTTAATATTATAATTCATTCAGTGATTTTTTACTTACCGGTGATAAGACACGCCACTTGTCCTAAGGTTTGTTGTAATTGTCCTATTTTTGCAAATAAGGACGGAACAATTCGGCATTTTGTAAAAATATGATATCACACTACACGTTCCGATGCAAACATTTGACTAAACGATGCTCACCGAGTCTTGCGTATTTTGGGTCAGTATGACCTAACAGAGGCGACATGTGCCACGCCTCCAAGCCATATCCCTCGATATCCGTGACTGAAGCTAGTAAAATATGAATATGAATAGGAAAATAACAAAAGAAAACGACACAGTTCTACCCGTTCACTTCTGAATGGAAAAATGCCAATGTATGCCATAATTTTTGAACTTCGAGATTTCTATTCTATAGTATCTTCCCATTGATAGGGATTTTTTTCAGAATTTTTCAGCAATCTTTAACGGTTTTATTACAGCCTGTTCCTTAAAACTTAATCAATGTCACCCCAGTTGACAGTATGTAACGTGCGTATGAGTAGTCAAGCGGCCGCCCACAAATAATTTTGGCGAATCACAAGAAGCTCCCAAAGCGGTAAATAAGTATTTGTTTTACAAGGTCCGTCGTTAAATCTGCAATTGCCACTGGATGGCTTATCGTTTTGTTCTATTGTTCAAAAGTAAAGCCGGTTCAGCGAAACCAATTAGTGAAGATTTTATTTTATTTTACTTTATTGGGACTTAAAACACTTACACATAAAAATTTTAGTGTGACAGTATATAAATTAAAAACTAGGTAAACGTGTAACACACAACAATGTCCGCGAAATAATGGTTTACAGTTAGTTTAATGCGTGCGTTAGTATAAGTACAGAAAAGTAAGAAGTACTCGAACGTATTTTTGGAATAATAGGTATTAGATGACTACTTTATAGATTCAATAGCCATCTTTTTGAACTTAAGTGAGTAAGCGCGATAATATCCAATTCGATGAAGTGTGTTTCATACGTATCTAAAATGCGTCGGAGAGGCTCCCGTGCACCAGCATGAGTTCTGCACTTTGCGGTGTGGAACAACCGGAGTACACGCGCTTCTCGATGCATCACTGTTCTAGGTACAATATAACACGTATCATTGATACGGCTGATACGGCGGTAGCAACGCCCTTGCTGGGAACATTGACACTTGTCTAATCTGGTGCTTTGAATTGATTCAAGCTAATAACCTAGCTTCTAATTAATTAGAATCCAGGAAAATAACAAAAGAAAACGATACAGTTCTTTCTACCCATAAGCACAATTAGTAGCTTTTTCGAAGGTATAAGAGGCTAACGTTAACGCTTCTTGATTTGATAAATGATAAATGATAAATGATTTTATTTCTGTAAGTAGGTTTGTACAAACACTTTTACACGTCAATCATATTTTAAAACTAGATGAGGTCGGCGTTTCCTATCTGACTACTCTGAGAAGAAAGGCCGAAACAAACTCAGAGGTCACAGTCTCTTTTAAAGTCCAGACATAATCTTGGTCAGATCATGTGAAGACCGTGTAGATTTGAGTCTGAAATGGTAATTTTGAGGAAAAAATACCAAACAGAATGAGTGGACCTGTCCAGTCAGTGCACGCATTTGTCAGTAATCGTGCAGCTAAACTCAAAACTTAAGGAGCTCAACGATTCGACGAACAATACCAAAGAAAGGACATTTGGGTAGGCCGCATTAATTACTCAAACTGCCAGACTTTGATTAAAACTAATCAAGAAAGAAAAAAAAAAAACAATGATCTACATAGTCTTCACATTCACAATAATTAAAATAATATACTATTTTACAAAGTAAATATTCATGTCAATATATTTATAAAAATTCATCAATGTCAACAGGTATAAAAAAATCCTGAAATAATCTTGGTCAGATCATTTGAGGACCATGTAAGATTGGTGTCTGAAATGGTCTTTTAAGGAAAGAACCATACAGATTTGAGTGGACCTGTCCAGTCAGTGCACGCATTTGTCAGTAATCGGGAAGCTCAACTCAGAACTTAAGGAGCTCAACCATTAGACGAACAATACCAAAGAAAGGACATTTGGGTAGGCCGCATAAAGCACTCAAACTGCCAGATCATCATTGAAACTACCGGAGAATGTGAAAAAAAAAAATACTGACGCACATAGTCCTCACATTCACAATAATTTGATAATAAAGTTATACTTCAGAAAGTAAATTGTCATGTCATTCTATATGTAATAATTATCAAATGTCAAAGTTTATGTAAAATACAAATTAAAAAAATAGCAAAAATAAAAATAACAAAAAAAACATTCAGTATGCAAAAAATTGGAGCAACTCAATCCCAAGCCTTTTTGTCCTCAATATAATCTTTAACGGTATAAAAGGCTTTCTGGCACAACTTACGTTTAATGAATTTAACATTTTTTTACAGAATTTAACATTGGACATTAATCTAACATGGAAAAACATACCTATCAAAAATCAAAATTATCTAAATTTATACACTTACGCATTAAGCAAATTAAAAAGCAAAACAAACTATGAGACCTCGCTCTCAACATAAGTACTATGCTTATGCTTGGTTTAATTATGGCATAATATCGTGGGGTGAAAGTAGAGATTTTCATGACATCTTTATCAGGGCAAAAAATGTATACGCATCCTTATGAATATTAAGCCACAGGAAAGCTGTAAACCGCATTTTATAAAATGAAATACTAACGCTACTCTCCCTACATCTTACAAATACATATTGTGGGTACGGATGGCAAGGTGAAATCATAAAGAAGTCACGCGTTCAGCGGTCAACCGATGGAAGGTTATAAAAGGAGGCGCGCGGTGTGGCAACGCTCTCTTGCGAACGATAGAAGACGTCGAGAAAGAAACGCTCATGGTATAATAATATACTTCGCATTCCGAGACACAGTGGTCACGTGAGTGACACAAGCTTACGTCATCACTGCTGTGTTACCAGTAGTGTGTAATAATAACTCACCAATTGCCTTTATTACCTGTGCGAATCCGATAAAACAATGAGGTTTAACCTACCAATTGCGTTGGTATATCTTTAAATTGAATAGTTTCGTTTGATTAGAAAAACGAAACGACAATTTAATTGCTTTATTATATATATTTTTTTTACAGAATGGTGACTGAAAATGTTTTCAAAATTCGTGTTTTGTTGCAATAAAGTGGCAACTGGATAGTGACGTAAGCATGTGTCACTCCCGGAATACCAGACCTTGTTTTTTTAGACCATGGTAACGCTCTCTTTTTGCTTGGACGGTGCTCGGAATCGACGTCCTACTTGACCACTGTCGTGTGCTTGATTATTTTTAGGTTATGTTTTTGGTCATAAAAGGATTATTCATTTTGGCCTGTGTTATTTCTATTTGATTAATATTTACACTGTTTCTTTTCATATTTTTACCTGTTTTGTAAAGTGCAATTTCAAGGAATGAATTATTTCACTTCTGATTCCTAACAGTATTAGGTACATTTTTATCGCATTTAAAATTGTAGAAGTCTCTCAAACTCAACCTCAAAGCGTTTATTTCAAATAAACCAATTACGTGCACTTTTTACATGGTCAAGGGGTCGGTCAAAATCAAACTCAAAGCATTTATGTATTTCAATTAAACCATTTACCGGCACTTTTGAACTGTCAAAGAGTCGGTTAGTTAGTCAGAAAGTTGAAGCAAGTTGCCCATTCCAAAACGTAGATCTGTATGGAGAAGAACGGGCAATAAACTCCAAGGACACACTTTTTAAATCAAGACATTACATCATCCTGGGTACATTATTCTTGTTGCTTCTATATGCGAGAACAATGACAAAAAAAATATAAAGAAACAATTCAAAATATAAGATTAATAATACCCTAGTGTTGGCGCCCGTTTACGAACATGACGTATGAATCAGCACCATTCAACTCAACCATTTTGAAGGGAACTTAATGATCCAAAACACACGCCACCACCAGCTAATCATTTGAGTGAGCATGACATACTCTCAGCCGCCAGGGCACATTCAAGTCAATGAAAGACGATCCTAGTAAATGGTAGCTTTATAGTAGATACATAGTGCTCACACATGTGCTATGCAATTATACATTACAAAGAGATTGAATTGATATAATGCAAATATAGTTTTTACAATCTTCAGCTCTCTATAGATACCTAATTAGTGACCTGTGTAAAGTTACTGGGTACGTATCTAATCCACACACTCGTAGGTCTTGCATTGTCAATTGTCCAGTTAACAAGCAAAGTCCTTCCCCCAATAATTACAGTGACCGTTTACATAGACGAATTTAATACTCGACTCCAATCAGCAAATAGTCCGGGAGTCTGTTTGAACTCGCCTGAGATTGCAACATACTGGCTCTAGAGAGGGTAAACACGACCGTTTTTAGTTCCTGAATGTCTATTGTTTGTTTTACTTTTGGGACTTTTCTTCTTATCCTTTGATTAGAAAAACAAACGACTTCCAAAAAAAAACACAAAAAAACTGAAAAATTAATTTAATTTCGGAAGTCAGGGGTAAAAAAACGAAAATACAAAACCAAAGACACAGACTTCCGAAATTAAAGTTATTTATCAGTCTTTTTTGTGTTTTTTTTTGGAAGTCGCTTGTTTTTCTAGTTTGTTTGTTTGTTTTGTAAAAAAGTTTTTATTTTTCAATTTTTTGTTGTGGTACCTACCCCACAAATTCGTATACCACTACTTGATATGTAAATAACAGTGACAGGCAATTATTAAAACATCAATATAAACTAAGTGGAAAAAATACGCAGTATTAAGGATAACTCCAAAACCACTAGTCAGAACTTGATCAATAGGGGACCAATATGGGACCACATGAGAAGCACCAGCTTTCAAATAATAAAAATAATCATCCAAATCGCTTCACCTAGAAAAAAGATCTGAGCTTACAAACATTAAAAAAAATACAGTCTTATTGAGAACCTCCTCCTTTTTTTGAACTCTGTTAAAAAATGCAGTACCTACAATTAATAATGATTGGCAAAATAACCGTGATGGCCCAGTGGTTAAGGCCTCGTCTCTCATACACGAGATTGTGGGTTAAAATCCGAGCATGTACTAATGTGACTTTTTTAAATTCATATATACTTTTTGAGTTTATCTTGGACATTACTGACATCGGTGAAGAAAGATGATGTTAATCCTAGGAACAGACGAGATTCTCATAAACTAGTGTTGAATGATTTACCCAGACTAGCTAAATACAATAAAAGCTGCTTAGCAATGTGCGTGCGCATCTATAAAAAAAATACCAAGGCATTTCAAAACATTAAATACAAGATTGTTTAAAATTAACTTTTATAAATGGTTACTAGAATGCAGTTTTTATAGTTTAGAAGAATTTTTTGATGAAAAATAATGATGGTCTTCTTCACCTAACTTTACAATTTTGAATGCTATGTTTTTATCCTAGCTAAACATGTTGTGCCATATGAATTTGTATTTAACACCATTTTATACCATGTTTTACACAAATAAACATTTTATTATTATTATTATTAAGAATTATCGTGAGGAAACCTGGACTTGTAGTTAATATAACTCTGAAATCGCCACCCGTCTTGAGCAAGCGTGGTGATCAATGCTCGTACCTTCTGTGTATGAGAAGGAGCATTTGCCCAGCAGTGGGGCAATAATAGGCTGGTATTATAAAATATCCGACGTAGGCGGAATATGCGTGGTTAGTTGTATTGTAGGTGGTAATCTTAGACGTTTTTCTCGGAGTGGTCACAAAAAGTGCCTTCAGAGAAAAAAAACCAGTCAAGTGCGTCTCGGACCACGCACAATGAACGGTTCCGTAGTTGGGGTGAATTTATCTCAAAAACAAACTTAGCATTGCAGTTGTAAAACATGTTCTCACAGACATCGATATACGGCACGGTCATTTCTGCAACTGCAAATGTAAGTTTGTAGTTGCAAGGAAATATTTTTTTATATGATAAAACTACAAATTAACGATTTTCGGACTTTTCCCTTTACTTTTATTGTGAGACCTTACTTCTTGCCAAATTTCATGATTCTAGGTCGATGGGAAGTACCCTATAGGTTTTGATTCCCTTGCAAGAGTCAAAATATGCGGTAATATGCGCGTATTTGATTTTAATTGCAACTTGACAGGACAGACGGATGGACAACGAAGTGATCTATGGGTTCCATTTTTTTCTTTCGAGGTACGGAACCCTAAAAATGTGGTGGATTTAGTTTAGCAGTGAGAATGTGTGTAAGCAATTTCGGACTGTTTTCTACTTTATAAAAACCAGCCAAGTGCGAGTCGGACCCGCGCACGAAAGGTTCCGTACCATTATCTATAAAAACGGCAGAAAAATCATGTCTATTCTATGGGAGCTCCCTTAAATATTTATTTTATTCTGCTTTTTTGTGTTTTTTGTTATAGCGGCAACAGAAATACATCATCTGTGAAAATTTCAATTCTAACTCGTCTAACTATCATTCTAGTCTAATTATCATGGTTCATGAGATACAGCCTGGTGATAGACGGACAGACAGACGGACGGACAGCGGAGTCTTAAAAAAGTAGAAAATTGCCTCTAAAGGGTTTAAATAGAGGTGAACATTTGTATGGAACTATGTAATTTTTGCCGATGGGAAACCTCATCCAGCACACGGCTTGTTAGACACTAAAACTAAAGAAGAGTTCCTTCTCTATATTATAAGTCAGTGTTGCTAAATAACAATTACGAACACACCACTTAACACTTGCGAGCCCATAATCCTCCTTGATATGGTGATAATCGATAGATTTGATTAACATACAATAATACCTACATGTCAAGGCATATTATGTAATCAAACTAGCAACCTACCGGTTCGCACGGTTTTTACGACTCGACAAAAATCGAGGTTTTTTTTTCTTTTATGTAAGTTTATTATAAATAATAATAATAATACGCTTTCCAAAGGATCGGGACCCCATTGGTACCGAGTTAAAATAAAGTAATTTTTTTTTTATTGAATAATACGTTTACAAAAAGTGTACATTTAGCCAACAGTAGTAATATTTTCCATACAATTATAGTGCCTAAAAACAAACTTAAACTAAAATTTGATTACAGGTGCAAGTACTTAATGATGATTCGGAATTACAATATAAGTTAGGGACCCGCCCGATCTAGGTTAATTCGAACCTGTGTTTCAGGCCATCACTTTAGATTACACCTTCTGGAATAATAAATTCTTTAAATTATGTTGAAAACCGCATCAAAATCCGCGCGATCACACATAAAGCGACTTTTATAATAATATGTAACTATTTAAATTTGGTACTAAATTAAATGACTAACTAACTAATTATACAAATAAATACAAAAACAAAAGTGCTCTAAGTCGTCGAAGTACACGTCCGCATCTCTGTCATCCGGAAACGTGCCCAGAAAACTGGCAGCATTGCCACGTTGAATGGCAATGCAAAATCTTTGACCAAAGAACAACCCAGCCCTCTGGTCACGTGAAGTGACGACCAGTCAGCGGGAAATTTCCTTAAAAAGGAGATGTGCACTCGGGCCCCATGACCCGAGCATTACAACCCCAAACGGCTCAAAACTGTAGCACCGCACACCGCACCGTACCCGCGCAACGCTTGAGGGTTTCAGCAGCCGCAGTAGCGGCGCCAGCACAGCCCGCCGTGCTAAAAACATGAGATGGCGCAAGAGTATCGACACAGGTTGCGTCCCACACCAAAGGTCTATCCACCTTCCAAGGCAAGAACGTCATGCCATACAAGGGCTCTACGAATAATGTCGTTGATGCTGGCGTGCCCTACTATGTGACCTGCGCTCCTGCAGCAGGACAGGCCATGGTGCCCGAGACTGTCGACAGCTTCACCGCAGAGACACCGATGCGGAGCAACACAAGATGCGCCCATGCGGAGACACGTAGCAAGTCGAAACGATGAGTCATCCATAAATGATAAATGATTTTATTTCTGTAAGTAGGTTTGAACAAATACTTTTACATTTCAATCATATTTTAAAAACTAGATGAGGTCAGCGTTTCCTATCTGACTACTCTGAGAAGAAAGGCCGAAACAAACTCAGAGGTCACAGTCTGTTTTAAAGTCCAGACATAAACTTGGTCAGATCATGTGAAGACCATGTAGATTTGTGTCTGAAATGGTCTTTTGAGGAAAAACCACACAGATTGAGTGGACCTGTCCAGTCAGTGCACGCATTTGTCAGTAATCGTGCAGCTCAACTCAGAACTTATGGAGCTCAACGATTCGACGAACAATACCAAAGAAAGGACATTTGGGTAGGCCACAAAATTTACTCAAACTGCTAGACCATGATTAAAATTACCTAACTGAGGAGAAAAAAAAAGCACCTACACCAAAGACCTACATAGTCTTCACATTCACATGATAGTGCCTATGGTGGATAAGGGAGCGCCTGAAGCCTGACTCCCATTCTCTCACAGCTAGCAGATGGGCACGCTCAACAGTAGGTATTAGGTGACGTGTTTACCAGGGTATTCCGTATAATACTGCAGAGCGGCACGACCTACCGTCTCTGGGCGGACGGGGTGGCGGTAAATCTGTATTGGGAATAGCCACTGTCCAAGCGTTCAACGAATCGGTCGAACACGGTACCTCAAAATCGACCAGTGAAAAACATAATATGTTTCTGGTTAATTTATCGGTACTGTAGACCGAGGAGAGGAAGGCCGGTAAACTTATACTTGAAATTTTGCGGACGCCGAGACCACCCAGACGAATGCGAAGTGTGGCTTGCTGCCACGCTCGGTTGTCGAAGACCACATTTAGGATCTAAGTTAGTGTGTTTCTAATACTTTGGTCTAGTTTTTCTAAAAGTTGTCGATGCTTCCATAGATGGGAGGAGCGAAGGCTATATGTAAATTATTACATCTACATCGGTCTAGTATCCATTAGCATTTTCACCTTTATGAAATGCAGGGACATTATGATTCGGTTGTCGGTAACCACATACCAACGGGTCATCACTCATGAGCTGCGGTCGCGGTACACAAGAACGCATCGATGATTACCACGCTTTCGGATCGGTGAGCGACAAATTAATTTACTATTGTTTTGTTAATTATTATGTGTGAATTGTGATTTTATTAGCCCTTTTTGATAATGTACCTATCTACAGTATAGCTCATGTTTACGTCCTAGTAGAACCCTGAAACAGGTATTTTTAATAGCATCTTAGATTTGCAGTTGGTGAGTCCATCTGAAAAGTAGGTAGGACTCCTAGTTTTAAAACTGTAGGTAAACCTGATATTTAGAGACGATATTCAAAAATATTCAATCATTAACTTTAAGGGACCAGTATAATTAATTAAATATCTTAACACAAAAAAAAATGATATGTTCTCAATCTGTAATTTTTGACTAACAGCGTTCTAAATTAGTTTTGTGTGACGTTTCTGAGTGTGGCAGTGTTTTTTTAACTACCTACTTGTTATGTCATATTTATTTAGTCCATTCATTTCTTTTGGTGATATCATTTTCAGAAACGAGACTGAGCTGCTACCTATTGAAAAAATCCTCATTTTCAGACATTATATATAATATTTTATATTATATGTATAATATAGAAACGCACAAGTAAAAACATTGACAAAGCTCCACGATTCAGTTACTGGACGAAATAAAATGGTGAAGAAAATAAAATAGGTACGCAAACTTCAACAAACCTATACAAAAAACCACACTGAAGGTCGTGCTTACAAAACCACGTGCATGTTCCAAACAGGTAAAATAAAAATCGGCACAAACTTAGTTACATGTTGCCGAGCGGAACATTTTTATCTAAAAGTTTGGACAACAACAACAACGCACCGCTATGTGCCTGATGAATAGTTTGTGGCAAAATGGACACTAACGTGAACAAACT
Organism: Dryobotodes eremita; assembly: GCA_917490735.1. NCBI lineage: Eukaryota > Metazoa > Arthropoda > Insecta > Lepidoptera > Noctuidae > Dryobotodes > Dryobotodes eremita. The sequence goes on along the minus strand of OU823265.1, from coordinate 17,235,242 downwards.
ATGCTCTCATAAACTTTAATATTTATGTTCGCTTCCGGGCAAAATTTTGTTATCGTTCATTCGTTTAGTGTTTTGTTTTTGTTCATCATTAACAGGTGATCATTAATTAACCGAGCGAGCACAATAAGCGTCTTGATTTCAACTTGGGAAAAAATGCTTTCGTATGTTCGGATGTCCGGCGGATGTCTGGCTATTCTCCACTACAGGTCGCATTTCTCAACCGATTCTCGTGAAAATGAGCAGGTTCGATAATTATATGGATTTCTTTTTATTGATTAAGTTTTTCGAAATTTTCTAAAATGAGATATGGGGTTGATAACGTAAAAAAAAAATATTTCTGCCATTTCGCGCTCATTGTTTTAAGGATTTTGTATTAAGGTGCGCTGTGAACATTTATTCAGTTTAAAGCTATGCAAAGACAGTCTCGTTTTAAAATTGAAGAGAAATAACTTATACATAGCGTTCAATCAATTCAGCTTATCGCAGTCCACTGCTGGACATAGGACTCTCCCAGGCTGCGCCACAACACGCTGTCCTGCACCCCAATTACGTAACTCACTATCTATCACAATCTGAATAATTTTGAAGCCTATTGCTAATCCATTGCTTCATATGTTCGAAAAATTTGTCTGCTCAACAACGTAAATAACGTAATGAATGTTGTTGAACTGTCAAAATGAAACCCATTCCTACTGTTAGTGTGTTACGTAATTACCCCGCTGGTGTGGACGCACCCAGTCGATCCAAGCCACCGTTTTAAGGTCGTCGGTCCATCGAGCTGGAAGGCGTCCCACACTACGCTTGCCGATACTCAGTCTCCACTCCAGGCTTCTGCTCCACTAGTGGCGCGAGGAGGCAAAACGCCGGGGCGTAACTCCGCTGCCGCGAGAAATCGCGACACAGTGGAAAGAGCTCCGGGGGGATCTCATGGTGACATGGAGAGTGCGACTGTCGCAACGCGGGGCAGGGCACGCCACAATGACGGCGGTAAGTCCCCTCTTTGAGGAGTAGCTTGAGAGGCGTCACGGCATCCTCACCTTCCGCCTGACGCAGGTCCTCACCGGACATGACTGTTTCGGGAGGTTCCTGTTTCGGATAAGGCGGGAGGAAACGCCTGGGTGTTAAAGTCAAAGTCAAAGTCAAAGTCAAATCATTTATTTCAAATAGGCACATAAAAGACACTTTTGAACGTCAAAATTTACAAAAAAATAGAATTGATTCTAGTTGCCCCTTCCAAAAGGTAGTTTCGTATTGAGAAGAATGGGCAAGAAACTCCACCGTTACTAAGTTCACATTAATTATGTAATCATATGTGAAGACGATGCACCTAGAATAAAATTACTATACCACAATAGGTAAAAAGAATTAAATATAATGCAAAGGCAGGTAAATTTATTATGTGATAGATACATGGTGCTCACATATTTACAAATATTGAAAAGTAGATGATGTTTCCAATATTTTAACAAGTAATAATTTAGTGTGTGAGTTAAAGTAGTTAAGTACATAATGTAACAATCAATGTCATAAGAATTATAAATTATACAATTAAATTAGCAACCAGTTTGATTTTGTCTAGACCCTAGATTGTCCTATGGAGCAGGACCAGCATGTTTCCAAGCATTCTTATCTAGGATATAATCCTCTAATTTGTAATATGCTTGTTTACAAAGTGTACGTTTTATATGAGTTTTAAATTTTCTTTCATTTAATTGCAATATGTCACAAGGTATTTTGTTGTAACATTTAACACAGTACCCCATAAAAGATGTATGTACTTTAGATAATCTAAAAAATGGTTGATCTATTTTATCTTTATTTCTAGTATTAAAATTATGTCTATCACTTATTTTATTAAAAAGATGTAGATTTTTTCTTACATACATAATATTTTCATAAATGAATTGACAAGGTACCGTCATAATATTAATCTTTTTAAATAGTTCCCTAAGAGATTCGCGACGACATAGATTGTAAATGGCCCTGACAGCTCTCTTTTGCAAAATGAAAATGGATTCAATGTCAGCAGCCCGATCCCACAGTAAAATGCCATATGACATAATGCTGTGGAAGTAGCTAAAATAGACCAAACGCGCGGTTTCTACATCTGTTAACTGTCTTATCTTCCTAACAGCATAAGCGGCCGAGCTTAACCGCCCCGCAAGAGATGTTATATGGGGTCCCCATTGTAATTTCTCGTCTAGCGTGATTCCCAGGAAAACCGTTTGATTAATAAATTCTGGATAATTCTGGTTATCATTGTGTGGATCGACCGGAGGACACGGTGGAGCATATGGTGGAGGTCTGCCCGGCTTGGGCGGAGCACCGCTGTATCATCGTGGCGGCGATCGGTGGCGGCGATCTCTCGCATCCGGCCCTGGTTCAAGCCATCGTACGGAGCGAGAGAGAATGGGAAGCCGACACCTCCTTCTGCGAAGCAGTAATGCTCGCGAAGGAGGAGGCGGAGCGCGTGAGGGAGAGGCATTCATTGCCCCATCACACCCCCAGTCACCGCAGGAGGAGACACCCTGGGTGTCGGGAGTCAATTGCCGACTCCCAGCCACAGTAGACGCGGGCTTGAGGATGGCGAGCAATGGGCAGCTTGCTGTCCGGTAAGGATCAGGTCCGGGTCGACGGCGCGTCGTGTTACACGCGCGCTTCAAAGAGATGTCAGCATACATAATTGACGGGGTCCGTTAGGGCCGATGCCTGCCGGGGTCGCAGATTGTTTGAAAGAGTTACTGTTGCCCTGGCGCACAGGCAACTGAAGGAACGCGGGTGGGTTTTAGTCAGTAAGGGTCTGACACGCCCTTCCGCTCCGCCCAGAGCGGGAGAGGTCATTTGATGATTTCCCACCCAAAAAAGAAAGAAAAAAGAAGAAAAGCTTCTTCTCGGTTCGGCGCTAGGGTTAAAATTAAAAGAAAACGAAAAAAATGTGTTTATTAGCTTGAATTTTTACCAAATAAAGTTAACGCGCCTTGTGCCGCCTTTGGCAAACCTATCTATAATTTTATCGATATCAACTGGGACATCCCTGTGGGTGTGTAGGAGTGCAGGTCCGCAAAGTCGCTCCTCCATAGTCCGCGTAGTCAGCCATGTTTTTAAGCGGCGTAGAGTGGAGAATGACCTTTCGGCTGAATTAAATCGAAAAGTAGAGTCGAAAGTATGATATTCCTGGGTCTTTTGGGGAGGCCATGGCCCCCATGGCCCCTCCCCTGTATATCCGCCAATGGAGCATAGCCCGCTGGAATTGAACATCTTGCGTTCTGTAATGATTGCACAATCCGAAAAAAATATAAGACGCCTACCTATCATGAAATAGTATTTCATATTATATTATTAAAGATCAATTAATTACATGTGAAGTGAAAATCATTGTAAAATAATAAAATTAACCACTGTAGGTCTTTACTGAAACATCACTAAACCATAATTAAGAAGTAATAGAAAAAAAACATTTTTAGAACTTTAATCATAGGCTACTTAAAGTAAGGACGAAGCCATCTTGCACACGTGTCCTTCAGACAATGCATCTAATCTGCCTTGCCTTTTCGCAACTATGTTGGAGTCGGCTTCCAGTCTAACTGGATATGCTGAGCACCGTATTTCACATGGAGTGACGGCCTACATATCTGACCTCCACAACCCAGTTACTGGGAAAAACGATACCTCTTGGTAAGACTGGTAGTCAGACTTTCGGGCTTCTGACTACCCGAAACGACCGTCAAAGGTCTACAAGTGACAGCTGGGACCAACCGTTTAACACGGAGGGGTTTCAATATGTAATGGACGGTCACCCATCCATGGACCGACCTTGGCAAACGTAGCTTAACCTTCAATCGATCCGTGCGGCTGTTATTATTTAGCGATTAGCCCCTAACCCCATAGTGGAATAGTATTTCATATTATATTGAAGCATCAATGAATTACATGTGAAGTAAAAGCCATAGTTAAATAATAAAATAAACCACTCTAGGATTTTACTCAGATCTTAACTTAACCATATCAAATATAAAAGAAAAAAATACATTTAAACATAAAAGGACATCATACCTGTACTCTACGGAGGGTTAAATCAAATCAAATCAAAATATTTTATTTCACATAAACCAACATGGGCACTTATGAAACGTCAGAAGCTAGGTGCACGGTTCCAATTGGTTGTTTCCTATGGAGAAGAGCCGGCAAGAAACTCCACGGTTACTCTTTTAAAAATAAGGGGCTTTTACAATGTTTCAAATTACAGTGTTGATAGGTATGAGAGGACAGTGTAGGCCTGTCAACAAGTAACAGGTACTCAACAAAACATAAAATAATAAATGATTTTATTTCTTTAAGTAGGTTTGAACCAACACTTTTACACGTCAATCATTGTTTAAAAACTAGATGAGGTCAGAGTTTTCTATCTGACTACTCTGAGAAGAAAGGCCGAAACAAACTCAGAGGTCACAGTCTATTTAAAGTCCAGACATAATCTTGGTCAGATCAGGTGAACCATGTAGGTTTGTGTCTGAAATGGTCTTGTGAGGAAACACCACACAGATTGAGTGGACCTGTCCAGTCAGTGCACGCATTTGTGAGTAATCGTGCAGCTCAACTCAGAACTTAAGGAGATCAACGATTCGACGAAAATACCAAAGAAAGGACATTTGGGTAGGCCACAAAAATTACTCAAACTGCCAGAAAACAAACAAAAAATTGCAACAATGACCCACATAGTCTTCATATTCATAATATTAAAATAATAATCATGTATTCAATGTAGCCTGCATGCTACTCACATTCACAGACAGTTTTCTCTTTAAATGAAAAAGGTCTACAAATCTGCAGTCTACAAGTTAGGCCTACCACGCCTGCCGGGGTCGCGGATTGTTCGAAAGAGTTACCGTGGCCCTGGCGCACAGGCAACTGAAGGAACACGGGTGGGTTTTAGTCAGTAAGAGTCTGACACGCCCTTCCGCTCCGCCCAGAGCGGGAGAGGTCATTTGATGATTTCCCACCCAGAAAAAAAAAAAAAAAAAAAAAAAAAAAGGCCTACCACGTTCTCACATTTACAAAGAGTTAGGCAGAGGTGTACCTATAGTACACCCACATGTCGCCAGTTATGTTTTAAGTCCCATGTAATAGGGGGCGAGCCTATTGCCATCAACCGGGCACAAATCTAGACTCCGGGCTGGTACTGAGAAATTCCAGATGGAAAAACCCAATAACATTTTGCCCGACCCGGGAATCGAACCCATGACCTCATACGCAGCAGTAGTGCTAGCGACAACTAGACCAAAGAGGCAGACAAAACAGTACTTTAACAACTGGCCACATAAAAGCACTCGCAGTCAGGCGCGACACGACAGCGCGACGCGTCTCTAGCAGAACAATTTCTATGAAAACTTCATGGAAATTCTTCTACTAGAATCGCGTAGCACCGTCGCGTCGCGCCTGTTTGTGGGAGCCTTAAAGTAAGGACGAAGCCATCTTGCACACGTGTCCTTCAAACAATTGCATAAATATTTTCTATACATATACATATTATAAATTAAAGTCGCTTTTCGTGTCTGTCTGTGTGTCCGCGTTGTTCTACTAAACTACGCAACGGATTTTGATGCGGTTTTCACCATCATTCGGAGAATTTATTCCAGAAGGTTTATGTGGATAATACTTGAATATTAAACTTACATTTAATAAATAAATCTCATTGTTTTGTCAAGTCCTACAAACCGTGCGAAGCAGGGGCGGTTCACTAGTTTACTTATAAAACCCACGGAAGGCAGAATAATGATAAAACGTCAACCGTCCCTAATAACCACATATTATTTCAACATTTTATGAGCTTTTATTTAACTTTTGTCAAAGGATATTAGTTTTTTTGAGTTGACTTTGCAACTTGTGGGACGAGAAACAGCCAACACTCCTGTTTTTCTTTCAGGACGAAAATAAAACGCGAACTTCTGAAAACGAAGAGATTAAAACACAAGTTCGCGACTGACGTCGGTTCTAAGTAGGTGTGGATTATGGTAAAAAAAATTAAGTACAGTTGGGTTAAAAAATTACTATTAGTTTCATGTCTCTAAGTTTTAGGAGACCAGTTTCAACTTTTTGACTAACTGACCAATTGGTCTGTTAGTCAAAAAGTTCCCAAGGAGTTCCTTGACAATTCAAAAGTACCTGAACCTTAACGGTTTAATTAAACTAAATGCTTTGAATTTGAGTTTACTCTTCATTATAGTAATGTGTAAATGCATGTTTCTAAAAACATTAGAGTTTGTAAAAAAAAAGGGTTTTATTTAAGTAAGTATAGTCTTCTATAGGTGACGTAGTAACATGACGATTAATTTTTCAGAACGTTATTACTGTGACGTATATTTTGCAGGCTCCTTATCACGCTACGACATACTTAAGAGCTGTAATGGCTTCAGGTACTCCGTAGATTTATTTAGTAGGTAGTAGTAGGTAGATTTATTTTTGGAAGACACAGACCTTGACTGTTACAAATTAAGATTATCCAAGCATCACACACACATACATAAATACATACACACAAATAAACACACGTACAGTCACGAGCACTAATATGTCAACACTTGGCAACTTTCAATAGCGATTTTTTCGTGAAATAACGACTGCAACGTTGAAATGCAACATATTACATAAACCTATGAGTTCGAAAATACTATGTTCGTAATAACATAAAATTTCATTCAAATATTAAGGAGAAAATCGCTTTTGAATGTAGCCAAGTGTATACATATTTATGCTCGTGACTGTACACACGGAGAGCTGCTATATTAATGTTTTATTATTATTATTTTATTATTATTGTATTATTTTTACTTCTTTAAACCCTCTATTTACTTACTTACATAATAATTATTAGCCTCACCATTGTTAAGCTACCACTTAAGGGAAGAGTGGGACCTCCGACACAAGTACTTTTGTTACTTACTGGGGCTGCCTCAATTTATGTATGACACAATGTTTTAAGTTGAATTTGTGTTTGTTTTTTTTTTCACGACGTAAGCCCTTTTTTTTTTTTTTTTTTTTTTTTTTTTTTTTTTTTTTTTTTTTTTTTTTTTTTTTTGGGTGGGAAATCATCAAATGACCTCTCCCGCTCTGGGCGGAGCGGAAGGGCGTGTCAGACTCTTACTGACTAAAACCCACCCGTGTTCCTTCAGTTGCCTGTGCGCCAGGGCCACGGTAACTCTTTCGAACAAGCCGCGACCCCGGCAGGCATCGGTCCTATCGGACCCCGTCAATGGTGCTGCCATCTCTTTGAGGCGCGCGTGGAACACGACGCGCCGTCGACCCGGGCCTGGTCCTTACCGGACGGCGAGCTGCCCATTGCTCGCCGTCCGCAAGCCCGCGCCTACGGTGGCCGGGAGTCGGCAATCGACTCCCGACGCCCAGGGTGTCCCCTCCTTCTGCGGCGGCTAGGGGCGCGAGGGCGCAGTGATTGCCTCTCCCTCTCGCGCTCCGCCTCCTCCTTCGCGAGCATTACTGCTTCGCAGAAGGTGGTGACGGCTTCCCATTCCCTCTCGCTCCGTACCATGGCCTGAACCAGGGCCGGACGCGAGAGGTCGCCGCCGCCGATCGCCGCCACGAGGACACGGCGGTGCTCCGCCCAAGCCGTAAGCCCTGTTTATTCAATTTAAATATAATTTAATAACATGCAATTTTTCAAACTTACTTTGTTAATACTAGTCTGAATAGTCAGCTAAGCTTTAATAAAAAATAGTAATCCCGTTCTGATAGGGCGCAAAATACAGAATCGGTAAGTTTTATTTTAGATAAAAACGCTCAATGGATTATATTCATTTATTGATGACGTCGACTGTACCTGCGTAGTAATGACAATGAAATTAGATGACTCATAGATATGTAGCAAGAAATACGACGTGAGTAGGCGTTTGTGATTTTTCCCCCAAAAAGCCTAATAAATAGTCGGTACTTTCATCACCTTATCAGGACATAGTCATATCCAATATTTAATGTAAAAGCATTACGCGAAAAGCTATTCATGCAATTATCTTACGATAATGATAATTTTTCCAATAATTTGAAAGCATTTCAAAAGTGTCAACATGAAAAACCTATTAAAGTTTTTAAGTGTTTCCCCTTTAACGTGATTGGTCGGTGTGGTTTCGCGGAGGCGTACGGCGGCTGTGATTGGTTGGTTGTGTCCGTAAGTAACGGAGTTTTCGCGCGCTCTCCATCAGTTGAGGACTATTCCCGCGTGTTACAGCGTCGTGCTAAAGTTGCGTTCCGAAGTTATGAGTGTCTAGCGACAGTTGTTGTACGTGTTCCTTCCACTGCGATTCAAGGTAGGTGACGTGAATTTATTCTTTTTTCAAATTATTAGGGATTTTTTGACATGACTCTTGATTTATTTTTCGATTTTTCCGTCGGAACGTGATTATTTTTCGTGGTTTTTTTTTTTAGATCGGAAAAGAAGAGGTTCGTAGATCGGAAATTAATTTAATATACTTAATAGAATAAGTTGTACAGCATTTCTTGATTCGTTTACCTATCTATATAATAAAATAACGTTTATTTAATAACAAAATCACGCACGATTTACCTAACTTTTTAAAAAGAATGCGTTTTCTTTTTAGTTTTATTTGTCTATAGTTTAGGATCGACCAACGTTGACCGCCCTATTTATTTTAAGGAGGATCTTGATAATATGACATTGATAATTAGAACCTTTTGGTTTTAAAATAATCCAATCATGGTTTTAAATAATGATACTTATATAAATTAAATAGAAAAAAGAAATTAAATAAAGATGCATGGTTTTAAAGTTACGAAATAACTCATTGATGGAAACCTACATTAATTATTTCATAAAACTTCTCTATATTTGGTAAATATTTTATTAATATCGCAAAATTATTAAAAAACGCGTTACATATTTAACATTCCAATAATTTACGAATTCGGGTATAGTTCTACATTATTGTGTTTATGTTCGTAAATATAAATGCTTTGATCACGTCTCTAATAATGAATTATTACGTGACATGAAAAGCTCCCGTGACGATATTTTGATGAATTGTCCTTAACATTTGCAACGGTGAAAGTAACACGCGTTTTAAAAATCGATTCGCCTATTTAAAGAAAACCTTTTTAAAAATAGAACGCTTTAAGGTGAATGCTCAGCTGTAGCCCGCCAAATTCAAATTTTCTTTAGTTTTTTTTGCAATTTACAGCTCTGTTTTACGTCGTGTGACCCCCCTTAATGGCGGATTGAAATTTAAAATAAAGTCCTAAAAATCTAAAGGCGTATAATTATTTATTTTATTAAAGTACTAAACTTAAATAATTTCATTTAATGTTTCATTAAATTACAACAGAATTTACAATTAAATTATAATAACCTAACCTAACTAAAACTATTAACCAACTAAAAAATGGCGTCGAAGAATTCCTCCGCATCGCTGTCGACTGGTAATGTACCCAAGAGACTGGCGGCATTGCCACGTTGTATGGCAATGCTTAGCCTCTGACCAAGGTAAAAGCCAGCCCTTGGGTCACGGGAAGTGTCAAACTAAATGTGCTAAAGTACGAATCTGATTTAAAATAATGTCTTTTATACCCAAATTAAGAACACGATAACATAGGTAGTCTGTAAGAATGCAGTATCTTATCTAATGCATCTAAAAGAATTACCAGCTTAAACCTGCATTGTGTACATAAAAAAGACCATTACAAGAAGAGTTGTAGTTTCACTAAACAACTATATTTAATAACTAGATGTGCCCGCGAGTTTGTTTGTCTGCGTGGACAGAACTAGGTCCAGAGAGAAATGATAAAGTTTTGGTTTTTATTATTTGTGTTAATCCAGCACCCTAATTACGTAACACACTATCTATCACAATCTGGATCATTTTGAAGCCTATTGCTAATACATTGCTTCTTATATTCGAAAAATTTGTCTGCTCAACAACGTAAATAACGCAATGAATGTTGTTGAATAGGCAAAATGAAACCCATTCCTACTGTTAGTGTGTTACGTAATTACCCCGCAGGTTATAAACTATCTGTGTGCCCATCGAAATCTGTTCAGCCGTTTTTGCGTGATTGAGCAACAAACATACAAACTTTCACATTTATAATATTAGTAAGATAAGTTCAGTTCCGACACCAATTGACTTGTTAAAATATTAATTGAAAGCTACCGAAAGTTAAATTTATCGTTTACATAATCCGTTTAGTGTTAACAGGTAGATTTTATTCAAAGAATAAATCGTAATAGTACCAAGCGATAGGCAGTGGGTTCATTCGTGTTATTAGAAAAATATGAAGATTTTTTATGATAAAGTTATAAGCAGAGGAACTCCATTAACACAGCTGTTTTTTTTTTTAAGACAGAGTAAAGGAAGTCGTCTTTGAAATAAAAAATACTGTTAGAGTGCTCATTAGTAAACACTTAGCTTACTTAAACCATTAATTCGATAGTATTAGAATCTAAGTTTATCGTTAAAAACGGCCTTAATAAAAAAGTCAAGATGTTTATGAATATTCTTAATATGTTTCCTTCAAATCAGTAAGTCAGTAGCATTTTAAATGAAAAAAACCGGCCAAGTGCGAGTCGGACTCGCACACGATGGGTTCCGTACCACAAGGCACAAAACCCCGAAAAAAAACACACTTCTTGTGTGGAGGCCCCTTTAATTTTATTAACTTTATTTTACTTTTATTAATTGTTGTTATAGCGGCGTCAGAAATACACATTCATTGAAAATTTCAACTATCTACCTATTACGGTTTATGAGATACAGCCCGCTGACAGACAGACCGACGGACGGACAGACCGACGGAAGGACAGATGGACATCGGCAACCTTTGGGTACGGAACCCTAAAAATGGACCTAAATAAAAACGTGACTAGAAATCTCAGAACGAAGTGCCCATATAAAAGTAATTCAATATTTTAACGGTAGATAGGCAGGAAATGATATTAAATCATGTTTAAATAGGTTTTCCTTGGTTCATTACATTCGTATCAGTTTCGCTGAAGTTCGTTTAACTAAATACTTGCTTTTATCAGTTAAATTTACATATTGTATTTAAAATTCAATTTAATACAACACACTGATTGGTTTTGGGAGAAAATCGTAGAGCCCTCTACGAAGTTTGCTACGGTGCTACGTAAGCTGCTACGCGGCTACGCGGCTACGTTAGTTTCGAAATTCGAACGAACAAGATACAGGTCGATATGCTTTTATAATTTGAAATTTCGTTTTAAACTATTTGTAATATTTATGCTCACAGACTGTTATTTGTAAACTTGGGCTTTCCATAACTGCAGAATTTAGTCTGTAAAACAATCATTTTAAAACAGCAAAAAGAGTGGTCGGTTAGGTGTTTTCTCGTGATAGGAATGTTTAATATAACGAGTGTAAAAAGACACTTAACGAAGCCGAGAGGCACTTGTCCTCGTCTTGTCATTTTTTGTGCTGGAACATACCTGGTAACCTTCTGGTTACGTAGACATTGAAGGTCAAAATTGCAACTTTTACAGACGATTTTTTACGAAAACAAGTTTTTAATGTTATAACACAACTTTAAATACTCCAACGACCCTTGTACCGTTGCATGCACCCATAAGCACAATGATTTGCGTGCGTTACATTGCGCACCATAAATAGCGATTTTTCACACCAAATATAAAATTTGCTTCCCAGCAATTATTTTTGTGCAATGTTACTTAGTTTGATGTACAGAATGCGTAGTTGACAGCTATGTGATGGGTCTTTTTTCTAATTGTGACGGGAGTATTCGTACCTACTCATAGACTAATTCCTAGTGGAAAGAAAAAAGCATTGCCATTTTCCTAAAATAAAATTGATCGACAAGATAGAAGAAGAAATAACAATAAAGAATTGAAGAATCTCTTTAGGGATTTCTCAGTAGCAGCCAGAAGTCTGGATTTGTGCCCGGTTGATGGCAATGGGCTCGCCCCCTATTACATGGGACTTAAACATAACTGGCGAAATGTGGGTGTACTATAGGTACACCTCTGCCTAACCCTTCGGGGATTACAGGCATGATGTTTTGTTATGTTAAAATTTTCTATTTTTTCCACCTCTAAAAAAAAACCATGGCTTCTATAATTCGCCTTATACGATGCCGTTCGAAATTTTGTTAAAAAAAGAAAAATGACCACCTATTTTCTTTTGTTTTCTTATTAAAATCAACAAGTAGATTACATTTCAATAACTTTATTAGTGGTTGATTTTAAGTGGTTAAAAGATTTAATTAAATAAAAGTAATTTAATCAAACAGTCTGCGTAAAAGTTATTTTTGATGTCGATAAAAGTCAATCGGAAATTAAAAAAGAAAGTTGGAAACAAATGCTAGGTATCTTGGCAGAGCACGTATAAGATGATGGGACGAGCTGGACACCGCCAACAAATAATAGTCCACATTCGCTCCGGAGCGATGTAGCTGAAATTCATGGGGATATAGTAGTTTGTCTTCCAATGGGATGATGCTGTTTGACAGTACAACCGATAAACAAATAATTTATAAAATCACATCCAATCGTACCTAGTGTATGAATAATTAAAAATGTTGAATGTCCACACTCGTAATATTATTAAATGTGTGAAAACCCCCTGTGGGGTGACCCTCATCAAATTATCCGTGACGTATTCAGTCGAGTCTGACGCTCAATGCTTATTGTGATGTCACCGTATGATTGTGAACACCGTTAGTTTTCTATCTCGCCATATTGTAAATTGACTATAAATTGTTAACTGTACCATACTGCTTAAAATATAACGTAATTATTTTCGATAGTTTATAATCTATCCATGTCAAACCGTCAAGTTGTGAACGGACCTGCACTTACCGACTGGGTTCACAATCTGTCCGATTTTATCACCAGTCAAATTGTGAACCGTCCCTGATTTGTCGGTCTTGGTGGTAGCCGAATTGGTCGCAGTAACTAAGCCAGGGCTCCCCGACGAAATAGGTTAGAACTGTGACAAAGCGCGCGCGAGCCGAGCGAGCACAGCGAGCGGTGCCGCAGCAGCGGCCGGAAAACGCTACTTCTAAGTTGGTTTCAGTTACTTGGTTATTTAGTATTAGCGCAAGGTGCGATCTGTCGCATGCAAGTTTGATACCAGTTCACAATTTGTCGGTTTGCCATGGACAGATTATAAACTATCGAAAAATAATGCGTTACATTGGAAATGAATTGTTGCAGTTAACAATTTTTTGATAGTTTTAATCTCGCGAGATATGTTATAAACTAACGTTGTTCATAATATACGGTGACATATACACGCCAACACCTCTGCCTACTTTTCGGAAAATGACATCAAGCTGCATTACATTTAGTTTAAGGAATTATTTTCACACAATATTCAGCAAAGAAAACGCGTTCAGCCGAAAATACTTTTGTGTAAAACATTCATAGCTCAAACTTTAACAATGAAAAAAGTCTAGCATACAGTCAGTGGTCCGTCTAATCCGGACAATTAATTTTTACTCCCAATCGCGGTAACCGTAACTGGAAGTAATCTTACCTACAAATTGGCAGAAATGGGAGAAAGTGAAACAAAATCGCAGTGTTTAAATTAGACGTCAAAACCTTGCCGACAATTTGTAGTCTTTTGTGTAATTCTCATTTCGTTAACCCTGCTTGAAGTAACATTAGGGTTTTAGATTATATCTATTTCATCAGGGTTTGAGTGAAGGGTTACAACACGGAAGTGGATCAAAGTGTAAAGTGCGGACAACACATGACATAAATGATTGTAGTGATTTAAAAGCAGGGGGTGTTGTTTTTTTTCCTGGAAGTTTGATTGAGTTGATAACTATAAATTGCTTTCTGAACTTTGTACCTAATCATTTTTTTTTTAATGATGTATAATATTATTTCTGGGAGTTTTACATGTTTAGATGTACTACTTAGTTTTTCTCCGCGACTTCGTCCGCGTGAAATTTCTGGTTTCCCCGTCGCATCGCATCGGCTGCCTGCACTTTTACTTTGTTTTCGCTTAGCGTTCTCTCTGATGATTTTTACTTTTGTCGGTTTCTAAGGGCCTTAGCGTGGTGTTAAATAGCTTATTGTCTAGGGCTATCAAATCCAAAAATATTGTTTGAAATCCCACTGGTAGTTCTAGAGATTAGCGCGTAGAAACAAACAAACAAAACACAAAAAAAACTCTTCAGCTTTATTACTAATATACATATAGGTAATAATAATGTACATATAGGCTGGCAGGGACATCGACGCAGAACCTGTTACCATGGATTAGGTACATGACTCTGAACCCCCCTGGGTTAAAAATATACGTGATTTATTTAAAAAATAATTAGCTCTGCCATACATTTGACTGCATAGGTATTGCACTTTTATATGAAAGAGCAGTTTTTTTTTGATAACCGACGAAATATTTCTTCGCTAGTGGGTCTAGAATGACGTGCTGAATTCATGGTTTCAGTCAGTTTGCACGTCGATGTCCCTGCCCGTCTGTTTATAAGATATTATATTGTGCTTTATAGGTAGTCAGTCATCCATTTTATCTTCAACTAGCTGACCCGAAAGACGTTGTCCTGGCCAAATTTTTGAATCGTGAGTTAAAAGTAGTAGGTAAGTAGTACATAAGTACTTGAGTAGTAAGTAGTAGTAAAATCCCATACAAAAAAGGACGTTCAGTTTTTCCCGAATTTAATTTTTTTCCGAGAAAGTTTTGAAAGTTTTCTTTCCATAAAAACCTAGTTTGGACTATTATAAACATTTTGAAATAAAAAATAGTTACAAACAAATCGTTAACAAATCGTTCTCAAGTGATACGTTTACCAACGAACGGCATTTCATTGTTATTTATATACAGGTTGTGGCGTAAATAGTGGCACAACGTTAAGGGTAGAATCATCTTATGTTTAGCTAAGACATATCACAATTTGAACAATTTTTTGCCATAAGTCTCAGAATAAAATACATTTTAATAATTTTTTCCAAAAATTGGCACCTTCCTTTACTAAATTGGCTGCGATTTCTACAATTTTTTTTTTGTATTCTGCTTAATGCATGTGCTGTCACATGCAAATATTTTTGTAAATGCAATTCTTTAAGTAATAAAGTTTATTTTAAACTTTAACTCGAATCTCTGGAAAATTATGTGACTTGGGGTGCGAATGGTGTAAAAAATGTACTACTCCGTCGGTGTCACTTACTTTAAAAAGTTGTCCAATTAATGCAGATTCTAAAATAGTACAATAATAACTAAAACCATAATTAAAAAAAAAGTAATAGCCATTTCTATTGCAAAGGAGCTGAATTTAAAAATACACAATTTAATTTAATTTTTTTACTGGTATTGCAAAATGTTTTGAGCCAAATAACAAGTATTTGTTTAAGCTTTTAAGTTATTTGAGCATGAGAAGGACAATATTCTCAACAAATTCATTATAAAATAATAAAAAAAAATATTATTGTATTTTTTTTCTCAAGCTTAATATATCAAATAAACACAATTTTTCTTTTGTACTTATAAAATCACATTTACAAAAATATTTGCATCTGATAGCACATGTATTCAGAAGTTATAAACAAAAAACAAAATAAAAAAATAATGTCATCTATAGAAATTGCAGCCAATTTAGTAAAAAAGGTGTAAAATTTTCATTTTTTTTTTTCCTGAGGTCTTTAGTAATAAATGGTTCAAATTGTGGTATAATATATGGTGATCCGACCCCTTAACGTTGGACTATTATTTACGGCACACCCCGTATATACACACAGATTACAATCAATTGTTTTTTAGTTGATAAATTTTGAAAAAATTCATACTTTATTAAGTATGAATTTACGGCTATTGCCGTCGATATTTTATATTAAAATGACGATAGTGTTTTGTTTCGAACTTGATCTACATCACATGGTCACATTATTATTCGCAAACAAGGTTACCTCCTGGTTTGCTCGCTCTAGTAGAGATCGTTTGCCTCTGCAGCACATCGCACACAGATGTAACGCTTGGTTAGCTTCCAAGCTAACCACTATGCACTTGAGAATACCTAAGATGACGGTAGCATTAGTGGAGCTTATTGAAACATGTATAGCATACAAATAGGTAGAACCCGACGTTGTTTTCATCATTAATCATCACACTGTTGATCTAACTATTATTCTTTATTTATTTCGAAGGTCAGATTACAGGAGCTTACAAATAAACCTGAAAAGGTATGTGCGTCGGAAATCTTCATGTTTCCGAATTATCACGAACTCGCACCACAGAGTAACCCCCCATAGAGGCAGAGCTTCTGAGTGCGTTTTGCGTTTTATTGTGCGTTTTGCGTTACATTGTGCGTTTGTTTATAGTTTCCTCTCGGTCGGATTACATTCTCCGGCTGCAGATCGTCATCTGACTCAAAAGTTCTAAAAAGCTTTTTGGAATTGCAGCGTTGTAAATCTATAATTTTGTAATCTATGATGACATCAGTCTGTATTTTATTATTTATCTATGTCCACGATCTTATCTATGGCATGTTGTTGTTGGCATAAAATTCCAAGTCAGCTCTTTCAAAAAAGCTTTTTTTTGTCTAAGACGGATTACAGGTCAACAACTAGTAGTCCATGCATAAATGAGGCCATGAGAGCCAGAGTGGTTTGACTTTCATACTGTTATTTTTTCTGAAAAAAGTTCTCTAAACTGTAAAAGTCATAGCCCCACAGTGGCCTACCAATAAGTTATTTTTTTAAATTTAGTATTTAAATTAGTTAATTTATAAATTAGTTTAGTTTAAATTATTTGATATCAGGGCTTCTGTTTTTTCTTTACTACTGAAAACAATTTTTTTACGTAGTTAGGCCACTCTGGCTCTCATAGCCTCAAATTACGTATAATTTCGATTGATTTTTTATTTTTTAATGCTCTTCTTGGCCTGTCCAGCACTAGATCTCTTTCGACTGATATAATAGAAAGAAAGAAATAAAAGAAAGAAAATACATCTATTTGCGGTAAACACGACCCAAAGAAAAAACACACAAACACAAAAAATAACGACGGGTGATGAAGATAACTGATTGTACGTTTGTCATTGTCAGAGTTTGATAGTAAAAGAGGCCTTACCTGCGAGAGGCAAAGAGTGGTAGCAGAAAAAAAATGGCGGCCACGGCCGCTGTCTATCAGATAAAATAAAATGAATAAAAATTCAGTTAAAAACCTTTTAGTGATGAATCAAATCGTTATAACAAATATTGTATTTATTTAATAACAACCTTTTCTCTTGCCAATAGCTTATAATTTTTTTATGGAAAAGTTATTTTTCATATTTTCTCGTACGAAAAAACGTAAATTTCTTTAAGAAGTTCATTGAAAGTGTCCCAGAAGAATTAAATTCCACTAAAAGGCCCCGTGTATAGAGTAATAAGGGAGTAATAAAATTATTTTATTTTTCAATTTAGCTCAAAGCATATTTTTCTTTATTATTCGAGTTAATTGTCTTTTTGTATGCACGTATTTCTGTGACAAATAAATCTATTCTGCTTTCTTTTTTTCTTTTATTTTGGTCTATTACTTAGTATTATATTTATCAGTAGTAAATTGAAATATTACCTACTCTTAACATCATCTGCCTAGCTTACTAACTATATTGGGGTTGGCTTCCGGTCTAACCGGATGCAGCTGAATACCACTAATTTACATGGAGCTACTACTTATCTGACGTCCACAACCTAGTTACTGGGTAATATGATAGCCCTTGGTAAGATTGGTAAAAAAAACGAAAAGAAAGAAAATACGTTTATTTGCGGTAAACATGACGTAGAGAAAAAACACACATACACAAAAACGAACGAGTTGGCGGAAAATATGCGTCACATCCACGCAAAATGGCAATCGCTCAGCATAATTAAAGTTACGACCCTATGCAAGACAGAGCCCAGCGCTCGTTGGTGGTCGGTTGTATTTTTTTTTTTGATAGTTTTCTTTCATTCAGTAGTTAGGTAGGTTCCTCAGTTAGTAAATTGAAATGTTACCTACTCTTAACTCAGTTGTACGATACCCAGCAAAATCTTCATAAAATCTCCTGCGAACATAATGCGAAACAAGATCACAGAAAACCCAAAAAAAATATTATAACAATTTTAATAATTTAATGTGATGACCGCAAACTTCCCTTTAGAGGTAATTTTATGCGAAATCTTCTTAAAATGGCTGTTTTTGAAGCACGTAGCACCCTTTTATCCTTTAAGTTAGATAAGTAGCTAGTACGCCCCCGCCTCCTAAAAAAAAACCGTTGCGGACAGATATCACAGGTTTGGTTACAGTTAAGTACAGAAATTTCCATCTTTAACGTGAGCAAAATAAGTGAATCAGGTGCCATTGAGGTACATGGCAAAAGGAAAAAATATTAGTTTACTGTTTCAACATGAAGATCTCTTTGGTTACTGAAATTATTTATTTATATTGTACTAACTAGCTTCTTCCCGCGGATTTGCCCGTGTGGATGTCGAAAATTATTCCATGGGAACGTGCTGCCGGGACAAAAAGTAGGCTATGTTACTCTTTATAACATCAGCTAGCTGCCAGTGAAAGTCTCATCAAAATCGGTCTAGCCGTTTCGGAGATTAGCTGGAATAAACAGACAGAAAGACAGACAAAATGTAAAAAAAATTGCTATTTTGTTATACATACCGTATATACTTTCACATGCATTTAGTAAAAAGCTGTTATTTTGATATTACAAACGGACACTTCAATTTTATTTATTTTTATAAATGTGATGGCTAAAACGATCTATTTGATGATATTTTGTTCCATGAAGTGGTATGAAAATGGATTTAGCGTACTATATAATAAACTACAAACAATTTGGTATTAATTTTTACGGAGTTGCTTTGTTGCAAGGTAATTATTATAAATTGGAACGAAAATCGTTAGCCTACGGATAGAGAGATCCCTCAATAAACTTTTCCGGTCCGTCTATCGTCAACGCGAGCATGATTGAAAAGCTTGTTGTTTCATCCAACGCAATGTTTGGAATAGAAGCTAGAGTGAGAACGCGATAACATCGAACAAAAACAGCGGGCAAAGATTTCACAAAACTTGTTCCAGGATATACGCGTTTTTGAAAAAGCCTTACAAGTTTTTAGAAAAAAAATGGTCATTTAGAATCGTCATTACATGTGCGAGGTTTCTATGAAGATATTTTCTTTACTTTTACAATTTATGAGTACATTATGGACGGCCAAAGTTCAGGTAACATTTGTGCAAAAAAGCAGATTTTTGGAGGCATATACTGAATTTGTTTCTCAAAATTTTGATTTTTAGCTTGTTTAGAAACCTAGATAAAGTGCACAAGATACCTATTAGTTCAAAAATTTCAATGAAAGATGTGTGGGAACGCCATAATCACGTACAAGCGTTTGTATGAAAAGTATGACGGGTTGGTCGCTCTTAAGGCATTTTAGCTTTGAAAAACAAAAACACTCCAAATTTGGGTTACATTTTCAATTCAATAAAACTCAAAATCCACCACGTCCATCCACCAACGTACAACCCACAGACAGACAGATTTCACAGTAAACTTTTCCTATAACACTGCTCCATACTTTGCCAGACTGCCGTACTAGCCACAATTCAGCTGTCGGATTAGTGAGCTGACCGGCCATCGACGTGCGTTTGACGGTCCATCTAGATGAGGCAAGATTGCTGAGAACTGGACTGACCGATATGTTAGGGAGGCATTTCTAGTGAGTTGTAGACAGTGTCTGTATGTAAGGTTCATTATTATTGTTAGCTCTGTATTAGTTAATTAAGGTACCAGAGCATAAGTATGCAATAGGGTGCGTTGGCCAGGTTTTGGTATCTAATAAAAATCCGCTACAGAATTGAATACCCATAGAGCAATACTGAGTCTTAAAATAATTAAAATGGTGAAGAACCAACTTCTTAAGAAAACTGGCATGTCCTAGAACCAAAAAGTCGAAGACATGGGCCATCCAGTTACCAGCTCCTGGACCCACACAGAGGATGCTTAAGTTCCAGCAGATTATGTATGTCAAGTTAAGGTTCCAAATATGTGTACAATTACAAACAGCCACTACTGTTAGACCCACAACTTCAACAGCAGTTATAATACCCAGAATTATTTGTAACATAGACTGTGGCCGAGAACTTATAAAGTTTTAATTACTTGAGCAATAATGCGTCATTTAAATCTTAGCTGATACTACTCCTACTCGAATGGCTAGATGGTATCTTGAATAATAGCCTGACCCTTTGGATTCTGTAGGTCCTGTGTAATTTCGGGGAGATTTAGCGTAGTTACTGGTCATTCAACAAACCTTCTCTGTTTTGTCTTCAGAAAATGTTGGGCAGGCATTGTTTTCTTCTCTTTCATGGTCATTATGGTGGTCAATGTTGATAATAAATCATAGCATGTAAAGCATTTTAATCGTATTATATGACAGGAAAAATACTTCATGTTCTTAAGCAATTCGTGATTGGGACGAGATATCGTTGGAGTTGTCTTGATACGTCATGTCTTAGGCCTTAAAACATCTATAGGTTTTAATTTATTTCTTGTTTCAACAGATTCTATACCATGATTTACATGTAATGCAGTTCTTTGCAAGACATGTGACATCCACCAACCCCCACTGGGCCCGCGTGGTGGATTACAGAACACTCCCTCTCACAGAGAGGAGGCCTGCATCCCAGCAGTGGGAACATAATTATTATTAACACACACACTGATTTTATTTCTGCAGCTGCAATCTTGTGTAACATTTGCAATAGTTTACGAGATTGCAACATAACGTTGCACATTGTACTCGATCTGCTCTCGGGCTGAAGAATCTGAATTTACCTCACTCAAAACAAATGAGCATCACTAGTAGATGCTGTAAAGAGTAGTTAGAAGAACTGTGATGTCACTATCTCCGTTACAGTATAAGACATTGTTGATATTTATTTTTCAGTCTTTAGAAGTGTTAGAAAACAATTACTAATATTCAAGTCATCAGCCGTCATCTATTGTAAATATGTTGTAATGTTTAAAAACATCTGGTAAGATTGGATATTTTTGTAATAATTTAATAATTAGTTAGTTTTTCTTTTGTTTTGGTTCATATTATTTGTTTAATTTTATGAAGTGAATTGTTTTTGATTTTATGTATTTTATTGTCTCTTTTACGAGGCTGACTACGTCGCTTTATCTACTCTCCTATCGCAGGTATGCTGGAAGAGATTTCTTTAGAAATAAGCGTCACCGTTGTAACTATTTTTCTGTTCTTTTCTTCTTGTCTATTTATATATGTGTAAGTACATAAATAAAAAAAACCGCCCAAGTGCGAGTCAGACTCGCGCACCGAGGGTTCCGTACAAACCTGTAGGTATATAAGTAAAAATTATGGTATTTTTATTGCTAAATGAAATCCATAACATTACAATGTGGAAAGCTGGAGGAGTATAAATTTAAGACAAAGGTCTCTTTATCGTTTGAGTAATCATTTATTTTTTATTAACACATATCATTTATTTTATAATATAACTGAAATACCTACACTAGCCTTGCAAAAGTTCTTTTATCAAAGTTATTTATTTACAAAGTTTTTAAGTCAATATTTAGAAATCTGGTTCAAAAAATCCTAATTGAGTATTAAATTTGAACCTTATTATGTGATGTAACTAAAAATTTAAGGTTTTCGGAATTTTTCCTTTTTGTGTGCTATAAACCGTTGTTTTATGCCAAATTTAAAGATTCTAGGTCGACCGGAAGTATCCTATAGGTTTTGATTCCCTTGCGAGTAGTTGCGAGTTTCAAAATATGGGGCTTAAATTGCTGTTTCTTTTGATTGCGTTGACATAGAAGTTTGATTTTGTTACAGCTTAAAGGTATTTTAGACTTGAGTATTTCATATGAAATTCAATATAATAACCACTACGCGTTCATGAGAAAAGGGGTAGTAAATTTAAAATTATTAAAATATTTTTATTATATGATGTAACTAAAAATGTATACTTTTCGCAATTTTTCCTTTATTTGTGCTATAAGACGTTGCCTCGTACCAAATTTCAAGATTCTGAGTTCACGGTAAGTACCCTGTAGGTTTTGATTCCCTTGTGAGTGTTGAAAATTTGCGGCATAAACTGCTGTATATTTTGATTGCGTTGGCTTAGAAGTTTGATTTTTTTACAGCTACAAGGAACAGTAGACCTAAGTATTTGATATAAATTTCAGCTTGATACCTCCACGCGTTCCTGAGAAAAAGGGTCTTGACAGACAGACAGACGGACAACAAAGTGATCCTATAAGGGTTACGTTTTTTCCTTTTGAGGTATGGAACCCTAAAAATGGTCTAGTTCCAGCATCAATGCTAAATAATTTTGGTAGGAGAGAGAACGTCTTCCCAGAAAGTAAAAACAAAAATCTTTAATCCGCAAAGTGGTGTCTGTTGATTTAATGTTTCTTTCATAATCATTCAGAAAGGATTAAAAATACAGAGACCTCAATATTTTTCAGAACCCTAATTAATTAGGTCTTTCATAATTAAAACAAAACTGTCTTTGAGTTCGAGGTTTTTAACTTAAAAGCGGCGGTTAAAAACATTTAGTACGACCCGAACTATTTAAATTTACCTTATTTTTGTTATTTGCCATGGCAAGGCTCGTGGCTAAATAATAACGGCCGGACAGGTCGATCTTCAAGGGTAAGCAACACTTGCCGAGGACAGTACGTGGATGGGTGACCATCCATTATGTACTAACATTCCTTCGTGCCTCGGAAAGCACGTTAAGCAGTTGGTCTCTGCTGCCATTCGTGGACCCCTGACATTCGTTACGGGTAGTCAGAATTCCGAAGGGGTATTGTGTAACCCAGTACTGGGTTGTGAGGGTCAGATAGGCAGTTGCTCCATGTAAAATACTGGTATTTAGCTGTATCCGGTTAGACTGGAAGCCAACCCCAACATAGTTGGGAGGAGGCTAGGCAGATGATGACTAGAGGCCACAGTAACACGTGTTGTGTGGACAACTGGCTACCCGTTACGGTATAAAAAATACAGCCCAGTGACGGACGGACGGACAGACAGATGGCGAAGGTTTTGTAAATAGGATCCCACTTTCCCCCTATACGTACGGATGAAACTTTTAAAATAAAAGTAATGATGTTGTAGCGGTATCTACATCGCCACATGCAAGCTACACGTCACAATGACGTCACGCAAAAATCCTGCATCGCGCAAGCAGAGTTTACCGCGCAACTAGCATATATACAACATCCCGACATCAATCGTCGGGCAGTTGCCCACCAGACACAACACCCGTCTGGTCGGAGGATCCTCCCTTTTCCATAGAGTTTGAGTGAACTTTACACCCTGTTCCTCATACCTCTATAATGTTCTGCAAACACAATATTTTTAAAAGACTACACTCAAAAACATACATTATTTGCATGAGGTCCTGGGTTCGATTCCAGGTTCCGGCATAGTGTTATTGTGCTTTCCATCCCGGATTCTGGATTTGTGTCCGGTTGATGGCAATAGACTCGCGTCCTATTACATGGGACTTAAACATAACTGGTGAAATGTGGGTGTACTATAGGTACACCTCTGCCTAACCCTTCGGGGAATACAGGCGTGAAGTTACGTTATAACTTATTGGTGACGTGTGTTGGATCATTAAGTTCCCTTCAAAATGGTTGAGCTAAATGGTGCTGATCCATACGTCATGTTCGTGAACAGGCGCCGTCAGTAGGGATTGGTCATATCTTAGCTACCACAGCTTACTTTAATTTAATTTAATATTTGAATTGCTTTTGTCTCTTTATTACGGACGCTTTTAACGTTCTGTATCGTTCTCACATGTATAATTCCAACATGAATGATGTAACCAATATTTTGTAACCATATTTTGATTTAAAAGAGTGTCCATGGAGTTTCTTGCCCGTTCTTCTCCATAGGTACCTACTACGCTTTGGAATGGGCAACTAGCTTCATCTTTCTGACTGACCGACCCCTTGACAATTCAAAAGTGCCTATAATTGGTTTATTTGAAATAAATGCTTTGAGTTTGAGTTGAGTTTGAGTTTGAGTATTTACACCACATGATGATGAATATCGTTGTTATGTTATGTTGTTATACCTGCTACAATATCGTGTAGGTATACTTTCATATACATACATTGTAATGTACACGAAAGGAATTTCGAATACTCATGCATAATGCAAGTTGTCCATTATGAGGTGGACACAAAAGCATAGAGCGGTTGCTGCAAATTATTCCCCGTACTTTATACTGTTGTGGAGAGGTAACGCAATAAAAATGGGAACGTCTATATTTTTCAGTGACGGGTTTTTTCACTTTTTTCGTATGCCCAGAAGAGAAAATGTAAGAACATTTTGAAACACAAAACATACACACACATGACATTGACATCGTGACACCGATCATCGTGAATGACATCGTGTCTTGTATTTTTTTTTTGTAGAAATCCATTGTTAAGGAAAGCCGTAAGAGACAAAAGAGATAGAGAGTGCACAAGAGAGTAATTACTGCTTTCCTTATCAAACGATTTTATCAAAAAAGCGACCTATAAAAAGAAACTATAAAAAAATAAAAGATAATCATTTTGACATCGATACATACAATCTTCTACGAGTAGGTAACGAGTATTTTTTTCTTATTTATACCATTTACACAAGCTTACTACCAGATATAAATGAGTATTGTCATCGTGTTACATGGGTTTTATTTTTCAAAACAAGATAATATTTGGCAGAATCTCCAATTTACAATTTTACAAATACAATTTTTACAATTTTTTTTTTCATAGTTCCACTAGTTACGAAGCCTAATGACCAGAAATAAATGAGTAACGTGTTCCTAACAAGGCTTCAAAAATACAATGGACCTTCATGATCAATGGATCTTCAATTTTATAAACGTAGACTTGTAATTTCTCAAAGACTACAAAAATAACGAAACATTTTTTCACAAAAACTCCTGACAGTAGGTATTTAGTTCTAATACTACGTAAATACGGTCATCCAACGCCTTTTGTTGATAAAATAAAAAATAAATGAATAAAATCATTTGTTTGATGCCTCTGTCTTAATGATTAATACCTACCTGTAACTGCACCGTTTATTTTTCAACAAATAATAATAATAATAGTTTGCCTTCACGGTTTTTAATGGCCTATAAACCATCAATAACTCTCTCTTTCAACAATTCTTCCCTTGACAATTCTAAAACCAGTACTATTCAAGACAAAAGAACTTTCAACAATACTTAGACAATCAAACAAAACGAGACGCCAATAAAAATAAATGAAAACCTCGTATAAACAGGGGAATAAACGATATAACCCCAAACTGATGTCGTTATTCAAAATATTCATGAGATTTCAACCCTGTGAATGCCACATTCGGAGTTCGAACGCAAATTCTTGTAACGGTCTGTGTGACCGCGGTCAAGTTGGAACCGGTTTGATC
This sequence comes from Dryobotodes eremita, assembly GCA_917490735.1. NCBI lineage: Eukaryota > Metazoa > Arthropoda > Insecta > Lepidoptera > Noctuidae > Dryobotodes > Dryobotodes eremita. The sequence continues at coordinate 17,209,789 of OU823265.1, read as the reverse complement.
TGGCTTGCGGCGGATTAGGGCTGCCAATAAACAGATTAATAGATTAATTAGTGATGTATTTGTGTTTGTAATTTCCAGTTTATCGGTGTGATAAGACAGTCTATTTTCGTCCTATATTCTTTGCGCAAGGGCTAAAAATAGTCCAGTGGCGTCAGTGTAGATATTCATTTGTTTGACGGGATTTAATTTTATGTTCATTAACACGCTTCATAGATGTTTTTATTTGAACCATTGCTGATTGACCCATTCTTTTGGGTACCTACTGTTAGTTAATATGTCATTAGTTTTCTTTGGAGGAAATATTACATAACAATATAACACGCCGGTAATCCTCGAAAGGTAAGGCAGAGGTGTACCTTTAGCACACACTTCGCCAGTTATATTTAAGTCTCATGTAATAGGGGGCGAGCCTATTGCCATCAACCGGGCACAAATCCAGACTCCGGGCTGCTACTGAGAAATTCCTGATGGAAAAACCCAATATCACTTTGCGCGACCCTGGAATCGTACCCAGGACCTCATGCTTAAAAGTAACGCTTGCGACATCTACACCAACGACGCTGGAGAAAATATTAGATTCCGTTATTTTTCCAGATAATGAAGTAATCATTTATGCAAAGTCCTTTTTCCAGTATTTTTAATATATTTCCCCAATTAGTGTGGAACCTCAGTATTTTATTATAAAATATTCTCTTACATCCAACCAATAACGTGGTTCTATAAATAAAAACCGGGCCTCAAATATAAATACATACATATTTTATAATATTATTTAACCAATCAAAGAAGCAACTTCATATTATGAATATGAAAGCGTGCGAGCTTGCATAAAATATATGGAATTGCAATGAAATGTGGTTTTATTAAAATTAATGTACATGGTAATTAAATATTTCAAATAATATAACGTATGCGCATGCATAATTATTGATCTGACCAAGATTATTTCCGGATTTTTATATACCTATTGATATTGATGAATTTTTATAAATACTTTGACATGAATATTTATTTTGTAAAATAGTCTATTGTTTTAAATATTGTGAATGTAAAGACTATGTGAATCATTGTTTCTTTTTTCTTCTCAATTAGTTTTAATCATGGTCTGGCAGTTTGAGTAATTTATGCGGCCTACCCAAATATCCTTTCTTTGGTATTGTTCATCGAATCGTTGAGCTCCTTAAGTTTTAAGTTGAGCTGCACGATTACTGACAAATGCGTGCACTGACTGAACAGGTCCACTCATTCTGTGTGGTTTTTCCTCAAAAACCCATTTCAGACACAAATCTACACGGTCTTCGCATGACCTGACCAAGATTATGTCTGGACTTTAAAAGAGACTGTGACCTCTGAGTTTGTTTCGGCCTTTCTTCTCAGAGTAGTCAGATAGGAAACGCCGACCTCATCTGGTTTTAAAATAAGATTGACGTGTAAAAGTGTTTGTACAAACCTACTTACAGAAATAAAATCATTTATCATTTATCATTAATGTTCCGATAAATAAACAACAATAGCTACTACGCCTTATCGTGGGTCGAAGTGATTATGCTCAGATGATGGGTAGTATTCTTATATTAGGTCGGGAAAAAAGTTCTTTCGTATTTTATAGGTACACAAATTCAAGATTAAGAGCTCGTGTGGCACCGAAATATCGAGCTTTTTTATATACCCTGACTTTTTCAAATGGGTCAAAACTGTTTTGTGGTCAACCCCTAACTCTTCAGCTATGTCGTAACTACTAATATGCCGATCTTGTTTCCACTTTTTCAAAAATAGCATCGACTTTATCCGTAACAGGGCGACCAGAGCGAGCTGCATCTTTGACATCATAATTCCCGGGTTGAAAAACCCAACTTTGTGCTACTCTTACTGACACTGCGTTAGGTCCATAAACGTCACATATTTTTTTCGCGGCTTGTGTCGCATTTTCCGTTTTTTGTAATACAACTTCAAAATGTATCGAATTTGTGCGTTAGATTCACTCATTTTGGCGGACAGAAAATTAATTGAAAAATAGCGGGAAATCGTTTTTACTTCTCAGCTTTGTTTTTAAAATGTCGTCTATTTAACGGAATCAAAACTAGCCAGATACAAACAGTACAGCCAAAGAGATTTTACAACAACTTTATACCTATAAAATAAGAAAAAACCTTTTCCCCGACCTATTATTTCATATCAACTTAGTTCAGACAAAGATGTTCAAAATCTGTTCATCCATATTAATATTATGAATTTGAAAATAACTCTGTCTGTATGTTACCTTTTCACGTCTAAACCACTGAACGGATTTCGATAAGATTTGGCAAGGAGATAGATGGCATCCTGGGGAAGGACATGGGCTACTTTTTGTCTCAAAAATGATCCTTAAAGGGGGTGATATAGATAATGAAAGTTTTTATGGGAAACTTACCATTTCTTAAGTTAGGGATGTGAAATTTTTAATAAATATGCTTTTTGTAAGAAATAAAAAAAAAAATCTTTTAGCGTTTTTGTTAAATTCACATGATTATTGATATTCTTGTGTACCTCTTTAAGAGATTTAACGAATTGAAAGTATATTCAGAACCTGTATTTTGAGGTATTATTAAGCGTAAATAACTGTTGGACGTAACCAGTTTTATTCCCAAGCAGTGAATATATCTATTATTTAAAATTAGATGAAAACAACGAGCTCTTAAAAAATAATTGTATGAGCGGCCATTACTGTTTTGTTTCCAATGGAGCACTCCTATTGGTTTGACTTGGACGTAACCAACTTTGATACTCAATTCAAAGGAATAGAACCAAGTTTGGTTCCAAACCTATTTTTTGCCCGCGGCTTCACCAGGGCGGATGTCGGAAATTATCCCACGGGAACGTGCTACCGGGACAAAAAGTAGGCTTTGTTATTCCTTATAACATCAGCTAGTTGCCAGTGAAACTATCGTCGTGAAAATCCGTCGAGCCGTTTCGGAGATTAGCCGGAACAAACAGACAGAGACAAAATGTATAATAAATGTTTTTTTTATAAGTACCGTATATACTTTCATGTATATTTAGTAAAAGGCTGTTCTTTGGATATTACAAACGGACACTTCAATTTTATTTATTTGTATAGATAATCAGCAACTGAGCCATGTTTGAAGGAACAGTTTTTTTAGGTATAATGTAGTCCCATGGTCAAAATGTTGCCATTAAGAATATGTTTTTGAAAATTGGTAGACAGAACCAGTTTTGATTCTATACCCCTGAATTACGAGGTTACTATAAACTATGCTAAATCGCTGTTCTATTTTAAATAGAATCCAATTTAATTGTGATCACCGATCACGTTTAATTACTATTAAATACGCGCAGCAGAGGGTTAAAGTCGATAGCAATTTGTTTATTTCAGGATTTTGTGTTGCTTAAATTAGGCTTTTCTGTGAGGGCTTAGGTCAACTTTCATTTAGTAGAGTGTAGCCTCTTTAGTCTAGTGGACGCAAACGCGACTTCTGAAGTTCTGGGTTCGATTTTCAGGTAAGACAAAGTGACGTGAAGTGCCGTTTTGCGTGGATGTGACGCATATTTTCCCTCAACTCGGTTTTTTGTATTTGTGTGTTTTTCTGCGTCATGTTTACCGCAAATAAACGTATTTTCTTTCTTTTCTTTCTTGATATTGAGTTTTCCATTAAAAACTTCTCATTAGCAGCCCGGAGTCAGGATTTGTGCCCGTTCAATGGCTATAGGCTTGCACCCATGGGTCTAGATGCTACATAGGCTTTTGTCAGTTGAAGGCCAGTTTTTGTAAGTGTACCTGTCTGTATAGACACTTCTGATATCTCATTGGAAAATATTGCGTGATGTTTATTGAAGTTGTAAATAAAAACTGAAATAATGACTCGATTTTCCCGCATTATTTGAAAGGTGCGTACTATCGTCTTCATGAATAGTCATTGGGTTCACAAACCATACCTTACCAGGACGCTATGGCGGCGCAGCCAGGGGAGTAATTGCGTAACGCACTAACAGTAGGAATGGCTTCCATTTTGACAGTTCAACAACATTCATTGCGTTAATTACGTTGTGGAGCAGATTTTTTTCCGAACATATGAAGCAATGGATTAGCAATAGGCTTCAAAATGTTTCAGATTGTGATTGATAGTGCGTTATGCAATTAGGGTTCTGGTCGAGTCGCCAATAAAATGTTGGCTGCGTAACCAAGCGGACGCCAGGTGAGCAACCCACTATATAGCTGCATACGTTTAGTTGGCAGCGCGACATGGCAACGTCGCCAGGGCGACCCGATGAGGTATGTCTCTACAGCTATAGGTAGTTACCATGGTAACTAAAATATGAGAACAAGGGAACGCTACTGTCTATCCTCTTGAACGGATTAGGCCCTTTGAACACGCACGTTTTTCTTGCCGTGAAAAACGACGATTTTGCCGTGAATAATTGCGGTTGTTTAAGTGTTGTATGGATTACTGTGGAAGCTTGTTGACAGGCACAGCGGCACTACGGCACGGCGCCCGCCGTCGCCGTGAGGGCATAGACAAGATCACACGATTTTTCTACGGCGCAATTAACACGCCGTACCGTAATGAAACCGTGTCGTGCACCACGAACCTTACACTTTAATTAACATCCACAACTGAAAAATGGTGTTCAATTCTTCATTGTAACAACCAGTTTTGCAACACAGTCATCCTGCATCAGAAATGTAATATTTAAATTCAACGCTAATATTTTAAACTAGTTTCAGTCTTCCATGTGACTTTGTTCCTAGATGTCGCCACTGTCCTGTGTCCTGTTCATTCAACTGTCACCGTAACCGGCTTTACTTATCAACCGACGTTAAAATAAACTCAATTTGACTACGACTTCCTACCGTGACTTTGGATGCGACACTATCACATTCCAGAACTAAGCCTTGATAAATTCAAATCTTTTATAAAGCGGAAACTATGCCAGAAAGCCTTTTTTACTGTTAAAGATTGTATTGAGGACAAAGGCTAAGGATTGAGCTGCTCCAATAAATTTACATAGTGAATCTTGTTTTATTGTTTGCTAACTATTCTTTTTTTTATATGTATACTATTTTATATATACAATGATATAAATATTTACTTTGTAAAGTATAATATTATTTTTCACCTCATAACCTCGGAAAGATTCTGTTTATCATTCGAAATCTGAGTGCAAAAGTGCATTTTATCCACTAGCGTGTTTTTTTTTTAATTCGAATTTTTCTATTCAATAACTCTCTATACCACCAGTCCACTGAAAATGAATTAATACTTATTTCACGTTAGTTCGCTAACCTCATTTTTAGAATAATCGCACTGGCCAGCACGACGACTGCAAGGAAAAAAAAACCTTTTAACAATTTTGTTCTTTATACAGTTCACTTTCCATCTGTTTGGTTTGTTTTTTGATAAAATGGTAAGAAATTATAAAATATTTCCAATTGTAGTAATTTTCCTTTTAATTTTTAAAATAGATAAACACTTATTAAAGTGTTTATCTATTTTAAAAATTAAAAGGAAAATTAATAGGCGTGCAATAAAATCGACCCACCCCATGCTCTTCGATTTGAAACAATAGATTTCAACAAGGTTTACTAACAATAACCTAATATATTGTATAATAAAACCTTCCTGAAAGTATGTAGATTATGTTAGTTAAAGAATTATCAAAACTATTTTATAAGTTTATGAAAAACTCACGAACTTACAAACATGGGGGTTCGAATAAACAACCTCCTTTTTTTGAAGTCCGTTAAAAAATTAAGTAAAATTTTCATTAAACGAACAGAAATAAACAAAATTATTCTTTTGTCAGTTTCATTGGCAAAAAAAAGTCACGCACTTTATCCGCGCAAAAGTGAGCGATGAGAACATCTGAAGAATTTAGTCGATCTTGTTAAGAATATTGCTGTTATGCAAATATAGTGTATGTGCAAATAGACTGTACCTTACTTACCTTCACACAATATAAATTATATTCATTAAGATTTTTGAGATATCCTCTCTCAAATTGAAAGCACGGGGTGGGCCGATTTTTTTCCACGCCAGTGTATTTAAGTACTTATTTTCTTTGTTTGCAACAGGCTCGCCCCCTATTACATGGACTTAAACAAACTACAACTCCAAAAATTAAAAGTTCGTAAGCCCACACTACTGTCAGTCCAATCTGTTGAAATGCATTATATCACTGACATCGATCTCCAAAGCCCTTACAACCTTCTGACCTCGGCGATAAGTTTCTTACAAAGCCTTTCAACTAATGTTCCTGAAAACAGAATTTTGGGTGGATATTTTTTTGCGGATAGAAGTACTCGGTACTCAATATATTTATTGCTTCCACTAGAAATAGCTAGCGTGCTTAATAGTAATTCGTAGGTTAACTGGTAATACTTGTATACAATGGTAAATTATTATACAACTAATTATTTACACTTAGCAGCAACTAAATTAGTTATCTAACTAACCTTGCGCGTTTAGTCGGTTTAAATGAATAAATGTAGAGTTTGTAAACTCGGAGTGAAGTAATTAAAATGTTAACTCTTATTACGCGTTGCGCCACAAAAAAGTACCAACGGGCTAGTTAACCATACATTTGTGTTTTTGAGTTGGGAACATTGTAGTTCAATCGATGAAACATAAAATAGAATTGCAATGTCTGTGCCCGATATGTAATCCGACCAAAAATGAATGAACGAAACTTGTACATCGATCTTGTTTACACTACATTACGATACGAAATACTTTCTTGTCTTTGAAATTTATAACATGACATTTAATTTTAATCGTATTGTATGTGGTTTCCATGGAGATTTAGTTTATTGATTGACGAGAACTTCAGATAAGGAAAAATATGTTTTAAGTTTTTTTTATAATTTGTATTTATTTTCACATGAGTTCATGAATATATTGCCTGCTGATATAGTACCGAATTTTCACTTACTACAACACCGAACAATATAAAATACAAAATAAGTTATCAGCGGTACCTCATAACGTAAATTTATTTTGACATTACTAACACTAAACCAGAGTTTAGCGACTTAACTCGCCCACATCGGTGGGTTTAATATTTAAAAGTTTAATTCTAGGTTTACCTCTAACTCTTGGTGGCGCAAGATTAATTATTAGATCAACCCTGAGTCAGCTGTTAACTCAGAGTTATTTAGGATTACTCATGGACGCACAAGTGGGCCTAAGAGATATTTTGCTTCTGTCAGGGTTATTACAAAACAAATGATTGTATGGCCTGCTGCTATGATAATTTTCTAGTGATAGATCCACTGATGATCAAAAGTGTTTTAACAATACATCTCGCCTATACAGGGTGGCCGGGACATCGACGCCCAACCTGTTACCATGGATTCAGTGCATGATTCTGAAACCCCCTGTATTGTTAATATATTTAAAAAAAAAAGCTATCCAAGACATTTCGACCGCGTAACTATTGCACTTTTATATGAAACAGCAGAATTTTTTTTGATAACCGTCAATAAATTTTTACGCTAGTGATGTCAAAGGTGCTGAATTCATGGTGCAGTTTGCACGTCGATGTCTCTGCCACCCAGTATTTCTCGAAGGGACTGGCAGAGGTGTAGGTATAGTACCCACGCTCACATTTCGCCAGTTATAGTTAGGTCCCTATATCTAGAGTACGTCCCGAACTTATTAAATTGTCATAAGTAGGTACAGTTAATAATTACTTTACAACAATTTACAGTATTACAGTAACAATGACTACTAATTACATGGGCTGGACTACTTTCTAAAGGATTGGCCCACAATCGCAGTAGACCGGGAAAAGTAGAAAGAGGGAAGGGAGGCTCTTGCCCTGGAGTGGGACAACACAGGCTAATAATAACAATAAGTAGGTACACTATGTCCTTACTAAGTTGATCGAATACAGGAAATCAGTAGACAAATGATAAATGATTTTATTTCTGTAAGTAAGTTTGTACGAACACTTTTACACCTCAATCATATTTGAAAAACTAGACGAGGTCGGCGTTTCATATCTGACTACTCTGAGAAGAAAGGCCGAAACAAACTCAGAGATCACAGTCTCTTTTAAAGTCCAGACACTATCTTGGTCGGATCATATGAAGACCATGTAGATTTGTGTCTGAAATGGTCTTTTGAGGAAAACCCACACAGATTGAGTGGACCTGTCCAGTCAGTGCATGCATTTGTTAGAAATCGTGCAGCTCAACCCAGAACTTAAGGAGCTCAACGATTCGACGAACAATACCAAAGAAAGGACATTTGTATAGGCCACAAAAATTACTCAAACTGCCAGACCATGATTAAAATTAACTGAGAAGGAAAAAAAAAAACGCAACAATGACCCACATAGTCTTCACGTTCACTATATTAAAATAATAATCATGGATACAATCTAGCCTGCATGCTACTCACATTCACAGACAGATTTCACTTTAACATTTAGACAAGGCATTCAAAATTGTTATAGTCTCCCATAATTTCCTATTCTGAGTTCATTGATAGTCCGATAACATCATTTTAATGTATCCTCACTCCTCAGGTAGCACCGACTATTCACCTACTCATCTACCCACCAACCTAGCAATGATTACGTCACGTTGGTCCACGTAGAATGAAGTTCAGGAACTCCATTACAGAAGTGATATTGTTACCAGCAGTAGTTCACGATTACATTGTAGGAAACTGATGCTCGTGTTTGTTTGAAAGTTTTTGCAGTTCACGATGTGGGAATTAAAGTGTGATGGAGTTTTTATCGTTATCATTTTCGATTTAAAATTGATTTAAACTCTCGGTTGTGTTAGCACTGAATAACTTTGTGTAAAAACCAGTACACGTGCAGTTTTGATATCTATAGGTAACTAAAGGTTATTTTGCAGGAATATAGGTAGGTATTCTTCTGCGTGCTAATCTACTAATTGCCCAGGAAGGCTTTATGACGGTAATGGCACTGCAAGATAATATATACAGTGCTCTCCAAAAGTTAGCTGACATTTTTCCACTTCAGCTGTGATGCCACATTATGATTTAAAATAAAAGACAGGTAGGTAGTGAAATAAGGCTCCTAAAAACAGGCACGACACAAAGGTACTGTCGCGCGACGAGTGGTGCCATTGTATCACGTGCGATTCGCGTCGCGTGTCGCGCCTGTTTATAGGAGCCTTTAGTCAATAAAAACGTTATAGTGTAACTACAAATCAAATATTTGAAACTTGAATTTTAAATTATAATGTGGCATCACTGCCGAATTGAGGCCATAAGAGCCAGAGTGGCCTAACTGTCATATTTTCAATACTGTATTTATTTCAGAAAAAAAAACTGCTCTAAACGGTAAAAGTCATAGTGCCACAGTGGCCTACAAATTATATTTTGTTAATTTAAATTAGTTTAGTTTAAATTATTTGAAATCACGGCGTATGTTTTTTCCTTACTATTGAAAACAATTTTTTAAGTAGTTAGGTCACTCTGGCTCTCATGCTCTCAATTGGAAAAATATCAACTTACTTATATAGGGCACTGTAGTATACCAACTATTATCCAAGCTAAAACCCTCTTCCTCACTTGCTGTGCCCGACAGTATCCACGATGACCATGTCTTTGTAAGACCTGCCACCTAAGTTCAAGTTGTGGAAAGTAAATACACACACACATACTTTAACTGAATGATACGAAATTCAAATTTGTATAAAACGCACATTATGCAGGCAGGCATATTATAAGTTAGGGAATTACATCGCTGATAAAAAATCCCGGCTCAATGCTGGTCCTGCTCCACAATTAATTGATTAACACTTGAAAATACTGTTGGAGCTGCTGAAGATTGTAAGACTATCTTTGCATTGTAACTATAAACTCAATCTCCTTTGTATTATATAATTGCATAGGACAGGTGTGAGTACTGTGTAGGTACTATAGAGCTACCATTTACCGGGTAATGTCATTGACTTGCATGTGCCCTGGCGGTTGATAGTATGTCATGCTCACTCAAATGTCTCGCTGACGGTGGCGCGTGTGTTGGATCATTTAGCTCCCTTCAAATGGTTGAGCTGAATGGTGCTGATCCATACGTCATGTTCGTGAACAGGCGCCGTCAGTAGGGACTGGTCATCTCTTAACTGCCACGGCTTATTTTAATTATTTTATTTTTGATTGTTTTTTTTCCCATTTGCTGTACTCTGGACGCTTTTAAGGGGAATGTCGTTCTCACATATAATTATTTAAGTTCAAGAGTAATGATGTAACTAATACTTTGGAAAAATATACTTTAAAAGAGTGTCCGTGGAGTTTTTTGCCCGTTCTTCTCCATAGGTACCTACTACGCTTTGGAATGGGCAACTAACTTTTTATATCTGACTGACCGACTCCTTAACAATACTGTAGATGGTTTAAATGAAATAAAATGCTTTGAGTTGAGTTGAGTATATTGAGTATTGAGTTACAATTACTTACACATAACTGGAACTTGATAACTAAAATTGTGTGTGACTTATTTCCATAAAAACATATTCGTTTTAAATATACAATACTTTTAGCAATAGACAACATTATGAAACTTTTGTAACATGAATACGAGGCTTTTGGCTATTTTGTATGTCTCTAAATTAATGTCGTTCATTTGTAAGGTGCGTTTTGTTTGTGCAGAATAAACTATTTTTCTTTCTTCTTTTTTCTTTTCTTTCTTTCTTTTAACTTATGCATCCTTAAGTAATATTTTCATTCATGACTACTGAGGATTTATATTATACCATTTTCTTAATAAACCTTCCATAAAGTCATAAAATTAAAGGTAATAAAACATCGAAGTCCAAGTTCACGAAGCGGTTGGGTCACAGACACTGTCAAAGTTACCCACTAACAATCAGATAGCTACATAATTTATACGCTACCCTACCGACACCGACGTTGGTACTTATTGGTACCCCGTGGCACTTGGACACTCACCAATTAAATGCCGGAATAGATTTTAATTGGTGGTTCGTAAGAGGTTATTTTTTAAAGTTAGAAAATAAAGAAAATTGATTCATATAATTGGTTACCTAATAAGGTAATAAGGTAACCAATTATTTGAGTCAATTAACTTTAAACGAACCACGAACCATCAATTATAATCTATTACAAAAGAAAAAAAACTTAATTAAACTAAAAGTTATGTCTGTGACAGTAGAGAAATCAGTCAGAGAAATTATTTTTTAAGCACATAGACTTACCAACTTAAAATTTTCGTACTTTCAAATCAGAACTGTCATTCTGTGATACTTGTATGAAATGATTATAACACGGAAAATTAACGTAAGGTGTCAATTTGCTTAACATTTAATTTCCCTGACTGTATCATGTACAGTCACCAAAACAGATAAGCGGGTTGTCGGATATAGTTGAAGTTTAGTAAGAAACAGATGGACGTTTTCGAATAAAATTTCATTTAATTAAAAGAAAACAAACAGTTCATTAATCAAATTAAATTTCATTCGAGAAAATCTATCGGTTTCTTACTAAACTTCAACTATATCCGACGACCCTGGTTACTTATCTCTTTTGGTGACTGTACCTATATATAAAGGTCTTAAAAGGCTATGATGAGCTAGTTTAATATACCAAAGAAAAATAACTAAATACTTAAAACATCGTTCTTATACCAAATAATAGAGCGGTTAGCGGCAAAAGTTAAAAAATAAAGGATCAAAGTGGTAGTTAATTTGAAACTTTTGGATTCAGTTCGTTTTTTAATTCAGCCTTTGATACAACTTTAGTTTTTCTCAAAAGAGCTTTAATGAACGAAAAGAGTTCGTTTTCAGAGGCAAAATATTTTCTTAAGTATTATTTTGTAAAGGCTCCTTCAAACAGGCGCGACACGCGACTCGAAACGCACGTCACACCTATGTCACCGCCTGCCGCGGGACGAGCGGTGCCTTTGTGTCTCGTCGCGTGTCGCGCCTGTTTGCAGGACCCTTACTTCACTACCTACCTATGACTTTTATTTTAAATCATATTGTGGCATCACAGCTGAAGTGGAGGATGACGTCTATCTCCTGGCCGAATTTTATCGAAATTCGTTCAGTGGTTTAGGTGTCAAAAGGTAACATACAGACAGAGTTACTTTCGAATTTATAATATTAAGTATGGTTACGATACATTTTGTTCCATGCAAATAATGTTATAAATCAAACGATTTTTCATAATTACGCAGCGTATTAATTGCTTGTGTGTTTTGTATCAATTAAAATCCTATTTTTATATATGGTTAACAACATATCGATTCGTTCCGTTCCGTTTTTTTTTGTGACGCTAACAGGTAGGTAGATACTTCCGTGATTTGTATTTCGAAAATCTGCAATAAAAACATAATGAGTTCAATCCCTAATTTATATTTTAAATGATTAAATAAGGACCCATAAAGTAATTCCTTGTATCCAGTAGAAAAATAGATTGAATTGAGACAATACCCATTTGAAATATTCCCGTACCCCATTTATTTATCCAAACTTAACAAAAACTAAAATATGGCGTCGAAAAATTCCTCCGCATCCAGTACTTAGTACAAGAGTAGCTTACTTATACATAAGCCTAATCAGCCTATAACATTCCCACTGCTGGGACACAGGCCTCCTCTGTGTGACAGAGAGTGGGCTATAATCTACCACGCAGGCCCAGTGCGCGTAGGTGGATGTCACATGTCTTCTAATGAAGGACTGGTGTGGTGTGTGTGTCAAACTCAAACTCAAAGCATTTATTTCAAATAAACCAATTACAGGCACTTTTGAATTGTAAAGGGGTCGGTCAGTCAGAAAAATGAAGCTAGTTGCCCATTCCAAAGCGTAGTAGGTACTTATGGTGAAGAACAGGCAAGAAACTTCATGGACACTCTTTTAAATCAAGATATGGCTACAAAATATTGGTGTGAGACGAGTACTGATCCAACTCATTATTACCAATGAGTATGAGACTTGGGCGTTCTATTTTTCGATCGTATGTCAGCTAACGAATAATTTGTCAAACAGTGATGAAAATACGCTATTATTTACCCTTGTGAGTAAAGTAAAGCCCGGAAAGCCCCTACAATAGAGGATTATTTTGCGACAGTAAAATTGTTCTTTTCGTTTCGCAACTTTTCCTGCAACGAACACCTACGCGTGCAACTAATTCTAGTTGGTTGTCCAACATTTAGTGGCAGTTCCACCATAGTACAATTAACAATCGGCTACATACGTACACCAACGTTGTAGGTGCAAATTTACACCGTACTGTTGGGTACCAAAACGGTAATTCCCAAGGGAGAGAATAATGTTGTACACCCACATTTCACTGATTGTGAATGAGATCCCTTGTAATTGTAGGCAAGTCTGGACCATTTAATGTAGAAAATTCCATCTCAAAAGCGGGGCCTAGACAGGAAAGAAACGGGAAAAATCTGTATTTGGTAATTAACTGGTAATTACTAATTACGACAAATAGGTACCTATAACACTTCCTCTCTCCTTAAACATTATCATTACATTTAGTTTCCTTGCTCTGGTTTCATGTTTACTATTGTATATATTATATGTAGATAAGTATATGTTTTATGTATTTATATATTTGTTATACATGTAAATGGTACACCACTGATTGCCTGCATTATTGTCTCTCCTTCTCTCTTTAATTCATCCAAAGTTTGTCTGTAAAATATCGCTTTTAGCAATAAGACCGCCCATTGTGTCTCCCTATGTAAAATTTATATATTTATATCTGTAATTTTTATGGTGTACATAATAAAGAGTATTCTATTCTATTCTATACCTACTCGATCCCGTATTTGCTCTACCAATTTTGACAACAATTCAAAAGTGTCTGTAAATGGTTTAATTGAAATAAATGCTTCGAGTTTGTGTTCCCAGTCAATAGAAACTTTACTATGGTGGAAAATCTCTAACTGTCACATAGACAAGTAGACCTTCGGGCCTAGACAAATGGCATTCGCTTCGAAACGATTCTATTTCTACAATCGCTATTGCACGAATATTTCCATCACACGAATCGAAACCTAGCGATAACGCTTGTCAAAAAGTGCAACTTGGCGACGCATCTCTATGGAAGTAATCGTTCGACGCTGTCGATTCCTTTTGTAGAATCGAATAATGTTAACATTGTCTAGCTAATTTCTATTCGTTGACCTATGATCACGTAACTTTTCGATAGCTTATGTCACCCCATAGATTTTTTGGCTTTTATACTAGCGTCATCCCTAATCGAATGTTACTTTGTCTAGGGTCTCTGGTCGTTTTAAGACCTGCATGTGATATTAAACCTAAGTTTGATAAAGAAACCATGTGTCTTCTATACATGTCCAGTACCTACTTGGGTGTTAATATGGCATATCTTGTTTTATTTAGAGACTTTGTCACAGGTCTGGCTCACAGAGACGAAGGTCTTCAAATCCAGTTTGATTTTGCCGCATATGAACGACCGCCAACCGGTACAAGTATATCGCTACAAGATTATTTTGGCGGGTGGCCAAAATTGGAACTAATGCCGCCATCTTGTTTTATGAATACATTTCAAGTGACATTTGACAGAACAATCGCACAAATGTTTACCGACAGCGCCGCCCTGTCAATGTCATTCGAACGCCAATAGATCCTTGTAGCAAGATGTAAAGTTTTCCATGTATTTTAAACTAGCTGCGCCCCGCGGTTGCATCCGCATATGTTTCGATCTCGTAGGAATATCGGGATAAAAATCTTATCCTATGTCCTAATCCAGGTCATAGTCTAACCATGTGCTAAATTTCATCTAAATCCATTCAGCCGTTTCAGCATGAAAGTGTAACAAAAAAAATACAAACCTACAAAAAATCAAATCTTTTCTCTTTATAATTTTTATAATGATATTATATTAGATAATTATATAGAAAAAAATATGTCTAAACATATCTGTTTTGAGGTTTCTTCACCTTCAAAAAAGATACTTCACAATAAGTACCCCATTGTCATTATATCTTTATTATGGAATGTATGTTTTATGGTAATTTTCCTAAAGCAAGTCTAATTTAAGAATATGTATGAATGCTTAACATTTAAATAATTTCTTTAAAAAAACGTCGCGTGGCTAGGGATTCCTAATGTAAGCATTTCAGCAGACGTTACCTTGTTGCCTATTGTATTTATAAAATGTTGGTTAAATGATAATTCAGGTAAAGGTTATTTATTTTAACATCTAGACTTGTATTCTTTATTCAATGCAAGTATTTAACCCACGTAGACATAGTCCAACAATTGGCAGAATGATATTTGTTAATGACAAATTATATTTTTCATGAAAATATTTTAATTTACGTCAAGTTTTGTAGTTACAAAGACCAATCCGTAACGGTTTACCAACAGTCGATTGGTCCATGAATCGTTGGTCAACGTTATCTTTAAACCATTAACTTTTTATCCAAAGGACTTTTCACCCACGAACGTTTCGCCAACATAACTCAACGTCAGTGAATGCTTAACCAACAGAATGTTTTGACCAATAACTTCTCACCCAAAGAACAATTAGGCAACAGACACAGGGACAGGTGAAAGTAGTAATTTTGAACTGGGTGAAATAGGTTAGGTTAGGTTAAAACTGTGACCAACCGCGCGCGAGCCGAGCGAGCATAGCGAGCGGTGCCGCGGCACCGGCCGGCGAGCGCTACTTCCAAGTTGCTCGCAGAAATGTTTTCACCATTGTCTTTTATT
This sequence comes from Dryobotodes eremita, assembly GCA_917490735.1. NCBI lineage: Eukaryota > Metazoa > Arthropoda > Insecta > Lepidoptera > Noctuidae > Dryobotodes > Dryobotodes eremita. The sequence continues at coordinate 17,194,101 of OU823265.1, read as the reverse complement.
ATCTAAGTTCTACCCGCATTAGTATAACGCCTATATTATTTGTATTAGCAAACCGGTCATTTTAGTTGGGTTATGTCTGTTGCCTAATTGTTCTTTGGGTGAGAAGTTATTGGTCAAAACATTCTGTTGGTTAAGCATTCACTGACGTTGAGTTATGTTGGCGAAACGTTCGTGGGTGAAAAGTCCTTTGGATAAAAAGATAATGGTTTAAAGATAACGTTGACCAACGATTCATGGACCAATCGACTGTTGGTAAACCGTTACAGTTTCTACAAAGACCTACAAACGCCTACAAAATTACATGACTTTCAAATTGCGTCACACTCATTATAATTTGTACAATCTTAGCTTCTTGTGATATACGAGTACATTGACAGGGAGCCTGACAGCTTACCTGTGAACCTACCATGAACGGGCGGAATAAACGTATATATTCAAACGATTTTTTAATCGAAAATATAACTATTACACTAGCAAATTTATGCAAATTTAACAATGAGCATGACCCATAGATATAAATAGTCTTCAAACTAAGTCAATACCTTGTGAAAACAAGTATTTTCAATGAAAAAATCTTTCGAGTTCAACTTTATATTATATTCTAGTTGCTGCCTGCGGCTGCGCCCGCGTGGATGTCCGAAATTATCCAACGGGACCGTGCTGCCGGTACAAAAAGTAGTCTATGTTACTCCTTATAACATCAGCTATATGCCAGGGAAAGTCCCGTCAAAATCGGTCCAGCCGTCTCGGAGATTACCCGGAACAAAAAGACAGACAGACATATTTTTTTAAAATTCGTATTTTGTTATAAGTCCCGTATATACTTTCATATGCATTTAGTAAAATGCTGTTATTTTGACATTACAAACAGACTCTTAAATTTTATTTATTTGTATGTGTATATATGTATATATATTCTTTATTTCGGACTACAAGTAGGTACTCATAATCCATATAGTATTAGTAACAATAACTTAAAAAATTATGTTAGTAAACTTTCACAAACTAAAACAATTAAAAATTACGTGGCCCAACACGCTGGCACGTGCCTCCGTACCCAGTGCCTTATAAAGGGACTGTCCACTTTGTCTGATAAAGTTTTTAGGATTCTGTTGGAGCTGCCGCGCAAACTACCCATTATTGACGCTGTTCTCTTTCTTTTAATACCACGAAAATCGTCAACACGGGATTCCGCGAACATCTGCGAACCGCTGCAGAAACGCGAACTTTGCAATTTTCGATCTATTTTTACTTTGACATTCTCTTTCGAGTTGCATTGCCCCTACGTGTCAAAGATTACCTATTAATAACCAAGACATAGAGGAAGCGTTGTCATTAGATGGTAATGTCAAGGAAATCGTTCGCGCCCGCTAAACGAGCAGCCATAGAGTTTAGTGCCGATTGCCAATTAATAGTTTACCGTGTTTTGAGTATTTTGGTGGTCGGATAGGGCAAAAGTAGGGTCAGTGGGTCGTCTTAGGGATTGTAGGTAAGCATAAAACTGAGTCTCTCTCTGTTTGATTGGTACATTCGTGTTTTTTTTTAAATTTGTCTTTAAAATCGGGAATAAGACATAGACAATTCTTCGTTTATAGGCTTCTTCCAGGTCCTTTTATATGTAGACTATGTCAGAAGTAAGTTTTCTATTTCAAACGTCAAAATCACACTGACAACTGACAGTTGTCTAAGGTAGTGAAGACAATATGATTTTGTAATCGCCATGCTAAAGACAGTAGAAAACTTTTTACTCGACGGCCACAAAGTATAAAAATGGAATAGAAAAATGGAATTTTTCACTTTTTGTATGGAAGATGTGAAAACACCACCACCACCTACATGTTTAGTTTTAGGGGTTTAAGTGTTTCATAAAAGGGGTCGAAATTTTCATTATTTTTGCGATAGGACACACCATTTTCGAGATATAAGCAAAATAAAAGAAAAACGTGAATAAACTACTGAATTTCGTAAAAAGTGCAGTTGACTCTTTCTACTTTGCTGCCATCGTACTGTCTTCACGGAACGTCATTTTTGTCTATTCTTCCGTCGACAAAACCCGTTTCTATAATGGTCATGATACGCGTGTAGGTCGTGCTAAGTGTGCGTTTAAATCAATTGGGCAACCGCTAGTGTGCGAAATCCCAACCTTGTTATGGGGTACAAGCAGATTTTTTTTTTTACAGAAATTGTCTTCCATTAATTGTGATCCTCTTTTTTCTTTCGCTTCGATTACGGGGTCAACGACCTCTGGTAGTGTAGGTATTTTTTTGCTATCGTCATTAAATATACCCTTCACGTTTGCGAAGTTCGCCAGCTTATTCAATCTGACCCTGTGTAAGTCAATGACGTCACGGCCTTCTCAATGTCCAGATCAACAGATTTTCATGGTAGCAGACTTTTGCACAAAGCACAATATTAGCCCACAAATCTAGTGATCCATAAGGGATGTACCCTTTGGATCACGTCGCCGCGTTGCTGATATCATGCTAAAATTATATTCGATTTTATTTTCAGGCGGACAATGACCGTCGACGCTTTAATTGATAAATATACCTACCTATTAATTATTATAACGTAAGCAAGAATAGTCTGTTGCTATGGGTTGTGGTAGGTAGCACTTTAATGTGAGGCCGTAGGTTCGGTTCTGACGTTTCTTTGACATTTGCTGACAAAATGGTTTTTGTTGTTGTCTGGATTTGTGCTCGATTTAGCGATGGTAAGTAAAATGTGTAGGCAGTAGTAGAAACGTCACTAGGAAACTTATTGTGTTCTGCAAGAGTTTGCGCCTTTATAATTAACTGATAAGTGGGTCGTCTATGGGGCGGAGTAGTAGGAGTTGAAGTACGGTTAGGGTCATTATGAGGAGCAAAGAAAACAAAAATAAATTTTTTAAGGTTAAAAAAAATGAGACAGTACATTTTTCGGATTTTTTTCCGGAGATCTACCAATTTCATTGCAGCATCGGGTTAACCTTGGCCAAAGAAATCATTTAGGTTCTCAAAAGCATTGCCCTACGACGCACCATATCTGAGTTAGGAGCTCTTAGGAAAATTTCAATTTGATTCCAAGCAATAATAAATAAGGCGTAGTCGACGGAGCTCTGCTAAGCGAGGCCCCTAACTTTTAAATGTTTAAAAAAAACCGCTAAGGGGATGGCGGGGACTTTGTTCGCTCGTTTCGCTCGCTCACTAGATCCCGCCATCAAAAATATTTTTCCCTAGAGGGAAACTGTGTTTATTTTTTTTATTTTTTAGCTGGTTCGATTCCCGGTATAGGTAAGCTTGTCGAGAAATCGGTGAAAGCAATTTTGTTTCTTTAAAAAAATAAAGGAATGTTTCCTTTAAGTAAAATAATCTATCTTAAGGATTTAAAGGGGTTTCCCTTCAGGGCCCATTGATTTTTTCCATCCTGTATACTCCAACCAATTAACTGCCTACATAAAAATATGATCTATCAAATGCGATGATTATGGCATTTTTTAAATACATAACATCGCAGTAATAACATCACGGCTGCAATCCCCGAAGGGTTAGGCAGAGGTGTACAGTCACGAGCACTAATATGTATACACTTAGCAAAATTTAAAAGCGATTTTCTCGTGGACCATTTGATTGCAACTTTGAGATAAGACCTAATTCATAACAGTATAGGTTCTAAAATACTATATTCGTAACAGCATAAAATTACAATCAATACAGTAGGAGAAAATCACATTTAGAAGTTGCTAAGTGTATACATATTAATGCTCATGACTGTACCTGAAGTTGTTTTTTTTTTAAATAACGTTCAAGAATTATTTAATATCAATAGGGAATTGAACCGGTACCATATTATGGTTTTAAGGCTCCCGAAAACAGACGCGACGCGACAGCACGACGCGACTTTAGTAGAACAATTTCTATGAAAACTTAATGGAAATTGTTCTACATGAGTCGCGTCGCGCTGTCGTGTCGCGCCTGTATGCGGGAGCCTTTAGTCGGTAAGAGTCCGACATCACACGGCGTTCTCTCCAAATGACGGGTCTATAACGATTTATCCACAGCAAAAAAATATTCAACCAAAACCTATGACGTACAGAGTAAAGGATAATCGTATTACCTAAATACCTCTTATTTTGACGATAAACGCTCGAACGGTCCGGTTTGACGTATACTTCTAATTTTATCTCCTGGGAAGGCTCTAAATATGAGATATCAGCTGATAAGAGTGCAAAGCTAAACGCACATTATAGCTCAAGAATGCGCCAAAGCACATTAGGAGCCGCGGCAGGCCGCACCGCAACACAGTACTTAATTGTTTCAAACAGATTCAAATATCGAATTTGAATTTGAACTGTTTTTACTCCATTGCAATGAGGCTCGCACACATGGGCGGGTCGCGCCGCAATGCCACGCATTGCAAAATTCCTACTAGATCACTTTCGTACATTTTATATGTAAAACAGTACGGCCCAGCTGCGGCCCGGTGCGGCCCATCATCCAAATATTTCATATTAGCTGCGCCCCGCGGTTTTACCCACAAGTCTTGACGCCGTGGGAATATCGGGATAAAAAGTATTCTATGTCCTAATCCAGGTCATGGTCTATCCATGTTCCAAATTCCATCCAAATCCGTTCAGCCGTTTTAGCGTGAAAGCGTAACAAACAAACATGCAAAAAATCAAATCATTTCTCTTTTTTTTTATGTTAACCTACACTGTCCCACTGCTGAGCTAATACCTCCCTTTTATTATTATTATTTTAGACAAAATGAACTAAAGTGATTTTTGCAATGCATTGCGGTGCGGCGCGGCCCGCCCTAATGTGCGCGAGCCTTATAGATAATACGTATTACGTAATTATGATGGTCAGGGAAAGGATTGGACTCCCGCTGTCTTGGGTGTAGGTGACAGGATTCTTTTTGGTTATGTTATTGGCTTGTTAGGTGTAGATATTATGGCAATTGGTAAGATTCTTTTGTAACTTATCTACGTAGTAGTATTCAATGTTTACTGTTCAACAGTGGTGTCATGTTTTATTTAGTTCGTTGGCATTGAGTAGAACGAAGATAATTTGACATACTTAATTACATTTTAAGATTTTTTGATCGTACTAAATACAAGTTTGGGCATACGACACTAATGTATACAGGGTTATTGGTAAAACACCAGCAACCTCTTAAGGGGTTATTGTACTCATCATTATAAACAACTTTTACTATGGACCAAACCAGAAATCACGAAAAAAATAAAACTGATTTTCCCTATATTTATATTCGCATAACGTAGTCAAAACGTAGGGAACAGCTGATATTTTTTTCGTGATTTCAGGTTTGGTCCATAGTAAAAGTTGTTTATAATGATGAGCACAATGACCCCTTAAGAGGTTGCTGGTGTTTTACCAATAACCCTGTATAAATAGCCAATGTCAGTATTTTTTGTAGAACCACACGTCAAAACATTATTAATTTTTTTTTTTTTTTTAATCTTTATCAACACTGTTGTGTATTAAATTGTTTCTGTTGCACATTTCCATAATGAACGAGTAAATTACAAAAAATTCGAACACAAACTTATCCCAGTTAAAACAGATTAATAGTTTTAATATACTAAAGCAACATTTACAAAATCAGACGCCTTAACTCTCCGTTGCGAACATTTTGGCACACAACCCTAAAATGCCGATGAAAAGTAAGTAAAAAAATAATAATATCCGACAGGTAACATGGGGGCCGCCATGTCCCGGGGGACTGGGGACTAATAGATACCCCAAGCCTCCAACCTCTGCGATATAAACCGATTTGTGCACAAAATGGACCATTGGTCAGTGGATTTGTAAGCTTTTAGGATTAAAAGTGTGTACTGGCAGTTTCTTATTTAGAAGGTGTGATAAAATTCAGTTGATTGGGGGTCTGAAGGATCACGGGGGAATAGGGTTAGGTTATGAATGAACATTGGTCATAAATAGAATTGTATTTTCATTCGTGGGTTAACACATTGAGCGCCATACAACAGACCCGATTAAAATCTGTGGTAAATGATTTTATTTCTGCAAATTATAAGTTTGTACAAACACTTTTACACGTCAATCATATTTTTTAAACTAGATGAGGTCGGCGTTTCCTATCTGACTACTCTGAGAACAAAGGCCGAAACAAACTCAGAGGTCACGTCTCTTTTAAAGTCAAGACATAATCTTGGTCAGATCTTGTGAAGACCATGTAGATTGGTGTGTGAAATGGTCTTTTGAGGAAAGAACCACACAGATTGAGTGGATAATATTGGCTTGTTTTTTGTGGCACACGTGGCGATTACAAATAACCAGCGAAGTGTAATAATAATAAATGAATTGAAACATTCCAGAATTATCATGAAGATATCACTCTAATGATAATATTGACTATAAAGCTTGAGTATGAGCTAAAGTATAGTAAAGAGGTCTTTGCCCAGCAGTGGGACAATAATAGGCTCGTATTATTAATTACTAGCTTTTGCCCGTGGCTTTGCCCGCGTGGAGGTCGGAAATTATCCCACGGGGATGTACTACCCGGATAAAAAGTATCCTACGTGTTAATCCTGGTTATAAACTGTCTGTGTTTCAAATTCCATTCAAATCCGTTCAGTAGTTTTTGCGTGAAAGAATCACAAACAAACATCCATCCATCCATCCTCACAAACTTTCATATTTATAATATTAGTAGGAAGTAGGATTAGTAGGATAATTACAATGAAGCTGACTGCCCTGTTGGTGTAGTGGTCAAAAGCGCTACTCCTGTGTTCGAGTCCCAGGTCGGGCTAAGTGTTGTTGGATTTTTCCTTCAGGACCGTAGCCACCGCAGGCGTGGGCTTGCGGACGGCGAGCAATGGGCAGCTCGCCGTCCGGTAAGGACCAGGCCCGGGTCGACGCCGCGTCGTGTTCCACGCGCGCCTCAAAGAGATGTCAGCATCATTGACGGGGTCCGATAGGGCCGATGCGTGCCGGGGTCGCGGATTGTTCGAAAGAGTTACCGTGGCCCTGGCGCACAGGCAACTGAAGGAACACGGGTGGGTTTTAGTCAGTAGGAGTCTGACACGCTCTCCCGCTCCGCCTAGAGCGGGAGAGGTCATTTGATGTTTTCCCACCCACAAAAAAAAAAGCCCGGAGTCTGGATTTGTGCCCAGGTGATGGCAATAGGCTCGCCCCCCCTATCACATGGGACTTAAAACATAACTGGGGAAATGTGGGTGTACATAGGTACCTACACCTCTGCCCAAGCTTTCGCGGAAAAAAAGCCTTAATGTTATGTGATGTAGAATATTAATGTACGCATTATTTACTACCCACAAAGTATATTTTGACACCTTCTGAGATAGTTAGATTAAGAGAACACATAAATTGCTTCATGTAATGAATAATCATAATTTGTATGTTGCTTGTGACCTACAAAAATAATGTTTATTAATACGGGCTTATTATTTGGCAGAGCAGCCCACAAGTTTTCAAGATAAGAAGGTATTTTTGGAGGAAAAATAAGCCCTGATTTTTATATAGTTTCAGTAACATATATATAAATAAATATATATATATATATATATATATTTTATTGTCGTTTCTAATGATACCTTCAACAAAAAATTACAATGTGGGTGTATACAATCAATCGATGTTCTTTAATTCATGAGAGCTCGGCACCATTACAGACTGGTATTACTAATCTTGATATTTTTTGGGACCCTGGGGTCCCGGACCTTTGGAAGGCGTACGAGAGGCCGAAGCCAACTCGCAGAGGCCTGTTAGACGATTTTAATGAAATGAGGCACCAACAGACGATTATCCCTGTTCGGACTATGCAAGTGCACCCAAGGACAACCCGCGGTTCGTGTAGAATTATTGGAGGATATGGAAACAAAGATGTCGGACTATGGATTTATGTAGCTTAAGTGGACTGGTCATCTAGGACTATGGAAAGACTATGGCCCCTACCTAACCAATGTTTTATATAAAATACACAGATACAATGGCAGGGGGTGACTTGCACACTCAATAATGGGCCCCTGGAAACCGTCGCTAGCACATAGTGTCGTAGCGACAAGGGGGCAACATGTCCTGAGGTGCTTATGAGAAGTGGAGAGGTATCCCACGGTTATCAGTACAATCCTGGAAGTACGGTCAAGGTACCCACCAGAATCTTATTGGAATAATATTCCTTCCTCCGAGCACGTTTGCTCAGATTGCAAATCTCCACTCAAGCCGGCCAATAAAGGCAAGAAAGAGGTGGGAGCTGTTCCTCGTCATTGTTCACTCCAGCCAGCCAATAAAGGCAAGCCAGAGGTGAGGAACAAGACTTCTCCCAGGAGATAGGGTCCATGGGGTCGCTACTGTTCATCAGCTCGCCACATGCTGCTCTATGGCTTTCTGCATTTCTCTTGGTCTGGATTCTCACCTGTTTCGGTAAAATAAACTCTACCGGTACAGACTAAGAGTTCAGGAGCGCGCCAGCCCCACCACGACGTCAATGTAGAGATACAGCGGTGGTATTACTAAAATTATCATAATTATCACGCTTACACATTTAAAAACGAAAGCTTTCCTACTAATATTATAAATGTGAAAGTTTATAAGGAGTGTGTAAGGATCGTAGCAGGTGGCGTTCTGTCGTTTCTGTCTACCCCCTATGGGAATAAGGCGTGAGTTTATGTATGTGAAAGTCTGTATGTTTGGATATTTGTTACCTACTCATTCATGCAAAAACGGCTGAAGGGATTTGGATGAAATTTGGCACACAGGTATTTTAAAACCTGGATTAACACATCGGATATTTTATAACCCGGTACTTCCTTCCCGCGGGATAATTTCTGTCCTCTAAACGTCTGAAGTCACGGGCAAAAGCTAGTAGGTACTTAATATCTTCAGCCCAAAATAACGCTGGTATGTAAATCACGCATTTCACGTTTATTAAGTTGGAACATATCTATCGGATTTACGTTGTTTCTGGCTGAGGTTAAAAGGATATTTATTTGTGTTTATTATATGCGATAGCAGCCTTTTGGCCTCGTACAGGACTTACAATTTTCTTTTTTCTTTATTTAAGTATTTACTTTTCTTTTTTTTGCTTGAGTTTGACGCCTACAGACAGGATTGGTCCAAACTAGCTCAAGACAGAGAGGTGTGGAAAGGAGAAATGGATACTCTCGTTGTCCAAATTAAACAAATAATATTGTTTTTTATCTAAATCTTATTTCTATGATTGTTTAGTTTAGTTTATGATCTTTCTGTGCGTGTCCCAATAAATATTTTCTGTTTTTATTAAGCTTGGAACCTTAAACAAAAGACCTAAGTTTAAAGAACTGCTGCCGATTTTCTTGACATAATCGCCTGACGTTTCATACAACCGCATTGCAAGCGTTTTACAAACTTAAATTGCCATAAGTAGCTTGTTTGGCCTTTTGCATAAGATTTCCTTACGCTATTATCGTGCGTTTGTAAAACTACTCGTAAGAACAGAATAACATTACACATAACTTCACGCCTGTTTTTACCCAAAAGGGTAGTTAGAGGTGTAGGTACATTACAAGATGGCAGGGACATCGACTTGCAAACCTGTTACCTGCATGGATTCAGTACATGATTTTGAACCACCCTGCGTTGAAATTTTTAGTAGGTTATTAAAAACAAATTTTCTCTGCCATACATTTTGACCGCGTGGGTATTGCACTTTTCTATGAAACAGGCGATTTTTTTTTGATAACCGGCGAAAAATTTCTGCGCTCCCTAGCGTAGAAATTTTTCGACCCCCTGGTCTAGAATCATGTGCTGAATTCATGGTTACAGTTTGCGCGCCGATGTTCCTGTCACCTTGTTTATTACTCCCATATTAATTATCGTAGCATTATGCTGAAATAGGAGCCTTTTTGGCCTCGCACAGGTTTTTTACTTGTTTTTTCTTTTTTATTGTTAATTTTGTTAGTTTTAAATGCTCCTTTTTTATTTTTTACTCTTTGTATTTCCTGTGCGTGTCCCAAATAAAATATTTTTCTTTCTTTTCTTTCATTCTTTCTTTCATATTTCGCCGCTTGTGTTTAAGCCCCATGTAATAGGGGACGAGCCTATTGCCACCAACCGGGCACATATTGTCCAGACTCCGGGCTGCTACTGAGAAATTCCTGATAGAAAACCCAATAGCAGTTTGCTGGACCTTGGGACTGGAATATGAATTATTATTGGCCTTAATTTGGCCTTCAAAAGGGTTGCGCCTTTTGAGACACCCGCGTGTCGAGATGCGTTTGCAATTTTTATCTGGTGATCAGAAATGAAACATTGGAAATTACATAATTTATTAATCATTCAACCGCTTGACGTAAATGTCCAGCTTCGTTACAGGGTACACAATTAAATGCAATTAAATTAAATGCTCAACTTAACACCGCCAACAATAGCGTTGAAAACAGAATAATTGCGCCAGAGTGGTGTACGAAACTGCCCTGTTGAATAAAAATTGTTGCATTGCTGTACTGTTTTCAGGATTATTTTAATAGTTTTAGGTATATTTTTTAAAAGTATTGAAGTTTCTTTATACAATCTTTTCTTCTACATAGGTAGCTGTATTGTAATTTTGCAACCTATAATGATATTCATGCTTTAATAATGACTATTTCACGAAATAGCCATTGAATGGGATTATATAAACTTACAGGGTATTTTTTTTTGGGTGGGAAATCATGAAATGACGTCTCCCGCTCTGGGCGGAGCGGAAGGGCGTGTCAGACTCTTACTGACTAAAACCCACCCGTGTTCCTTCAGTTGCCTGTGCGCCAAGGCCACGGTAACTCTTTCGAACAATCCGCAGAAACTTACAGGGTTGTATTGATGATTTTAATGATTATAATTCTGTAAATGCATACTTGTTTACGGTCTCGAATCATATTTTGTTCAACTTACAACCTGACATTGTTCAGCAAATTGCAAAAAACGTAAGAAAATTTTAACCCTGGTGCTTCCCACTTGAGGAGGTTTAAGATCCATTTCTGGAAAATAAGAAGGTTGTGGGTTTTATCCTAGGTCTTTATCTTTTCTAAGGAAAAAAAAATAGCATTGTTAGCAATGTGATTTCTCAAGCGTATGATTAAGGTATTTTAATGGTTTCCTCAATCTTTAGATGCTCTGACTCAAGTTATCACAAAATATCGAATGAGGATAAAGGCTCCTCCAAACAGGCGGACATGTGACGCGAATCGCACGCGAAGCAAAGGCACCGCTCGTCGCGCGACAGGCGGTGCCTTTGTGTCGCATCGTGTGTCGCGCCTGTTTGAAAGAGCCTTTACGCACACTATCACCTACTGCAGAGAAGGTACCTACTACAAGTACCTATCTATACTAATGTTATAAATATGTAAAATTTCTGAGTTTGTATGAAAGGTAATCTTCGGGACTATAGAGGTATGAGGAACAGGGTGTATAGTTCACTCATACCTCCATAGAAAAGGGAGGATCCTCCGACCAGACGGGTGTTGTGTCTGGTGGGCAACTGTCCGACGCGACGGTTCATGTCGATACGTTGTATATGTACTTATATGCTAGTTGCATGGTAAACTCTGCTTGCGCGATGCAGGATTCAGCGTGACGTCAGTGTGACGCATAGCTCGCATGTAGCGTTGTAGATGCCGCTACAGGACTACTAATCTGACTCCGAAACTTCTTTCATTAATGGGAAGCTACAGTATTGCCGAGTGTCACATCACGCGGACGAAGTCAGGGCTGAAGCTAGTTTCAAATTTTATGTTATTGACCTACAAAAGTTTAGATATTAGGTCTCTTTCGTGATCATCAGCCATATTTTGACTACTGTGGGCGTACTATGGGAAGTGATGGTTATTGCGTAATAGAAAAACCGTTTGCAGTAAAAATCAAATTATAATTTACGAACAAATTAATCACACACTGTAGGTACACGACACGACTATACGGAACCCGCGACAGTTTCTAAACGTGTTCACTGCTTGATCGCTACCGACCAACTCTGCTTTAACTCTGGTCGAGCGGTATGTTGTAGACTCTGTTTACCGCCGCCTGGTGGCGCTGGCGTTCCGATTTGTCAAAGTCCAACGATTGATTTAACAATTTTCCGATATATTCACCCACAAATGAATACCCAATTATCTTGCGTGGATAATTAATGGTTATTTTTTGTCAAATCTTACGACACTTTGCTAGGAATAAGCAATGGGTAATAAATAACATAAAATGTATAGCAATACCATTCCGGTATGACGCACGGTTCTCAACCTCGAATATTGGCTCAGGTAGAACGGTTTTAGTTCAGGGGTACAAAACATTGTGCCTTTTAGAGCTCCGTCAACACTCCACGTCTCAATGTTTGCGCCTAAGATTGTCCCATTGTAATGTTCCTCCAAATCAGGGGTGCTCAACATTTTCCTAACAATCTAAATCTTTATTTAGGATGTTAATTTAAACCGTGGTCCTGCACAAATATTATTATGTAAGAATTCTGTTAGTTCTTTATTCGGTGTAATTGAGAAATTTCGATGATAAAATTGATCTGTTTTTATGTTCGTAAGAGAAACTACTTTCATTGAGAAATGTCAGAGATTATTGAAAATGATTTTCAGTGATTCACTTCTACATTGTTTGACATAGTAATCCAGTGGTTTTATGCGTTGATTGGCAAGCAGATTTAATTAAAAAATAATGGTGAATGTTCCACGTTTAGTAGAATAATTGAATTTATATTATGTTATTGATCTTTACCTACTTATGAAAGTAAACTCGACCTAAACTTACATCGTTGGTGATAAGTATTGATAGCTTGTTTTCATTGAGACAGGTGGCGTTAACCTTTCCTTGTGTGCTTGATAATATCACTTGTAATAAATGAAGCTTTCTTTTATTATTATATCAAATAGGTATGTATTTTCTGCGATATTAATTGCACCATGCTTATCTCGTTTGGTATCGTATGGATCGTTCTACATTTCTATAAACAATTTAATGAAAATTTTGAAAACCCCTTTTTTGCCGTTTTATCTTTATATTAGGTAGGTACCTATACAATTTTGTTCCGTGTGTAAATTGCAACCCGCGACCCGTATCATAAAAACGCCATTGCTTAGACACTGGGCCGGTCCAACCATGCTATCATATCTAAATAGGTATCAAACCAGGTGATGTGAGACTAAATAAGTTTAGCCCTAGAAGGAATTAATGATCAGAACTGATTAACGGACGAATTATTGAGCTTCCACCTAAGTTTAAGGCAAAACTTTTGAATTTATATCTCAGCGAGATCAATTTAGTCACTAAAGTTTTTACTTTAGAAGAAAGACGTAACTGTCGTCATGTATTGAACTTCAAAACACTTAATGTTCACACCTTCAGCAAACTTTTAAATGATTTTAAATTTATTAGAAAATACTTTTGTTCAATACAGTAAATAAGCTTTAATTCATGCAGTAAAATTAGTCTTGAAAACCATTGTTTTAAGTAGAGGAATACAAAGAAACAACTAAGTTTCAAAGTAGTATAGTAAGATTTTTGTATGTATAGCAAATTAATAAATAAGAAGAATTTCAAACACAATAGAAATACATAATTCAACATTAAATTAAATCCACTTGCCAACCTACGTTGCACATAATTTACATTACTTACAGCTTAAAAGGTTTGTTACCTCTGCCATGTAGATACAACTCACACCATTATTTTATTATTCTTAATATTGTTTTAAGTTTTGTTTATAAAAAATCAATCGAAAGCACTTCCTGATTTCAAAATCATGATAGGTACGTCCGAATAAATTATGGTTAACTTATCTGGCTCAATGCAAATTCTATTTTGCTTGAGAAATCAAGACCTGCTGGGTAATTGCGTAACACACTATCAGTAGCAAACAGTTTCATTTTGACAGTTCAACAACATTCATTGCGTTATTTACGTTGTTGAGCAGACAAATTTTTCGGACTTAAGAAGCAGTGGATTAGCAATAAGCTTCAAAATGATTTAGATTGTGATAGATAGTTTGTTACGCAATTAAGGTACAGCTGTATAATTGTCTGCCTAAAAATGACATAAGTTTCAGTTACGATAATACCCTGATTTTGAGATTCCAAATTGCATTTTGATAAATAGTTTCGTTGAGCATAATTAAGAGGGCGTACAACGGTACACTAGCGCCACTCCTTTAAACAAATATTATCTCGTGACTGAGAAGGAATTATGTATAACGGCTCAAAAAGGACCCTCGGTAAGTGTGTCTAGAATTTTCTAATACCTTTTATAAAGTTTCATATTGAGAGACGAAGCAACAAAATTCGATCTAAAGAAACGTGGTCACATTTCTCCAGATCATATTTTGTTGCTGCGTGTCTCAATATGAAACTTTATAAAAGTTATTAGAGAATTCTAGACACACTTACCGATGGTCCTTAAAAGCCGTTTTTCATAATTCCTTCTCAATCACGAGATATTTTTTTTTAAAGGAGTGGCGCTACTGTACCGTTGTACGCCCTCTTAAGTAACAAACTGCACGAGAAGCTTCACATGAAGTTAGTTTACTTACTTAGTATTGAGCTTATCGTACCTTATAGTGATGTAATTAGTTCACGTTTAGTTTGTAAGTATGTAAATGCTATTAGGGATGTGCTTCTAATGACACACTTCATTTCTGGGGAAGTTAAGGCTATGTTTGTATTAAACGGAAGGCTTGCTTAGCTTAACTTGAAACTTAACTTCGATATTTACTTAGTGGCTGCACTGTTTTTTTTTTTTTTGGTGTGTCATCATCAAATAACTTCTTCCGCTCTGGTCATAGCGTAAGGGCTTGTCAGACTTTTACTGACTAAAACCCACCCGTGTTCCTTCAGTTGCCTGTGTGCCAGGTTCACAATAACTCTTTCGAATAATCCGCAGCCCCGGCAGGCATCGGCCCTGTCGGACCCCGTCAATTAGTGCTGACATCTCTTTGAGGCGCGCGTGGAACACGACGCGCCGTCGATCCGGGCCTGGGGGTCTACTCTCTAACTCCGTCAACGACGAGACGGGCCCGTCCGAAGGTAGTCCGATACGATGCAGTAAACCCTACTCCCTATTGATTTCGGACTATTAGGTTTCTAACGGAATCATAGACACTATTCGTGAACGAATGGCGCATGACGATAGAGTTGCGCTATTTTACCGGTCGATTACCGGTTAACTTACTTTGTGGTTTTCAAGCTTAATAAACAAAAAATAATATTGTTATCGTTATAAAATTACCACATTTTTAACAAAAAACTGTTTATTATGTTTCCAAATATAGAACTGAACTATTTTGGCCATTTTTGTCCGGATTGTAGCTTTACCCTGTTAATACCTTTGCCTTTTTTCTTTTTGACGGCAATTTTCAAATGAAATGTCATGTCAGTGTTTATTATTATTTACAACCACACTAAATAATTGCATCAATTCGCAATTTATTAACACGACGCGGGATGTTTTCGTTATTAAATATTAATTAATGTTGTAAAATGGCCCAATCGCTCCAGCAGCAATCCACGCGCAAATAGAGGCCCTCCTCAATTTCATGAGTGAGAATAATGAGTTGGCACGCGGACTATTGAGGGGTGCCGACGAAAGAATTCGTTCAAAAGGCTGTGGGAAAACCTGTGCAACTCCCTTAATTCAATGGAAAGTTGCACAAAGTCTGTGGAGCAGTGGCAAAGTTTGAGTATAATACATTACTCGTCAATATTAATTTGATTTTTAAGTCTTGTCATCAGTAAAGTGCATACAATGATAATCAGTCATCCTCCAAATGATTATCTGTAGGAGTATACTGGCTTGTATATCGTTTTTTATGTAATTAAAATTAACCTACTTTTAGGTGCAGGCTGATAAAAAACATTTAGCCAATAAAGCTGCTGAAGCTGCCAGACATTCAGCATGTGCTACAGGTGGAGTCCCATCGGTAGCAACAACCCTCTCCCAAGCGGAATTGAGGATACTATTAATTATAGGAGAGGGTTTTGGACAGCCACAAGCCAAGGCAAGAGTACCAGCTTTTCCATTGGTAAGTAATAATTAAATTTATAATTTATGATAGTATGTTTGAATGGTAAAAACAACAGCATTAATGCTTTTATAATGCTGTTGTTGCAGTCTTTGCCATGACTTTAAAAAAATTCAATAACAATAAATAACAAATACATAATTATATATTTGTTGTACCCGTCAATGATATTTTGGTTTTTGTTGTAGGTCCACCTGTAATACAAGACCCAGCAGCCATCACACCCACCCAAATATCTGCTGCTATACCTGCCAACCCACTTTCCCAAGAGCAACCCTCAATATCCACTGAAGCACTGGAGCAGGAGCTGCCAATGCAAAATTAGTGAAGTAAGTATTATTGTTTAAGGATTATGTAAGTCATGTTTCAGAAAATTACTTAAAACTGACTGAGATTTATTTTAATTTGTTTACAGCATTAAATTCTCGTTGTGCACATCCACGAGTTCGGCAACACCTCACTGCCGACTCAGCAAGAAGTTGAAGTATTGAGGTGGAAGAACAAAGACTACTAATTGAATCCGGGAGAAATGTGGTGCCTGATGAAATAAGGGTTGTCATTGTGGAACTTTGTAACTTAGTACATAACTAGAAACATTTTAATTGCTAGATATACATATAACTCTTGAAAGTCACAGGGAGAGGCCTTTGCCCAACAGTTGGATGATGCAGGCAGTAACATATCTTTTTTTTCTCCGATGCTCTATAATTGCAACATTGTTCACAATGCTGCAACATTTATTTCCCGAGCTCCTCATCTCTTTTGTTGCTTGGAGTCTGGTCTTCCAACTCAATAATTCACTGAATGAAAGCTTGTCTGTTACCAGCAATTATTTAAGATTCAATTATACAAGTAATAGAAAATGGTATGTGTTGATTGGTAAAAAAAAATCTTTTGATTGTATAATGTTGATTCTTAATTTGAGATTAGTCTAGAATAAAAGAAAATCTATGTATTGTTGATTGTTAATTTTATTCAGATATTAGGTATTTGATATTGAAGTAGACTAGTAAGAGAAACTAAGTTCCTAGTAATCATTTAAGACTTCAATAGATAAATAAAAGAAAACATATAGTGTATTGTTGATTGTTAATTTTATTCAGATATTAGGTATTTGATATTGAAGTAGACTAGTAAGAGAAACTAAGTTCCTAGGAATAATTTAAGACTACATAGATAAATAAAAGAAAATCTATGTTTTGATTGTTACATTGTGTTGTTGAATGTATATTTTTTTTTCAAATTGATTGGTGCTAAATAAAAAGAAAACATTTTGTTTATAAAAACAATACTTTTATTGTGGAAATCTCTTTCTTATGTCAGAATCGTCCTGCGCCAGTCCCAACACCCATTATGTCCTGAAAGCAAAATAAACAGTTTGTAAAATAAATACTCAAATCAATATTATAAATACAAACATCCTATGTATTTATGTATTTATTGACATGTTTTATTAGTAGAGTAGTTTTCTTCTGAGACTGCATAAGTACCTATTTCTGTCCAGCAATTCCGGTAATCTGTCTCTCGCTCTTTGCCCTTGCTGAAGAGCTTGATGAGTGGCATAGACTCATATCGCTGCCCTCCCTGTCTACTGCACTCTAATTGTAGGTCTTCCTCAGAGAGTCAGAGAGGGAAGTTGCTTCTAAACCTGCCCGATTACACATATTGTGTATGACAGCAGGCAATGACAATTTTACCTGCAAAAATAATATGTGCTCTGAAATTTATGAAAAAAATACTGTTCACCTGTTCAATGCATTATAAGGAAAAATATAGTGTAAATTGTGACAAATAACTGCTGTGATGGGTTTATAAAGCAGCTCTCTAGCTGCTAAGAGGCATCTCCATCAGCCTTTTAAAATTCCAAATGTAAGTCTGCTAAGGCCCACTGCACCTTGGTACCTCCCCCGAGCATAAAAGTTGAGTGCAGCAACGATCTAAAAGTAAACAAAATCACCAGTAAATAGAACTCAATTAATTGCAGCATCTTCAATAAATAAGTATTACCTTAGCTTTAGTCCTTCATTCTTGTATCAAACAATTACCTTCATTATTGGATCCACACCATTTCGTCGTATTTGTTGAGGCAAAAGAGGTACTATATGCTCACACAAGTCTTCAAATAATTCTAGCCTTTAGTTCTTTAAGAACTCAACGTCGGGAATACTCGCCAACCGAAAGTTTTGGCGCAAGTATAATCGGCATCGCCTCCGCTCTTCTTGTAGAGCTTCATCGAGCATTCAAAAAAACAGCCATAGGTTCAAGTTTTTGGCAAATTTTAATTTTCGTAGGCAGCACGATAACTATTTTGATGTCGTATCAAATGACATAACGATCCGTCCATACAAGTGTCAAATTCAACTTTTCGGACGGGCGAAAACACATCGGGAGTAGGGTCAACAGTCAAATCGTGTTGTCATTCGTTCTTAGTTCGGGTTCGGGACTAATCGTAAGTCCGTAGGTGATACGGAGTAGGAAACGCCCGTAACGAAGGCCGAAGCTACGGACTTCGTGCTTAGAGAGTAGGCCCCCTGGTCCTTACCAGACGGCGAGCTACCCATTGCTCGCCGTCCGCAAGAGTGGCTACACTTCTGTAGATCAATCGTGTGATAAAGATCAAGGTGCAGTCGTGCGAAAAAATAGAAATATAAATCCAGAACTTAGGTACATTTTAAATTATAATTAATTTACATTTAAAAAAAAAGGTACATTTTAAATATTTTAGGTATGTACGTACACTTATGGCATGAAGGCTATCTCTTACATCATATTTTTTTTGTGTGTTCATTTTCCCAACTGATGTGCTCAAAATATAGTCCGAATAATAACAAAAAAGCTCCGTGAAATATAGGCTCCATTACAGTCCAAAACCATTCCTGTAGTACCAAAAAAAATATGACTTCGTATTCCAACGTCAAAATATTTTCGACCAAATTCCCGGTTTTCCACGCTCTCAGTGTTAAGAGGGCCCTTCCCGGTCCGTCTATCGTCAACGCGAGCATGATTGAAAAGCTTGTTGTTTCATCCAACGCAATGTTTGAAATAGAAGCTAGAGTGAGAACGCGACAACATCGAACGAAAACAGCGGGCAAAGATTTCACAAAACTTGTTCCAGGAAATAGGTACGTGTTTTTGGAAAAGCCTTACAAGTTTGTTGTCATTTAAAATCTTCATTACATGTGCGAGGTTTCTATGAAGATGTTTTCTTTACTTTTATAATTTATGAGTACATTATGAACGGCCAAACTTCAGGTAACATTTGTGCAAAAAGGCAGATTTTTGGAGGCATATACTGAATTTGTTTCTCCAAATTTTGATTTTTAGCTTGCATAGAAACCTAGATAAAGTGCACAAGATACTTATCAGTTCAAAAATTTCAATGAAAGATGTGTGAGAACGCCATAATCACGTATGAGCGTTTGTATGAAAAGTATGATGGGTTTGCCGTTCTTAAGGGGACTACAGGACCTAAACGTAAGTTTTATAATGCCTAAAAGTATATGATCCACTGCACTAAACAAAATCAGAAAAATATATGTTATTCTTCAGGATATTTGCTAATTAGATAGTTTGTTGAAAACATAATACAACTAATTTGATACGATAGAAAAATATCACGAAGATACCTCTAAAATTTTCTTTTAACGATTAAAAACCATACTACTATGCATTAAATCATTCTGATTTTTTGCCAGATTATTCTACAAACAACATACTAACGTAATAGTGTTTTAATTTTTTAATTCAATCAATAGATTTTTTGTAAATAGATAATTGCTTCGTAATTTGCAATAAATTACCAGCGTTGTGTCATCGCGCTTCTCTTTCTTTTCTATGCAGTCCGACAGTGACCGCGCTTTAGCTGTTGTAAGCCTCTTAACCAAAGCAAGCCATCAGTCAGTACGAAACCTCATGTCAATCCGACACACTACTGACTCGTACGTCGAAAGTAAGCTTCGTTGAATTTCTGAACATTCGTTCAAATCAAATCAAATCATTTGTTTGCTTGAATATATGGGTAGGTACACGAGGTGATACACAATTACAACTAAAGTTCTTTAAACCATATCCTACCTTAATAGATGTGCAAATAGCTATTATAATAAAAATATACACATACATAAACTCACGCCTTCCTACCATGGGGTAGGCAGAAATTACAAAACACCAGCTGTTCCGATCCTTTCATATACTACTTTTGCCTTGTTTACATTAATACATCAGGGACGTACACGCACGCGGCTTGCGCTATATTTGTTACATTAGATCGTTAGATTATAGCAGCTTCGTGTATAATTGTAGTTACAAGTGCTATTAGTCTAAATTGGACTGAGCGCAAAACAAATCTCTCTGTGTTATTGGTGGCTTTATTAGAAGCACCACGTGATGGAAAGTGAATTAAATCTATCTCCATTACATATTCGTAGGAAATTTCTGGGAGGCAAATACTATCTTAAATGTATGTCTTTTCGAGAGAGTATTGCGATTAATTTGGATTGAGTCATTAACTTTAAACATTAATAATTCTCAATATTGGAGAGGTAGAAAGCAACCTCTATAGGTCTCAATTTATAACGAGCTTAAATTTTCTGCTGTCCACTCAGTTAGGCTGATTGAAATGTTTTCTCTGGGGGACAAAGGTCAGCAATATCAATGTTCACAAGACTATTAAATACAATATTCCATCTATAACTAAGCCTAAACGACACTTAAGAAAAGAAAGAAAGAAAGAAAGAAAGAAAAATATTTTATTTGGGACACGCACAGGAAATACAAAGAGTAAAAAATAAAAAAGGACTAACCACTACACACACGACACTATGACTGTAACCGTCTGAGACAAATCTGCACAAATTTTATAGAAGAGGAATATGTTGATTTCCATAAGATTTACACAGATGGTTCTAAGAGTAGTGTTGATAGCGGCGCTGCGGTTTGGTATATACAATTTGTAGCGGTATCTACATCGCCACATGCGAGCTATCCGTCACACTTAATTCAGCATATCAGCCTATAATGTTCCCACTGCTGGTACACAGGCCTCCTCTCTGTAAGAGGAAGTGGCCCGTTATCCACCACGCGGGCCCAGTGCGGGTTGGTAGATGTCACATGTCTTTGAATTTTTGGTTCTAGGACATACCGGTTTCCTCACGATGTTTTCCTTCACCGTTTTGAGAGCAGTGGCAATGAAATAATTTACACAAAGTAAAGCGCCTGTCTGGGTTCGAACCTACGACCTACAACTCGTAAGTTGCGGTGGTCACCACTAGGCCACTACTGCTCTCCGTCACACTTAGTTACCCAAAATCCTGCATCGCGCAAGCAGAGTTTACCGCGCAACTAGCATATATACAACGTCCCAATATCAAACGTCGGGCAGCTGCCCACCAGACACAACACCCGTCTGGTCGGAGGATCCTCCCTCTTCTATGGAGGTGTGAGTGAACTGTTCACCCTGTTCCTCATAACTCTATAAATAAAATACAAATATCAAACTTGATATCTCTTGACTTCGATATCTCCATTATGCATGTCGAGTTAATTGCAATAGCAGAGACTCTTTCCTACATTAACTCAATTAGTCCTGATAAATTTGTCATTCTAACAGACTCGAAGAGTTCGCTGTAACACTTGGCTCCGTGCACTTCGTCCGTGCCAGGAGTACCGATACCCTACATAGATGATATTGGAGTCTATATTCAAATTAGGTCAAAAGTCAATTTCGGTAGTTTTACAGTGGATCCCGTCTCACGTGAGGATTCAGAATAACGAAAGAGTAGATCTTTTGGCTAATCAAGCTATGTCAGATTGAATTTCTATATGTTCCTCCTTTATATACAGACTAGCTTTTGCCCGCGGCTTCGCCCGCGTGGATATCGGAAATTATCCCACAGGAACGTACTACCGGGATAAAAAGTATTCTACGTGTTAATCCAGGTTATAAACTATCTGTGTTCCAAATTCCATCCAAATCCGGTAAGTAGTTTTTGCGTGCAAGAGTTACAAAAATCCATCCATCCATCCATCCTCACAAACTTTCACATTTATAATAATTAGTAGGATTATATAAGATTTATAAAACAGCAGTGTGGAGTGAATACTTTAACCTGAGGTCAACAGAAAAGGGAATTTCGTACAAGACCATCCAACCACAGCTTCCAGTGTATAATTGGACTGATCAAAATTTGCTTAGCAGAAGTAATTTAGTTATTGCAGTAAGACTTCGTTCTGGTCACATTCCAACAAAAGAAGTTGGGTTTTCTGATGAAAAAGGGGGGTACATCACACAAATTTGAAGACAGTGGAGTAGTCGAAGATGTGCAACATGTTTTGATGGAGTGTGTGCGGAATGAAGCTTTGCGATTTAGCTTACTTGGTCCAACACATAAGTATGATATTGGAGAGTGTAATGCTATCTTGGCTTGTCCTTTATCGGAACAAGCTAGGACACTGACATTTTTTATTTTAAACTAAATTTTATGCTACAACTGCCTATATTGGAGACTTCCTAAAAAAACCGACCAAGTGCGATTCGGACTCGCACACGAAGGATTCCGTAACAAGCAAGGCAATAAACGCCGAAAAAAACACGTATCTGTATGGAGACCCCCTTTGTTTTTTTAATTTAATTTGTACGATTTGTTGTTATAGCGGCAATAGAACTACACACTCTGTGAAATTTCAAGTATCTACCTATTACGGTTGTTAAGATACAGCCCGCTGACAGACAGACGGACAACGGAGGCTTAGTAATTGAGTTCCCTTGGCACCCTTAGGGTACGGAACCCTAATAATGGCTAATCAGGTTAAATTTTATTCGGTTTTAGGTCTAGTTTATATTTTGACATTGCAATCTTTTCAATACGCTTTTGTGCAATCTTGAAAAGATATCAGTAACTTTTGTGCAACTTGTCTGTGTACTCTAATTGGTTACTCTTAGAGTTTAGTGTCATACATGCTAAGGGAGATTTATGAAAAATTCTCACAACATATTTTTTAATAAAAAGCAAATTACAAACATACGGTCCCTACATAGAAATTCTCATTTTAATCGAGCCGTTCTTGATTATATTTCGATGCAAATACATAAATCAGTATTATCAGAGGTTCGTCACGATTCAACTGTCAATCGGTTGTGTTTTCAATCATTTTCACAAAATCAGTCATCCAGAATTTATACACAAATGTGTAGGAAGTGAATACTGTGGAGGTTTCTGATGAAAAAAACCTTTTTTTTTTTGTAAAATCTATAGAAATTAATGCGAATGTGTGGGTGGTGTTGGGTGGGAGGAATTGGCGCGAATCAAGATCGTCAGAATTCGGCAATTGGATAAAATATGTGTTACTAATGAGGTATTAATATTGGTATACCTTCGGGATGGTTTTGAGCTCAGAGTTACTACAGCGGTGAATATTCATGAATGGGAATACTTAACTTGTACTACGGGACCAACTTTGATTTACTGAGAAAATACTATTTTATTTATTAAGGCGGGTGATATATTTAGAAACCTACTGATATACAGGGCGGTAGGGACATCGACGCATACCCTGTTATCATGGATTCAGTAATTATTCTGAAACCACCTGCGTTGAAATTTAATGACGGTTACTTAAAAAATAAAAGATTTTTTTTTTTTTACCTAATAATTCTATTTTATGCAATTTAATTAGAATACCATATTGTTATTTTAAAGGTCAGGTCATTATATCGTGGTTTATTTTTTGTAATTTGTAAATCCTAACCACTGATAATAAATGAATAAATAATAAATCTATTAGTAAATAAATAACATGTCTGTTATTTATTACTCGTATTTATGTACTAATAGATTTAGATCTTTTAAATCCCTCCTTATAAGAGCATTTGTTCGGGGAAATATTACCATACATAGAATTTACCTGAATTTTTATTTTTTGTGGTTATTGGTAGCAACGAATTTATAAGAGTTTGAATGGACTAATAAATACCTATTAATAAAAAGAAAATAAAAAACGAATGATTATAAATATCAACATAATATGAACAGCTTTCTATATGAGTTACAATAGTAGAACAAAAGAGATCCCGGTGTTCTCGGTAACACGTCAAACTGCATTTGACTAAAAGCTTGGCTAGTATGCATAGTGATTAATTATTCACGTTGGATAACAGGGTTAATACACCTACAGTAAGTTATGTATGATCTACTTAGCGAAAGTAGAACACAATATTTTTTTTTTGTAAACAGAAGCATTTATGTAGATTCATTGATACTTAGACAATGTTGATTGATACTAAAACATAATTATTTCTCTAACATTTTGTCGACAAGCCAAAGTGCCAGCAAACAACATGCCTCTCTCACACTTTGATGCCCACAGACGCTCACAACATAATACACGCTTTACTAAACTAACCTTCAAAACCAACATATTTCTTTCTGCTCACTCGCACTTCGACCCCCAAGTTACAAGCCCTGCTTAATTTGGGGATCAACGGTCAATCCAAAAATTGTGATGTACAAACTTAACTGTGTTAATGTGAAATTACTGTTTGTCTTTCAACCAATTTTTTTTTTGTTAATCAAATTATTCAATTCTTCTTTTTTCTTGTAAATTTGACATTAAAAAGTACATTTTAATGGTCTAATTGAAATAAACGAGTTGACTTTGACCTTACACATACCGTAACAAATTTAAAAAAAGAAACAATATGTGTACTTAAACATTCTTTAATTGAAATTGCGGTTTCAATTGATACCAGGATCTAGCAATATTGCAAAAAAAGAATTGACAACCACATAACTTTAAAATCGCAAACATGCAGTGTTTTAGCAGGGTATACAAACGTAGTATTTTCCTTGAAAAAGAAGACGTTATTTCCCTGAAATGTTACAGCTATAGGTTAATCATATCATCCCGTATAGCAGCCGTACAATTCGTTCACAAGTAAGCCTCTCTATCTTAGGCCTCACTTGTTGCTTCCCCAACAAAAACTAAAACTTGGCCAAACTCCAAACTGACCGGCAACTCCACGAACTACGTCTATCACATTTTACAAACTTGGCAGATCTACACATTAACTATTAAATGTCTTGACTGAAGTTTATTCAAAAGGGTTTCTTCTTGATATGTGCCTTAAAAGTTAAAGACAACAACTTTAGATTTATATTAGGTAGGTAATGAAGTTAGTAAGTTGTAGTATAGTCAAAGTAAAGTTTAAGTTTAGGCTTTGGGTGTAGTCAGGTGAGTTAATGTTACTCCGCTTTGATAGTACCTAAGTTTGTTTTGAAGATCTGTGGTCGTAGGTTACGAAAGGAAGACTTAAGTAGGTCATTGATTTAAAAGGAAACATTTTGGGACAACTTGTGAAATAAAACAGATAGCACAAAACTGGTATTAGCTAATAGTCTTGTAGATAGTTTTATACTCTAGGCATTGCTCTATGGGAGGCAATAGACAACCCGCTGGTACTTGCTTATTGTAACGAGAAAAAGCTCACTGTGATTTTGATAGATTTTTCAGTGGCAGCATCCTAATAGCAACCTTATTCTTACGAAAATAAGTATCACTGTGACTTTGACAGTGATGCAAAATCAGACGTAAAAAAACTGTAAAGGACTGTGGTGTCTGTAGTAGACTTGTAAAGTTTTTTTTTTAACAATATTGATTCTGTGGTGTCTTACATTCAAGATTCTTAAGACATAAAACACATAATATCACGCCTATATTCCCCGAAGGGTAAGGCAGAGGTGGAACTATACACCCACATTTTGCCAGAATAGAATACTCTTTATTATGGACACCATAAAAATTACACATATAAATGTAAAAATTTTACATAGGGTGACACAATGTCCGGCCTTATCGCTAAAAGCGATCTTTTACAGACAACCTTTGGATGGATTTATAGAGGTATGAGGAACAGGGTGTAAAGTTCCCTCATACTCTATGGAAAAGGGAGGATCCTCCGACCAGACGGGTGTTGTGTCTGGTGGGTTACTGCCCGACGTTTGATGTCGGGACGTTGTATATATGCTAGTTGCGCGGTAAACTCTGCTTGCGCGATGCAGGATTTTGCGTGACGTCAGTGTGACGTGTAGCTTGCATGTGGCGTTGCATATGCCGCTACTGATTTAAAGGTAGACGGAGAGACAATACTGCAGGTAGTCAGTAGTGTACTATTTACATATACAATAAATACATACATACCAGTTATGTTTAGTCCCATGTAATAGAAGGCGAGATACTTAAGCCTTGTTTATTTATAATAATTAACACAATTTTGCCCAATACTTATTCAAGAAACCTCGACCTAATAATTCATTAAGTACATCAAACGTCACTGAATCAAAATTTAACGTCTACCAATTTCAACTCCCCTGTTCTAACAGCTTGTAACTGCCATGTCTTCCACCTTTTTGAGATGGCGTCATAAATTCTCCGAAATTGAACAACTGACAAGATATATTAGCGGTATACCTCAGGTAATTGAACGAAGCAGCCAGGGGTAGTATCGGAAGACATTTTATGCGACCACCGGTTTTTAGGGCTGGTAATTTTAAATAAGAGCAGTTTGTATAATTTTGAAAAAAAAAAAATTGAATTTGAATCCTTTATTCAAAAAACATAAAGCCAGTGTAAGTACCAGGTTATTTTTTTATTTATTTATTCTTTATTTAATTAGGGACTCTTATGACGGCAATGCGTAAACCTGGTTCTTAATAAAATTTATTACAATCTCAGCTATAAGATTGATAGGCAATTTCAAATTGAATTTATACTTGATAGTTATTTTAAAACTTAGAATATTTGTCGATTTGTTCTTAACATCCGTTCTACTTTCTTAGTCTCATACATGATATAAACAATGTGTTCATGTATTATGTTTGTCATTATTTTACCCATATTACATACCCAAATGTCCTTTCTTTGGTATTGTTCGTCGAATCGTTGAGCTCTTTAAGTCCTGACTTCCTGAGTTGAGCTGCACGATTACTGACAAATGCGGGCCCTGACTGGACGGGTCCACTCAATCTGTGTGGTTTTTTCCTCAAAAGACCATTTCAGATACGGATCTACATGGTCTTCACTTGATCTGATCAAGATTATGTCTGAACTTTAAAAGAGACTGTGACCTCTGAGTTTGTTTCGGCCTTTCTTCTCAGAGTAGTCAGATAGGAAACGCCGACCTCATCTAGTTTAAAAAATATGATTGACGTGTAAAAGTGTTTGTACAAACCTACTTAAAAAGTAAAATCATTTATCATTGTCTGTTTTAGAATTAATTATTAAAATGCATTATAACAACACACATTAACACGCCAACTGATCTTATTGGGCTCTAGCAGCACTTTAGTTTCCTAGGAGCAGTCCTTAAAAGTTCTCAAGAAACGCGTATGCATAGGTTCGTGTTTGATACGGATTTGTAAGTTTAAATTGCATAATTACTGTAAAATTGCCTAGACTTTCAAAAACCTTTACGTATTAAGTACCTTAAAATTAAGGGGAAATCATTTTATTTACTTTTTTTCTTTCTTACGAAGAGCAGACAATATAAAAAATAAGGATTTTTGTACCTTACAAAAAGAACCCCTCCTTATTTATTAACACAAGTTTTGTTTAT
Organism: Dryobotodes eremita; assembly: GCA_917490735.1. NCBI lineage: Eukaryota > Metazoa > Arthropoda > Insecta > Lepidoptera > Noctuidae > Dryobotodes > Dryobotodes eremita. Next base: position 17,166,479 of record OU823265.1, on the reverse strand, counting down.
ATTAAAATAAGTACGTTTAGTATCTATGAGCCTGAGTTGCCTGAAAATAAATTTATTTATATTATTATATTATTTAAATCCCGTAATCGTGACAAAAAACAATACCAAAACATAAGCAGGTACTGTTTACAACTATCAGCCTGTAGTGTCTCACTGTTGGATAAGATTAACCGTATTTTATTTATTTACTATAATTTACTGACTGGGCAAGTCCACTCAAATCTGTGTGGTTCTTTCCTTGGTTGGTCGACTTAGTTTCAGTACGTCCTTTTTGGGTAACCACTGAAAATCAGTGCTGTGCTGTGGATCATAGCACAGCATCATGCTGAGTGGAAGCCTTCTTGTCACAGTCATGACGTGCAGCTGTCGACTATTTCTGTTTTGTGCTTGTGATTATAGATCTATTTTGTTTTTATTTTTCTTTATTGTTACAGCAATATTTTTTTTTTTTTTGTAAGCACGTGGTTCTGTGACAAATAAACCAATTTTTCTTTCTTCTTTCTCTCTTAAAAGATAATGTGCCCATTTCAGACACTAATCTAGTGTCTGAAATAATTACATTGTGCTCACATGATCTGATCAAGATTGTGTCTTGACTTAATTAAAAGAGACTGTGACCTCTGAGTTTCAGCGTTTGTTCTCAGAGTAGTCGGATAGGAACCACCGACCTCATCTAGTTTTAAAAATATTAGTGACGTATAAAAGTATTTGTATAACCATAGGTAGCTTACTAACAGAAATAAACAGCATTTATTGTTTGAAAACTTCACTTCCCGTCTACTCAGAAAGTCGTCGACACCTCGAACAACTATCAGCCCTGTATTAATGCCAATAAATATTTTGTCAAGTTGCGCTGCGAGTGAGGTGAAACGCAATAAACTTGCGTACCGCCTGTAAACCGCCTGTTAACCAGAGTCTCGTTTCATAACGTGTTTTGTTTTATCGCTGTAAGGTTGAGGTAGAGGAGAAGAGCGACGGAGTGGAGGTTTAAAAAATGTGTGTTCTCTAATTTAAATTCATTTTGATCACATTAATATCGTCGTTTCGTTTTTTAAACTTATTTTCGACGATGGATTTGCTTTTTTTTTTTTCATTTTGCTTTTTCTGTAATAATGGTTACCTGTATCTGTAACATTTAAGACAGACTAGCTGCTGCCCGCGGCTTCGCCTGCGTTGATGCTGGAAATTATCCAACGGGACCGTGCTGCCGGTAAAACAGTAGCCTATGTTACTCCTTATAATATCACCTATATGCCAGTGAAAGCCCCGTCAAAATCGGTCCAGCCGTTTCGGAGATTACCCGGAACAAACAGACAGACAAAAATTAAAAAAAATGGTATTTTGTTATAAGTCCCGTATCATCGTTTCATATGCATTTAGTAAAAAGCTGTTATTTTGACATTACAAACAGACACTTCAATTTTATTTATTTGTATAGATTAAACAGTCTCATTAAAAGGCAAGTCACAATACCATAAAGAAGTAAAATGTGAGTTTTTCCTCTACTTAAATAATTTATAATATTAATTCTGAACGTCAACTGGTAGTGTAGGTCTGAAATTGTTTATATTAATATAATTTTTTTAACCTGACGAAGAATCAATTGGTTTTACCACATTATAAAAGACAGGAAGGATTCTGTAAGGAACAAGTCTCTTCAAGGAATTTTCAAAGATTGGAGACTCAAGGAGACGAGGAGAGCTATTGTCAATCATTTTGATTTCTGGAGCTATTGTGTTAAATTTGGGAAGTGTCAGATGTCTGTCAGTACTGTTCGCTAAGTATAGTTCACATTTCAAAAGGTTGAGATCAAGGTCAATGGAATGAAGTTAATCTTTTATGAATTTTACGTCATTCAAAACAGTTTCTACATCGCCTCTCAAGGTTTCATCATCAAGATACCCAACATTAAATTTGGAATTGAACTGCCGAATAATTGGGTGAATGGCTAAACTAAAAATCACTGGCCCGAGGGGATCACCTTGTTGACAGCCAACAGCAGATTCCAGAAGATTGTTCTGATACAGTAATTTCAAGTCTCTAGTTTTTTAATTATTTTGTTATACCTTTTATTAATTGGACACTGACGATCGAGCTGGTCCACAAATTCAAGTTCGCTTAGCGCGCGATCGAGCGGGCTATGCTCGGAGGTTCTTTGAAGGATAAAATCAGAAATGAAATTATCCGGAAAAGAACCAGAATTATCGACATAGCTTGCAGAGTGCGCAAACTGAAGTGACAGTGAGCTGGCCATGTTTGTCGAAGGACCGATGGCTGGTGGAGCAGACGATCCTGGAGTGGCGACCGCGTATCGGCAAGCGTAGTGTGGGACGCCCTCCGGCTAGATGGACCGACGACCTTAAGAAAGTGGCTGGGACAGACTGGATGCGGAAGGCGGAGGACAGGGTGTTGTGGCGTAGCCTGGGAGAGGGGTACACTACATAAATACGAAAAACTTTATTCCGGCAGTCACAAATACGAATTTCAAAATACGGATTTTCATAATTCCGAATGGTTCAAAATTCCTAATATAACAACTCCGATTTATCATTCATCCTATTTTTATCATTCCAAAATTTCAATATTCCTAACTTTTATAATTACTATTCTCAAAATACCGAGTTTCAATAAATCGAATAACAAAAAGTCCGACTTAATGATAATTCGAAACAACAAAAATACGAATTCCGATTATTAAAGTACCGATTAATTAGAATTCCGAAATAAAAAATCCGAATTAATTAAAGAAAGTAAAATAAATTTAAGTGAAATCGAAAAAATTATTAACGGTGAGCCAACAAAACTGAAACGAAGAAAGTAAGTATGTAGCTTAAGAAGAAAAGATTTAAAAAAAAAATTAAGAAAAACTATATGATGAAGTACATTTTTTGCGGTGTATTGGTTCTCATTTAGAACTATGATTGTTTACTTTTTAATAAAAATATTTTCTTTCGTAAAAAATATTTTCTTTAGCTGGTCATAGTTCTAACTGAACCTAATCCTAATGATTCACCAACAATAGAGGGGATCTGGCGCTCTGCGGACGCTGCCGTGGTACACTCGCTTCGCTCGTTCGCCTTCGCGCTTTATTGGTCACAGTTCTAACCTAACCTAACCCAAATGATTCACCAACTATAGAGGGGATCTGGCGCTCGGCGGCCGCTACTTCGGCACGCTCGCTCCGCTCGCACGCCTTCGCGCTTTAATGGTCACAGTTCTAACCTAACCTAACCCAAATCATTCACCAACAATAGAGGGGACCTGGCATTAATGGCCACTGTTCTAACCTAACCTAACACAAAGGATTCAATAACAGTAGATGGTACCCGACGCAGGTATATAGAAGAAGAAGAAGAAAACACAAAAAAAAAATATGAATACACAAATATTAATAACAAAACAGACGTTTTTAAATTACATTAAACGTTACTTATAGACTCTGAATTTTTTTGCGTAACTGAATATTATATTAATTGAATCAGAATCAGATTCCTAATTTTAGTAGTTTATTCGAAGTATCGGAATGTCGTTTTTCGGACCGAGAACCCATCGAGCATTTGATTCTTCGAACGTATAAAAATCCGAAAACAAACAAATCGCATTTACGACTTTCCGTAGAATCAATTCCGTGATTTTTTATAATAGACATTATAATTATTCTTAGGTATTATGAAATTCGGACTTTTGAAAATCGAAACATCGAAATTCGGAATAAAATATTTCGGAGTATTTGGGTATGCCCCTGGGAGAGGGCTATGTTCAGCAGTAGAATGCGATAGGCCGAGTTGATTGACCTTTTAATAATTCCTTTTCACTTACTTTTTTCCGCTATCTGTAAAACCTCGCCGAGAAATCGCGGAGGTTCATCTTATTTGATTTCATAAGGGCGCAGGTATAGAATTACGATGTTTTATATCGTTCGCGGGTCTATTGCTATTTCAGTATATCCTGAAACGAGTTTCACTAAACTATTTAACATAGCTTTTTGAATTGGTTAGGGTTATATTTAGAATCGCATTCCTTGGTTTTTCAGAATTAAAATAAAGTGTACATAAATAACAACTTATACTTAATTTATTAATAAAACATAGCATAACATCACGCCTGTAACCCCCGAAAGGTTAGGTAGAGGTGTACCTATAGTACACCCACATTTCGCCAGTTATGTTAAAATCCCATATAATAGGGGGCGAGTCTATTGCCATCAACCGGGCACAAATCCAGACTGCGGGCTGCTATTGAGAAATTCTTGATGGAAAAACGCAATAACACTTTGCCCGACTTGGGCATCGAACCCAGGACCTCACGCTCACCAGTTGTGCTTACGACCACTGGACCAACGAGTCAGTCAGTAATTAATAAAAAGGAAAATATAATTACCTAACTTTACTAAAACTATTAACAAACCAAAACAGCGCCGAATAATAAAAAGAACGGTATTTGTAAACCTAGTGATTATTATTTTATTATTTTCACTGTATTTATCCCCTAATTAAAATCTGAACAGCGTTGTGGACTGTAATATTGTCTGTGTTTTGTGTATTTCATGATTTATATAGTACCTGTTTGTTGTTCCATTTCAATAAAAAAATATATTTAAAAATAGTTCACTCACTCACATTCTATCGACTGTTAATTGAACCAAGAATGAATCGGATTTAAATCTTTTAAAATTTGTAAATTTTCGCGAGCATTTTGCCTTTTCAGTCATGTTTTTAAACTTAGATCAACGCTTAACATATTTCAAAAGAAAATGGCCCTTACCCGCATATTTTTAGCCATGTAACCTCAGGGCACGCTTTCAATTCTCCTCTTTAATTTCAAAAGGAATAAAATATAGTAGAATACTCGGACAATAGCATTCCAAATCATTAAATATACGAAATAAGACTTTTAGATACATGTCACTCCCGTTGACATAGGTCCACCTTATTATTTAAATTTTCAACGAAATATATTCAATTATAACGTCACTTTTCCAGACGCTAGCGTGCATACATTACTGCATTTTGGATGATATTCTTTATTTAGACAAGTTTTCATACCCTATTGAATTGCAAAGTGAAGATAAAAATATATACTAAAAAAACTAATTGAATATTAAAAATAAAATATCCTAACGAAACCTATTAACAAACTAAAACATGGCCTCGAAAAATTCCTTAGCATAATACGTTATTTTGATTCTGAGGCTAAAATTAAAACATCGTAGACGCTCGTAGCATGACGCCTACGTCTCGTAGCAAAGCGCAATGCTACGCATTTGCTACGAAATAAGTATGCACTGAAGATGTTGACGTACTCATAACAATAGGGATGATTTTGTTAAAAAACTTACATAATTGTTAAACATGATTATTCAATTAAATAATTAAGTCCTATAGGTAAGTTTGTCGTTCGGTGTAGTGAAAAATGTCGTGTGGAAAGTTTTGAGTGTGAATTTGATGATACGGGAAGACCAAAGAAACAATGGATCATCATCATCATCATCAGCCTTCAACAGTCCACTTCTAGACATAAGCCTTTCCAATTGCACGCCATTTAGCTCGATTCTCGGCAACTCTCATCCAGCTGCTACCAGCCAGCCTACGAAGATCGTCGCTCCACCTAGCCTGAGGGCGTCCTATCTTACGTTATCGATTTGCGGTCTCCACTCAAGAACACGTCTACCCCAACGGTCATCGATTCTACGGCTAATATGGCCGGACCACTGCCGCTTCAGCTTGCTTATTCTGCGAGCTATGTCAACAACTTTGGTTCTCTGCCGGATCACCTCATTCTGGATTCTATCCCTCAGAGAGACTCCAAGCATAGCTCGTTCGATAGTTCGCTGAGCGACCTTGAATTTATTGACCAGCAGTATCGTGAGTGTCCACGTTTCAGCTCCGTAAGTCATAACAGGCAGGACGCACTGATTGGAGATTTTAGTCTTTAGGCTCTGCGGAATACGTGACGAGAAGACTCAACGAAGCTTCCCAAACGCTACCCAGCCCAGCCGATTTCTTCTGGACAACAATGGATGGACTGTGTCAAAGATGATATGGATAGAAAGGGGGTGATTTCTGACGATTCATCGAGTAGTATTTGGATGAAAAAGTGTACTGCGCAGACCCTAAATGAATAAAGATAAGGGTAGGGGAATGATGAGGAAGTACGTTTGTCGTGATATCAATGTTACAAGACTATTTACTGTACCAACCGAAGTTGGCAAATATTACGTCACCAAACCCAATAAAAAGTCTCCGTTTCTGCCATTCTAAGACAGTTCCAAACAATAACATCTATCGTCTATCTGTGCTGGTCTTCAAACATTTACTTAAGACTGCTCTCAAGACGTTCGCAAGTTTTCTCATAAGGAGGAGACGTTCCGATTGAGCTTCGTGTTTGAGTTGGTTTTTATCTTTGTACTATGTTTTAGACATAGATTTAATTTTAATCTACGAATACTAATACTTTTATACATATCTATATGACGGAGAAGGTATGTCTCTCTCGTTATCATCAGCTATATTTAAACTACTGTGGGCGTACTATGGGTAATGTTGGTTATTGCGCAATAGAAAAACCGTTTACAGTTCAAATCAAATTATAATTTTACGAACATATTAATCACACTAGCGAATCACACACTGTAGGTATACGACACAACTATACGGAACGCGCGACAGTTTCTAAACGTGTTCACTGCTTAACCGCCAACAGCAAACTCTGCTTTACTCTGGCCAAGCGTTAGCGTTATAGACTCTGTCGATCACCACCTGGTGGCGCTGGCGTCCCGATTGGTCAAAGTCAAACGATTGATTTAACGTATTTCCGACATAATTATACATATTATAAATAAAAGTCTCTTTTCGTGTCTGATTTTGTAACCAAATTGTTCTTCTAAACTACGCAACGGATTTTGAAGCGGTTTTCACCATCATTTAGAGAATTTATTCAAGAAGGTTTATGTCTATATGATATTAAAGAACAAGAGTTTTGTCAAGTCGCTAAAGCCATGCGAAGCAGGGGCGGGTCGCTAGTATATAATAAAATATGCGAAAGTAACTATGTCTGTCTGTTACTTTTTCGCTTCTTAACGGCTGAACGGATTTCGATGTTTGACACACAGGTAGACCATAACCTGGGTGAGGGCATAGAAAGAAAGAAAGAAAGAAAAATAGGTTTATTTGTCACAGAAACACGTCCACACAAAAAAGATAATTAGTTCTAATAATAAAGAAAAATAAAAACAAAATAGATCTATAATCACGAGCATAAAACAGAAATAGTCGACAGCTGCACGTCATGACTGTAACAAGAAGGCTTCCACTCAGCATGATGCTGTGCTATGGGGGACCCACAGTACAGCACTGATAGGATAGTTTTTATTTCGGTAATATGTTCCCGTAGGATAATTTCTGACCTCTATGCGGGAGAATCTGTGGGAAAAAGCTATAATAGTGAAATAAGAACAGGTTCTGATCCCCGAAGGGTTAGGCAGAGGTGTACCTATAGTACACCCACATTTCATCGGTTATGTTAAGGTCCGATGTAAAAGGGACGAGCCTGTTGCCAACAACTGGGCTAAAACTAGACTCATGGCTGCTTTTCTTCCTGCGAGGGTCGCGGATTTCTCCGAAAGGGTTACCCTGGCCCTGGCACACAGGCAACTGAAGGAGCACGGGTGGGTTTTAGTCAATAAAAGTCTGAAACGCCATTCCGCTCCGCTCAGAGCGGGAGAAGTTATTCGATGATTTCCAAACCAAAAACAAAAAAGAAAAATTGCTGCTATTTTTATAATAAAAAACACTTTGTCCCAGGAAAAAAAAAGGATCCTATACTCAGTCTTGCGTTGACCAAAGAGGCTGTCAATCAGTTCCATTTACGGAATTTAAATAAAAAAGGTTACTAAAAATATTTTAACCACAAATCCTCTGCCATAAATAACGCCAATTTTTCATGTTTGACAACGATATTATATCCATTTCGAGATGAAAAACATACAACTCTTGAGCAAATAGCCGTCCTTTGTGTTAATGATACTAATGGACAGCCGCCATTTATATTTTATTCCCTACAATTTTATTTTATTTAAGCTCTTGGATTTGGGCGTTGGTAATGTAAGCATTTTTAAATATAGCTACATTACAGGCTTAACGTTTTAAAAGGGTAGGTAATTGCAGGCACACGATACAGTTAGCTTTGTCTTGTGGGATACGTTTCCTTGTAGGTATTACAGCCGGTTTATTCTGAAAAAATCTCATCCTGAAAACTAAATACTACTCAATAATTTATTTGCATTCCACAATGTGTACTTAGGTGGTAACTTAAAATTATATGTGATCATTATGGACCCCATCGGGCACAGGAAACATAGTAGCAGAGAGGCAGCTTTCAAAAACTTAGCTTATCACTTAAAGTAGTTAACAGTCTTCTGAACTAAATATAATAATATAAACCTTATTATAGTTAACTGTACTAAACTTATTTAGACATGTTAGCATTTATATTTTGTCGTTTAAATAATCGTTTATAAAGTAATAAAAAAAATCTTTAATATGGTTTTTTCGTCGTTTATGTGAACTGAGCTTCAAGTGATGTATCAATAGTGTGCATCCCTAGCATCAGGTGCAGGCGCGGATACAGGGGGGGGGGGGGGCAACGGGTGCAGTTGCCCCCCTCCTGCAGTTGTTTCGACCCACCTGAGTCTAAAATTCTAAATTGTATATATAAGTTGTAGTCATCCTCGAAAAGGGAGGCACATTGTTGAGTTTACAGAAAATAGGTGCCGATGGTTTTTTTAAAAGGGCTTTCATGGCTTGAGATATTCAGCCCCTCATACCTCATCCCCATCCTCCCAGAAATAAACATTTGCCCCCTTTGAGCTAAAACCTAGATCTGCGCCTGATCAGGTGGAATGACCAATGACCAAGATTATGTCTGGACTTTAAAAGAGACTGTGACCTCTGAGTTTGTTTCAGCCTTTCTTCTCAGAGTAGTCAGATAGGAAACGCCGACCTCTAGTTCTAAAATATGATTGACGTGTAAAAGTGTTTGTACAAACCTACTTACAGAAATAAATTTATTCATTTATTTATTTAAATTCATTTATTCATTTATCATTCAATGATAGCTCACTTCTCAAGTTTTCACGGTGAGATTTTTAAAGAATCGACCGGCAGGTTGCGGTGACCACATACTATTTATTTATTAGACTCTTCATCAATGAGTAGGTACACTATTACTTAAAATATGAACATGGTAAACTTAAGTCTATGTACCCCATTACTTAAAGAAAACCACAGCATGCACTACAGCACTACTATCGGGTAGGCTTTAGGCTTTTTTGCCACCCAAGAACATAAAAAATTAAGTAAACTAATATACCGTTTCTACTCTGTATAAAAAGAGGCTTTTCTTTTGAAACGTCCAAAATCTAGTCGCCATCTGATCTCTGCGACAATCAATGTCAAAAACTTGTCAAAAATCTAGTCGCCATCTGATCTCTGCGACAATCAATGTCAAAAACTTGTCAAAAATCTAGTCGCCATCTGATCTCTGCGACAATCAATGTCAAAAACTTGTCAAAAATCTAGTCGCCATCTGATCTCTGCGACAATCAATGTCAAAAACTTGTCAAAAATCTAGTCGCCATCTCATCTCTGCGACAATCAATGTCATAAACTTGTCAAAAATCTGGTCGCCATCTCATCTCTGCGACAATCAATGTCATAAACTTGTCAACAATCTAGTCGCCATCTCATCTCTGCGACAATCAATGTCATAAACTTGTCAAAAATCTAGTCGCCATCTCATCTCTGCGACAACCAATGTCATAAACTTGTCAAAAATCTAATCGCCATCTGATCTCTGCGACAATCAATGTCAAAAATGTAGGGAAATTAGAAATATATTTGACGGATTGAGTATGAGATTAGATTGCGACGGTTGTTATAGAGGTAAAAGGTATTTACAAGGCAAATGTGAGCTGAAACGCCGAGTGAGGAGTTGAGAACGCCCTAACATAGTGACCTTATTGGTGATGTTGTTAATCAATCAACGAATTTCTTAATGACAAAATTGTTGACTAAAATATTGTTTATGACTTATTTAATGTAAATTATATGACCGTAATAATTATGTCTAATAATAAATGTAGTATGAGGTTGACAAAAACTTGACATGTTAAACTGATTTTGATTTATTTAATGTTAATTGCATTACCGTAATAATTATGTATAGGTAATAATGAATATAAAATGGGATTTACTTAATACACTATTTATACATAAAAAAATTATTAAAAACAAAGAATTGTACTCCCCATGGGTATGTTACAGTGATACAATAATGCTAATGGTAAGAACTGACTTTTCACCTTTGACAAACGTTCAATAAATTAATTAATGAAAAAATTTAATAAATAAAATGTTCTTCAGATAGGTCAGGTGCGTAGTCCTCCCAACCAGCGTGCGTGTATGACCAGATGTATGAACGTAAAAGGAGTGTGTAAAGATCGTAGCAGGTGGCGCTCTGTAGGTTCTGCCTACCCCCATGGGAAGAAGGCGTGAGTTTATGTATTGATCAAACTTTTATTCAAAAGACATTTCTCGCAAAATACATTATGCATTCATCTCAACGGAACCGATGTCCAAAATTGGAGTATGTATGTAGTTCTCAAAAATACGGGAATTTCCCGTCTGTTATATTACTATGCCGATTCAACCTACGTAAAACCTAGTAAATTATAATCACAAAATCCCTGCAAAAAAGTAACAAAAAATTCTCAGTTTTTAGGCTCAGTTTCGAAGCGTTTCAACGCAATCTCCCCTGGCTGCAATCTTCCAGCCGATTGAGTTACGGCCTCGGCCTATGGCTAGATTACCGCGTTAATAACTAAAATTTTTACTTACCCCCTCATTAAAAATGCTGATAGATACAATCGTTGAAAGATGCTTGGGCAATTTTGTGGAAATTATTTCTTAGATGAGTTTAGCTGAAGTTGAGTGTTTTCCGTTTGTGTTTATTATAGCTTAGGAAAATATAAGGCTCTAATGGGGGTTATCGTTTTTGTGCTCACCAGTTGGCGCCACTGGCGAGTAAGGTCCTGTCAGTACTTTTACTTGATGTTTTGGATATGTTTTAGTACCCATAAATTCATATTAAGCTTATTTTATTACATTTTAAAACTTCAAATGAATATTTCGATTATAATGTTCCTAAAACTGGCAAGCATGAAGCAGACAAATATTATTCTTCCTTCAAGTGCTACCAAATTAGATCCTAACTTTTTACTTAAAATCTTAAGCTATAATTAATTAGGAATGGCACAACCATTACAACAATTACGAATCATTGGTTAAAATCCGTGATAAAAAATCCCGCAAACAGTGAACGTTCAGTATATTTGACATCTAGAGATCTTACTCCACACTAGCGCCTCTATTAGCGGCGAACTCAAGCGCGATAGCCGTCAGTAGGTATCATTAAGGTAAGTTCAGGAGGCTGGGTTAATTGAATTAGGATATGTTTTTGGTTAAGTACACGCTAGGAATTTCTCCTGTGTCGAAAGTACTTTTGCGACACACAAAGGTCACACACATCACTACACTATCAATATATCATACAAAGAAATATGTATGTTTTTTTCTTTATCTTTGACACGCAGCGCAGATATCAATCGCTCAGCCTATGCGTCATCCAAGCCGTCCATCATACTTTTTTAACCCGTGCTTGTATCATAATCCTGCAATTTTCTTTCATCTTTACTCGAACTAAAACAGCAGCAAAGTATGATCATTATAATAAATATTCACATAAATCATTCAAATTAGCTGCTCGCAAACTTTAGGCAGCTCCTGAACTAACCGCGCTTCAACTGGTTAAAGTAAACATGATTAAAAAAAAGAACAACAAGTTTAAACATTATTGGGATAATTTGTTTATTGTTTGCAAACCAGTTTCCGTCAATATTTGATTTGTAAAGTTTAACCTATGAATTTTATTAGCTTTTGCTAGCGGCTTCGCCCGCGTTGGTATCGGAAATTATCCCACGGGAACGTACTACAATAAAAGTATCCTATGTGATAATCCAGGTTATAAACTATCTGTGTGTAAAATTTCATCCAAATCCGTTCAGCCGTTTTTGCGTGATTAAGTAACAGACATCCAAACATACAAACTGTCACATTTATAAGGTTATATCCTTAAGTAGGATTAGCATAATTAATTTAGAGTGACGTGCAAAAATGTCACACCTGTAATAAAAGGATGGGAACAAACCAGCGGGGTAATTACGTACCACAGTCACCATCCCAAAGCCATAAATTTTGACAATTCATTGCGTTAATTGCGATATCCAGACGACGAATTTTTCAATCATTATGAAGCAATCGATTATGTATTTCCTTCAAAATCCTTGGGATTGTGATACAAAGTGTATTAAGCAATTCGGGTGCTGACTGAATAAACGTGGTAAAATTACGCGCAATTTCCGTTGCAGACGTGCAATTTTTCGCATAGTTTTCGCTCCATTATAACTTGCTACGAGGGAACGGAATTACAAAGGAATCTTTTCCCCGTTTTTCCTGAGATCTGTTCTTGTTCCTCGTCTCAAATGAACTGTCGTGTAGTTAGTCGAATGAAGAGTTTACCGGCTCTTCATTCGAAGGTGTCGTAAAGTCGGCTTAGTTTGAGTAATCCTTTAATTAACTTCGTGTGATCAGTATTAAAGGGTTTAATTTTGGTTTACCGGCACATTGTAGGTACTGCAGGGCTCCAGAGCTCTACAGTACCTACAATGTGTCAATAGGAAGCAGCTGCCAATAAAAATGCTAATCTGAATATTTAATCTATTTAGTAGCTTTTGTCCACGACTTCGACTGCGTGGAAGTCGGAAATTATACCATGGAAACGTACTATTGGAATAAAAAGTATCCCATGTCCTAACCCAGGTCATGGTCTACCTGTGTGCCTAATATCGAAATCCGTTCAGTCGTTGAGGCGTGAAAAGGTTACAGACAGCAGATAGAATTAGTATGGATTCTAAATTTGCTTGAGTGCCCAAATCCAGCCAGAACAATTAATTTTTCTGCCAGCTTGCATGATGTAAAGAAAGAAAAGAAAGGAAGAAAAGAAAGAAAGAAAAGAAAGAAAGAAAAGAAAGAAAAGAAAGAAAGAAAAGAAAGAAAATAAAGAAAAAAAAGAAAGAAAAAAAGAAAAATGATAAATATTATTATGATGATAATGATGATTTAATAAGTACCTAAATAATTTCTATAATGTAATTTTGTTGAATATTATCACGGTTAATGCCCCATCTCTTCCTACCAATTTGTACGCCACGATATGCGGCTGAATATGTTAGAACTTTTCTGTATCTTTATTATCTTGCATGCAATGTATCATGTACACCATGTTTAAACAAATAAAATTTAACTTACTTAAAGAAAGAAAAAGTATTTATGTAAAGGTTTCGTTTGGCAGATCTCTAGGTACAGTACATAACTTCTGGCTGTGGCCACGGCTTCATAAAAATTAGGAGACAAAGTCGCCCGCTGTGTTGGGTGTATAAGGTTATCTTATTACAGGCTTTTATGAATCGACGGTGTGCAAAATAAACAGAGCCTTACGTTCAATTTACAAGTTATTAAAAACTTGATTGGGATATCCTATCAGACACGGGCGCCATGTTTTTATTTAATAGAGATTATAAGTTATGTAGACTATAGTATTGCAAGGTAAGGCTCCTACGAACCGGCGCGACACGCGACGCGACACAAAGGCACCGCCTATCGCGCGACGAGCGCTGCCTTTGTGTCGCGTGCGATTCGCGTCGCGTGGCGCGCCTGTTTGCAGGAGCCTTTAGTGTTATTTAATTGTTTTTTTAATAACATTATATCACGCCTGTAGTCCTCGAAGGTTTAGGCAGAGGTATACTTATGGTACACCCACATTTCGCCAGTCATAACGTGGTAGTCCCATGTAATAGGGGGCGAGCCTATTGTCATCAACCGGGCACAAATCCAGACTCCGGGCTACTAGTGAGAAAACCAATTGCTTTATAATTAATTTAAGAAAATGCTTCTCTAGGAATTTCTCCTGTATCGTGGGCCTACAGAACAACTGTATTTAGGACATACAAATATTTATTCCGGGAATGGAACCTGCTATCTGTAGTGTAGAAACCGATCACTTAGCTACTGCGCCCACCGGCAAAGATTAAATGCTACTAGTAGCTATAGTAAATCACATAATGCGTTCTAATGAGGAAGTTACTGATGGATTTTGGCTAAAGAATAAGCAGATAACGCAGATTTCAAAAGATTTAAGAGGTGTTTTGTCTCACGCAAGATGGTCGGCTGCAAAAAGAGATAAAGAATACAATGACGTTTGTTTTGACATATACTTTTGACACATGTCATTTACAGATACTAATATTGACGTATGTATATTTGGGGAAGGTCGTTCAAGGCTAATTGTAGATGGCGTGATTATAGCTAGGTCCCTACGGCCTACAATAAATTTGACATTTCGTTCATTCGTTCCATTTCGTGTTCATCCATGAGTTTGGTTTTCTTTCATTATTTCGTTATTTTCGGTGATTTCAATATTTTAAATCAAGTATTTGACATGGAAAGTGTCCGAATTTTAAACCTTAAATATTTCCTCGTAATCACTTCCTTCAAAATGATTCTGACAGAACCTCGAACACTGTTTAATTTAAAAATATCTCTACGAATAGCTTTAAGCCACAATCTTCAATTTTAGTATTTTTGGGGAAAAGGTGGACTCCAATTTCGGAGTACTTATTACACTACAACGCGTCATTTTCGCAATTTTGACAGTTGCCTTCCCCATACACTTTAGACATTGACAGAATGGTCGACATCGGCTTTGCTTTCCACAATAAAAAATAGAATACAATAGACGTATGTATATATTTACCAATAGTTTCTTCAGAAAATACCTAACACCGTATGAAACACCAAGAAACAATGCAAAACAACCCAACTCAACATAATTTGATCGTCATTACCTAATGTTAAAAAGTTGGCAACTCCTACGCAATTACGTCACTCAGAAGTACTTTGTATATTATTAAGGTTGCATTACGATGTAAATATGTAATGTTAGTCGTGCGATATGGTTACTTAAAGGGCGTTCATCCTGGTATTATTCGGGGATGGGCAGAGTAAGCGGAAAATAGCATAGTAATGGTACCGAGTATTATTAAGCATTAAAAGCAATGTGAATCTAAAAGAGTGTATTTAAAATAATTATAAGTACAATCTCCTGCAGGTCAAGCTATACGAAACTGTCAAATTTCTTCAAACGACTTTAAACCTTAATGTGTTGATGGTTAAGTTCAAAATCAAATGATAAAACCTGAAAGTTTGTGGTAACTTGATGTGTTGGCGACTGTACCTACAACTGTTAGGAATGAACACTGGACTTCTTGCTCGCTAGTCTGCATCTGCACCACTGAGTCAAGAAGTCATTCCTTTCACAAGCAGAGGGCTAACTATGACTGGGGGATATCGTCAAGAGGGTAGTCTGTAGTCTGTAGATAGTGTCCTAATGTCAGTCAATAGGTGAAGCAATCACCAATTCATTAGCCAAAAGGTATGATTACAATCAGGGACTATTTGCCTATTTAATAGGATAATAGACGTTTTAAAATGTTTTCTTCACTTTTATATTTTTTTCTTCCCTAGAAAATCCACACACATAAAACCTAATTCCCAAAACATTATATAAAGGTCACCCTAAATTATTAAATACGGACAGGGTTGTCCCCGAGATTTAGGGATGTCACTAATTGTATTAAACTCACACACGGTCATTTAATAAAATCTAAACCTTCATACAAATTCTGAAAAGAGCGAAGAAATCTTTATTTGTTACTTTGGACGCTTATTTATTTGGGTTGAAAGGGAAAATGCGTAAATGGCGCGGAAATTAAAGGACTCTTGATCGCCTTAGGCTGGTTTTAATTGAGGTTTTTGATACTCATGTGAAGGGTGGTTCAGAACATGTTTTGGTAGGATTACGGTCATATGTTTTTTTATTGATATTTCCGGTGTAATGGGTCGTGTGAATGGGGCTATATCAAGTGTCGTTGAATTCAGTCTGCTTTGAATTTTTTTTTTTTAATATTTAATAACGTTAATAATTATAACTATTGAATATTATAATTTTCCAACAGAAGTAATAAATAAAGTTTGTGTGCGAGCAACACTAAAACACTTGCGGATTTGACACAATTAGACTCATACTCAAAGTCAAAGCATTTATTTCAATTAAACCATTTACAGGCACTTTTGAATAGTCAAAGAGTCGGTCAGTTAGTCAGAAAGTTGAAGCTAGTTGCCCATTCCAAATCGTAGATCTCTATGGAGGAGAACGTGCATGAAACTCCAAGGACACCCTTTTTAAATCAAGATATTACAAAATCCTGGGTACATTATTCTTGTTGCTTCTTTATGTGAAAATAATGTAAAAAAAGTATTGAATCACAATTAAAAATATAGGATCAACCGACGGCGTCCGTTCATAAACATAACGCGTGGATCAGCACCATCCAGCTCAACCATATTGTAGGGCACCGAATGATCCAACACACGCGCCACCATCAGTGAGACTTTTAAGTGAGCATGACATAGTCTCAACTGCCATGGTTTCAAGTCAACATACACAATAATGACATAATAAACAATTGAAGTCACACGAGCCGCCATCGCCTTAACTGAATGTTTTGACAATCAAAACGACAAAGAGAACACAAAAACTGTCAACTAGCCTATATGGACTGAAATGGATGACCAGACGTATTTCTCATTATATTTGAATTACTGTGTAAAGATCCAAAAGTTATGATTTAATCCGACCCGATGCTTAAAATTCATCCCACCAAAAGAAACTTCAATTTAAAATGATATAGATCTAAAACACTACGACACTCGGCAATACCACGGGCAATACTGTAGCTTCCCATTAGTAAAAGGATTTTCGGAATCGGATCAGTAGGTCCGAAGATTTTATACAAACTCACAAATTTTACCTCTAAGATTAAATAAGACCACATGTGTTGAGATTGAGAACGAATTTAACACGCGAATAAATCCAAGCTAATATCGAAGAAATATTAGTGGCAATAACGATTTTACTATCGAACCGCAATTCAAATTTTATTACAAATATACTTACATATGAATGCATATTTTCTACTACATTTGCCGCCAATGGCGGGCAGCGTCCAGTTTGCAGCGGTTATAACCGGTATTAGATCTGGATTTTACTAGATCTTTGCTGATATTTCCTTACAAACGAGCTGTTTATTCGAATACCTTAGGAGCGAATTTAAATATGCTATTTGTAATGGTTGGAACGATAAAAGAAGCTGCGTGTGTACCCACAGCATCTTGTATCGTAGGCGTGGGTAATTGGCAACCTGTGCAATTTAAAGCATGATCGCTGACTTCTGCTCTTTACAAATTTTGTACCTTACCTAAGTTAATTTTGTAAATCCAGACTGTGGTGCCAAATGGATCATTACAAACATGACGTTTTCCTTTTAACTTTGTTACATTTCCATCACATTGTATTTACTGATTTTACAAAGAAAGGAAAGTAGTTTATTCTGCAGACGGATTAAAAAAAAAGACGGACATAATGTTAGCTACACTAAAAAGATATGAAGCATGCAAGGTGCTACAATTTCATTTGTTGTACATGACCTACACTCACACCGATACTGTAAGTCCGACAACCGCTATCATAAGGGCTCGTACACACTGGCGCGACGCGACGCCCGACACAAAGGCACCGCGTGTTGCGCGACGAGCGGCGCCTTGGTGTAGCGCTGTCGCGTCACGCCTGTCTGTTTGAGCCTTTACGCGCCGCGCGACAACGTCAAAGACATGTACTAGGCATCAACAAAAAAAAAAACGTCTTTAGTGGTGTAATCGTGTATAAAACTACATGAAACAAACCTAAAAAGTCACAAAGAATCACTTACCACGCGTAAGTAATGATGATTTGTGATAATTTTTCATAATTATGTTTTATTTACTTTGATTTAAAATCTAAACAAAAATTACAACGATGTTGTCAGTTTTTTTATGGGGAAAATTCCCCTCATGGTGGGGAAATCTGCATTTATTCCATTTCTGACTCAATCAGATCAGGTTTTGTATATTTTTAAGGTTCCGTACTTCAAAAGGAAAATACTGGCATACATATACAATCACTCTGGCGTCCCCCCCCTGATCTTCGTGGTTTTTCGGGCAATTTTTTTATTTTTACTAGGGTTGGTAGGTCTTGAGTCATAGATTACGGAAAAATTATAGCAATTTTTACAAAACAAGAATGCACTGAAATCAAAAATTATAATCATTAATTATGCGACATGGCCCATACTATATAGTCTAAGTACCTACTGCTAAGATAACCAATCAACGCAACCCTCAATAAGCGAGTCCGACTTAATTTTGACCGGATTTTTCATTATAATAGGTTTCCTAGAAATAAAGAATAGATTGCTTTATTCGTAAAATGTGTTTTCAATCACTATGGTCGACAAAATTTAGTTTGATAGATCAATATTATGATTCTGTCGTGCAACCGTTTAAATTTAATTAAAATTAATCATATAATTTTCTTATCGCTAAAATAGTAAAACGATTGTAGATCGCCATGATAATTTTAACGATGTCAATTTAGGACGCAAGTGAATTTTGATTTTATCAATTTATTGGCCTCGTAGAAATCTGCCTTCTAAAATCGCACTGTTACTTGAATCTGACAGCGCTAAAATTAGCTGTGTGATAATTTGTCCGCGATTTTCTTAGTTATTAGAAAATTAGAATACCAATTTTAATTAAATTAAAACGGTAGCATGATACAATCGAACCCAATGCTGAAGTAGGTAGTAAATAAATGATAACGTGATTTAATTGATAACAGATTTTATTTCTGTAAGTAGGTTTGTACAGTCAGGAGCAATAATATGTATACACTTAGCAACTTCTAAATGTGATTTTCGCCTACTGTATTGATTGTAATTTTATGCTGTTATGAATACAGTATTTTGGAACCTATACTGTTATGAAATAGGTGTTAGCTCAAAGTTGCAATCAATCTTCCACGAGAAAATCGCTTTTAAATTTTGATAAGTGTATACATATTAGTGCTCGTGACTGTACATACATTTTTACACGTCAATCATATTTTTTAAACTAGATGAGTTCGGCGTTTCCTATCGGACTACTCTGAGAAGAAAGGCCGAAACATATATAGAGGTCACAGTCTCTTTTAAAGTCCAGACATAATCTTGGTCAGATCATGTGACGACCATGTCGATTGGTATCTGAAATGGTCTTTTGAGGAAAGAACCACACAGATTGAGTGGACCTGTCCAGTCAGTGCACGCATTTGTCAGTAATCGTGCAGCTCAACTCAGGAAGCCAGGACTTAAGGAGCTCAACGATTCGACGAATAATACCAAAGAAAGGGCATTTGAGTACGCCGCATAAATTACTCAAACAGCCAGATCATGATTTGAATTAACTGAGAAAATAAAATTGCAATGACCCACATAGTCCTCACATTCACATTAATTAAAATAACACAATACTTTACAAGTAAATACTCATTTCATTGGATATATAAAATTCATCAATGTCAATGTGTATATATAAATTCGGTAATAATGTTTGAAGACCATGTAGATTGGTGTCTGAAATGGTCTTTTGAGGAAAGAACCACACAGATTAAGTGGACCTGTCGAGTCAGTGCACGCATTTGTCAGTAACCGTGCAGCTCAATTGTGATGGATCTTAGAAGTGGGCGAATTAATAATTTATATGGCAACCCTCAAAGCATGCATACACATAAATGGGCGACCATCTGCATGTTTCACTCATGATAAGATGAGGTTGCGTCCATCTTTTTTTACGTTCGTGATTCTGCACAAATATAGTGCTCTAAGGAAGTTAGTAATTATAGCAGCCGCGAGGCACACACTTTCCTGCTAATTTCTCACAACGCACTTTACCCTTTTTATTTGTTTGTTTTATTTTTCTTTTTTACTTGTAGGTATATGTTGTGTTGTGTGGGCTTTGTAGTCTGTGCTAAATAAACGTATTTTCTTTATAAGAGAATAAACCCTGTATTGTTGTGTATCTTACGATGATATACCTGCATATAATTATAAACTTGCGCCTTTTCCCAATGGTGGTAAGCAGAAATTACAGAACCCCACCAGCTACGATCCTTACTTATTCCTTTTACCTCCTTTACGTTCATACATCTGGTCATACACACACGCCGGTTGCGAGTACTACGCATCTGACCTTTCTGAAGAACATCACCAATAACGACCACCAACCACCACCACAATGATAATTTCACCAATTTAAATAAGATTAACCCTATTTTGCAACATCACGGAAAAATCCTGAATGAAATTACTCGGTCCCCAATAGAGAGAAAAATGAATTCCAAAAATAATCGTTCAGACTCCTAAATCACATCGTTAACCTACCTGTTACAACGCGACACTGAAAAATGGCGTCGCATACAAATTCAAAACTGTAGTACATACAGACGTGTTACCGCTGAAATATGAAAGAGTTTAGATACCATCTCGTTCAATTGAAATGTAACCGGCTGATGGATCTATTGACTACCTTTAGGGGCCATCCATAAATTACGTCACAGAGTGTGACATCGCCTGATATTCTTGTCACACGATGTAACATTTTGTTACGAACGAGTCATAAGTTTCGTGTTGTACCATGTATAAATCTAAAGCATTAAAACTCTAAACTTTAACTCTTAAGAAAAATATTAAAATAATACTAACTATCAATCCTACTAATATCCTACTTCCTACTAATATTATAAATGTGAAAGTGTGGATGTTTGGATGTTTGTTAGTCAATCACGCAAAAACGGCTTAACGGATTTGGATGAAATTTGGCACATAGTTAGACCATGACTTGGATTAAAACATAGGATACTTACTATCCCGATATTTCATCGGGATCGAGACTTATGCGGGTGAAACCGCGGGGCGCAGCTAGTATTATTATAAGATTTAATTTAAAATTGCAATTTTTTATAATTTTTTAATGATTTTTGGAACCTGTGAAGAGCGTTCCAAAAATCATTGAAATTCGTTTGATATAATTTATGGATGGCCCCTTTTGGGTAACAAACAGCTTTAACAAATATTACGTTTTAGGCTGGGGAATCTGTACCTGTGCTTCTGGGGAGTCCTTCAGCTGGGAAGAAGAAGTGGTGCAACAAACGTTAATTTAATGTTCTGTGTCTCGTGATTTTAATTACTTTGCACTAGGAAGTGGTGAAGGGCGGGCGTTTTGGGGATTTATTAATGTTGAAGTTCAAAATGTGCTAATTCTCAGCCTAGCTTGTGTAAATGACTTTTTGATATTGAATCAAAAAGTTAGGCACCTTAAATTAGTTTGCTTTGTCATGCAGGCAAGAAAATCTAAACTGATATAATAAAAAGGTATTTTTTTTTGTTTGTAAGAGGTAATAGAAATAGAAAATAGGTAACACAGTAAACAGATTCACAGATCTATTCCCATCCAATACCAAGAGCTAATACCATTTGGTATTAGTTTATTTCCGAATTTATTTTCTATTCCCAACGAGTACCACATTATTTTAAATAAAAAATCTATTACTAACGAATACCAAAGCGTGACTTTTTGTACACTCAGCTACACAAAGTTTTATTTAAATTGCGTTTTACCGAAATCTAGGGTAATCTAAATATAGGGTTAGGATTAATAAGCTGGTCGACGGAGCCCCGCTTCGCGGGGCTCCTATTTCTGTCTAAAGAGTTTAAAGGAACCTAACCAACCGAACCTCGGGATGCCACTGACGTCGACCGTCTAGGGTTAGGATTTTCGGGAACATTTATTATGTTTTCGGAAACTTAGTTCGGTAATTCATTTTAACACAGCTTAGCTGTTAGTATTACAGTCAACCAGAGATCGATCGCTGGAAGTTAATTTGGTAGGTAGGTAGGTTAAACATTACTTAAAATCACTCAAAGCATTTTAATTTTACTGAACCTGGCTGTATCTGATTTCTTCAAACTTGTTTTGGTATTGGTTTTAAAATGTGGTACTCGTTGGGAATAGAAAATAAATTCGGAAATAAACTAATACCAAATGGTATTAGCTCTTGGTATTGGATGGGAATAGAGCGATTCACAGGTTAACAGAAAGTTGAGACGACATGAGTAGTTTCAAATATTACCTACAGCTATGTTACAATATAATATAATTTGCCAGTGAGCCCCAGACTAGACAGTCTGTATCTTGGGGCTCGAGGTACGAATCCTAGAGTGGAGACTAGAGAGGTGATTTCAGGTATGGTATGGCATGTGTGTATGTGTAATGTTTGTGTGGTCAATGTGTGGTGTGTGGCGTATGCGCGGTGTGTGTGTGTGGCGTATCTCTGGAAGTACAAAGTAACATTCGATTAGCGATGACGCTAGTAGAAACGTCAAAAAATGTATGGGGTTGACATAAGCTATCGAAATGTCACGTGATCAAAGGTCAACGAATAGAAATTATCTTGGCAAATTTAACATCATTCGATTCTATAAAAGGAATCGACAGCGTCGAAAGATTACTTCCATAGAGATGTGTAGCCAAGTGGCACTTTTTGACAAGCGTTATCGCTACTTTTCGATTCGTATTATGGAAACATTAGCGAAAGCGATAGCGATTGTAGAATTAGAATCGCTCCGAAGCGAATGCCATTTATCCAGGCCCTATGATCCATTACTAAAATTCTTTCACTGTTATAAAGCTACTATATTACCGAGTGCCATAGGATATTTGGTACCCTATATGTTTAACAAGCCGTGTGCCCGATGTGGTTTCCCATCGACAAAAAATATGAATTTCCGCACAAACTTTCATACCCTATTTAACCCCTTCAAGGGATGAATTTTCAAAAATCCGTCTGCGCTTCTAGCCAGTTTCAGTGAATTAATGAATTTAAAAAATTTATTAAGTACCAATAAAGTAGTCTAATCTAAACTAATATTATAAAGAAAAAATATTAGATTTTTTGTATATTTGTTTGTTATAGTTTCACGTTAAAACGGCTGAACGAATTTTGATGAAATTTGGCATATGGGTAGACCATGATCTGCATTAGAACAAAGGATACTTTTATCCCGATAATGCCACGGGATCGAGACTTATGCGGGTGAAACCGCTGAGCGCAGCTAGTTTGAAATAAAGGTGCTGTCGAAGTCAAATATTGTTACCATAAGACGCGTGATTGACGGTAGAAAACAGATACTTGTAAGTGAGAAAAACAATAATTTTAGCTCAGTGTCAATCCATCGAGATAATAACCTATAATTGACCAATCACGGCGTCATAATAACTGACCCTTTGTAGGGTACTAAATAATGTATCTTCTTATAAATAAAACAGCGAAGGACAAAGTATTAATAACTAAGCTTACTCACTGTGTCTTGGTAATTACAAATCATTAAGTCAAGGTTATTTTTACCAGTTTTTTTTTTTCAGGAAGAATAGTTATAGAAGCTTGTGATTATAATCAGCCGAGATAAAAAGAAATAGAATACCTACGCCGATAACAAATTTCACTAGACTTTATATTCAAAACAATCAGGTCAATTACAAGAAAACTATTACTTAAGAGGACCCTTCCCGGTCCGTCTATCGTCGACGCGAGCATGATTGAAAAGCTTGCTGTTTCATCCAACGCTATGTTTGAAACAAGAAGCAAGAGTGAGAACACAATAACATCGAACAAAAATTGGCGCGCGGAGATTTCACAAAACTTGTTGCAGGAAATACGTGTTTTTGAAAAAGCCTTACAAATTTTTGGAACATCATTTAGAAGATTCTAAATGACAAACATACGTTCCAAAAATATCATCATACGAACCTGGCACATGTAATGGAGATCCCATAGATATCCGAGAGATATGCCTTTACTCTATATTTGCTCAAGTTTAAGTGTCGCCACCTTTTCCCCACTCCTGAAACTCACACATAAACAAAAGGAATAGATACGGCACACATGATGCTTTTTTCTCACACAAGTAAGAAAATATGCGTAACACTTTTGTGCTATTTTATTGCACATATGCTCAAAAGAGGCGGGCACTAGAAAGTATAGATACAGTCACTGAATGCACACATGTAACTGTAGCATCAACTAGGGAAGAGGGTTGGTGTAAATATGTGATCGATAAAAATATCGATGAAAAGCGACTGCAAAAGAAGGTGTGTTTTGGACGTATTTTGTATCGTTTATTTTTTCTGCTTTTCAATGTGGACTATTAAAACACCAATAACAACAAAACAAAAAAAATATAATATTTTCGTTTGCAAATAACATTTAAGGAAATCAGTTTCTTCAGTTTCTCTCTTACTTTAAAATTATTCAACTGTTCGGGCGCCTCCGACCATTTGGATATCGTTGAGCGATAACCCAGATGTGGTTGCAGCTGATGCATCGAACACTACCCGAAGTTTGGTGGTAACTCTTGACTCTTTAACAACCCCATGATGTGGCAAAAAATATTCAAAGTTACCATCTGAATGAGGTTTCCTCAGCATGCGATCCTCTGTCATGTGTCCCAAACTCTCGTACTCCTGCATGAAAGTGATGTATCGCTCCTTGAAAACAGGATCACGCTGGAACCGACGCTCTAGCGATAAAAAACGACGTTTAGCCATTTCATACGATTCACCTAATATACTAGGATCCTCCTTCAGTGGCATGGTAACCACAAACCTACCACTATCATCGCGGATTGTATGTAAACGGAAACTTTCTTCACAAGCCCGTTCTTCCTGAGATAAGGAATGTCTTTAAGACACGGAATCAAGCTCCCAAAAGTTACCTAAACTGTCATTGAGTTCATTCAAAGACATTACACATATTACACATAAAACAACAATTCATATAGGTACTTATTGAACATAAAATCAAAATCAAAAGTCATTTATTCAAATTAGGCTGAGACTCAGCACTTTTCGAACATCAAAATTAGATAAGACAGTCCCCCCAAAAACACCCGCCCTTCACCACTTCCTAGTGCATTAGCTGGGGAGAAAAAGTGGCGCAACAAACTTCCCTGCAGCACAGCTGTCTGTTCAGTTAGAAAAAGTGCTTGATTCTATACAATAGTAGATATGCAAAGTAATTAACATTACGAGCCACAGAACATTAAATTAAATTATTTATCATATGTCAGCTAGCCACGCCAATATACCAACAAATATAATGAAAACTATACTCAAGCTAAAAAAAAAAAAAAACTAAATACGTACATAAAAGCCTCCAGGCATAATAGCGCGCGTGGCATGATAGCTTACTTATGCAATGCTGGATTATATTCACATAGCTGTAAGGCCTAAATTCCTCCTACGTTGATGTCGGTCGCGTACCAGTCGCAGCAACGTACGCGCCGCTGACGTCAGCATCCCAGTGTGGTGATATATCGAAAACAATGTATATTCGTACGCGCCACTGGCGTACGCGACCGATATCAGCGCAGGAGGAATGCAGGCCTAACTCGAAGTCACAAATGATAAACTAGGACCATCGAAGTAAACTAAATAAATAGAACAATTACTAATAACAATAACAAAACCATGGTCAGCAAGACGATCAATCACCACAAACAGCGCCCGCTCACGAGCATAACGCAAAGATCAGCCATCATCCCCCTCGCCATATTTGAGGGAAGGAGGCAACCGGCAACCGCTTGAGTACTAACTTTTCAAATATTTTGCTAAATGCTGGTAAAATAGAAATAGGCCTGAAATTGCCAACGTTATTTTAAGAGAAGAATAAGAAAAAGTTATTGACATGTGAAATGTAAATACTTTGACAATATCTGACGCTTTGATAATTTAGGTGTTACATTCTTAACAAAAAAATCTAAGCGAATATCAATATATTTTTCGAAAAATTTGTCTACTCTACAACGTAAATAACGCAATGAATGTTGTGGAACTGTCAAAATGAAACCCATTTTTACTGTTAGTGTGTTACGTAATTACCCCGCAGGTTCTTAATATAAGTTTTGATTTAGAATAACTAACAATTATCGATATCCACATCTCAGCGCTGCGCATCACTAATGCGTCGCCTTGACATGCGTCAATCATTAGGCAATAAGCTGACGCATGTCAAAAATATTTCACAACCAGATAATTTGTAAAATCCTTAAATATTATAATTCATTCAGTGATTTTTTACTTACCGGTGATAAGACACGCCACTTGTCCTAAGGTTTGTTGTAATTGTCCTATTTTTGCAAATAAGGACGGAACAATTCGGCATTTTGTAAAAATATGATATCACACTACACGTTCCGATGCAAACATTTGACTAAACGATGCTCACCGAGTCACGCGTATTTTGGGTCAGTATGACCAAACAGAGGCGACATGTGCCACGCCTCCAAGCCATATCCCTCGATATCCGTGGGAGATCCATTACATGTGCGAGGTTCCTATGATGATATTTTCTTTACCTTTACAATTTATGAGTACATTATGAACGGCCAAAATTCAGGTAAAATTTGTGCAAAAAGCAGATTTTTGCAGGCTTATACTGAATTTGTTTCTCTAAATATTGAATTTTTGCTTGCATAGAAACCTAGATAAAGTACACAAGACAACTATTAATTCAAAAATTTCAATGAAAGATGTGTTACAACGCCATAATCACGTACGAGCGTTTGTATGAAAAGTAAGACGGGTTGGCCGCTCTTAAATAGTATATTTTAGTGATAAATAATTGAATTATTTATCTCTATTAGGAGGGTACTGGAGTACCCCCCTAATAGAGAGTATGAAATAAAACGCCATTCCAAAAAAAAAAACAACTTATATGGCACTAACATCAGCCTTACTTATAAGTGCGGTCCATGGCCCTTTACGGGGCACCGGTGTGGGCGCGTTCCTTGAGGCTCCGGCCAGCCCGCCGGTTGAACGCGTCCCAAAGGGTCATGGCCATCCGGATGGTACGGGGATACCGCACGGTCTCCTGCGAGGCGGCGAGCCTCCTTGCCGGATTACCGCCGTGGGATCTGGAGGCAAAGGTCCTCGCGCACGTTTGGGAGTGGCGCGAGGAGGCGAAACGCCGGGGCGTAACTCCGCTGCCGCGAGTAATCACGGCACAGCGGACAGAGCTCCGGCGGGATCTCATGGCGGCATGGAGAGTGCGACTGTCGCAACCCAGCGCAGGGCACGCCACAATTGCGGCGGTAAGACCCCTCTTTGAGGAGTGGCTTGAGAGGCGCCACGGCGTCCTCACCTTCCGCCTGACGCAGGTCCTCACCGGACATGGCTGTTTCGGGAGGTTCCTGTTTCGGATAAGGCGGGAGGAAACGCCCGGGTGTTACCATTGTGTGGATCGACCGGAGGACACGGTGGAGCATACGGTGGAGGTCTGCCCGGCTTGGGCGGAGCACCGCCGTGTCCTCGTGGCGGCGATCGGCGGCGGCGACCTGTCGCGTCCGGCCCTGGTTCAGGCCATGGTACGGAGCGAGAGGGAATGGGAAGCCGTCACCTCCTTCTGCGAAGCAGTAATGCTCGCGAAGGAGGAGGCGGAGCGCGAGAGGGAGAGGCAATCTCTACGCCCTCGCGCCCCTAGCCGCCGCAGGAGGAGGAGACACCCTGGGCGTCGGGAGTCGATTGCCGACTCCCGGCCACCGTAGGCGCGGGCTTGCGGACGGCGAGCAATGGGCAGCTCGCCGTCCGGTAAGGACCAGGCCCGGGTCGACGGCGCGTCGTGTTCCACGCGCGCCTCAAAGAGATGTCAGCACCATTGACGGGGTCCGATAGGAACGATGCCTGCCGGGGTCGCAGATTGTTCGAAAGAGTTACCGTGGCCCTGGCGCACAGGCAACTGAAGGAACACGGGTCGGTTTTAGTCAGTAAGAGTCTGACACGCCCTTCCGCTCCGCCCAGAGCGGGAGAGGTCATTTGATGATTTCCCAAACAAAAAAAAAAAAAAAAAAACCCTTACTTATAAGTAACAAATCTGTATAAGAATAAGTTTAGTTAACAATATTGGCTTTTTTTGGTACCCTAAACATGTAAAAGTTTTACATTAATCACATTTACATCGTGATTTACGGTCTTTTTTGACTTTGGATGTAACGAAAATCTCCTAAATTTGGAATCGGAAGGGATTGGAGTATTTGATGACGGCTTTTGCCCAAGTATAATCCCAATACTTATTTGGAGATACGTCGGCGGGTACTGAAGTACCCCCAAGCACAGCGTTCCACGACCACACGCTCACAGAACTTGCGCCCGACTAACCATTTGACGCTACCCCGCGCCCCGCAAAAAATCGGTGGAGTAATAAAAAAGTAATCGCAAATGTAATATTTTTATTTTTGATTTGTACCCTACGGACTCGGACGGTTCTAGGGTAAAGCATTCCATTACAAAGTTGCCTGGAAGAGATTGTAGAAAGTGATAAAGTCGTCATTTGGGGTAATCTGTGTGACAGTTTATTCTAGTACCGTCTATACCTGTCTCTCACAAAGGATTTATCAGATGTTAAAATCTTCATATTTTTGGCGCCATTGTGGAACAGAAATAAATGTTTATTAACTTTTTTATTGTATGTTTTGTTGTGTATAATTTTTATTTTTTGTAATGTACAATCTGGTGTGCTTACAAAAAAGTATATATAAATAAATAAATAAGCATAATTGGATTATCACATTGTCAGTATGTTTTTTAATACCGTCAAACGGGGTCGATAGGGATGCAGGGGTGAATCGAGACGAAACTTTAAAGGGGATTTTAACATTGACATAATATAGTTTGTTGCTAAAAAGGACTCTAATGTGTTTACTGTATTATAATTAACGATTAAGTGCCCTTGTTGGCAACAAACTGTATCATTTCAATGTTAAAATCCCTTTTAAAGTTTCGTCTCGATTCACCCCTGCATTCCTATTCACCGCGTTTGAGGGTACTGAAAAAGAACCTTTATTTAGGATAAAATTAAAAGTTAAAAGAACTGTCGTTCCTAAACTATACTAAAAGGAAATACTCAAATACTATGATAACCCCACTACTAGTAAGTACGTCTGTGATATGATAACTCACAGTATCTACAATTCTACTCATTTCCGTGAAAACGTACAACGTAGAAAACAAAATATACTGATAATACAATCTGATACTATTCAAATCGGGATATCGGACGGCGAGCTGCCCATTGCTCGCCGTCCGCAAGCCCGGGCCTACGGTGGCCGGCAGTCGGCAATCGACTCCCGACGCCCAGGGTGTCTCCTCCTGCGGCGAAACGCTGTACGTCTGAACTTCGAAGTTTAAAATATCGATGTACCTATTTAATTGAGAATATTCATAATCGCGATGTACGGAACTTCGAAAGAATGTCTATTCAAACTTCGAAGTTCAGTATGACATTCTTTCGAAGTTCCGTACATCGCGATTGTGAATATTCTCAATTAAATACATCGATATTTTAAACTTCGAAGTTCAGACTTACAGTCCGTTAGGCAGCCTTGACCTATAAAGTCCTCTATATCAGGAAGATGACTTTTACCAGCTCAGACTAGTTATTTAACCGTGGCTTGAAAATTATGTCATAATATAAATTAAATACATTCACTGTGAATGTGAAACTCAAATGTGGTATATTCATAAAACTGTACACTGATTTTTACCATTTAAAGTGTGGATAAAATTAAATTCTGCATTACATATTAATTGTTATCACCAGAAATCGGATTTTCGGATGCATATTTACCTTAAGTTAATTTTTAGCTATGAAAGTATGGAAGTGGCTTCTTAATTTATAATTTCTTTATACCCTGGATGCCAGGATCACCGGGAATACATAACTAGTCGGGTGTATAGTGTGGAAGCAACTTCTAAAAAATAATTATTTTAAAAAACCCAGATTTCTTGGATAGCATAACTATTCAGATGCATATTTATTTAACATTAATGTTTAAACCCCGACGCAAATATGTTTAAGTAGGGTGTAAGGGAAGGGGTAGTGTGTGTTAGTTAAGGGGAAAGCGCAAGGATAGCCCGCGAAATTCAAATTTTCTTACGTTTTTTGCAATTTGAATGTATTGCTGATTCTAATGATTATAATTCTGTAAAGCCATATTTCTTACGGTCGTGAATCATATTTTAATCAAAATACAACCTGACAGTGATCTGCAAATTGCAAAAGACGTAAGAAAATTTGAATTTCGCGGGCTACCCTGAAGGTTCCGCCTTAAAGGTAAGATTTTTTCGATACAAAAGCGCATTCCATATTAGCCAACATCTCAACTTTAGGTGAATATGCATCCGAATATCCGATCTCTGGTTATCACTTATAGTGTAGCATTTATCATAACCCTTTGCTATTTCCACATTCTTACGGTTATATCTAAACCTAAGATACAGAAATAATGTATTCAAGAAATACATTTTTTCCATACATAATTATTATCCAATTAATTATTAATTTCTCAGTAGCAGCCCGGAGTATGGATTTGTGCCCGGTTGATGGCAATAGGCGCGCTCCCTATTACATGGGACTTAAACATAACTGGCGAAATGTGGGTGTACTTATAGGTACACCTCTGCCTAACTGGTGTTATGTAATCAAGTATCATAAAGTTCATTATTTACATAGAGCAGTAGTGGCCTAGTGGTAACGGCTGCGACTTAGTTCGTCGTAGGTTCGAACCCAGACAGACGCTTTACTTTGTGTAAATTATTTCATCACCACTGCTCTCAAAACCGTGAAGGAAAACATCATGAGGAAACCGGCATGTCTTAGAAGCAAAACTTCGAAGACAAGTAGGGTTGCCAACTAGGGTTGCCAACCATACTTTATAATAACGTATTCTACTTTATTTTCGATAAATATACTTTATACTTTTGCATAAAAATAAAGTATGCGAAAATACTTTATTTCTAATATTTACTGTAATGTGTAAAACAAGGCTAATTTAATTACTGAATGTGTCGATTATACTGATCAGTCAAAAAAGAAAATCTATTAATAAAGATTTTTCAAAGAAAAATATTGTTGACGGATGGCAATATCGGTCTGACACCTAGCTTCACAAATTATTTTTTATTTTTATTTATATTCCGCCACTTCAGCTTTCACTATGAGTTTTTTCGGTAACGGATCTGTTGTAGTGACAAGAAGAGAGAAACAGATCGTCCATAAAAATGATTTATTAATTCATTTAAAAGTAAATTGTGGTTAAGACAGCAAAAAATTGTTAGCGTTTGCTTTAAAGCACCCATAAATTTGAAAAATACTTCTTTTTTTTCTGTCATATACTCTTTTTTAGCCTATTCAAAGAATTTGATACGTTATTTTTCTCAAAAAAAGTTGGCAACCGTAAAGACAAGTGACAACTACCAACCCGCACTGGGCCCGCGTGGTAGATTACGGCCCACTCCCTCTAACGACGAGGAGGCCTGTGTCCCAGCAGTGGGAACATTATAGGCTGATTATATAATTATTTACATTAGGTACTAAATTAAATAACTAACTTACTTTATAAATAAGTATAATGTATACAAAACACCTAAGTGATTATCGAACAAGCAACTAATAGAAAACGCTCGTTAGAAACGCTATTTCCAATCTGTACATTTCTCCGATAAACTATAAGTCAAGTCGGCGACTTGTTAGTGAGTTTACATTTACTCAGTCGTACTCAGTTGCTCAGTAACTCAGTTGCACCGGTACGTTAGCATTTAAAAACCTCTAAACCAACTAACTAGTATAAACAGGCACTTGATTGAACTGTAAGAAACTGAAGGGGTAGTACAAACTTGACTATATCGGATTGCATTTTTTAATCGACTTCAAAAAAAGGAGGAGGTTCTCAATTCGACTGTATTTATTTTTAATGTGTTTTAACTCAGATCTTTTTTCTAGGTGAACCGATTTGGATGATTTTATTTTATTTGAAATTAGATGCTTCTCATGTGGTCCCATATAAATTTGATCAAGTTCTGACTAGCAGTTTTTGAGTTTTTTTATATTACTGCGTATTTTTTCCACTTAGATAATGATAATGATAATGTTGATAATGTTTTAATAATTTCCTGTCACTGTTATTTACATATCAAGTCATGAGTCATGTCACTGTTATACGAATTTGTGTGGGGTAAGTACCACAACTAAATAGTAAAATGAAAATGTTTTTTTTTTGTAAAAAACTTTTTAAGTGTACCTAGTGATTGTTTTTTTACCCAACTACGGCGAATCAAAAAGGAAGATTATGATTTTGACCGGTATATATGTATGTTCAACTGTTCCCTAATAACTTCTAAACTTCTTACCATAATTTGACAAATGAGGTATCGTTGGAAGCGTCTTGATCGTCCGCTGGTTATAGGCTATGTAAGAAAGAAGAAATAAAATACGTTTATTTGCGGTAACATGACGTAGAGAAAAACACACTAACACAAAAACAGTTGGGGAAAAATATGCGTCACATCCACGCAAAACGGCAACCGCTCAGCATAATGCTACGATCCTATGCGGAGCAGAGCCCCAGCGCTGGTTTTCAGCGACAGCCGATGTTGATGTGATGACGTCAACCATTGCAGCATACAAAAATATAAAAAATAACAAAAAAATTAGATATAAAATAAATACACTAAGTATACCTAGTTCTTAAAGTTAATAAAAAGATAATATTTATAAAATGGTAACATTCCGG
The DNA here is from genome assembly GCA_917490735.1 of Dryobotodes eremita. NCBI lineage: Eukaryota > Metazoa > Arthropoda > Insecta > Lepidoptera > Noctuidae > Dryobotodes > Dryobotodes eremita. Next base: position 17,133,712 of record OU823265.1, on the reverse strand, counting down.
GCATCGACTCAAAAAAACGTGAACTGTTCGATTTTGTCTTAATTACATGACGCGTGAATCCGGATTTTTAATTTGTCTATCTGTGATGACTTATTGTGTTTAGCTGTTGTTTTTTAGGGTTCCGTATCCAAAGGGTAAAACGGGACCCTATTACCAAGACTCCGCTGTCCGTCCGTCTGTCTGTCCGTCTGTCACCAGGCTGTATCTCATAAACCGTGATAGTTAGACAGTTGAAATTTTCACAGATGATGTATTTCTGTTGCCGCTATAACAACAAATACTAAAAAACAGAATAAAATAATTTAATATTTAAGGGGGCTCCCATACAACAGATACGATTTTTTTGCCGTTTTTATAGATAATGGTATGGAACCCATGGTGCGCGAGTCCGTCTCGGACTTGGCCGGGTTTTTTTCGTTGTTAGGTTTAGGTTTTATTAACTTTTACTTTTTTTGGTTTATCAAATGTTGTGCCTAGGTTTTGACGATAGAATGGATCAGCTATTGGGTAGGACCTACTGGTAAGCAATGTACACGTACTTCGTTAAGTGTAATTTTTAAATGACCTAATGTAATTTTAACTTAACTCATATTATAAAGAGGTAAAATGGTTTGTTTGTTTGTTTATAAGATATATTTAATCTCTGAAAGTAAGTACTGATCAGCACCCTAATTACGTTACACACTATCTATCACAATCTGAATCATATTGAAGCCTATTGCTAATCCATTTCTTCATAAGTTTGAAACATCTGTCTGCTCAACAACGTAAATAACGCAATGAATGTTGTTGAACTGTCAAAATGAAACCCATTCTTACTGTTAGTGTGTTACAGGTGAAATATCCCAACTTTGCCAACCAAGGTATCTTTATCCAGCATATGTAAGCAAATATAATTTGCTTTTAGGGCAAAGTTACTTTGATTGGCAAAGTTGGCATATTTCACGGTACGTAATTACCCCGCCGATTACAAAGATTATTTCATTGATAGGAAACTACACTACCTACTGCAGTGTGCCATAGGATATATTTTAAGGATAGGTACTTGAAATTCACGCGGACGAAGTAACAGTTAAAATCTAGTTTTGATGAACAAAGTTCTGAAAAAACAACTCTTACATTGTGTAGGTAGCCATTTCTTGCAAAGTTGCAAGAAACACAAACAGTATATCAGAAACTAAAAAAGTACAGACCCTTAATAGCCTGTGCTTTGCACCGAGTTCTGAGTTTTATTAAGTACACGTGTTAATGTGAATCCTTAGTTATAGCCCGGAAAATTCAAATTTTCTTTGGTTTTTTGCAAATTGCAGCTCTGTTTTACGTCGTATGTTGATCAAAATGCTATTCTCGGCTGTAGGAATGATATATTTACTGTATAATAATCATCAATTTCATATCAATCGACAAATTTTGGAAATTTGTTCCATTTAAGAATTTTTCAGAGTATTTCATAAGAAACTTCTCAGGTAGAACAAGTTTTCAAAGTTTGACGATTGATATGATTATTATTCAGCATTCCTACAGTCTCGAATAGCATTTTGATCAACATACGGCGTAAAAAAGAGCTACAATTTGCAAAAAACCAAACTAAATTTTAATTTGGCGGGCTACAGCTGAGGATAACGACGTGTAACGTGTTAACTAAAATGTTCTGTCTACCTCGTTTTGGGTGGGGAATCATCAAATGACCTCTCCCGCTCTGGGCGGAGCGGAAGGGCGTGTCAGACTCTTACTGACTAAAACCCACCCGTGTTCCTTCAGTTGCCTGTGCGCCAGGGCCACGGTAACTCTTTCGAACAATCCGCAGCCCCGGCAGGCATCGGTCCTATCGGACCCCGTCAATTGTGCTGACATCTCTTTGAGGCGCGCGTGGAACACGACGGAATTGGATTCTGGAACTATTCCCGGTTAATGACAAGAGACAACCCAAATTACGTCCTACATAAGAAAACTTATACACACTAAGCCGTTGGTCCTGGCTGTCATTCGTGTCTTTTTGGCAGTCGTTACGGGTCGTCAGAAGCCCGAAAGTCTGATACCAGTCTTACCAAGAGGTATCATGTTACCCAGTAACTGTGTTGTGGAGGTCAGATAGGCAGTCCCTCGCATGTAAAATACTGGTATTCAGCTGCATCCGGTTAGATTGAAGGCCGACCCCAAAACATAGTTGGTAAAATGCTAGGTAGATGACGTAGGGATAATATAACTGGCGAAATGTTGGTGTAGTAAGTACCTATACCTCTCTGGCTACCCCCTTAGGCAATACAGGCAAATTGAACAACGCATCCCTTGTACCACCGGATTAAACCAGTCAAGTATGTTTTTACCTTTATAAAATCACTGAACATGACTCGTGCATCATCCATTAAATTTAAAGTAGTCTTTGCATAGTATATTGCATGTGAGATTAAATTTCTACTACCAATCTTGAATAAATTTGCTCTTGCGGCAAAATGACATGTTAGGTTAAACATATCAGAGAATACCGTATCAAAGTATTAAGTGCAGTACAGGGAATATCAAACGAAGCTATTTTGTATTAAAAATTGTTGAACTGACTTTAAAGAACAGTATTGTTGTAAATAAAGAATTCTTATTAAGTACCTACCAGCTTTTGCCCGCGGCTTCATCCGCGTGGATGTCGGAAAATATCCCACGGGAACGTGCTACTGGGATTTTAAGTATCCTATGTGTTAATCCAGGTTATAAACTATCTGTGTGCCCTATTTCATCCAAACCCGTTCAGCCGTCTTGCGTGAAAGAGTAACAAATATCCAAACATACAAACTTTCACATTTATATTATTATATTATATATTATTAGTACTCGTAGGATTTATACAATAATAGAGGTTTATAATATATGTATATTATATTATAGTAGGAAATAGAATTTCCAATAAAATTTAAATAGTAATATATTTAAAATACTTTTAAAAAAATAGACTGCTCGGAAAACACTATGATAATTTAAATAATTAAGGGAACTTAAATGCGGTAACTTGTAACGGTAACAAAATACACAAAATATTATAACTACAGTCACTAACGGCGAATTTCCCCAATTAAACTGAACGCGATCAGCACTTTTAAACCGCGTTCAAGAGCTGTCAAATCTTACCGTTACAAAACTTGGTGATTTTATGAATAAATGTATGTCCGCGATGCTGTTATTGCCACCGAAACTTATTCTTGGCCCACCTAATGCCACTACAAGGAATTGCTGTAATTACGCTTGAAATACCGTTTGGAGATTATAGAAAGCCAACTCCCATACTTAGAAACGTTCAAATTCTGATCACAACCTCATCTCAGCGACAATCAATGTCAAAAACTTTACAACAATTTAGGGAATTTAGAGATATTTTTGACAGATATAGAATGCGAACTTTCTTAAAAATACGGGATTTGCCCCCAGTATTTTGTTAAAACCATGGGAGTCTTAAGAGGGCGTACAACCGTACACTAGCGCCACTCCTTTAAAAAAAATATTATCTCGTGACTGAAAAGGAATGAAGAATAACAGCTCAATAAGGACCCTCGGTACGTGTGTCTAGAATACCTTTGTGTCTAGACCTTTTATAAAGTTTCATATTGAGACACGAAGCAACAAAATTCGATCTAAAGAAAAGCAGCCACATTCCTCTAGATCGTATTTTGTTGCTTCATGTCTCGATATAAAACTTTATAAAAGGTATTAGAAAATTCTAGATACACTTACCGAAGGTCCTTATTGAGCCGTTATTCATAGTTCCTTCTCAGTCACGAGATAATATTTTTTTAAAGGAGTGGCTCTAGTGTACCGTTGTACGCCCTATTAATGCTATGCATCACCTTTTACTACACCCGAGTGTAAACTTAGCGTTTTCTTCTCAACGAAATACAGTCATCTAAGCATTCTAAGCTACTAAACAGCTAATGCAGCTTGCATCTTCACTTAATCCAGCAGTTAACTTAACTACAACCCCCACTAAGTAAAGTAGACTGCATAAATTTAACTATGCTACACTTAACTTTATTGTCTTGTTGACAGCGTTTTACTGGTACCTATTTAAACTGTCCCTTTTACTTTAACCACTGTTAACCGGGACGGGTAGTTAAGTCCGTCTAAGTGTTGCCAGTTTATTGATGAATCGGTAAGGAAATGGGAGAAAAGGTTCTGTTTTTATGAGTCAATCAATGAAATAGACTTTTATTTATATTACCCAGGTCGGATGGTTGCAGAATGTCGGTAATTCTAAGTTATGTTCGTTACAATTTGACGTTTACGAAGGATTTTTAACGTCTGTCAACATTGCGAATGTTGATTCGATTCGATGATAAAATTAATGGTCGGTCAATATCACAAATATAACACAACAGCACCCTAATTACGTAACACACTATCTATCACAATCTGAATCATTTTGAAGCCTATTGCTAATTCATTGCTTCTTATGTTCGAAATATTTGTCTGCTCTAAATAACGCAATGAATGTTGTTGAACTGTCAAAATGAAACCCATTCCTACTGTCAGTGTGTTACTAGTCTGTACTGTCTTTAAACAGGTGAAATATAGGTTTACTATATGTACACCTCTGCCTAACGCTTCGGCGATTAAAAGCATAATGTTATGTTATGTTGATCAATCATATTTTATGAAACACTAATTAGCACGGAGGTACCTAGTGGTATACATTTAGTTTCAATGTGCCAATCATCTCTGATCTAGCTCACACTGCAGGGTAATTTCGTAACACACTAACAGTAGGAATGGCTTTCATTTTGACAGTTCAACAACATTCATTGCGTTATTTACGTCGTTGAGCAAACAAATTTTTCGAACATATGAAGCATTGGATTAGCAATAGGCTTCAAAATTATTCAGATTGTGATTGGTAGTGCGTTACGCAATTAGGGTACTGGGCTTAGGTACGTCTTTTTCATATAATTGATGGTTTGTCAACATGACTCGTCATCATAAAGAAAGAAATAAAGAAAAAGTATTTATTGTGACTCGCACAGGAAGATCACAAACTAAACTAAACACAAACATAATAATATAAACAAGTGCGAGTCGGAGTGCCTCGCCAACCGAGGGTTCCGTACAAATTTGTAGGTACAAACGGCTACATATCAAGCTATACATTTCTAGTAAATGATAAATGATTTTATTTCTGTAGGTTTGAACAAACACTTTTACACGGCAATCATATTTTAAAAACTAGATGAGGTCGGCGTTTCTTATTTGACTACTCTGAGAAGAAAGGCTGAAACAAACTCAGAGGTCACAGTCTCTTTTAAAGTCCAGACATAATCTTGGTCAGATCATGTAAAGACCATGTAGATTCGTGTCTGAAATGGTCTTTTGAGGAAAAACCACACAGATTGATTGGACCTGTCCAGCCAGTGCACGCATTTGTCAGTAAACGTACAGCTCGACTCAGAACTTAAGGAGCTCGTATAAACTGATCTCGCAATGTATAGGATTTCCGTACAATGAGAGGTCAGCTTACACTGGAAATGTATAGCTTGATATGTAGCCGTGTCTACATAGCAGGAAACGAGTCTCGCAGTTTTTTCCGAGCTTTTCCCGAAATTCAGTTTCCAAAACCTATAATTACTTATATTATTGTGTTTTATAAGTGAGATTGTGGTTATACTAACAGTTCATACCTAAATTATACTCAATATTATTTATCTATGTATATCTACTTTTATGTTGTTATTATTATAAGGAGAGGAGATTTGAGTTTTGTTTGTAAGGATTTAACTCTAAAAAGTAGGTAGGTACTCAACCGATTTTAAATATTTCCGCTGTTAGAGTAAGTACCTACCTATGTAGTAATTTATAATTTATTGTTAGGTGCTTAACATACAAATTAATTGAATCTAGGACTGTATTAACGTTTGTTGTCTGCTTTCTACAATTTAAAATATAATATGTATAATACTACTAGGCATAAAACACTTAAATATTACAAAATAGACAAGGACTAAGTAAGTACACATAACAGTGCAAACTGTTAGGTGCTATATACACCAAATTTATTAGGTAGGTACAGTCACCGAAAGAGATAAGTAACCAGGGTCGTCGGATATGGTTGAAGTTTAGTAAGAAACCGATGGATGTTTTCGAATGAAATTTAATGTGATTAATGACCTGTTTGTTTTCTATTATTAAAATTAAACTTTATTCGAAAACATTCATAGGTTTCTTACTAAACTTCAACTATATCGACGACCCTGGTTACTTATCACTTTTGGTGACTGTACCTATACATATAAAAGAAGGAAAAGGTATATTTTTTCATTCTTCATCATAAATCGAAAACATCATAAAAATAAATAAAAATGTATTTAAGCTTGTGCCAATGAAGCCCTTTCATACGATACCCCACATGACACGGTTAACTCACTTAAAAGAGAAATATATGGCTTTCAGATTTTCCTTTTCTGTACAAATTAGTAAAAGTTTAAAAAAATCTACAAAACGATTTTTTCACCCATACAATAATTATGACCGCGCATACCGTTGTTTAACCTCGTTGATTGGTTACGTACTTTAAATAAAGACTATATTTGTATGATTTCATTGCAAATGTATAGTTTTCAGATTTTTCCCTGTACTTATATTAAAAGACAATATTACTTGCCAAATTTTATAGTTTTAGGTCAACGGGAAGTACCTTTTACATTTTGATTCCCTTGAGAGTGTCGAAATATACGTTTTTTGCGGCATAAACGGCCGTATCTTTTTTTAACGTTATCTTAGAAGTTTGATTTTTTCACAGCTTCAAGGGACTGTAGACATGAGTATATGGTTTTAATTTCAACTCGATACCTCCACGCGTTCCCGACATAAAGGCTATTGACAGACAGACGGACAACAAAGTGATCCTATAAGGGTTCCGTTTTTTTCCTTTTGAGGTAGGGAACCCTAAAAACAAAATTATATAAATATAAAATAAAAAACAGAAAGTCCTAAGTATACGAGGCCAAAAGGCTCCTATCTCAGCATGATGCTGCGACATTTAAAAATAAGTGTCGCAGCGCTGGTGTTCTGATGGCCCTGCTGTGATGTCACGGGCAGTTACAGAAATAAATAAATAATCACTAATATAGATACAACCTCATTACATACATCATCATTATCATTTGCCTGGCCAGTTCCCAATTATGTTGGGGTCAGCTTCCAGTCTAACCGGATGCAGCTGAATACCAGTATTTTACATGGAGCGACTGCCTATTTGACCTCCACAACCCTTTTATTGAGGATCACGATACCCCTTGGTAAGACCAAACATCCTCATAACACATCCTCTGCTTCGACCCATCCCTGACTGCCGTGTTGGTCCAGTGGTCGCAAAATCTACAGCTGGAAGTCATAGATTCTATTCCCGGGTTGGGGAAAGAGTTATAAGGTTTTTCCATCTGGAAATATAAATAAATTTATACATCGATAGATCTCTCTTACTACTTGGATCTAATAAAGTCCTGCTCTCATTATTTTTATTATTTATTTATTTATATATTCTTTATTGTACACCTGAAAATACATAACAAAAAATAAATGAAACACTACAAAATATACAATGGGCGGCCTTATCGCTTTGCTTTCTGCGATCTCTTCCAGTGACATGTCTGTTGCTCAAACTCTGCCCACGACATTACTCATCATCGTAACATACATCCTTTCCGTTAAAACCTTCCTCTGTCGTCACCGCACCAAAATGAAAAAAATACTATAACCTCAGATCAAACTAAAGATAAATTAATCTTCCCAAATGCCATCACGATTGGGTAAGCCCGTCCATTATTATTAAGTCCTATCCCCCTATCAGATTGTTGACTCCACTTAACGTCAGACAGAAAAGGTTATGTAGTCTGACTCGTACGACTTTTTTGACCGGAACTGTCGGTTATAAGTGGTGTTGGTAAGTGGCAATACAGCCTGTCAATTAAGTATGCATTAAAATTATCTAATGATGTTGACATAGATTGTGTGTGGTTATCTGTCCATTAGGTGTTGTATGATGTCCCGTGAGTGTGGCATATGGGGTCAGGTGAGCTTCAAACTAACTCAAACTCAAAGCATGTAATTCAATTAAACCATTTACAGGCACTTTTGAATTGTCAAAGAGTCGGTCAGTTAGTCAGAAAGTTGAAGCTAGTTGCCCATTCCAAAACGTAGATCTCTATGGAGAAGAACGGGCAAGAAACTCCAAGAAACTTCAAGTTTGGCATATGTACCAAAGTACAATAACACGTGAAATACTTACTAATTTTTTTTCAAGTTACCTCCACCGTGAACTTTACGTGTTTTATATTTACAACAACTGAATTTCTTGTATTACTTTTTTCACATGAATAAATCCGACAAAAATATTTTGTAGTCTCCGATAATTTTGTAGCTACTTTACTGCCGTGGCGAGCCACGACGACAGCCGTCGGCAGTTTACGACGTTGGTCGTCCCAGTCGTAAAATTTTGACTCTCGAATAGTTACGGGTAGTCAGAAGCCTGAAAGTGCGACAACCTGTCCTACCGAGAGGTATCGTGGTACTAGGTCGCTTCGTGTAAAATACTGATACTTGGCAGCATCCGCTTAGACTGGAAGCCAACCCATGACATGCTTCATTTACCTATCCTACTATCCTACTTACTACTAATATTATAAATGTGAAAGTGTGGATGTTTGGATGTTTGTTACTCAATCACTCAAAAACGGCTGAACGGATTTGGATGAAATTTGGCACATAGGTAGACCATGACTTGGATTAAAACATAGGATACTTACTATCCCGATATTTCATCGGGATCGAGACTTATGCGGGTGAAACCGCGGGGCGCAGCTAGTGTTTAAATATAATATAATTCTTTTGTACGTTTGTATGTGTCTGAACTCCTCCTAAACGGCTGGACCGATTTTGATGATTTTTTGTGTGTGATTGAGTGTGTCCCTGGATGGTTTAGATTCACATTTGGACCCGGTAGGTGGCACTGTTTGGACAGGACAACTTCCACTAGATTCGCTAGTAGTTGATGATATTTTTTAAATCAATAATTCAAAAATACACAATACGCAAAACTTGACATTTACTGGCTTCGTGACGTAATAATATCCCGTAGTAAACCGATGTCATACCTGTGAACAAGTAATTTTAGTGTATCAAATGTATCGGTGAGTTAATCCGATATGATGGATAGAGTAATGTATTGCTATCTAAAATCAACATGGCGGATTACAGTTACAATCGCTGACAAACGTGTTAAGTAATCGCTAAATTATACATTTGGTGTTTTTGAAAGAGGGTCTGAAAATACTTAAACGTTATTTAAGCCACAGGATTGTTTTATTAGTGCTTTGTTTAATTTAAAGGTTACCAATAACCAATATAATGGTCCATCAAAGACAAATTAAATTGAACATAAGTAGATATTTTTGAAAAAAATATATGTTTTTTTACGGTTTTAATTAGAAAATATAGCAAGAAAGATTCGCCCAAGCTCCATTTCCAGAGAAATCTGTTTTTCTTCTAGAAATATATTCTGTACATTCATTTTATCTAAAAAAAACTAGGAAATTATATTCACAAACATATCTTGGCTTAAAGCTTGTTTCTTAAATACACATGCCTGCAAATCTTGAAAGATTTAAATAATCTAGTTTAAATCGAAAATAGTGCACGTCATTTTGCATTTATCAATGTCACAAATGATCCCGTATATTTCATAATGTATTCTACCATCCTGCACTCTGCAGCGTTATAAATACTTTGCAGGATAAGTCATGTTAGACAAACTTTTAATGCTGTTAAAAAAACATTAATTCGTAAGCAGTCTGTAAGATTGAAATTATAAGATGACGTTAAATACTTACCTCCTTACTAATAAACGTTGTATAGCGTCTGTATAGTTACACAACGCTTTGTCTTCTTCTTTCGAAAGTCAAATTACCGACGATTGAAAGAGAAAAATCGGTGTGTAACTATTCACCTGATATAATACGTTAATTAGTAGGAGGTTAAAATACGTAACAGAAATAAAAACGGATCAAACAGCGGGGTAATTGCGTTGACAGTTCAACACGTTGCGTTCAATAATACTTTCTTTCATACATTCATTGTGTCATTAACGTTGTCGAGCACAGAAAAAATTCAAACATGAAGCAATGGATTAGTAATTGCTTTCAAAATCCTTTGGATTTGGATAGAGGTGGTGCTCTGATGATATTTCGCGCTACACTTAGTAGTTACATTTTTTGCAAAGACTTTGGTGTTTGACAGTACTTGTAATGACGTACTATGAAGTGGCGTGTAATAAAAAATAAAGCTTTGGTCATAGCTTAGTGGTTGTGTGAGTGGACACAGTTATCTGTCAAACAGTGCACCAAATATACTCACAGATTTGTACGTTTTGGAGTCTAGGACTGCGGGATTGGAATTAGTAAGATTTTGAAGTTTTTATTAGTTGTAATGTGGGTATTAAAAATATACTATGTTTCCAATGAGGATAAAACAAATATAATATCTTAAACTAAGTAAAACTAGTAACAAACTAAAACATGGCGTCGAAAAATTCATCCGCATCGCTGTCGACTGGTATTGTACCCAAGAGACTGGCGGCAAGAATGTTTTCACCTTAATCATCAATCAATTTTCTAGAACTTTTCAACTATTTTGGGGTCGGCTTCCAGTCTAACTGGATGCAGCTTAATACCAGTATATTCCATGGAGCGACTGCCTATCTGACCTCCACAATCCAGTTACTGGGTAACACGATACCCCTTGGTAAGACTGGTTGTCAGACTTTTGGGCTTCTGACTACCCGTAACTACTGTCAAAGATCAATGAATGACAGCCGGGCCCAATCGGCTTAACGTGCTTTCTGAGGCACGGAGGGGTAACCATGTAACGATAAAATAATTTAGCTTCTCCATATATAACGTCTTCCGTGTAAAATAATACAGACTTGAGCGTATCAAATTCTTCCACATTGTTTGCAAATTGCATTTTTCAAGCGAGCAATTTTAACGTATACTTTGCACAAACATCAATTTTCGTATTTCAATACAATTATGAATATTATATATCATACAGCTCGTCTTAGGATCCATAGACACGTATTCTTTACCTTTGTTTGTCGGTAGGCAGGCGTGAGATTATTGGCGTAAAATAAAGAAATATGAAATTAAGACTTCCACACTTGTGTACTCGACTGTTTAATTTATTTATTTTTAATATTTACCTACGCATGAACGATCATGACTTTAGCACCATCTTCACATACTGAAGCTCCACAACGTCTCATTTCCCATTATAATAGGTACATTATTGGTAATATGTTACACAAATGTAACCCAATACATTTTTTAGTATATATGTCACAGTTCCCCTCAATAACGGTTTTCCTTAACCGCAACGATAAAAATATGTCTATAAGACACACAATAAAATTATTCTTACCAACCTTTTTAGGTAAACGAAATACATGCTACTCATGCTGCAATAGTACTCATTTTATAAGAACTTTGAGCGTTATGCACTGCTTTCATGAAGTTAAAATGTATTCGGATCGCGAGTTGATACCAGCGGTGTGATTACGTAACACATTAACAGTAGGAATGGCTTTCATTTTGACAGTTCAACAGCATTCATTGCGTTATTTACGTTGGTGAGCAGACACAGTTTTCGAACATATGAAGCAATGGAATAGCAATAAGCTTTAAAATGATTCAGATTGTGATAAATACGGTGTTACGCCATTAGGGTGCAGGTATTGTAATCATTGACTAGCTTTTGCCCGTGGCATCGCCCACGTGGAGGTCGGAAAATATCCCAAAGGAACATGCTACCGGGATAAAAATTCTATGTCCTAACCTAACCCAGGCCATGGTCTACCTGTGTGCCAAATTTAAGATGAAATGATTGAAAATCGTACATCCATGCTGCCTACAATGTTTGCCTAAGAGTAGTGGGTAAATGATGATAACTTCATAAGAATCAAATTCCGGTAATACATACTAGGAACTATTGTTTGCTATGTAAACAAATAACATATTACATCTAATTAATTAACCAACAAACTATTAAAATAAAAATATCATAATTTAACACAACTAAAACGACCAAAAAGAAATGGCCGCGACAAATTCCTGGTAATATTAGGTAAGTTAAGAAATGATCCAATTTTAACGTCATCGGTTTTAATTCTGAATCTAACATCAGGTGTTCTATTTACTTACAAATAAAATATGGATTAACAATTTGACAAACAAACGTACCTACAAGTTTCTTAAATAAATTATTTTATCCTGACCTTTGAAAACAATGTCCTTTACTCCTAAATTAATAGAGATCATGTGACTAAGGAAGTACTTGCCGTTTACCAAGCTCAAGTAGATTCCCTTACTTTTTGAAATTCTACACATAAAAGCCATATTGACTTTCAACAGTCGTAATTTCCTAAGGGATATATTTAACTGATCCTCTAAAAACTTATTGACGTACAAATGATTTGCGCATATTTTTAAAATGAATGTTTATCTTTTTAACGTTTTGGCCTTTTCTCAAAGTTGGCCGCAGTAGCTAGGGCACCCCAACCAAATGGGTTAGGTTAGAACAGTGACCAACCGCAGAAAGGCTCCTTCAAACAGGTGCGACACAACGGCACGGCCTGTCGTGCGACGAGCGGTGCCTTTGTGTCGCATGCGATACACATCGCGTGTCGCGCCTGTTTGCAGGAGCTGAGCGTATCGTGCGGTGCCGCGGCAGCGGCCGGCGAGTGCTACATCCAAGTTGGTCGGTACCTATTTTAGGACAACAAAATGGGAATTATTTAAGGCGCACAAAAATAGTTACATTTTGATATTACCTAAGTATATTAGAGTGTCCATTAATATTTTTAGGAAATGAGAATTATTTGGGGTTCAATTAAATACATGCCATTTCCTAATGCTGACTTGATAGGCTAAGCGGGGTAATTACGTAACACACTAACAGTAGGAATGGGTTTCATTTTGGCAGTTCAACAACATTCATTGCGTTATTTACGTTGTTGAGCAGACAAATTTTTCGAACATATGAAGCAATAGATTAGCAATAGGCTTCAAAATGATTCAGATTGTGATAGATAGTGTGTTACGTAATTAGGGTGCAGGACAAGAAACTTCAATCACTATCCTGATAAATCAAGATGAAATAGTGAGCGACACTTGCCTAGATTGGCAATATGGCCTTATTATCTGAAACTCATTTACTTGTCGTTGGAGCTTCGTTCACTTTAGAAATCTAAAGGACTACCCATAGTGCGCTACAATGAAAGATGGACGACTACTTTTAGTAGTGGACTTTCACCGGCGACGACTTACAATTTTGGAATTCCGAATTCTTCTAAAGCAAAATGAAATAAATAAGTACAATCTGAACATTCAAGTAAATAAAAAATATAGCTTACAATAAAAATACGCCTTAAGCTAAGTAAAGTTGCATGTTAGAGTTGCAGCCAAATTAATATCTTGTAATTATAGGTATCAGTTCCCACCCTAGTTATAATTATAGCCAATGGTATTGTGCCTGTTTAAATCTCTATCATAATATAAGGACATTTTTACAACTAGATTTCCGAAATATTCTGTAGACCTAGCACGAACGGGCGGAGTAAACGTAACATAAATTAGAACGATTTTTAAAATGGAAATACTAGTTTTGCACACAATACATACAAATAAATAAAATTGAAATGTCTGTTTGTAATATCAAAATAACAAATTTTTACTAAATGCATATGAAAATATATACGGTACTTATAACAAAAAATCAATTTTTAAATTTTTTGTCTGTCTGTTTGTTTTGCCTAATCTCCGAAACGGCTGGACCGATTTTGCCCGAACTTTCACTGGCAGATAGCTGATGTTATAAGGAGTAGCATAGGCTATTTTTTTATTTCCGAGTAGCACGTTTCCGTGGAATAATTTCCGACGTAGATACACGCGGGCGAAGTCGCGGGCAGCAGCTAGTATTTATTAAAATTAAAATAAATTTAAATGTGATGGGCAGATTGGCCAATAGCATTGCACAATATTGTAGCCCTGGCATAACTAGATGGGATCGTGGTCATGGTTGGCGACGAAGAAAATGGCGGAACGCCTTTAGTGCCTTCCTCAAGAATTGAAGTATCACAAAAGAAAGAGAGACTCATAGAATGCATGAACGGAGGCCAATTTTAATCATGTTTAAAAAAATGCTTGTTTTGAGTCCATAGTAGGATTAACAATCATAAATTAACTGGACATATTGTTTAGTACAAATAAAGCGATCAATGCGAAAGGACGTTTTTTTTCTTTCGCTAATCACCTGCATTCAATAGTGCACCTTATTCACAAAATAATTATAAAATAAGTACGTATCTATCAAATTATTTATTTACACACAGAGACGTGACTTCGCACCGTATATTTTTATTAACAACGCCACATATTTTACACATATTCTGAATTCATACTGAATAGAGTATTGTAATCTGTGGTTTAATTACTTAAACAAGTTGTACCAATACGTTGTATTCGAGATAGCCAAAATAATTTGAACTTATACAGAGGCACTACGTCCTTATACGTTAAACTCTATAGTTCCCTACTTCACCGGGGGTCAGTATAAACTGGTACCCTCTGCTATAGAAAGTGACATTCGTAAAACTCTGGTTAAACTTACTTAAAACTATTGCATGCGTGTATTAAAGTAGTAACTCTTATAATACCGGTTTGCCGTCCGAATAGGTACTGTTCGTTTTGTCTTTTGAAAAGGACTGCCGATATTTTGGGTCATATAATGAAAAGGTACCTTAATACCTACTTAGTTCTGGAGAGTACTAGGTAAACATACAAGCGGTCTGTTAGGTACCGTTTCGTGGTGATGTAGATAGATAGAAAGCACGATTGTTTACTGAAAAAATCAACTAAGTCATAGCATTTTGGGTTTCTATGCGGCAGTAACAATTAATACTATCCCACATAGATGTGTAGCGGTATCTAGCCACATGCGAGGTACGCGTCACACTGACGTCACGCAAAATCCTGCATCGCGCAAGCAGAGTTTACCGCGCAACTAGCATATATACAGGATGTCCAAGAACCTGGCGTCCAACTGGATTCCCACGATGCCCCAAGTTCTAACAGTACTCAGAAAAATATTTTAAAAAATCCACCCCATGTACTTACAGAATTATACTGATTTCAAAAAAAAAGGGGAAATGAGCACCCTGTGACATACTTTTGAATGCTGTGACTGCTAATGCTGATAATTTCGATATTTCTTGGAGGTTTTGTAATCTAGGGTATTGCTGTGTCTAAATAGAATGTAAAAATAATGTACTTATTGTACCATTTTAAAATAAAATATTATTTTAACTAAAGGTGATATGGAAAACTATTGAATTTCGCAACTTTGACCGACTGTAGTGTAAAAAAAATGTACCAAAATAGTATGGCAAGTGACGTCAAATTTTGACGCGTTTATTCCTCTTTTTAAAAAGGTATAATACTTACACATTAATTTGAAAAAAAAAATTTTGATAATATTTTTACTCAACAACCCAATTTTTACGAAGTGCCTACCTACTAACGGTAACTGTCGGACCCTTTCTTATCTTAGAAACTGTTATGTTACTACTATTATTTACTTCGGTTCCAAGAGTGAGCAAGAAGGAAATACACACAGGTAGATGGGTTCCCAGTAGAATAAAAGCAAAGAATGTTAGTTTAAAGATATTTTATTACAATAAATGTTCAAAATGTTGACCACCCGCGGCAATACAAGCTCTCACTCTCCTTAAAAAGGACCGCTTTATGTTTCGCGAGTAACTTTTTTGACGTATCACCTGCACTGCTTGTGTTATCTTCTCACGAAGGTCAGCGATGTCATTAATGGGCTTCGCATAAACGAGCTCCTTCATAGTTCCCCAGAAAAAAAAATCCAGCGGATTTAAGTCAGGTGAGCGGGCTGGCCACGGGATTGTTCCTGATCGCCCAATCCACCTGTTCGGGTATTGCTCGTCCAAAAACTCTCTAACGGATACGCGAAAATGTGCTGGACAGCCGTCGTGTTGGAACCACATATCTGGTGGGGTCTCTTCTAGTAAGTTTGGCAAATCATTTTGAAGAAAATTTAAATATGATTCGCCAGTCAAATTCTCGGGCATCTCAAATGGACCAATAATATTCCCACAGAGAATACCGGTCCACATGTTCACTTTGAACCGGTACTGGGATCTATCTTCTCGCATCAAGTGCGGATTTTCCACATGCCACTCGTGCAAGTTGTGTAGGTTCATGTAGCCATCCTTCTTAAATGTTGATTCATCTGACCACAAAATTTTGTCGATAAAGTTTTCGTCTTCTCGATGTTTTTGCAGGATTGTTTCACAAAACGCGACTCGGCTCGGATAGTCTCGAGGTAAAAGACTTTGCACTCGCTGTACGTGGTACGGATGATATTCTTCTTTTTGGAGAATACTGTGTGCTGTGCTCTTCGGTATCCCCGTATCAGCTTCTATTCCTCGCACAGAGATGCTTGGATTTGCCGACACCGCCTCTAAAACTTCATCGCGTATGAAGTCATTTACGGGTCGTCCTTCACCAGCTACTTGATTGGGGAACCGCCCGTCACATAGTGATCTGTGCACATTAATGAAAACTCGATGGTCGGGATATCGCGTAGCCCTCGGATACCTTTCTCTGTAAAGTCTCGCTGCAGCTCGTCCATTACCTCTACATTCTCCATAAATGTAGTGCATATTTGCGTATTCTTGCGGAGTGTAGGTCGCCATGGTAGCACACACAAAACACAAACTGTCCAAACACAGGCAAAGGTCGTCGTAAAGAGTTCGTTTCAAAGTCCAGAGCACAAAGAGTAATCGAGTCCAATAAACAAAGCTTTAAATCGTAGTACGTGATCAATGGTAACAATAAGAGAGAGGTGCGTAGTAACGGCAGGAGGCAGTGACGCGTACTGACCGTACTGTTATCCTAAATAGCACGATCCCAGATAGCGTCACTATCTATCTCACTCGCACCTCTAACCTTTTTCTCCCTCACTCTTACCTGAATAATGGGGTACCATAAAGAAGAACCAGCAAATCGCAAAGATAGTTTCTGTCTTGCTCCCTCCTGTTGTAATAACGAATCACTATGGTGAGATGCATGCACATACCGTCCCTTACGGTCTAACCTGTTTTTTGAGAGGCCTGTTGTTATTTTTATGAGCATACAATAGTAATTCTTTAGAGGTTAGATTCAATTCGTCGTAAATTTTTCTTTCTAAGAATTCTGTAAGACATCGTAAAAATTGGGTTGTTGAGTAAAAATATTATCAAAATTTTTTTTTTTCAAATTAATGTGTAAGTATTATACCTTTTTAAAAAGAGGAATAAACGCGTCAAAATTTGACGTCACTTGCCATACTATTTTGGTACATTTTTTTTACACTACAGTCGGTCAAAGTTGCGAAATTCAATAGTTTTCCATATCACCTTTAGTTAAAATAATATTTTATTTTAAAATGGTACAATAAGTACATTATTTTTACATTCTATTTAGACACAGCAATACCCTAGATTACAAAACCTCCAAGAAATATCGAAATTATCAGCATTAGCAGTCACAGCATTCAAAAGTATGTCACAGGGTGCTCATTTCCCCTTTTTTTTTGAAATCAGTATAATTCTGTAAGTACATGGGGTGGATTTTTTAAAATATTTTTCTGAGTACTGTTAGAACTTGGGGCATCGTGGGAATCCAGTTGGACGCCAGGTTCTTGGACATCCTGTATACAACGTTCCGACATCAATCGTCGGGCAGTTGCCCACCAGACACAACACCGTCTGGTCGGAGGATCCTCCCTTTTCTATGGAGGTATGAGTGAACTATACACCCTGTTCCTCATACCCCTATAGATGTGAATAAAGTCTTCACACCAAACTTAATTAAGTAGGTATTTTAGTTTTTCTATTTCGTTGATGATTATGGTACACGGTACAATGAGGTACAACTCCAATGAGTTTATGTTTGCATCATCTAAGTACAATGGAAATAGAAGTGTAAAGTCAAAGACAAAGTTTTTATTTGTAAAACATAGGTGTACTGTAGATTAAATAAATAAAAAAAATAGTCTAGCTCGCTCAAGCTCATGAAAAAGTATTTTATTTTATTAGAGTTACCAATGATGATTGTTTTCACTGGATACAGAAATATATACCTACCCAAATGTCTTTTCTTTGGTATTGTTCGTCGAATCGTTGAGCTCCTTAAGTTCTGAGTCGAGCTACACGATTACTGACAAATGCGTGCACTGACTGGACAGGTCCACTCAATCTGTGTGGTTTTTCCTCAAAAGACCATCTCAGACACAAATCTACATGGTCTTTACATGATCTGACCAAGATTATGTCTGGACTTTAAAAGAGACTGTGACCTCTGAGTTTGTTTTGGCCTTTCTTCTCAGATTAGTCAGATAGGAAACGCCGTCCTCATGTAGTTTTTAAAATATGATTGACGTGTACGCGGTTGGCGCAGTGGTTAAGCAATTGACTGCTGCGCTGCGTGCCGCGGGTTCGATTTTCGCACGGAAAAATATTTGAATTTTGAATCTGGTACAAAACGATCCAACCGCATCCATTGAACTCACCGTGGATAGATAATCAGCTGTTGAACAGATGTGATACTGTTATCGCACTAAGACTTCGTTCCGGACACATTCCGTGTAATAAGTTCTTACACCTAATGGCAAAAACAACAACGACTTATTGTGATTTTTGTATAAATTCCGTTGATGACGGTTATCACATATTAACCGAATGTGTCCGCAACGAGGAATTCAGAAATAGCTTAGATTGTAGGATTAGAGAGATAGGTTACTGTAATAGTGTCCTAGCTGAGCCACTTTCTGATGCAGCTAGAATACTTTACAAACTAGCTATGCTAAGGTTAAGTTAAATAGAGATTAGTATGATTTTGTTAAGCTAACCAGGGCGGCATAATCGCATGTGCGACAAAGCCCTTTAAATTTGAATAAAAAAATAAAAAAAAAAACAAGCTATACAATTCCAGTATAAGCTGATCTCGCATTGTATAGGATTTCCGTACAATGAGAAGTCAGGTTAAACCGGAAAAGTATAGCTTGATATGTAACCGTGTGTACGTTTCATGAGGTAGAAAATTGTTGATAGCTTGTCGAGTCCTCATCGGCGATAGGACAGGTGCCTAAGAGATGTCAATCATACTGCTTAGAAATATTGACCATTTATGCGCACTACTCTTATCAATAATACAATACTTTATTGTTGTCACGGGTCCCTGGTTTACAAAGAAACGATTTTTTATTTTATCGTTCGATTTCTCTTCTTTTTTTCAAACGGTAAAGAGTAGACATTTAATGATATCTGTCACTGTTGAAGGCGTGAATGTATAATTAGTCTCTTTCGATGACAGCTTTGATGTCTGGTAACCGACAGGGTTGAATAAAAGGGTGTTGTGTTTGAGGTTTTTTTGCAAGGTTTATAAGGCAAATTAATTAAACGCAATTTGCTTTGGCTACGGATTCCTAGAAGAGCGGTGGCCGTCACATAACAGTCATGAAAATTATGGCAGCGGGGTTTGACTTAACGGTGTCTAGGAAAACACACCTACTTATTTTCATAATTAACGTTTCAGTGATGTCATTCGCCGGTAAATTGCGGACGCTATGTGGCGGCCACCGCTTTTTTAGGAAACCGAAGCTGAATTCTCACATTACTGTTCATCCTAAAAGCAGATCTAGATTTGAATAGAAAACACAACTCTTTTTTCTGCAGCCATAACACAAAAAAAAATTGTAAACGAAATTCCTAGATTGATGTGTAAACATATATATCACGATAATTTTTATCCAAACTAGCTTCGAACAAATACGTACAACGGACATTTCAAAACTAACCGCTTTCGAATCAATCAAACAAACTAGTTATATCAAACGAAACGCTTTTCGTTACGACTGTACGTGCGGTGCGTTCACATCACGTTCACAATCAGAGTGTACACTGACGTACACAAGTGAAGTTAGATCGTGGCACAAATCTGTATTTATGCTACGATTTTGCTTTTTATGTTGTGATAGTCTTTTACCAATTTTTATTAAAATTGGCTCTTTTTTCTGTTAAATGATTTCAATTTATGACGATTTTGTTTCGGAAAACCTGTTTCCCGACTCGTTTTGCCCACAAAATAAAATGCGTCTACAGTTTATCTTCACATAACTGTTTGTAAAGATGTTGGGTTAGACGCTTTTAAACTAATAATGTTAAGATAATACTGAGCTGAGAGCTCAGATAAAGATAAAGATAAATTTATTCGCAAATATGGGTACAATACAGGTGATGCAGATACATTTTAATGGTTCAGCCATATTTTGCCATGAGGGCATGCAAATTTTAATTACAAGTAGGACCTACACAGAAATTAATTAAAAATATTAAAAATTCTTAATTATAATTAAAAAAAAAATAACAGATAATTACATAAGCCTTTCAATATTATTATTATCAATCCTAATTAAAACAGTCTATATAATAAAATCTTTTTCATTAAGGTATTCACTTATACTATAGTAAGTTTTATACAATAGAAATTGTCGTAGCTTCTTTTTAAATTTCAGTAGGGGTAATTCTTTCCACTGTTTGGGTATTTTATTATAAATAACCGGAGCCATGCAGTAGACACTTTTGCGCATAAGTGCTGTTTTAGCTGTTTGAAGACACAGTAAACTATTGTTGCGCCTATTCCGTGGGAAATTATCGGAAAGTAGTTGAAATTTATTCGGGTTTGATTTGATAAATAAAGCTACTTCTAGGATGTACAGACAGGGCAGGGTTAATATATTATATTCTTTGAAATATGGCATGCAGCTATCGGTGGTTTGCAATTTAAAGATAGCTCTTATACATCTTTTTTGTGCTTTGAATGCTGTTTCTCTTCCCGAAGAGTTACCCCAAAATATAATTCCGTACCGTAGGTGCGATTCCACTAGGCCATAATAAGCCGTGAGAAGCGCATCCATATGTACTATTGAGGAGAGTGTATGCAAAGCGTATGCGGACTTACTAATTTTTTTACACAAAGTGTCAATGTGAGATTCCCAGTTTAGTTTTTGATCTATCATGAGTCCTAGAAATTTTGTATTTACTACTTCTTCTATTATATTATTACCGTGCTGAATGTCAATGTTAATGCTAGGAGTCCGCTGTCTAAAATGAATAGTTTTTGTTTTAGTCAAATTAATTTTTAAATTATTAGAGTCTAACCAGTTCACAACTTGTTCTAAGCTATTATTGATGTCACTTCTGTATGTTTCTATACTTTCACATGGTATTGTTATGGTGCTATCGTCTGCAAACAATGTCAATGGTTGTTTAATACATTTTGGTAAGTCATTTATGTATAAAATAAACATGAAAGGGCCCAATACACTCCCCTGCGGTACTCCAAATAAAACTTCACGTTCGGTAGATCTAAATATTTCTTCGCGCTTATTATGTATGTTAATTTTAGTTATCTCAGTTTTTTGTATTCTATTTTTTAGGTAGGATTCGAGTAGATTAAGTACGTTGCCTCTAATGCCGTAGGCTTCTAGTTTCCTTATTATGGTGGGATAATGTACATAATCGAACGCCTGGGTCATGTCGCAAAAGATGCTGCAAACAGGATTTCGTTTGTCAACGTTACTAAGGACATCATAAAGAAAATCATATATGGCCATATTAATTGTATTATGTATTCGAAAGCCCTTTTGTTCTTCACACAGTATATTACACTTTTCGATGAATTTATATAGTTCATTATAGATATATTTCTCGAATACTTTAGATAGTACGGGTATTAATGAGATTGGTCGGTAATATTCCATTTGTTCTCTATTGTCTTTTTTGAAGACTGGCTTTACAATTGACATTTTTAGGGCGTCTGGGTAGATACCCGCGCTGATAGATAGATTAAGTATGTAACTCAGGTGATTGCCTATTTCCATTGATACACTTTTAAGTATCTTGGTGGCGATACAATCGTACCCTACACTATTCGTATTTTTCAATGACATTATTATTTTGTGAATGTCTAGTGGTACACTGGGAGCCAAGAACATTGATTTACTATTTGTGTCAATTTTACAACATTTTGGTTTACTATTAACCTGAAGCTTCCCCTGCACTTTATCAATAAAGTAGTTGTTGAACGCTTCAGCGATGTCATTGGGATCTGTTAGAGTATGGTTTTTAAGCTTAATTTTAATAATATTAGATTTAGGTAGATTATATTTTGCACGGTTGATCAATTGCCAAGTAGTTTTAGATTTATTATTAGATGATTTTATTTTATGATTGTTTTGCGCTTTTTGTGTTAAATTTATAATTTTTTTATGTAGTTGTGAATAATTTGTAAAACATTTTTTATTAGTTTTATTTGGGTTTAACCTAAACTGCCACAAAAGTTTTCTTTTCTTTCGACTACCTAATTTAATACCTTTGGACAGCCATTTGGGTTTTATTACAACATTTATTTTCGTAAGTTTGATTGGAAAACATAAGTCATATATTAATTTAAATAGATCAAGAAATGCATTGTACGCTATATTGGGGTCATCTGTATCGTAAATCTCTGAGAATGTAAGGCTTTTTATATAACTTTTAAATTTTGCTATATTTTCAGTACTGTAGTCTCTTTTATTTGCGTACCAATAGTTTATAGCAAACGTCTTTTGCACTGGACAATGAAACAATTGTGCAGTGTGATCGGATAACGCTAGCTCTATTACGTCTGTCTTACACGGCTTACTAAAGTTGTGTGCAATGTTGTCAATACAAGTCATACTAGCTAAGCGGGTGGGTTTTTTTATTGCAAGTTTTAAGTTATAACTCATTAAAAGATATTCAAAAGCATTTGTGTAACTATTTTGTTTTAGTACGTCAATGTTAAAGTCACCAGCGATTACAATGTTAGTGTAACGCGCTTGCGATATTTTCTGTAGAAGGTGTTCAAGTTTATCCAGGCAGTAGTTAAGATTATTTACGTTAGGTACCCTGTACACACAGACAACAATTATCTTATAATTAGTCAGTTCGATTGCGCAACATTCAAATAAGCCTGACGTAGATAAATTTGATATATTAGGTAGTTCTTTCCATTGTATTCCGTTTCTTATAAGGATGCAGGCTCCTCCTCTCTTTTTCCCCTCTCTACAATAGTAAGCTGCTAGACCATAATTGGGCACATACAATTCATGCTGATGTCCTTTCATAATGAAGTGTTCCGTTATGCACAGGACATCCACATTTATCTTTTGTTCTGACAGTTCATCCAGACATACAGTGAGCATATTTGATTTATTTACTAGTCCTGCAATGTTTTGATGTAATATTTTGAGGTATTTATTAGAGAAAAAAAAGCGATTGACATTCACTGTGGTTGGTGTCATAAAGGGAGTTATTGGACGACTCCATATTTTCTCTATCAGACAAATTAATTACATCACACATATCAAATTCCTTAACCATTAAACCTAAATTTACAAATATGTTAGACATACCATAGTTATTAACAATTCCATGTTTCTTCCAGAACATTTTATAATCATAAGACAGATAATAATTTGAATCAAACAAATATGCATAATGATGAGTACATGCATCCAGATATAAAAGGCTACTAAATGTTTCTATCCTTCCGTTATACATATTTGAATAGTCATTAAGTCTAAAAGTAGGCGCGCATATTATAAAATTCGTATGATTAATCGCTGAAAGAGTTTGACGTATAGCAATAGTTAAATCGATGTAATTGTTCGTTTGCCGGAAATCTTCTTCACCGATGAAAATCAGGCAGTAGTCGTCCATTGTATAGTTTTTCAACTTGAGATCAATGTTGTCGATCAGTTTCATTGTATCACAACCATTTGACAGGTAATGACAAACTTTGTAATTGGGGAACGTTTTTTCTGCGATTGTGAGTATTTTGTTTTTGTTATTCGTACTCAAAATACATATCTTCCTTTCACTACGCGTGTCTTGTTGGTTAGACAGTTTAGATTGTTCGATAGTGGGGGTAGGTTGCGGTTTATTAGGTTTCTGCTGTTTCTGCGTATGATTATTTTGTGTATCGCAACCTTTATTCGGCGTCCCCATGCTTTTATGTGGTTTCGGTGTCGGTAATTCCTTTTTTGCTTGTTTTGATGATGTGACTTTAGAGTTAGGTTCAGTTTGAAATGTTTCTGTTTGAGTATGTTTATTACATCCATAGTTATTAGTTGTATTTATCTTTTTACTTGAGACATTAAATTTTGCTGGACTACTAGTAACTTTTTTAAAGAGATCATTTTTCTTAGTTAAGTTTTCGTTAAGTTTTTTTAAGTTACTATTCTCAGTTGATAGGGATTCTATTTCTGAATGGGCGCTTTGTAGTTCTAAAGTAAGGTTTAACACTTGTTCTTTCAGTTTTTTAATTTCGCCATCTTCGTCATCAGACATTTCGGGTAGGCTAGTGGCCGTCTCATTTACTATATTTGTTGTGTTTAGTTCGTTTTCATTGGTGAGCATGGAATCTGACTTTGTTCTGGGTCGGCGGAACGTGATGTTTTCTAAGAAATTCATTTTACTAATTTATAAAACTTGTAAAATGAATGATAGTGTTTTTCTTCTTAGATAATAATTTTATTTAATGCCCTCTAGTGTCTAATTGCAGTACTATAGTTAATGTTGAGATATCGATTAACTAGTTAGTTCAGCGACTCGTCGATAGGTGTCGTAAAAAACAAAAGAAAGTTTTTCCTCATGAGATCATAGATGGCGGTGCTGTCACTGTACTAATGCAATATTTGAGAATGATTTGTGATAATTTGAATTTCCAACGATCTAAGACGTTTTCACAAATGCACTTTTCAAACGATTTACGTGTTCAAATGTTATTTCAATCACTGAAAACAGTTGTTCTTGGTATTTACAAAGTTTTAAAACACTTTTGGAGTTAAAAGATCCTAAATTAACTGTTATTCCAGATAAACGTTCAAACACTTTGCCACCAATTGTTTATTATTGTTTTTTGTCACTATTATAATATTGTTCTTTTGGATAACACTTACACGTATAATTTGGAACTCACTTTTACCAATTTAACTCTATTAACTACTCGTAATTCACTTAAACTATTTTTAATTGAATAAAATTTACACAGAGATTTCTTTTACTTGTTTACTAGATGAGCGCCATCTAGCGAAGATCAGTAATAATCGATCCATCTATCGAGTGATATTTCATGTTTAACAGCTGATTCATTAGCATAATCAGCCTATAATGTTCCCACTGCTGGGACACAGGTCTCCTCTCTGTGAGAGGGAGTGGGCCGTTATCCACCACGCGGGCCCAGTGCGGGTTGGTAAATGTCACATGTCTTCGAATTTTTGGTTCTAGGACATGCCGGTTTCCTCACGATGTTTTCCTTCACCGTTTTGAGAGCAGTGGTGATGAAATTAAATACTGAAGTAAAGTGCCTGCCTGGGTTCGAACTCACAACCTACAACTCGTAAGTCGGGGCCGATACCACTGGGCCACTACTGCTCTCGCTGATTCATTATTATCGATCAATATAGTTACCAGCCAAATATACATAATTTATGTATGTTCCTCTTGAAATGGCTTATTGCATGATTAATATCTTATTCAAATTAAAAGTAGTACATTCAGTTGGTAGGTATTTTCATGGTGGTTTTTCCATTTGGAGTTTCTCAATAGCAGCCCGGGGTCCTGCACCCTTATTGCGTAATGCATTATCTATTACAATCTGAATAATTTTGAAGCCTATTGCTAAACCATTGCTTCATATGTTCGAAAAATTTGTCTGCTCAACAACGTAAATTACGCAATGAATGTTGTTGAACTGTCAAAATTAAAGCCATTCCTACTGTTAGTGTGGTACGTAATTACCCCGCTGAATTTGTGCCCGGTTAATAGCAATAGGTTCGCCCGTATTACGAACTGGAGTAATGTGGGAGTAGGTACTATAGGTTCTCCTCTGCCTAAACCTTCGAGGAATTCAGGGGGCTCTCTAAGTCCGTCAACAAAGACACGGGCCCGTCCGAAAATAGTGTGATACTTCGAATTGAACCCTACTCTCGATTACATAACTCTTTCGGACGGGCAAAAACACATCAGGAGTAAGAACAACTGTCAAATCGTTTTGTCATAAATCTTTAGTTTGGGCCCCAGATTAATATTATGTCCGAAAGTGATACGGAGTAAACTACGGACTACGGGCTTAGGGAGTAGGCCACCTTATTTTTTTAGCTAGGAAATCATCAAATGACTTCTCCAGCTCTGGGCGGAGCGGAAGGGCGTGTCAAACTCTTACTGACTAAAACCCACCCGTGTTCCTTCAGTTGCCTGTGCGCCAGGGCCTCGGTAACTCTTTCGAACAATCCGCGACCCCGGCAGGCATCGGCCCTATCGGACCCAGTCAATGGTGCTGACATCTATTTGAGGCGCGCGTGGAACACGACGCGCCGTCGACCCGGGCCTGGGGGCCTACTCCCTAAGCACGAAGTCCGTAGCTTCGGCCTTCGTTACGGGCGTTTCCTACTCCGTATCACCTACGGACTTACGATTAGTCCCGAACCCGAACTAAGAACGAATGACAACACGATTTGACTGTTGACCCTACTCCCGATGTGTTTTTGCCCGTCCGAAAAGTTGAATTTGACACTTGTATAGACGGATCATTATGTCATTTGATACGACATCAAAATAGTTATCGTGCTGCCTACGAAAGTTAAAATTTGCCAAAAACTTGAACCTATGGCTGCATTTTTGAATGCTCGATGAAGCTCTACACGAAGAGCGGAGGCGATACCGATTATATTTGCGCCAAAATTTTCGGTTGGCGAGTATTCCCGACGTTAAGTTCTTAAAGAACTAAAGGCTGGAATTATTTGAAGACTTGTGTGAGCATATAGTACCTCTTTTGCCTCAACAAATACGAAGAAATGGTGTGGATCCAATAATGAAGGTAATTGTTTGATATAAGAATGAAGGACTAAAGCTAAGGTTATACTTATTTATTGAAGATTCTGCAATAAATTGAGTTGTATTTACTGGTGATTTTGTTTACTTTTAGATCCTTGCTGCACTCAACTTTTATGCTCGGGGGAGGTACCAAGGTGCAGTGGGCCTTAGCAGACTTACATTTGGAATTTTAAAAGGCTGATGGAGATGCCTCTTAGCAGCTAGAGAGCTGCTTTATAAACCCATCACAGCAGGTATTTGTCACAATTCTATATTTTTCCTTATAATGCATTGAACAGGTGAACAGTATTTTTTTCATAAATTTCAGAGCAAATATTATTTATGCAGGTAAAATTGTCATTGCCTGCTGTCTTACGCAATATGTGTAATCGGGCACGTTTAGAAGCAATTTCCCTCTCTGACTCTCTGAGGAAGACCTACAATTATAGTGCAGTAGACAGGGAGGATAGCGATATGAGTCTATGCCCGCTCATAAAGCTCTTCAGCAAGGGCAAAGAGCGAGAGACAGATTACCGGAATTGCTGGACAGAAATAGGTACTTATGCAGTCTCACAAGAAAACTAGGTACTCTACTAATAAAATATGTCAATAAATACATAAATACATAGGATGTTTGTATTTATAATATTGATTTGAGTATTTATTTTACAAACTGTTTATTTTGTTTTCAGGACATAATGGGTGTTGGGACTGGCGCGAGACGATTCTGACATAAGAAAAAGATTTCCACAATAAAAGTATTGTTTTTATAAACAAAATGTTTTCTTTTTATTTAGCACCAATCAATTTGAAAAAAAAAAATACATTCAACAACACAATGTAACAATCAAAACATAGATTTTCTTTTATTTATCTATGTAGTCTTAAATTATTCCTAGGAACTTAGTTTCTCTTACTAGTCTACTTCAATATCAAATACCTAATATCTGAATAAAATTAACAATCAACAATACATAGATTTTCTTTTATCCTAGACTAATCTCAAATTAAGAATCAACATTATACAATCAACAATACACTATAACAATGATAACACAGATTTTCTTTTATGTATCTATTGAAGTCTTAATTTATTACTAGGAACTTAGTTTCTCTTACTTGTCTATTTCAGTCTCAAATACCTAATATCTGAATAAAATTAACAATCAACAATACATATATTTTCTTTTATCCTAGACTAATCTCAAATTAAGAATCAACATTATACAATCAAAAGATTTTTTTTAACCAATCAACACATACCATTTTCTATTACTTGTATAATTTAATCTTAAATAATTGCTGGTAACATACAAGCTTTCATTCAGTGAATTATTTAGTTGGAAGACCAGACTCCAAGCAACAAAAGAGGAGGAGCTCGGGAAATAAATGTTGCAACATTGTGAACAATGTTGCAATTATAGAGCAACGGAGAAAAAAAATATATGTTACTGCCTGCATCATCCAACTGCTGGGCAAAGGCCTCTCCCTGTGACTTTCAAGAGTTATAACATATGTATAGCTAGCAATTTAAATGTTTCTAGTTATGTACTAAGTTACAAAGTTCCACAATGACAACCCTTATTTCATCAGGCACCACATTTCTCCCGGATTCAATTAGTAGTCTTTGTTCTTCCACCTCAATACTTCGACTTCTTGCTGAGTCGGCAGTGAGGTGTTGCCGAACTCGTGGATGTGCACGACGAGAATTTAATGCTGTAAACAAATTAAAATAAATCTCAGTCAGTTTTAAGTAATTTTCTGAAACATGACTTACATAATCTGTTTTCTACTAAACAATAATACTTACTTCACTAATTTTGCATTGGCAGCTCCCGCTCCAGTGCATCAGTGAATATAGAGGGTTGCTCTTGGGAAAGTGGGTTGGCAGGTGCAGCAGCAGATATTTGGGTGGGTGTGATGGCTGCTGGGTCTTGTCTTACAGGTGGACCTACAACAAAAACCAAAATATCATTGACGGGTACAACAAATATATAATTATGTGTTTGTTATTTATTGTTATTGAATTTTTTTAAAGTCATGGCAAAGACTCCAGCAACAGCATTATAAAAGCATTAATGCTGTTGTTTTTACCATTCAAACATACTATCATAAATTATAAATTTAATTATTACTTACCGATGGAAAAGCTCTTGATGGAAGACTCTTGCCTTGGCTTGTGGCTGTCCAAAACCCTCTCCCATAATTAATAGTATCCTCAATTCCACTTGGGAGAGGGTTGTTGCTACCGATGGGACTTCACCTGTAGCACATGCTGAACGTCTGGCAGCTTCAGCAGCTTTATTGGCAAATTTTTTTTTATCAGCCGCACCTAAAAGTTGGTTAATTTTAATTACATAAAAAACGATATACAAGCCAGTATACTCCTACAGATAATCATTTGGAGGATGACTGATTATCATTGTATGCACTTTAGTGATGACAAGACTTAAAAATCAAATTAATATTGACGAGTAATGTATTATACTCACACTTTGCCACTGCTCCACAGACTTTGTGCAACTTCCCATTGAATTAAGGGAGTTGCACAGGTTTTCCCACAGCCTTTTGAACGAATTCTTTCGTCGGCACCCCTCAATAGTCCGCGTGCCAACTCATTATTCTTGCTCATGAAATTAAGGAGGGCCTCTATTTGCGCGTGAGTTGCTGCTGGAGCGATTGGCGCCATTTTACAACATTAATTAATATTTAATAACGAAAACATCCCGCGTCATGTTAATAAATTGCGAATTGATGCAATTATTTAGTGTGGTTGTAAATAATAATAAACACTGACATGACATTTCATTTGAAAATTGCCGTCAAAAAGAAAAAAGGCAAAGGTATTAACAGGGTAAAGCTACAATCCGGACAAAAATGGCTAAAATAGTTCAGTTCTATATTTGGAAACAATAAACAGTTTCTTGTTAAAAATGTGGTAATTTTATAACGATAACAATATTATTTTTTGTTTATTAAGCTTGAAAACCACAAAGTAAGTAAACCGGTAATCGACCGGTAAAATAGCGCAACTCTATCGTCATGCGCCATTCGTTCACGAATAGTGTCTATGATTCCGTTAGAAACCTAATAGTCCGAAATCAATAGGGAGTAGGGTTTACTGCATCGTATCGGACTACCTTCGGACGGGCCCGTCTCGTCGTTGACGGAGTTAGAGAGTAGACCCCCTGGTCCTTACCGGACGGCGAGCTGCCCATTGCTCGCCGTCCGCAAGCCCGCGTCTACGGTGGCCGGGAATTGGCAACCGACTCCCAACGCCCAGGGTGTCTCCTCCTGCGGCGACTAGGGGCGTGAGGGCGCAACGATTGCCCCTCCCTCACGCGCTCCGCCTCCTCCTTCGTGAGCGTTACTGCTTCGCAGAAGGAGGTGACGGCTTCCCATTCCCTCTCGCTCCGTACCATGGCCTGAACCAGGGCTGGACGCGAGAGATCGCCGTCGTCGATCGCCGTCACGAGGACACGGCGGTGCTCCGCCCAAGCCGGGCAGACCTCCACCGTATGCTCCACCGTGTCGTCCGGTCGATCCACACAATGATAACACCCGGGCGTTTCCCCCGCCTTATCCGAAACACAAACCTCCCGAAACAGCCATGTCCGGTGAGGACCTGCGTCAGGCGGAAGGTGAGGATGCCGTGGAGTAGGCTGGCTTGATGTTATGTTTAGGCCCCAGTAACACACTGAATAATATATGACTAATGATTTATTATGTTAATTTAAATACAATCTTGAATAGCAAGAGAAAACAGCCCCCACGTATGATATTATTTTATATAACTTGTCTTGTTTATGGGAATACATTTATCTGTTCGATCGTGTTTAGAATAATTTACCGCCAAAATGATATCTCTGATGTGAGCCAAACATGAGGTAAACTAGATATTATCTATTATTTTTTTCATTTTCTCAGGTAGTTTTAATGATGATATGGCAGTTTGAGTGCTTTATGCGGCCTACCCTAATGTCCTTTCTTTGGTATTGTTCGTCTAGTGGTTGAGGTTGAGCTTCACCATTACTGACAAACGCGTGCACTGACTGGACAGGTCCACTCAAATCTGTATGGTTCTTTCCTCAAAAGACCATTTCAGACACCAATCTAACATGGTTCCCAAATGATCTAACCAAGATTATTCTGGACTTTAAAAAAGACTGTGACCTCTGAGTTTGTTTCGGCCTTTCTTTTCAGAGTAGTCAGATAGGAAACGCCGACTTCATCTAGTTTTAAAATATGAATGCCGTGTAAAAGTGTTTGTACAAACCTACTTACAGAAATAAAATCATTTATCATTTATCTAAAAATAATATTATTAACATTAAAAATATTGCGTTTAATTATAGTAGGTATTACAGTAATCATGCGATGCGCTACCGTTGAGCATGAGGTCCTGGGTTCGGTTCCCGGGTCGGGCAAAGTGTTATTAGGTTTTCCATCAGGAATTTCTCAGTAGCAGCCCGGAGTCTAGATTTGTGCCCGGTTGATGGGAATAGGCTCGCCGTATTGCTTGGGACTTAAACATAACTGGCGAAATGTGGGTGTACTATGGGTACACCTCTGCCTAACCCTTCGGGGATTACAG
Source organism: Dryobotodes eremita (assembly GCA_917490735.1). Lineage (NCBI taxonomy): Eukaryota > Metazoa > Arthropoda > Insecta > Lepidoptera > Noctuidae > Dryobotodes > Dryobotodes eremita. The sequence goes on along the minus strand of OU823265.1, from coordinate 17,102,069 downwards.
GCGTGATGTATGTTATGGGAAATACGTCTTTTAAAAGTTTAAAAGAAGGTTATTTTTGATGAGGTCGTTAAGTCGTACCCAATACTTAGGGCCCGTTGTTTGATCAGTAGTCAAACATACTAATAAGTAGTTAAAATGCGTTAGTTAAGGCGGAACCTTCAGGATAGCCCGCGAAATTCGATCAAGTACCGACCCGTAGTTTTTGAGTTATACTTAATAACGCGTATTTTTTCCACTTAGTTTATATTGATGATGTTATAATAATTTCCTGTCACGGTTATTTACATATCAAGTAGTGGTATACGAATGTTTGTGAGGTAGGTACCAAAACTAAAAAGTGAATAATGGTTGGTGTCTTTGGTTGTGTTTTTTCGTTTTTGGCCACCGACTTCCGAAATTAAAGTTATTTTTCACATTTTTTTATGTTTTTTTGGAAGTAGGTTGTTTTTTTTGTAAAAAAGTTTTTATCTTATGTTAAGTAACGAGAGGGCCTAGACAAAGTAACATTTGACTAGCGATGACAGTAGTAGAAAAGCCAAAAAATGTATCGGATTAACATAAGCTATCGAAATGTCACGTGATCATAGGTCAACGAATAGAAATTAGCTAGACAATGTTAACATCATTCGATTCTATTAAACGAATCGACAGCGTCGAACGATTACTTCCATAGTGATGTGTAGCCAAGTGGCACTTTTTGACAAGCGTTATCGCTAGTTGTCGATTCGTATGATGGAAACATTCGCGAGAGCTATAGCGATGGTGGAAATAGAATCGCTCCAAAGCGAATGCCATTTGTCTAAGCTCTCAGGATCGTCGAATATTGTTGAAGTTTAGTAAGAAACCGATGGATGTTTTCGAATGAAATTTAATTTGATGTACATTTATCAAATTAAATTTCATTCGAAAACATCCATCGGTTTCTTACTAAACTTCAACTATATCCCACGACGCTGATTACTTATCACTTTTGGTGACTGTATTATACCTAATAAAACACTACAAAGTGAAAAATAACTTTAATTTCGGAACTTAGTATCTTTGGTTTTGTAAAATACGTATTATAGAAGCTAACTCAAAAGCACTCATCAGAACTTGACCAAATTTATATGGGATCACCCTATAAGTAGTTATACCCTTTCAAACAAAAGAAGAATTTTTCAAATCGTATCATAAATGCCAGAGTACTGCGATAATAACTACAAAAAAAATACGACAGAATTGAGAACGTTCTCCTTGTTTTGAAGTCGGTTAAAAAGTGTCGTGAAGAATGAGAGCTAGATCGAAAAAAGTGTTTGACACACTTTTTTCGATCTAGCTCTCATTCGCCAAGTGTGAAGAAGGAAGTTCGTTCCAAAAGAAATGCTGTCTCGTATACCTACTAAAATGCATTGGGTAGTTACCTTCTTACCCAATCGCAATGTTTGAAACAGATGCTTTTTTTTCGCTATCAATGTGCAACCATCTTGGCAGAAATCAGTTGAGCGAACTGGCACCCTAATTGCGTATTAAACTTACAGTGACAATCCGAAAAAAATTAAGGAAATTCACTATCCATTGCTTCATATGTTTGAAAAATTCGCCTGCTCAACAACGTAAATAACGCAATGAATGTTGTTGAAATGTCAAAGTGCACTTGTCACGCCACGGGTCAGTCTGTCCTGCTGCTTCCGATTGTTTATTTTATACCTATCACTATGTACACAAGGATATATATTGTAAACAGTGTATATGTCAACTATCTCTGCACACAATGGTACTGCATAGGTGTGAATTATTGGGAACTACCTTGTATGGTAGATTGATTCCTCTAACTCCATATTTGCATCCCCAGAGGGAAGCTCACTAGACGTCTCACAGTTTATATTTGTTCCTAAAATATATGAAAAAGGAAATAAAAATCAAAATCAGGAAGAAAACAAGAAAACAACCACTCAGAATATATCTCTTAATTTTTCGATCCGATCAGAATTAATGAAATCTGATTCGGTACATAATAACAAGAATCGAATCTAATTAATTTTAGGTACCTACATAAGATGGTGAAAAAATTTGTTAATTTTTGCGAAAATATTAGCTTTCGAGTAACCTTTTTCTCATCTCTTTTGTCATTATTTTCTTAAACCAATATTTTAAAAAGCTTTCAAATTGCAACAAGCCTTCTCTTAACCACCCACAACTACAACGACATTCTTCAGTTAGAAAAACTGCAAAACCTATCCCAAAAACCTGTCGGTATGCCCTAATTATATGCCTTTTATTTAAGGCTTATAACTGGTTTCACGGTATAAATGGTTTCACACATTTTATCAGTAATTAACCTGCATAATGTTGTTTAAACACTTCACACAGATCAGTCAATGACCTATAAGTCAGCCCGGTTTATGTTGCATAAAATACGTAGAAAAATTCAGTTACCCCACTACGAAACTGTCAGTTTTGATATACGCTTGAAAATGGCGTAGTATCCAAATTGGAGTTTCGAACAGAGTCGGATTTGTCATGCGAGGGCGATACGAAAGAAACGCGGCCGAATCTAGATCGTGCCTTTGCTTACCTAATAACTTTTTCTACACTTATAGAGCAAAGATCTTAAGTGATAATAATAATCCCAGTCTATTATTGTCCCACTGCAGGGCAAAGACCAATTCTCATAAGAGAAGGCACGGGCATTGATCATCACGCTTGCTCAAGACGAGTTGGCGATTTCAGATTTATATTAACTGTAAGTCCAGCAGGGTAATTACGTAACACATTAACCGTAGGAATGGGTTTCATTTTGACAGTTCAACAACATTCATTGCGTTATTTACGTTGTTGAGCAGACAAATTTATCGAACGTATGAAGCAATGGATTAGCAATAGGCTTCAAATTGATTCAGATTGTGATAGATAGTGTGTTACGTAATTAGGGTGCAGGTTTCCTCACGATTTTTTCGTTCACCGATGTCAGTATGTCCAAGATAAACTGAGAAAGTATATATGAATTGTAAAGTCACATTGGTACTTGCCCGGATTTGAAACTACGACCTCGGGTCTACCTTATAACCAGTGATCGGAGTAGGTAGATTGATTTTTAGTACTTGTATCATAAATGCACACAGAAAGAATAACATGGATAAGCCATTTTTCCGGAAAGTAATTCCGGTATTTCCGGATTCAATTAAATATTGTTAATGTTGGTAGTGATATTATTACTACTCAATTCAAAATTTAAAGTTTGTTCTGATTGGTCGTTGGGTTTTGTCAAATCGTGACAAAAAAAAAAAAATAGGAAGAATAATAAAGAATAAAATTGCTCATTTTATTACAATTCCTACCTTTTTTTTGAGGATGGCAAATCATCAAATGACTCCTTCCACTCTGGCAGAATACAATTCCTACATAAGTTCCGGTTTTTTTTTAATAATCCACCAATTCCGGAGGAATGTCCATAGTAATATATACGTTTCGGATCAATGACCCCAGTTCAATCTACCTACTCCGATCACTGCTTATAACTTTTATCCACAATCATATCGCACACCTAGATCAAGGGTGGCACAACTCAAAATAATCCAAAATCGAGTTATTGCGATTATCGGAATGTGTATGATGTTGTAAGTATATTATTTTACTAAGATATTAATTGAGCAAATTCATATCTTAGTAAAATAATACACAACATCAAACAACAATAATTTTAAAGCGGTCAAATAGAAAAGGAGTAAAACGTTTTTTGCTGTTCCATAAGAAGGCGTTTGAGTTGTGCTAGTCTTTATCTATGAGTGCGAGATCGTTAAGTTCTTATTTTGAAATAATAAAAAATAGTTTTACTGTAAAATACATAACTTGAATTTAGGGAATACTTACATAATTTCACTCCGCACAAAACACATCTTCCACCAAGTATTCGCGTAAAAATCTCGTCTCATTTACTCGACGTCCGTGTTCGTCGTTTGTGTTCTAAACTCAAAAATATTTGAATTTTCTATTTTTCATATTAGGCTGTTTAGCGGCTTTATACCTTTGCCTCTCCTTTAACTTGCGAAGGTAAAGCGCGGGAAAAAAAGCAAATTCAGTCTTATTTATTTAATGACAAAAAAATATATATTTTTCGTTCTTTCATTGTATTTCTTCAAAAGTGTATTGAAAAACGTCGTATGATATACGTGGACATTTGTTATTGTAGTTCACGGCTTCATAACACCCTCGCCTACGGCTCGTGTGTATATTCCGCCTCGAATGCAATAACAAAATTTCTCCACTTGTATCAAAATGTACTATATTCGGCTGCTAAACACGACAGATATGGATATTCATACTAACATTGCCGGCCGCTGCTCGCATGTATTTGACCAGTACAGCATTTTCGATTTATCTCGAAGAAGGTTGTCAAAATAATGCTCGAATTTCTAAGCATGTTTGAGAAAATGAGTTTTTTAATTGTACCGGCACCATCTCCGACATTTTGCATGTATTTTGATATATGTAGGGTTTATAATTTAATTTTATTGTGCTTAAATTTTGTGTGTTGCACTAAATAAATGATTTATCTATTCATCTAACTTTTACTTATTAATATTGTTATTAATATAACTCTTGTTTACGTTAAATTATAACTGCCAAAATATAAAGAAGTTCTACATTTGAATGTTGAAATTTTTTTTTTTTTTTCTAATTTAATTTTAATTATGATCTGGCAGTTTGAGTAATTTATGCGGCCTACCCAAATGTCCTTTCTTTGGTATTGTTCGTCGAATCGTTGAGCTCCTTAAGTCCTGACTTCCTGAGTCGAGCTGCACGATTACTGACAAATGCGTGCACTGACTGGACAGGTCCACTCAAACTGTGTGGTTCTTTCCACAAAAGACCATTTCAGATACCAATCTGCATGGTCTTCGCATGACCTGACCAAGATTATGTCTGGACTTTAAAAGAGACTGTGACCTCTGAGTTTGTTTCGGCCTTTCTTCTCAGAGTAGTCAGATAGGAAACGCCGACCTCATCTAGTATAAAAAACATGATTGACGTGTAAAAGTGTTTGTACAAACCTACTTACAGAAATAAAATCATTTATCATTTATCATTTATCATAATGGTACAGCTATGCAGATAAAAATTGTCGTGACGATATAAAACAAGAAAATCTATAAAAAAATCTAAGGTAAGCCATTGCTTGCCTTAGAATTTTTACAATAAAGACATTCACAATAATTTCTAAACAACAAAAGTGTTTACGCAGCAGAACCCGTTGCATTTTGTTAGTTTACAGAAACATGTTGAGTATGAATGTGGATGGCTATAAGAGTAGGGGAAGAACAAAGAAATAAAGAAAGAAAGAAATTATGAATGGACAATATGAAAGAACATATGGGTGACTAAACTGAGATGACGACTAATTTACTTTTACTTTGTTTCTTTTGCTTTTGCTTTGTTATTTTAATTATTGTGAATGTGAGGACTATGTGGGTCATTGCATTTTTTTTTCTCTCAGTTAGTTTTAATCATGATCATGACAGTTTGAGTAATTTATGCGGCCTACCCAAGTCTCCTTTCTTTGGTATCGTTCGTCGAATCTTTGAGCTCATTGAGTTCTGAGTTGAGCTGCACGATTACTGATAAATGCGTGCACTGACTGGACAGGTCCACTCAATCTGTGTGGTTCTTTCCTCAAAAGACCATTTCACACACCAATCTACATGATCTTCGTATGATCAGACCAAGATTATGTCTGGACATTAAAAGAGACTGTAACCTCTGAGTTTGCTTCGGCCTTTCTTCTCAGAGTAGTCAGATAGGAAACGCCGACAACATCTAATTTTTTAAATATGATTGGCATGTTAAAGTGTTTGTACAAACCTACTTACAGAAATAAAATCATTTATCAGTAGGGGAAGATCAAATAAATGATGATTGGACAATATGAAAGAAGATATGCCTAGAAAGGGAGTGACTGCTAAGATGACGACTAATAGAGAAGTATGGAAGGATACATGCTGCGCGAACCCCAAATAAGAGCAGGAATGATCATGAGAGAAACATGCCACCTCCCCAGTCCATCCCTGCACAAATACGTCACTTCCAATTCTTGTAGGCGTTGTATAACACAATGCAATATATCCGCCGAAGTCTCTAATGGAGGGACAACGCTGCGGATAAACTTTGCGATTACTGCTCGTGCACGTGTTGGCGGATATAATGGGATACTCAGATTATTATAGAGGTGGAACTATCTACGGTGGTTAAGTGGTGTTAGGTTTGGCTGTCAATTTAACGGGCATTGATACCAAGTAAATGCGGAATTGAGTGATTAATAACACAGCCTTAACCAATAAATGCTGTTTATTGATTGATTTGTTGCTTTGCCCACGTTTTCTTAGAATACGAACCAAATAACTTACGTATTTCTTATTTTATAAATAGCTTCCGTTTCCTTAATAATTCAAAAGTAAACCTCCACACATCTTCAAACCCTCCAGCATTGTCAACAGTGTATTCTGGCGCTCATTAGCCAGTCTTCTTTCTCACTCCCACGTGCTATATTTTCTATACCCATCTCGCTCAGACCACTCGAGTAGAACACAGTTGTCGTTTGCAGTTCGTGTTGTATAATTATCATTTTTTTTCGTTTGAACGTCGTTTGTGTCAGGGCATGAAAGGCTCTTTTTAACCGATGAAAAAAAAGGAGCCACGCGTAACTTTTTACAGTAGTCCGATGTTGATAATTATTTTTTATTGGTAGGGGTATACTTTGAAGTTGAACCCATTTAAAATGGAAAACCAAAATTCACCCCTAAGTGTAGAAAAATAGGGTTTGTTTGATTTACCACCTACTGAATTTTCACTTGTTAACTGATTGTGTTGAAACTTGGCACACGTATGTAGTTCAGATGACGCTTCAATAAAATAGAGACCTTGATCTGATGATGGAGATGGAAGACAGTTGAGAGAGCTCCTCAACAGTTTCCAGCAGTTTTATAGTTTTTGGGCTTATTTCATTCATCTTGGTAAGAACTTAAGACCTAGCCAGGATATGAGTGTCATCGAAGGTCTGCTAATGGAGACGTGAGTCCGTCGAGGGAAGATCCAACTATTAGCTGGGAGATCATACTCAAAAAGTCAAAAATTTAGATATTAACAAAGGTGTTGATGATGGCATATTCCCTTGAAATATGCCATCATATTCCCTGATGGCATACCGTCAATATTTATTACCTACAGCTTGCGTGGCGGAGTTAGTGTGTCCTTTACTAAACTTCTGCTCATATACTTACAAGCAAGTCCTTAATTTCTGGCATAATCCCTTGAAAATAGAAAATGGCAAAGGTGGTGCTTATAAATAAATCGGATAACATTGAAAACATAATTGAATCACTACACTGCCCGCATTTCTAAAACCATTTAAAGCTACTAATTTTCAATCATCAGCACGGATTTGTTTGATCACGATCAACAAGTACTAAACTGGTTCCATTTACTGACCTTTTAATTGGGGCTGTTGATCCTGGTTATCAGGCTGACGTCATTTATACTCACTTCAGCAAGGCCTTTGATAAAGTTTCCCACAAATCCTTTCTTATAAGTTGCGTGCTTATGATATCACTGGCAGTTTGCTTAAATGGGTGATTTCATTATTTAGCAGATAGGTCTTTCTTTATCATGGTACATGGTTATCAATCTATCATTTATAATATCTTCTCTGGAATCACACAAGCCTGATCTGGGGACAATTTTATTTAATTATTTAATTAATGACATCCAAAATCAAAAAAAACAAAATCAAAATATTTTATTTCACATAAACCAACATGGGCACTTATGAAACGACAGAAGCTAGGTGCACGGTTCCAATTGGTTGTTTCCTATGGAGAAGAGCTGGCAAGAAACTCCACGGTTACTCTTTTGAAAATAAGGGGCTTTTACAATGTTTCAAATTACAGTGTTCCCAGCTGTTTTCGGCACTCCGAAATTTTTAAACATGCGGATGACTTAAAGTTTCTCAGATCAATTAAGTATGTCAGAGACTCCTCGCTCTCACAGATGGATCTTAATAATCTGATTCAATGGTGCAAAATTCTGTTTGACCAAATATTAACCTTTGCACCATACTTAGATCGCATAACTAAAAAGCGTCCAAGATGCTAGGTTTTGTCATAAGTCAGTGTAATGGTTTTCTTCTAAAGTAAAACAAAAATCTATAATATATACGGTATGAAAACCGCAAATATCTAATAAATGAAACCACATACTTGTTATAGCCATTGCTGACGATAAGCAAAAAATTAAGGAAATCGATCCAGTAATAACGAAATCGGTCTAGTAATTAGGTCAAAAAGTAGTTTTAATTTTGAGCAAATTTTGAAAACTGTAGAATTGATCACTAGGTCAATGATTCAATGAACTTGAATCCTTGAACATTGAAAAGCGACGTTGCCACGCAGTGCAAACTATCACGAAGCTGTTACCTAAACGACTAGGTACGAAGGTACGTTGTTTAAACATAATGTTTACTTTTAATGAATTTATTTTGATACTAGCTTTGGCCCGCGGCTTCGCCCACGTGGATATCGGAAATTATCCAACCGGAACGTACTACCGGGATAAAAAGTATTCTACGTGACAATTCAGGTTATAAACTATTTGTGTTCCAAATTCCATCCAAATCCGTTCAGTAGTTTTTGCGTGAAAAGGTAACAAACATCTATCCATACATCCATCCTCACAAACTTTCACATTTATAATAGGAGTAGGATTTATTTTGCTTGAAAATTTCCTTTTTTTATTTGAAGGTTTTTAATTTAATATCTAAGTTTGCTATACTTCTGTGGACTAGTTACTTGTGGTTTCATTTATTGTACTCGTATATATGTGGTTTCCATACTGTATATAGTGTATATAGTTTGATACGTAACATATGTCGGAAATATGTTAAATCAATCGTTTGACTTGATTTGACAAATAGGGACGCCAGCGCTACCACGTGGCGCTCGACAGAGTCTATAACGCTAATGCTGGACCGGAGTAAAACCAGAGTTTGTTGTTGGCGGTTAAGCAGTGAACACGCTTAGAAACTGTCGCGCGTTCCGTATAGTTGTGTCGTGTACCTACAGTGTGTGATTTGCTAGTGTGATTAATTTGTTCCTAAATTATAATTTGATTTTAACTCTTCCCATAGTACGCCCACAGTAGTTAAAATAAGGCTGATAATAACGAGAGAGACATACCTTCTCCGTCATATATTATTACAATACTGTAGTGTGATGTGCCAGCCGCACGTTGCTACGAATAGTTTACGTCTAGAACGCGTTTGAAAACGCTTTGTTTGGGATATAACTTTTTCTGTTGGCAAAGCGAAAACACTTTGCCAACAGAAAAAGTCCTTAAAACAAAAAGAAACCTCCGTACAAAAATAGATTGCGGTTCTGCAACACACTTCAGAAGAAAGATGATGCTTAAACGACGCAATGTTTGTATGTAACATAAAAATCAAACAAAGAAACAACCTTCTCTAAAAAAAATATTGAAGTTCTCGAACAGACACACTTTAGAAGAACGATGATGTTTAAACAACACAGTGTTTGTATGTAAAAATTTTAAAGGAATAAACTACTCTCCTGGACTCAAGTATTCCGCGTAGACCTATCACTCCACTTTGTCCTCCACAGAGAAGAACAATGTTGGGATCTAATTCTCCATAAGCTAGGTTTTACAAGGTTTTAAATATAACCTTTTCTAAAGGAATTATCGACTTGCCTTGACTCAAGAATTCCTCGTAGACCTATCACTCCACTTTGTCCTCCACAGAGAAGAACAATGTTGGGATCTTATTCTCCATCAGCTAGGTTTTGCAAGGTTTTAAATAGAACCTTTTCTAAAGGAATTATCGACTTGCCTTGACTCAAGAATTCCGCGTAGACCTATCACTCCACTTTGTCCTCCACAGAGAAGAACAATGTTGGGATCTAATTCTTCATAAGCTGAGTTTTGCAAGGTTTTAAATAGTAATAGCAATCTTATCGATTTACACTTTGACTCCTTAACTAAGCAGAAAGCTAACATTCTTAACTGTTTGTCTGATTAACTGTGAAGGCTTTATGAGCTTTATATTTAGCACATACAAAAAAAAAATATATATATATATTATAAAAATATATTTCCATAGTATTAAGTTTGCTTGTAAATTTGACACGTAGGTACCCAGCACCCTAATTACGTAACACATTATCTATCACAATCTGAATCATTTTAAAGCCTATTGCTAATTAATTGCTTCATATGTTCGAAAAATTTGTCTGCTCAACAACGTAAATAACGCAATGAATGTTGTTGAACTGTCAAAATGAAACCCATTCTTAATGTTAGTGTGTTACGTAATTACCCCGCAGGATGTTAATTCACGTAATTCAATTTTGATCATTGTGGTGTTTACATTTAAGTAATTGATGCACTAGGTATATTAAGTTTTAATTGCATGTTTTTTAAAGATATAAGTGTCGTTTTATATCTTTATATGTCTATCTATCTATATATATCCTTTGTTTGATTTTAAGACCCATTAACACACGCGTGACAGAATTTGCAACCACTGAACCAGCATACAATTGTTAGGAACGAAAATAAAAATGATAATAATATCACAAATAACAATCCCAAAAACCATTTTATTCAATACAAACATGGTCACGTTACTCTTCATTTATATACAACAAAAACAATATTAGGAACAGAATATGTATTTATCTAATATATAAAATTCTCGTGTCACAGTTTTCGTTGCCATACTCCTCCGAAACGGCTTAACCGATTTTGATGAAATTTTTTGTGCTTATCCGGTATCTATGAGAATCGGCCAACATCTATTTTTTTTTTTTTTTTTTTTTTTGGTAGGTAGGGTAGGGAGTTAGGGAGGTAGGTAGGTAGGTAGGGTAGGTAGGTAGGTAGGGTAGGTAGGTAGGTAGGGTAGGTAGGTAGGCAGAGTAGGTAGGTAGGGTAGGTAGGTAGGGTAGGTAGGTAGGCAGAGTAGGTAGGTAGGGTAGGTAGGTAGGGTAGGTAGGTAGGTAGAGTAGGTAGGTAGGGTAGGTAGGTAGGGTAGGTAGGTAGGGTAGGTAGGTAGGGTAGGTAGGTAGGTAGGTAGGGTAGGTAGGTAGGGTAGGTAGGTAGGTAGGGTAGGTAGGTAGGGTAGGTAGGGTACGCCGTAGATAAGTACCGCAACCCATGCGAAGCCGGGGCGGGCAGCTAGTTTAATAATATAATTTGTATGAATAGTGACCACGACCCTTCGTACCCGACCTATGTCGTGAAAAAGAAATTATTACCCTATATATAGTAGTAATAACGTTTATTTTGGAATCTTGGTGGAATAGAGTTGTTTTATGTTAGGCGTAGTTTATTAACATTTATTAGAAATACGTGGTTGGATGACTAAATGGCTACATTTGAGCTGCCTATGTTTTCTTTGAGGGACCAGTTTGGTAAGTAGCAGAAGCCGAAATTTTGGTCTCAAGTCGAACTTGAGACCAAAATTTCGGCTTGCTTGCACAAAACTGACAGAATTGATCGTCAGTCTTATAAAATAATAATTAGTCTAAGAGATGAAACTAAATTTATTTACCTATATAACTTTCAGTAAAATATCAAGAATGAAAAAAAAATCTTGTTTAAGTTCAATCAAACAATATTTTTCATTAAAAAAATAATACCTAGGTATATTCAATATCGATTTTTAATGGCAGTTGTCTAGTTGATGTTTTTTCCCTAATACAGCGAAAACTCATCGAGTTATTTCTGCATATTTATCACCGGCATAAATAAACCGATTGGTTAACAGGGTCAATTATTGATATGAAATACAATAACTTGAGTATTTGGACTTCCTAGAAATAATCAGTCACTGCACAAATACATAAATCCGCGTTTAGGGCTGGTTTCAATGATGAGATCTTTCGAGCAACCAATAGTCTTGCATTCATTTCTCATCTCTGTGCCTAGCTTCAACGCAATACAATTAATAGTGGGAAATATGTAATTGATCCTCTAAAAACTTATTGACCTTATAATTAATTGGCCTCTTTATAATTTTCTGGCCTCTTCTCAAAGTTGGTTACAGTAACTAAGCTAGGGCACCCCGACCAAATGGATTAGGTTAGGTCAGAACTATGATCAACAGCGCGCGAGCAGTGCCGCGAATGCGGCTGGCTTGCGCTACATCCAAGTTGGTCGCAGTTAAGTATTTTTAGGACCCCAAAGTGGAAATTATTTGAGGCTCACAAAAAGAGGTACATTTATAACCCACTCAATTATTAGAATATCCATTCATATTATTAAAATTCGTGCCATACATAATTGTTTGTTTACTCTCCTAAGTCTATCCTCTCCGCTTTGGTGGAACGAAATAGTGACGTGCCTCTGATTCAGTCTGACTAATCTACTATATTCAACTGAATGGGACTTATATAGACGCAGTATTTGTAAACAAAGTGGTATGCGTTTTTATACAGGGTTATTTGTAACTCGACGTATTCCTTGCAGGTCGTCATAGTAGGGTTAAAATGCAACAAATTAAGCCACCAAATGTTCTACCGAAATTCAGTATTTTTTTTGGTAAGTTTTGTCTGACATAAATAAAAATAAAATGTTTAATTAGTGATCTTTGCCAAACATTTAGGCATTTTTGAACTTTTAATTATGAACAAAGATCTGGTATGGCATCAGCTATGATAATAACTTAAATTCCAGTAAAGTCGCGCCGTAAATCGTTTTTAAATTGGATTTTTCTTAAAAAAACTAAAAATCTAACTAACTTAGAAACTACCGAATTTCGGTAGAACATTTGGTGGCTTCATTTGTTGCATTTTAACCCTACTATGACGTCCTGCAAGGAATACGTCGAGTTACCAGTAACCCTGTATATTAATTGTTTAACGTTGGGCCTATTGTGGGGTGTGGGTATTACCAAAGATTAGGACAGATAGTTCACTCCATAGGAAAATATAGATACCTAAGGCTATAATTACCTACAAAAATATTACAGGCGGTCGTGCGCGCTAAAATGTACCTTACGCGGACGCTCGAGAGTATCTACTACGTCGTCTGCCGTGATGTCGGGCGGTCACGTGCGTCATTGAACGCAACGCTAGGGCTGTCTATGCTAAGAAATGATTACACAAAAGAATGGGTGACTAAAAAGTTTATTTACATTGAAAAGAATATTTTTATTTATTGAAAATCACAAGTGCCTCACTTTAATATAATGGTTAATGAACATTTTACCCTCCCGTAAATTTCGATTATTAAATCTAATCGTCGTAAAAAATCTAAATCTAACAAATAACTGTAACAAGGAAAAATGTACATAAACGTGTAAATTTCGCTTCTTTTAGCATGTTATACAGGTTGCGTCCCGGTTGGCTAGTTCATGTTTTTTCAAAATTATTTTAAAATATTGTTTCACTGCAATATGCACGAGATTTAACCATTATTATTGGTGCGGGTGCGGTACGTACTCTCGAACAGGCGCGTGGCAATCGTCTGGATTTTGTTCACCTGGCCGAACGCGAGCCGTAGGTACGTTAGCGCGTGACCTCGAACGGGTGAAATATCTGTCCTAATCTGTGGTATTACGGGTACTTTTGTTATCAAACAAACAGTTGTTGTTCCAAAATAATAGCAATTAGAAAATAAGGAAAGCGATTTAGTTACCAGTAGATGAAACCAACTCTTCTAGCACACCTAGTCGTATCTTCATCTTCAGTCGCATTTTTTTTTGTTTATTTCTAAGCAAAACAACATCTTTACGCGTATAGTAGTTAAGTTAGTATCTAAAAGAGGAACATATCGATAAAATATTAGCATTACAACAGTCTAAGTACCTAAATTTTTTGTGTAATAAGGCCCTGTTTGCAAGTTATGTAACTTTACCACCATAGGTAAATACTAGTGTCATGAATATTGTACTCAAAAGTCACATAAGCTGCCGTGCATATAAGTCGATCTCCCATGGGGGACGTTTTAAGCGACCAAGCCAAGGTGTGACAACATTCCACCTAAATGAAATGTTTTTATATTATTGCTACCGCGACAAAGACCAAACTACGCTTTATAATGGCGGCTTTGTATGACCAAGGTCATTAGAAGTAAATTATCACTTATTAAGACATCGTATACTTTTTTTTAATGCATGGAAGCAAAAACTATGGAATCATACCAGTTATGCGTACTAGACGGTGTAGCATTAAATCTAAATAATTAATAATGACGTCTTAAGTTCTGTTCACTCATCACACAATAACTTCCATTGTTCCAGATCATTCAAACATGGGTGCCCCGAGAGCCTGCCTCATCTTTATAACCATCCAGTTGGTCTCACTCGCGTACGCGCAGGAGGTCTCCAAGCGCGTCCCACAAGGATTCCTCGGCATGCGTGGCAAGAAGTACTTCGAAGAAGACGGCACCGAACAGTTCTACAAACGGAGACCACAGTTCTTCGTCGGAGTCAAAGGAAAGAAGAGCCTCCAAGACATCCTCGAAGCCCCAGAAGAATACTACAAGCGAGCCCCAATGGGCTTCATGGGGATGAGAGGCAAGAAAGATTTCCTCTTCCCAGATTCCCAAAGCATCGAAGTGTTCCCGAAACGCGACGGTTCTTTGATCGGACAGATAGACTATTCCTCTAAGGAAAAATCCGTTGACCCTGACTTCCCACTTCTCAAGGAGTTACTCATGCATTATTTGTCGCAAGTGAATCCTCCGAGGGCAAACTTTATGCCGGAGTCTTTAGAGTCCTCTTTGGAACCTGAACAGTCGAACGATGTCGACAAACGAGCGGCGAATTTCAACCAGTTTTATGGAGTGCGAGGAAAGAAATCGTTGAACAATAAGCGACCGTATGACCTGACCTTCCGCGGCAAATTCATTGGGGTGAGGGGCAAAAAGGACCTGAAAAACAGCGGAGCGCATGAAATTAAGTTTTTGGTGGATCAGAACGGACCCCTGCCCAAGAGAAAGGCTCAGATGGGTTTCTTCGGTATGCGAGGCAAGAAGTGGACTGATGGTGAGTTTTTACGCGAATTTCTGGCGAGTTTGATATCCATATTAAATGAGAAGTCAACGTCCATGCATACTGATAGGGCTTCCGCTTTTTAGACAAATGTTACAGCTGGTTCGAAACGAAACCTTTTCTTTTTCATTTTGTTCAGTAACTTTTAGAAGAAAACTCATTCAGTTAAAATATTTTTTGATTATAATTAGCATTCATTAGAAGGCAATTTAACTCCTTTTTGAAACCAAACTTTTATGTTAACCGCAAAAAAATAAAGTTGAAAAGATAATTTTTACGAAATTAATTTATGAAAATATTTTAAGTTGAAGTTATTACGCTTTTCAAATGAGAAGTAAACATCATTGTCAGTCATTCTAAATCATGATGTTTCCATGATTACTCGTATGAATCAGTCATACCTGTACTCCCGAGAAGGTTAGACATGGGGGTACCTATAAAACAAATCATTTTGTAATCATTTTAAAATTAGAAAAAGAAATACATTATTGGTGAGTGGCTTTTGGCTAAGTAATAACAGCCTCACGGGTCGATCAGGTTAAGCTACATTTGCCGCGGATGGGTGACCAACTTTACATACCAAGACCTCTCCTCGGAGAGCACGTTAAGCCGTTGGTCGCGGCTGTCATTCGTGAATCTTTGACAGTCTTTACGGGTCGTCAGAAGCCAGAAAGTCTGACAACCAGTCTTACCAAAGGGTGTTACCCAATAACTGGGTTGTGGAGGTCCGAGCAGGCAGTCGCAGGGGCAGTCGCTCCATTTAAAATACTGGTATTCAGCTGCATCCGGTTAGATTGGAAGCTGACCCCAACATAGTTAGGAAAAGGCTAGGCAGATCACGAAATACCTTATTGGTCCGCTAAGCTGTGTGCTACGAGGCGTAACTGTAGCACTTGGCGTAGCAATGACGTAGCGCGGCGTAGCAATGACGTAGCGCGGCGTAGCAATGACGTAGCGCGACGAAGCAATGAATGAAATATAGCAAAAAAATGTGCCAATAATATCCGTAAACAAAATTCAGGACTTTGCAATTTATTACTCCCGAAACAAAAGGTGAGGTCTCGTGGCTACATAATAACAGCCACACGGGTCAATTGAAGGTTAAGCTACTTGCCGCGGTCGGCCGTGGATGGGTGACCATCCATTACATTTCTAGACACCTCCGTGCTTCGGAAACTACGTTAAGCTATTGGTCCCGGCTTCCATTTTCGATCTTTGACAGTCGTTACGGGTATAGCCGGACAAAAGCCCAAAAGTCTGACAACCGGTTTTACCAAGGGGTATCCTGTTACCCAGTAACTGGGTTGTGGAGGTCAGATAGGCAGTCTTGGTATTCAGGTGCATCCGGTAACACTGGCAGCTGACCCCAACATGGTTGGCAAAAGGCTAGTGTGATTGATTTTTACTCTTGAAACAAAAACTTATTCTTTCTCATTATCATTCATTTTCAGATTTTTTATCATTAATGATGACGCGAAATCTTTCGAAGAGGTACAAATGGTACCACATAATTATGGATCTGTTGTAGTCGGGAACATTGATTCTTCTTAAATGAAGGTACATTGATATTTCAAAGTCGTGCCTTTATCCTGTATGTTGTGTTGCTTCCTATTTTTTATTTCGGTCTTAACTTTTGAAGAATATTCTTGACTAATTTACCTTGGGGATAAAACTTCCAAAAATTTGCGATTTTTCTTTTTCCGTGGCATTATTTGTTTAATTAATACAAATAAATGCCTTCTCTATTTAAATTACTAACAAATTAAATACTTTACTGTGTTAAAGGCTCTATTACACTCATTTTTAGGCTCACGTTTCACACACCTCATAAATTCATACCTACCTAACATGAATATAGTTTCTTGTTTTTATTACGAATATTTGTACGCCTTCTGGTATAACATAGCGCGCTTGTAATTATTTTTTTAACAACTATTTTAGTGTACCTATGTTAACAAATGGTTATGATAATTAAGATTAGGTATTTACTATGTTAAGTGATAACTGTATGTGAGAGATAAATTTATGCAATACGGCTGATGAATCATGGCCGGTATGAATATAGGCTCTCTGAACTTTCGCGCATGTAGGGTTACTCACTCACACTCGCCTCATGTTCATGTAAGAATTTGGTTCCTAAAAAATGTTATTGCGCAGCCTTCTGCGCAAAGTTCAGACCGGCCTTGATTCATCGGTCGTATTGTACATAAATATACTTATATATATTTTTTTTTTTCCTTTTTGTTTCAATTTTCTTTATTTTTAACTTAAACAAAACAGATATATGACATTCAGATCTTATTCTAAAAGTATTAAACATTATGCCGAAGTGTTTTGTGCAGACTATGGCGCCTATATAAAACATTTATCAATAGGTACATACATTATGTAATGTATAAAACTCCTTAGTTGTTATGAATCAGCGGTATCATAATTACTTACGTTAATTGAATATTGTACTGTACAGCGCGATGATTAGACACAAACGCACTTTATAACACTTATTAAACTATTTTATAAAATATTGTAACAAATAACATTGATAAAATAAAAAATTAAAAGTACTTTTTTATTAATTTATATATGTTTATTAATTAATTAATTAATTAATAAATATTCATTAATAATCATAATTAATATTATTAATTATTTTATTAATTCATAAATATTTTTGTTTCAGAGCCTAGCCTCGAGATGGATATGCCGCCAAACTAAGTGTCTTCTAAAATTGATTATAACAAAAAGTATTCAATAATAATAAAAAAATTAAATGCTAACCGTTTCTTGAGAAAGACTTACCTTTTCAACATATCCTATGAATTAAGAACTCTTGCCAATAAAATAATGAGGCTTATTTTAGCGTTATTTTCACAGTTTAAGAGATTCTAGTCAGTAAAATAATACTTATCTATTGTACTAATATTACACTAAAATGTTTATAAAATATTGTTTAAGCTTGAAACTTGTTAAAACATATTTCATCAGTAGATTTTTTATTTTTATTAAGTTTTTACTTACATCTATGTTAATTCAATATTGTAACAGAAAAACTAAAAATTACTGACCTGTAAAAGATACCTGATGTATTATTATCGAATTAATTACTGCTTCAAGGCTAGTATAATGGTAAAAAAGTTTAGCAAAACAGGAATACAGTTTCCGAAGCCACCAAACTTTCTTTATTATAAAGGTACTTTACCATCGTACGTGTTATTCACTCAACACAATTTGAGATTTCCGCTTTCTGTTCTGAGTACAAAATATGTTATTTTAAAACATAACTTTGAATAAGTCAGTATGTACATTTTTTCGAGATTAGTGTATGCGAAAAGGCTCTCTAAATATTCTTTTTATACTTATTAAAGCGATTCTGTCCTAATTAACAAGGTCTTAAATGGACACCCTCTTAACATTATCCCTATATGCGGCTTAATTTTTACTTATATTTTAACGACCAGTTTTAAATAATTTATTTTTTATGTTTTCATACCATTCTGACTTTGTTTTTGTATAACTTGACGAGAAAAACTATAAAGATTTTCTGTAGAATCTTCCATTTATAATTTGAACAGTAGGACCTAAATAGCTTTCCTCCATACTATTGTTAAAATATGTTTTATCGTTAGAAAATTATATCTATACAATGTAAAAAAAAAGTTGTAACTCTTTATAAAATATTATAGTTACATATCTAAAACAATCTTATATTTTTCTCGATGTCAAATCTGAATATATTTCCTAATTGTTAAAAAATATAAAAGTTCAATGAATAGTAGATAGCTCACGATGTGTGTTTTCAATTATAAATAAATAATAAAGGTAGATTGTATTCGTAATTGTAATTAATATCACTATAAAAAAACTTTTGGTTTATAATAACATTTATGTTAATTTTCATTGTTACGTATTTTAAATGTGTTTATTTTTATTATTGTACGGAATGCAAATCAAAAAATGTAAACTTACCTACTTATTTGAAAAAATAATAAGTTTTCTAAATCGATTTAACTTTCAAAAGGGCTGATTTCAAGGCTGTTGTTTTTACAAACTATAAAATAAATCCAAGAACAACCATAGATACGATAAAAAAAATTAACTGCAGAATGTATTTTTCTGAAAAATATAAAACCTATGTTTTGTTTGTTTTGTGTTATACAATGGTATGTTTGAATTAAAAACTCAATCAGATGTGAAATCAGCCCTCAGTTTTCTTAGTATTGTTTTACTAACTTAGCAAAATAATTTTAAACTAAATAATTTAAAATGCCTATAGCAAATTATTACAATTATAAGTTACCTTAGCTTTTAAATGTTAATTTAACAATTAATCTGAATATTTGTATAAATATGTATGTTGGTTACTGTCTTCACATTTTGTAAGGGCTGGCAAAATGTAAAACTGTATTATAAAAATAGTGAAATTAATATACGCAGTTGTCAATTTAATGTTGCTTCATTTTACACCTTATCCCTCCAGATCAAAACTTCTCAGTCAGAAAAGTTTTTGTAAAAAAAAAGTATTATAGCGCGACCACTTGTCTGAGACCATTCCTGCAGGCGTAGCATGACGCTTTCTGTTTCCTGGAAGACAAGACATAGCTATTTCTATACAAAGTGACATTTCGTTTCTCTATTTTTGACATCGCACCGTAAAAATCCTAAAATCCGTCATTTTGTCTTTCGTTTTACCGATCGTTGTCTAGGTCTTTTTATGTGTAGACTATTTCAGAAGAAAGTTTTCTATCCCAAACGTCAAAATCACACTGACAACTGTCAGTTGTCTAAGGTAGTGAAGACAATTTGATTTTGTAATCGCCATGCTAAAGACAGTAAAAAAAGTTTTTACTCGACGGCCGCAAAGTATAAAAAAGGAATGAAAAAAGGAATTTTTCACTTTTTGTATGAAAAATGTGAAAAAGTATTACCTACATGTTTTTTATTATCGTATAGGGGGTCGAAATTTTCATTATTTTTGCGATAGGACACACCATTTTCGAGATATAAGCAAAATAAAAGAAAAACGTGAATAAACTACTGAATTTCGTTAAAAGTGCAGTTGACTCTTTCTACTTTGCTGCCGTCGTACTGTCTTCACGGAATGTCATTTTTGTCTATTCTTCCGTCGACAAAACCCGTTTCTATAATGGTCATGCTACGCGTGCTGAGGTAGCTGCGTAGTGCGGGAGGGGCGTAGTCACGCGCCGCGAGAGCGCATTGATACGTCAACTTGTGGCAACTGTCACCCGTCCCGCACCGCGCAGTTACCTCAGGAACGGTCTCAGTTAAGCGGGCAGGCTTTATTTGTAATGTGCGCGTAACCCGTGGGACATGCAGACGGGCTTGGAGGGACTGTAAGTAGTCCGGGTAACTGTTTCCTACCCAGAGTAGCAACCAAGGACGTCATAAAATTCGATTGTAGTGATCAACGCAAGGACGCAAAGTTATAGGTTCGATTTCTGGGACAACACCAAAACAAAAGAAATCAAATTCAAAAGTCATTTATTCAAATAAGGCTGAGAATCAGCACTTATTGAACGTCAAAATTAAATAACTCATTCCCCGAAGACCCCGCCCGTCACCACTTTGGCACTGCCTAGTGATTTAGCTGGGAAGGAGACGCAATGATAGATTTTTTACATTTCTATGGGCGCAACAAACTCAGACACATGATTTACCTGGTATTTTAAACCCCAAGGTTTACTAGAAGAGCTTGTGGCATTACGTCCACCGTATGTAAGTATCACAGGAATGTGATATTTGGTAGATAAAACATTCCCATGATAATGATGTTAGGATGTTACCTAATAATACAATCCTGTATCTATATATTCTATAAAAAATAAAAATTGTTTCTACCTATGTCCGTTATAGACTTTGAAGTCATCCAACCGATGCGCCCCAAACCGATTTCACTAGAAATGTAATAATGCGAAGATGGTTTTATATATATATATATATATTCCGATCTCCACGCAGGCGAAGCCGCTAGCAAAAGCTAGTTAAGTATATAATTAATTATTTTATCTTCAACGTCCAGAAAGATTTTGGGGTAATTTTACATGCCTCGAGATATAATTCCTCTGAAAGCAAATTGACGGGCTTGAATAATTGATCACAAGAGTAAGCTTTCAGCAATGTGACCACGCGATCGTGGTGTTCGTAGCGCATTACGTGCTACGGTGCTACGCCGTAGCTCGGTGCGTAGTACGAAGTTTGGAATGAAATGATGTTGTTTTATTTCAAACCTAATTTTAATCTAAATGAATCCCTATTTCCGTTGGTCACGCCATAACTTGAGAACGACTTTACCGATTACATCCATCTTTTTTTTAATAGTTTTCTTAAACTTTGTAGATGATTTTTACGAAAAAAAATTAAGAAAGTTGCGATGCGACGGGATGGGTCGGGGAACAAGAAATTTCACGCGGACGAAGTCGCGGGCTGAAGCTAGTCAGAAATATAAATCTATAGATTTTGAGAGAAAATAGAAGCCGACTGGTAATTTATGAACCACGGCTGTATCTTCAGGTGGGCCCGCCACCTTGCGGCAATGAATGAACTCACAAACTCTTTTTGTAAATACTTACCAACGTACTCTAGATATAGCTCGTACACGTAATAAGTAAATTATGATATTTATGGTAGGATAAAAACACCTATCTATCTAACCTACCTACTTGAAATATCAGGTAACTATTCAAAATCTATATTTAAGCGTTGCCATATTTGTTGTGATTTCTCCTGATTCATGTTTGCTTTATACGAATTGTTCACTATAGGTATGGTTAGGCGGACAAATAGTCGGAATCTGAAGATCATACAAATACGGAAATCGAATCCACGACTCGTAGCGGGACAGCTAATTACTCGACCACTGAACCAACCGAGCCAAAAACTGTTTTGTGGAGCCTCCTTGGCATAATGGTCATTAACAGCGACTGCAGGCGTCTTCGATCTCCAGGTCAGGTGAAATTCTTAGTAGTAGTTCCGAAGTCTGTATAGCTGGTGCTTCAATTTAACTGGCAATAGGCTCGTGTCACTAACTCTGGCAGGGCCACCATCAGGGATTTTAATTTTGATAACACAAAAAATTCGTCGCTAATTAGTCGAAATTGGTCGCCAAATATCATAATTTGTCGGTCACTAGTTCATAGGATATAAGGGTTTACAGGTGGCCGATCTGGAGTCTCCCTAGCAGGGCCTCATTTATATCTCAAAAACTAGGGCGCCTAGCGAAGATCTGTTTTCTCCCATGTTTTGTCGCCAATTAGTCGGAATCAGTCGCCAAATAACAGAATTTGTCGGTCACTGGATCAAAAGATATAAGGGCTTATAGGTGGCCGATCTGGAGTCTCCCCAGCAGGGCCACATTTATATCTCAAAAATTAGAGCACCTAGCGAAGATGTGTTTTCTCCAATATTTTGTTGCCAATTAGTCGCAATTTCAAATTAGGCGACATATTGATACTGTAATATTACTGGCGAGCTATGTGATTTGTGCCGCTTCGAAGGTGTGTATCAAACCGTGTTTTAGTAAATCTTGAAGTCGACCGCCCACAGGTACGTAGAGCTTGTCCACCCCGAAATGAAGCGCCCCACTAGCGAATTTATGCTAACAAGCAAATTTCAAATATGGACGCAATACACAAAAAAAACACCATTGTAATTTTATTGGTCATTCAGTTGCCGGTTAGACTCCAATTAGGAGCACAGGATACTTAAGACGAAGAGAGAGATACTTGTCTTTCAGCATTCAAGGGATATGTAAGGGAGAAAGGAAAAAAAAAACACAAAATTAACTTCTTTGTATTTATTTTTCGTATTAAAATTGTTTCATTTAATAAATCCATGATGTTTATAAACGTAATACAGTAGTTATATAACGCATCGAAGCCATGTCCATCTATGTGTGATATCAATTACATAATTATTCTTCAACGACTAACCGTACTGATGAATGGACTGCGTTAGCACGCACGCACACACTTGCGCGAGCGCAATGTGACAGGCCGCCTAACTTCATTTATTACTAACGCTATAGTTACATACACAAGTAATTATGTTATAACCAATTAAAGTTATAACCAACAATTTAGTACATCTGAAATGGAAAATAATTTAATTTAATAGCACGATTTTTCTTCAATAATTACATTACACTTTTAGACTAGCTTATTTTGGTATGATAGTCGCGTTCAATTTAGGGTGTGTATACGCAACTTGCTGCGCTCGTCAACTCATTTAAACTTATAAAATAACAATCAGACTATGGAACATGACGATCGACGTGATATTGTGGGCGACCTGTCACACTGGCTATTGTAATAAAATATTTCAATTATACACCGAAATACTAGGGAACACATTTTGACAATCACTAAATTCCGCTAAATAATTTGTCAACATTTTCAAGATGAATAATTGCTTCTAAAATCAAAATTTCATTGATACCAAACTTGGCAAGAATTAATTGATTACAGTATCGATTGTCAAATTATTTAGCAGTAAGCTATAATGTCAAAATGTCAACCCAAGTATTCTACAAGCCAGAATAAGTGCACCATCGATAAAATTAAATTAAATTAAATAGGTCCGACAGTTTACCAAGATATTGTTTGAATGGTAATACCACTTTATTTCATAAAAATCTAGTGCGATTACTGTCGCAACTTTGCAAAGATGGGTCACTTATCCTGGCCTCGATTTCATAAATATTTGTATAATAAGGCCGTGAGACATCTACATGATTTTCATACAATTTGAACGATTAAGATTGGATGGATAAGCAAAATAAAACACAAATCGTACAAATGTTACCTACAAGCAAAAATCGTATGATAAATTTGTTAAATGACATTCACAACAAATGTCAGTTGTGTGTCAATTTGAAGGAAAGACAGGAAATGGCAATTGTTGTGAATGTTTGTCCATTGTGTGTCGAATACATTGGGTATCCTTTCTCGCTTAAACAAATGACATACGATGTAGGTTGATTTGTATAACGGAAGTCAATCTTTACCCATCAAATAACTAATCTTTACCTAAGTTTGCTAAACACACAAAACAACGTACCCAACACACAACAGATATAAATTGGAAAAACTACTATTATTATTATTATGTGAAAGAAAATATTATGGAATAATATACAGGCAGGGGAAACACCCCCAAGTCGGTCAGTTCTAGTTATATTTTCATAGAAAACCATTTTCAAACAGGCAAAGTGAAACGCTAATAAGTTTAAAATCTTAACACAATAATAATTAGTTACAACACTTTTGTATGAAAACATAACCATAACTTTTGGACTTAATAATTAATTTATACAATACCTAGTAAACGGTTAGAATCTTAGTTCAGTTGGAAATTATATTAACGCAACACATTGTAACCTCGTTTATGAACCAAAACGGCTTCAAATAACTAGTTTTTTTTTAACATCCTATAAAAAAAAGAAGCTGAATAACATTGAATGCTATCTACTTATCATACAAAAATTTGTATACATAACGTGTTAAATAACTTAAATTACATTATTGTAACTTTATTAAGCATAACTTCATTTCAATCCTCAAATATTATATACTGTTCAATTGATTGTTTTTCTAAGAATAACTTTAGAAAAAAAATATAACGTCGCTTTAAGATATTAGCATTTATATCCGTATTAAAAAATAATCCTGTGCGTGTATATCTATCTTTTTAAGACGGGTATAATCGTTTTCATAGATTTTTCACTTCATTTACATAGCCTATGTTTATTGCCCGTTTGCCTCAAAGAAACTGTCAAAGTGTTTTTACTTCACATACTAAATCCTATTATTTTCATTATATTTGAATACGGATATAAGTGTTGATATCACAAACATTCTCTTGTTTGTGAAATTCATGTTTCGTGCAGTTCTAGTTGCAAATACGGCATTTTGTAACATTAAACGATGATGCCTTTGTATTTAGCTAAATTCGGAATTTAAATTATCTGCAGTACAATGACACTTCTTGTTTTATTTTTTATAATTTATAGCTATAACATTTTCATGAAGTGTCATTTTAGTGCAGCTAATTAAAAGTCAGACTATAGTATTTATTTCTTTTCAAACAAACCTATTATGGTTTGGCTTGGTTTTATTTACGTAAATGCCTACAGCAAAGCTTACTTCTTGGTGATTGGCTAACCAAATAATCGATCGAGTGAATCCGTTAGTCAGTACACCATTTGCTTGGATCCGGCGAGTTCAATAACAGCAATGATCATGCTCAAATTCTTGTCGCAATAATAAAAATATTAAAATTTTCTTGTTATATTGGTTAAATGCTGAATTTCATTTTAAGTGTCACGTTTTTTAATAATGTTGTGAATAATTAAAAACTTATATTTTCGTCCCGATTTTCTAATCCCCATAAACATCCAAACGATGCTATCCTTCATCGATGCCAGTTCATTTTGTTTTTTTTTCACATATAACTCTATTCACACTAATAATCAAATTACGCGTATTAAAAATTATAATACAATTAAAAATAAATCTTATTTAAACGTATCACACAACACCAATCTTTATGAGACGGAATTTAGAATATTACAACATTTACTAAAGAAAAAGTTAAAAAAAAAGTTTATCCGTCTATGAATTTGGAATATGGCGCGAAAACATTGGTTTGGCGACTAAGTATTATGCATATTCAGTATTAAAAGTCCAGTTCAGATAAACCGCTCTTAACTTTGAGATCGATCATAAGTTTAGTATGCTGTTGACATCTCTTGACATATCGATTTGACATAATAAAATTATGATGACTTTTACATTTTGACAGCTACTTTTTTGTTGTCAAGTGTCATTTTTTGAGCGGTTTCCGGACCATAGAGGTTATAATCATTATAAAATCATTTCTAGCGGCTGGCATCTAATCACACGTTTTTGTTGAATAAATAAATGTTCATATTTATATCTTAACGCTACATACCGGTTATTGAATCATTAAGTTAGGTTTTGTGTAATTTTTCATTGCAATGAATTACTTTACAAGATTCACCAATAGAAACATTTAAGTAGGTACTCTTTTCTTGGAGAATATTGGTAAAGAATTGATTACAATAAAAATTACATTAATATAGGATCCTCAGTTGTTGGGGCACCGATCAACTGAAGAACTTGAATCCAGGATCCCAATGTAAACGAAGCGACGATCATTTTTCTACAATACACAATAACTCAGTTTTATTATCCGACGCAAGATTTCATTTCACGTATTTCTCAATGTTTATATAAATAATGAGACTTTCGGGTAGTCTTAATCGTACAAGAAAGAATGCTACATAAATCGTTCGCTTCGCTTCCACTGGACACCCATCACGACAGGATACAAAATAAGCATACATTTGACCAATTTAGCAGTTTGTGAGTAAAACCATAGTAATCCCTTGCGATAATTTACAATAAATGCATTAATTATAATATGTTATAATAATTTAGTGCCTTCCCGGTGTTCCGTCACTCTGTGAGTTTACATTATATTTTTAATTAGTATCAGTAATTGGGATTAAGTTACTAAGTAGATAAAAAGTAGTGTTGCTTAGGACCAACATAAGAACATTTCGTCAACTAATTATTACTTACTTATATTGGTTTAGTATACTATATTCCTGCATTTTATTACTGTTTGCTAATCTAGACTATCCCAACGCTGGGCAAAGGTAGTTTACTCTACAGTAAAAATGTGACGGATTTACATTTACTAGCATAAGATACATGGACTGAACGCGTTGACTAAGTGCGGATTTCACCAAGGAAACTAAACGCGTTCAGCACTTCTAAACCGCGTTCGAGACCCGTCAGTGTCAATATTCCACACTGACATATCTGACTGACACATCTACCACAAAACTCGGCACTCAACATGGCGACCGGTCACGCATAGACATGATTTTGACGTCACACGAAAGTGTTGTCAAATTAAGTCCTTGACAAACATTTAGATGTCTCGCTTTTCATATGCAGCTTTTGATTAGTTAAAAATAAACAAAACGCTTTTTGACATGCGTGTGTCGATATGATAGATATTTGTATTCTTCCTATAGTAGAATATGCCATCTCCATAGTTTTCCTATCTCAGTGATATTCCACAACAATTTTGACATTGACAGCTATTGAGCGCAGTTTAGATATGCTGAACGTGCTCATTTTCATTGGTGAAATTCGCCCTAAGACGAACTCTAACTTAAGTTGGTCCTAAGCAAAATTCACCTAGTAACAAAAAAAAGCTTTTGTCAGATAAATAGTCCAGTAAATATTATTATTATTTATAGTTTTTACATAAAACAGCACGAGTGACAGACACAACATACCCTGTTTTCATGCATACATATTGGCTTAGTAAGAGATCGCCCATTCGACTATAGATTGTTTTCCTACCTACATTTATTTTTACCCCCAAATAGGGTTTAGGGTAATGACCCTATTAACCTTGAAGGTGTCTAGCTAATTAGGGTAACAACCTCAGTTAGCATGAAGATGTTTATAGATCGCAAATTGAGTAATTTTTTTTTGAAGGTGAGAAAGAAAATTGGTATCTAAGAAGTAAGATTTATTCACTTTATTTTTTACATTTTTGTTCGCGGGTTTTAGGGTTCTCCGAATGGTTTTGAGCTCAAGCGGAGCCCCTATTCAAGTGCGACGTCGCGTGATTGACCTCTCTTTGTTATACTCGTATTAAATATGTAACATTGGACTATGATGACTTTGTCACTACTTTTATACTTCACATAAAAACCCACATGTTTTTTCTCTAACAATGCTATAAAAACGACATGGGTTTTTTAATAAAACATTTAAATGCTAAGGCAGTTGAAAACCTATTCAAAGAAGTGCCTAAGACTAAGTCTGGTCACTTTCGTCTAGTTCAATAATTTGTTACTATTACAAGTATATCTAAAAACAATTACTAGCACCAACGATGAATAACAAAAACATTGCTTTTATCTTTTTGAGATATTTCTTGAGATAATGTGTGAACATATTTAGGAAAGCACCGTGACACACATTTTTTAATCTGTTGTCTTAAAAAGGGACAAGCGTAAGTGCCGCCCTCTATGTTTCGAGTCTTATCCGTGTATTTTTTTTCGACCGCCAAGTATTGCGAGACAGATGTTTTAATACCCCATTTTGCTATAAATATTTCGCGTTTCGTGAAGAATAGGACACTATTCTAGCATTTGTATGACTTTTTTACCTCCGGCGGTCAAAACAACCTTGTCAATATTATTAACCCTACCTACCTCCAAGTATCCAATAATAGCGTGCCATAATCACAACCTCACGACCACCAGCCAATATATACGCAATGAAAACCGACTGCATTCAGTTACCAACCTTATCTACACACAATTAGATCGCATTTTGCAATGTCAAGGGGTGGTTGTGAGTGGCCCCATGACCGTTGTGCGTTGTGAAGTCATCGTCAAGGAGTTTGGGCACGTCGGCCAGCTTTGTTTGGTTCTCGTTGGACAAACGCTCGGTTTGTATGAAGTTGGCGGATATGTGGCCAATGTCGGCGGGCTGGGAGTTGCCGTTGTTGGCTTCGATTGGAGTGTTGATTATTGGTGCGTTGTCGTTTGTTTGTAGTTTGGGTGTCGTCGTCTGCTCTGTGGTTTTGTCCTCAGTCTGGAATAGGGAAAGTATGATTACAATCCTACTAATATTATAAATATTAAAGTTTGTATGTTTGTTACTCAGTTACGCAAAAACGGCTGCATGGATTTGGATGAAATTTATCACACAGTTTAAAACCTGTATTAACACATAGGATACTTTTTATTCCGGTAGTAAGTTCCTGTGGGATATTTTCCGTCGTCAACACGGGCAAAAGCTAGTTTGTTCGTGGTTAAGAAGTTTTTATATGTCATATATTTTAAATACTGACTAAATAACCATTTCGCTTTTTGAAGTTTTTATGTACCTATATATTTAATTCTGACAACAATGATAAAAAAAAAACGATTGTTCCCGTCTGTCATGCAATTGATTATTTTCTATTCCAATATTAAAAGCTGTTTCTTAGTTAAACTTAGTGTCAAACACTACAATGGCAAAATCTCATGTGTAGAGGAGCTATACAAGATAACTTATCAACGTGCAATAAAGATTAGCAATGAGGAAGGCAACTGTCAAAATGGCGCTGTTGTAGCTAGTTCCCAAAACAAGCTAATAAAGAAAATGAAAATGTATAAAGAAAATTACTCGTTGTTGTTGAAAATATGATTGACGTGTAAAAGTGTTTGTACAAACCCACTTACAGAAATAAAATCATTTATCATTTATGTTCGTAAATGCTCGAAAATTGGAGTCTACCATTTTCCGAAATACCTTAAACTTAGAAGATTGTGGATTAAAGCTATTTGTAGATAAACATTTTAAATAAACAAAGTTCAAGGTTATGTCGGAAACATTTTGAAGAAAGTGATTAAGAGTAAATAAGCAATATTTAAGATTTTTAACTCTGACACTTTCCATGTCGAATAAATATTGATTAAAATTATTGAAATCATCAGAAATAACGAAGGAATAAAACCAAACTTATGAATGAACGATATGTCAAATTATTGTAGGCCGGAGGGACCTAGCTATGGTCACGCCATCTACAATTAGTTTTGACTGTCCTTCCTCATTCAGTATAACAATATTTATCTGTAGTGATACTAATGATCAAACTTTATAGAGAATCAATCGCTTACCGTTCGGGATTTACTAAGATTTCGTAACTTTGCGTTAGAAATAGACGTTTACGAGCAGCGCCTGTTATTTTGCAAGTCTTTGTTCCTGACTACGATTATCACTGCTTCTATTTGAGAGGGCACAAATTTATAAGGGGACTTTGATGCAGATATAGGTTGAAGTTAATTATACCTACCTACCTATTATATTACTCACTGTATATGTTTAGCTGTAAGTTTTCCTAAAAATAAAATAATTGAGGTTGGGATCAAAACCACAACATATCTACTTTTTGCAATTACGATTTTCTTTTTTCACGATTTCTGCACAAAATGATAAAACATACCATTAGCAGTAACTGTTTACTTCAAAACAGCTTATACTCCTTAGTAAAATGATGTCTAATATTAACGTTTAGTTAGTTCAAAACCTCAAAAAATTCTGGTTAAAAAAAAAAACCTGATTTAAGGACCTATTTATCACTTACGCAAATGGCATTCTTAAAAAAAAAAACACAAAATATGTCCATAATCAGCCTATAATGTTCCCACTGCTGGGACACAGGCCTCCTCTTTTTGAGAGGGAGTGGGCCGTAATCCACCACGCGGGCCCAGTGCGGGTTGGTAGATGTCAGATGTCTTCGAATTTTTGGTTTTAGAACATGCCGGTTTCCTCACGATGTTTTTCCTTCAACGTTTTACAAAAATATGTGCTCATTAATTATTAAGTTTTTTTTTCGATTTATGCCTTATTGAAAAAAAGTGGATACGTAGTGGTTTTGATCCAAACCTCCTCAATTATACTCACAGCGAGTTGTTCGGACAGTCCCAGTAGGTCGGCAGTGACGTTGCCGTTGTTGGGCGTGGCGTGGTGTGCTACCGGAGTCTCTACTGCGTTAGGTAGTACCGAGACGGGCTTTGTTTCTTGGGGCTGGAATGATAAGTCAAAGTCAAATCATTTATTTGATAAAAGGCACTTTTGAACGTTAAAATTTACAAAAAAAAAAGAATTGATTCTAGTTGCCCCTTCCAAAAGGTAGTTTTAGGATAGGAAAGATGTTTAGTATTTTTGAACAATGAAATGCTGGTACTCTATAGTCTTAATCTAGATTTTTTCATCGCTAATCTCACATGAAATATCGCAGTCATAAGTTACTATAAGGATTTTTTGGTAAATATTTGTGGAATTGTTCTGTTAAATGCCACTTGAATCTGATTTTAACCATCCGGTACAATAAACTTGTACTTATGTGTATTTATAATTATTTGGAAAATAAATCCTACTATTTTATGATGTGGAGTAGGAAATAAAAATAATCCAAGTGTGACTGTCCCGCTGGAAGATATACCGTTGATAAGGCACAAAGAGTTTAAGTAAAAGTGCGGCTCAGAAAAAGTGCGTTTGTGACACTGTCACAATTCCGTGCGTCATAATAACGGCTGAGTACTGTATATATTGTAAAAAAAATACCTGAGCGAAGTCCAATCCTAATAAATCGGCAGTGGGTTGCGCATTGCCGTTATCAGCCGCAGGTGCTGCGGGCGCAGGCAGCGAGCCCGCGACGGCAGCCGGCGCGCCCGAGGCCGGCGCGGGCGCGTCTCCGTGCGCGGGCGCAGGCTCAGGCGCGCGCTCGGCGCCGTGCGCGGGAGCAGGCTCGGAAGGTGCAGGAGCTTTACTCTTATCTTCTTCCGCCTGCTGGTAATTAATTTACAAAAAGCTTATTAATTTCTGATTCTGGAAAATTCATGACAAAAATTAATTTAGTTAAATATCGGCAACACTTTCGCATGTCTCAAAAATAACAATTTATAAATGAGCAACTCAGAGGGCAAACTTTTGCTGGAGGTAATATACACTTAGTTTACTTAGCCAGCTGAAATCTGCGCTTTACGAAACCACTTTAATTTTTTTAAACAAATCTTTCATCCAGTTACAGAATAGTAGATTATTCACTAAGGGAATTAAGCAGTATGTTACGTCACGGGTGCTATATTGAATACTGAGCGTAACGAAGGATTCTAGTACTCCCCAGCGCAGTGAGGGAATTCAAGATTTAATTAACACTATAAGCCAGAGTGCAAGCTGAGTGATTCAAGCTCGCCCAAGACGAAGACAACTTTAGACCTGAAGAGAATACTCAACTTTTCACACCTTCTGCGAAGTAATAAAAATCAATTTAATTTTTTTATTTTTGGAAATGTTCTCATGTGAATTTTTTGTTGAGGTTCCAAATTCAAATCACATTATCGACCAGCGAGTAATAATGAAATTCAATACAATATTGCCCGACTAAGTTCACAGGGCTATTATGACTTACTTTTGGTTAGGTCTGCATGACACATTACCGAGCAGATGGTGTGAAAAGACATTAACAAGTTAACACGTACCTTCCTGAGCCGAGTCCTCGCCATGATAGCCTCGACCCTCTGCTTCCTTGCGAGCCTCTCTTTCTCCTCTCTCTCGGCCTCCTCTCGGCGCAACTTCTCTGCTTCTTCAGCCGCCTTTCTCTTCTCTTCGTCTTCTTTGAGACGAGCTTGTTTGTCTACTTCTTCGCGGACTTTGCGTTCGGCTTCTTCGCGTTCGAGTTGTTGTTGAGCCTGGCGAATGAATTACATAAATGTATTCGATATAACTTTCAAAGAAGAACTGTCATTACTATATCCGTTACACGCAATATGTGCATATAATTCGAACAATTAGTTAGCTTGTCTTTCCTATTTTCTCGTCAATAAGCATAATTTGCTTATAATGTTACCGACTGCTGGGACAAGCCTTCCATATGTGTGAGAAAGTTATTAAAAACTTACGATATTATTGGAAATATTTGTATAATTGACCGAGCGAGCGCGAAGCGTCTCCGCTTCAGCTCGGGCAAAAATGCTTTCCTATGTCCGGATGTCCGGCTGTTCTCCTCTGCATGTTGCATTTCTCAACCGATTCTCGTGAATTTTGTGAGCAGGTTCGATAATTATATGGATTTTTTTTGTCAATGCAGAGCTCCGAAATTTTTTTAAATGGCGGAGATATGAAGGTTGAAAACGTAAAAAAAATACATATTTCAACTATTTCGCGCTCCTTGCGGGCGCTTTTTGTTTTCAAGGTGAACATTTATTCAGTTTTAAGCTATCCAAAGACAGACTCGCGAGGTCTACAACTCACAGAGCCACTAGTATATTATAAGTCGTCTTTTCAATTTGCAGAATTAAACTGGTAAGGAGTAAGACGTGGCCCTAATAGTAATACCTAATGGTTGGCACACATTTATGTCAAAATTAACATTAAATGTAAGTAACACAAGTTGAAACGAACATGCCGTCCAAATATAAGTAATTTAACTTGAAATGTAACAGTTGTAACACAACAACTAGACTAACTTGTTTCAACGTATGTTACAGTATTTTATTTCACGAAGCGACGCACGTTTTACTCGTGGTTACCAAGTGTACAAACACGCTGTGAATGTGTAAAGAAAAAAGTTTATTTGCAGTAAACATGACGCAAATAAAAAACACAAACGCAAAAAAGAACGAGTTGGGGGAAAATATGCGTCACATTCATGTAAAACGGCAATCGCTCAGCATAATGCTACGACCCTATGCGAGACAGAGCCCCAGCGCTGGTTTTCAGCGATAGCCGGCGCTGACGTGATGACGTTAAGCAGTGCAGCATACGAAAATTAAAAATAAATAAGAAATAAAATAAATACACTATACCTAGTTCAAAATGTATAAAAACATATTATTTATATGCGCCGCCGGGGTTTAATAATGTGCATGTGTGTAAGCGCAGGAGCTCTTGGTACCGTCCGAGACAGTGGCGAAGTCGGAAGTGTGTGTGTTGTGTACTGACGCTACTCGTCTCCACAGCGTGTTTGTACACTTGGTTACCACAAGTAAAGCGCGCGTCGCCTCGTGAGATAAAAATACTATAAGTTTCACAGTAGTAGCAGTAGTGTAGGAGTAGTAGTTTTCAGTTTCAGTTTGTTTATGTGGTATTTTTAATTGTGTTTTTATTTATTTTTTTTACTTTTTAATTTGGTACAACATTTTGTGCATATGATCCTTGTTGGTCGAAATAAACGTATTTTATTTTATTTATTTATTTATATTTATGTGTGCCCACCACAAAACGATGGACTATGCCAGGCTAGTTATTTACCTCGATAGCTTTTCTAAGTTTCTCCTCGTTCATCTGTCTCTGAAGTTGCGCCAGTTCGCGCGCCTCTTCCTCTTCGCGACGTTGCCGCTCTTCCTCTTGACGTTGTCGCTCAGCTTCTTCTTCGGCTTCGCGTTGCAATCTAAAAAAAAGTGTGATCATTCATTAACAAAGAAAAAAAAAAAAAAAAAACAGTAATTATTCTTCGGAATAGAACGGGATTCTTGAAGTTTACATCAATCATTATAATTATGTCGTCCTACAAGCCAGCACATTGTTTTGTAGGGGAATGGACTGCTAATTACTTTTAGTGTATGACATAAATATTTTTAATTTATGAACTATAGTAATATTATTTTAATTTTGTTAATATGAGGACTATGTGGGTCATATATATACCTATATATTTTTTTTTTCTCTTTCTCAGTTAGTTTTAACGATAATCTGGCAGGTTGAGTACTTAATGCGGTCAAATGTTTTCGCATTCTTCGTCGAATTGTTGAGCTTCTTAAGGTTTGAGTTGAGCTACACGATTACTGACAAATGCGTTCACTGACTGGACGGGCCCACTCAACTAAACCGCTGGGCGTAGAAGCAAGAAAATATGCAGATGATTTTAATTTTTGAAAATTTATCTCCTAAACAGATGAAAGATTGTAATTTTAAAAGTTAGAAACGTTGAATTTGGTACTTAGTAGTTGGTATTGTTTTTTAAGTAACAGTTAGTTGTATAATTTTTTTTTGTAAACACATCGCCTAAGACTCCTGAGAAGTTGCCGGCTAATTACTAACCCCTTTATTTATAAACGTTTCTTAAAGTTAAGTAGTGATTAGCGAGTGTTTAACCACACATATTTGATGTTTAAACGCCTCTTAACTTTAAACAACGTTTATAAATAAACCCCTAATTGTTTATTGCTCTGAACGCCACCTAGCGAGGCCGGCGTGAGGCTCCGGCCGTGCGCGGGGTGTGGGGCGCGCCGACGGGGGAGTGAACTCAGAACAACATAAAAAAGTCGTGGTGGATGGAACGGTTGAACTAATTTATTGTCTCATCCAAAATATTGTTAGTCTTAATTATAATAATAAATTGTATAACTAGAGTATAGCCATTATTAATTTCTATCTACCGCACACACTCGTCGCAAAAATATACGAGTACAAGACAAAAGGACGCCAAACAGCCATCAGAGTTAGTGGAATTTGCGAGGCTTAGCGAGGCGCCTAAACAGTAATTAATACATTCGATAAGTTGGTCAACCGGTCCCAACAGCCTATGAAAGTCCCACATATCACACGTCACCTGTTCCGCTCCAGCTCGGCCTGCCGCTCCAGCTCCTCGCGCGCGCGCCGACGTCGCTCGGCGAGTGCGGCCTTCGCTTGCTCCTCCGTTGTGATACGCCGCGCCGTCATTGACGCTGAAATACAAAACTTTATGTGAGTGTACATTTTACTTCAAAATAATAGAGCTAACTTGCCTCATGTTACAAGTTTTTAGACCAAAGTTTGGACAGCGCGATGCGATTTCTTCACAAGCCTTATATCTTCTAGTCTAACGATAGTAATCGGGACTTCGGACGTCTCCAGCATTTTTCTATGGCCAGTCTTTTGAAAACAATTTCAACTCAATCTGGATCAACTGTAAAGCCTTAGACGAAATACTGATCGAAATTGACCGAAGTCCAAAGTCCGTGACTATACACTCACGCTAAGAACTACGGGACGCTTCGGGTTGTTTGACTCTGGCGCTAAAACCGACAACGATCGGAAGTCGCCCGAAGCGAGCCGAGGTTGCACGAAGCGAACCGAAGTGCCTTTCTACACTCTATTATATTATTTTCTTTTACCACAGTTCTCCAGAAGAGGCCGTTCGCAGTAATCAAAGATGGCTCGAATTCTAATACTGAAAAAGTTTTCCTAGTTTTTCGAAATCATTTTGTACAGTAAGAACCTACTTGAGCTCTCATCGAGCATTGAAAAAATTAAAAACAATAATAATTATGTCAAGTTTTCAATTACAAAAGAATTACTCACCAGTCATCTCATTATCATCAGTCTTTTCGACGGAGGGCTCCTTCTTGTCCTCCTTGTCTTCCCTCTTCTCCTTCAGTTCGGACCTCTCGCTTCTCTGTTCGGACCTCTCACTCGCTCTCTCTTCGTGTTTCGCTACTTCCGTTACTTGCTCGATTTTCGTTTCCTGCTTAACATCTATTGTTTCTTTGATTTCGTTTACCTGGAATTGTAAAAAAAGTACGGAGTATTTTTTGGCAAATGGAAATATGTAAAACTCTGCTGCATTCAGTTAAGACTGGAAGCCAACCCTAACATAGTTGGGAAAAGGCTAGGCAGATTGGTTTTTATTTTATTTTTGGCAAATGAAGAGAGACTAGGAAAGGGCGGAGATGGTATAATTTCATGTAAGGACCACTGTTTGTTATTTAATTTTGTTTTAGCGTCGTTTACAGATTCTCACACACACAAACACACAAAACTAAGTCGCAACAACTAACATTTATTCGAAAAAAAAAAACAAAAAAGTTTTTCTCTCTGTGTCAGATAGGTTTTAAATTCTGGCCTTAGATCTCTTGTAGGCTATACAACATCTTGGTATAATATTTCAAAAACATACTCTTTAAACGATGTTTTTTTTCAAGAATGCTAAGCTTAATTGCATGCTGACATTCGTTAGAGTTAATTATAAGGAAAGCAAGTAGACTACTTGCGAGTGTAAACCCACGGCGTCATGAATCAGTTCCTACTACGCTTTGGAATGGGCAACTAGCTTGGTCTTTCTGACTGACCGACCCCTTGACAATTCAAAAGCGCCTGTAATTGGTTTATTTTAAATAAATGCTTTGAGTTTGAGTTTCTAAAACACAATCGCTTAAGTATTCAGCTATTCAAGCGGCGTTTGCAGGCGATAGGTCACCTAGTTTCAGAATTGCGAATTTGTCAAATTCTACTTCAGAATTACTTAAGATGATATATTATAGCCTGAGGAATTCGAAATATTATGAAGTTTTTTGCAAAGAAATCTTGTATTATGCAGGCTACTTTGAAGTAGTCACCTTAAGTAATGCTAAAGTAGAGTTTGACGAGTTCTCAACTTCAAATTCTCATTGCAGAAACCAGCCGATCTATTCTGTAAGATACTCACCGTGGAAACATAGATGAAATATGCATGGTCTAAAAAAACAAGGTCTGGCATTCCGGGAGTGACACATGCTTACGTCACTATCCAGTTGCCACTTTATTGCAACAAAACACGAATTATGGAAACATTTTCAGTCACCATTCTGTTAAAAAATATATTTATAGCATTTAAATTGTCATTTCGTTTTTCTAATCAAGTGAAACAATTCAATTTAAACATATACCATTTATCGGATTCGCACAGGTAATAATGGCGGTTGGGGAGTTATTATTACACACTACTGGTAACACAGCGGTGATGACGTAGACTTGTGTCATCCACGTCACCACTGTGTCTCGGAATGCTATA
Organism: Dryobotodes eremita; assembly: GCA_917490735.1. Classification (NCBI taxonomy): domain Eukaryota; kingdom Metazoa; phylum Arthropoda; class Insecta; order Lepidoptera; family Noctuidae; genus Dryobotodes; species Dryobotodes eremita. The sequence continues at coordinate 17,064,664 of OU823265.1, read as the reverse complement.
CCTGGCGAAGTATATTATTATACCATGATGAAATGGAACTATCATTCCACTTGATGCTAGGATTTGACACTATGGACCATTTCAACTATGTTTTCACAGTGAGATTTTTACAGAATAATTCGGTAGAATTTGACTTACATCCAGTCTTCTTCCATTTGTGAACAAAAGGTGACCGACTGACTCGCCTCGTGAGTGTGACTACGGATCACTGTGCCAATATGCTATGTTTATCAGTATGCGTTATCAAGCAAGTACGTGCGAAACCTGGCTACCTTCTCAATAAGGTGGTGTGCATCTCCGTTCTGTATCTGCAGCGCCTCCAGCTTGTGCGTGACCTCGGCGGGGTCCACTATACTGTTGCTGTCCAGGACCACGCCCGGGACTGCCACAGCCGCCGCCGGCTGTTCGGAAAGTTGCTGATTATGAAGACGGTAGGTAGTTATCTTTTAAGGTTCTAAGTTTAGGCTAATAATTATAAATATCAGTAGCGAAGGGTCAATTTTTGTAAGAGGTAAGCCGGAGTACATATCTTTAATGTGATTATATTATTTTTGTATAGAATACTGCCTGAGCCATTTTTCAAAGGGAAGCTGGTAGGAATCGAGTTGTATGGAATCTTCGCCACAGATATCAAGTAGGACTATATGAATTTACATGGGGTACGTTCCACAGTTAAAAAGTTGTATATTATATAAATAATATTTAGTAAATAGGTAGATAGAGGAAACATGATTATGCCGAGTCTATATGACCACCGTGTTAGCATAGCATCTAAGAGTGTATCTATAATAATATTTCGTATTTTTAATATCTAGAAAATTAGTGTAATGAATTGGAAATAATTCAGTATTTGCCACAACTTCACAAAGAAGTCTGAAAAAGGTGAAGGTGAAGGTTGCCTGCCTTTACTAGCTTCAGTAAGTATTAATATGTTTCAATAAATTCGAGTTACGTTAATACGTGCTCAGCTAGAAAAATATAATGTTGTCAAATATTAAAATATTAAGAAAAATCATGTCACCTTAGTGACCTCCTTGTCGACGCTGGACTCTTTGGACACGGCGGGCGACGGCGACAGCGTGCGGCCTGGCGACGCCGACAGGGACTTGCCGCGTGCCGCCTGCACACACACACACACACACATCACACATTAGTACACGTTCTACTTTATGTCATCGGGCTGGTCGAGACCAAGTGGTTCTCACAAGCATATTTATTATGATGAACTTTGGGTTTTCAAGGATTAGGTGAAGTATGATGATAAATTACTGCAATTTTTATGTCAGTTTAACCTACTTCAAAAAAGAAGGAGGACATGTTTGTTGAACTTCAAGGGAATGTGTTCAAAGGTTGTTTCCTGAAAACTTACCTAATATTGAAGTAAATTGGTCGGTTTATAATATTTACCTTATCGTGATCTTTGGATGGCTTTGGTTTTCTGTGTACTGGCGGCTTGCCATCACCCGGCGCGACCGGCGCTGTAAACAGTAAAATAAATAATAAAAACTTTATTACAAAAAAAAAAACAACCGACTTCCAAAAAAAACACAAAAACGTGAAAAATAACTTTTTTCGGAAGTCGGTGGCAAAAAACGAAAATACAAAACCAAAGACACCGACTTCCGTAATTAAAGTTATTTTTCACTTTTTAGTTGTATACCTACCCCACACAAATTCGTATACCACTACTTGATATGTAAATAACAGTGACAGGGAATTATTAAAACATCATCAATATATAATATTAAGTGGAAAAAATAAGCATTATTAAGGATACCTCAAAAACTACCGGTCAGAACTTGATCAAATTTATATGGGACCACATGAGAAGCATCAGCTTTCAAATAAAAAAGAATCATAAAAATCGATTCATCTAGAAAAAAGTTCTGCCGTAAGAAACTAAACAACAAAAAAAAAATACAGTCGAATTGAGACCCTCGTCCTTTTTTGAAGTAGATTAAAAATCATAGCAAAAGTTGGCCTCAACAAGCCAAAAGCCGCGTCACCTAGCAACATCTCACAACGTGGCATACATCGTAGGAACTTAAGACCATACGTCGTAATATACAGAGTGTAAAAAGACGCTTAACGAAGCCGAGAGTCACTTATACTCCCCGTACTTGCGATTTTTTTTTTGTACTGTAGCATACCTGAGAACCTTCTGGTTACGGAGATATTGAAGATCAAAGTTCTAACTTTTTTTTACGAAAACAAGTTTTAAACGTTATAACTTCACTTTAAATGCAACTCCTGTACCATAAGGACTCATAAGCACAATGTTTTGCGTACGTTACATTGCGCGTTGCTGTGAGCAGTGAATTTTCACACCTAAAATAAAAGTTAATTCATAGCAGAAATTTTTGCTCAATATAACTTTGATGTACAGAATACGTAGACAACGGTTATGTGATGGGTTTTGTTACACCCTGTGTTATGACCATGCGTCTTCGGGACGTATGGACGTGTTACTCACGCGGCGTGGTGTGCGCGCGGCGCGGCACGCCGCCATCACGTGCTGTCACGTGACACACACGTACAGCTACACGTCACATTACTCACGCGGCTTGCTCTGTGTGTGCAGCGAGGCGGGTCGCGGCCGGCGCGGCGTGGTGTGCGCGCGGCGCGGCACGTCGCCGCCGCCATCACGTGCTGTCACGTGACACACACGTACAGCTACACGTCACATTACTCACGCGGCTTGCTCTGTGTGTGCAGCGAGGCGGGTCGCGGCCGGCGCGGCGTGGTGTGCGCGCGGCGCGGCACGTCGCCGCCGCCATCACGTGCTGTCACGTGACACACACGTACAGCTACACGTCACATTACTCACGCGGCTTGCTCTGTGTGTGCAGCGAGGCGGGTCGCGGCCGGCGCGGCGTGGTGTGCGCGCGGCGCGGCACGTCGCCGCCGCCATCACGTGCTGTCACGTGACACACACGTACAGCTACACGTCACATTACTCACGCGGCTTGCTCTGTGTGTGCAGCGAGGCGGGTCGCGGCCGGCGCGGCGTGGTGTGCGCGCGGCGCGGCACGTCGCCGCCGCCATCACGTGCTGTCACGTGACACACACGTACAGCTACACGTCACATTACTCACGCGGCTTGCTCTGTGTGTGCAGCGAGGCGGGTCGCGGCCGGCGCGGCGTGGTGTGCGCGCGGCGCGGCACGTCGCCGCCCGCCATCACGGTGCTGTCGCGTGACACGCTCGGTGTCGTCGCTGCGCTTTGGGCCAGAGTATCGCCGCCGCCGCCTGATCGATAAATTGATTTGAATTCTAGTGATAGATGAAAACTGAAGGCTATACAGAGTGGAATTGAAATTGTTGGAATCTGTCCAGGGCTGAAAGTACTCATATATAGGAACAACTTTCGATATGGGAACAACGCTGTAACTGCGAATAAATAAATATTTCGTTTTGTATTAAGATTTTTATCGATATTTCAGATTTGGTCCCTTACTAATAAATGATTGTTGTAATAAGTACTTTCACCCCCTGGAAAGATTTCCACAATTTCGCTTATACCCTGTATAAACTTTTTCGATCACTTGTTAGCAAATAGATCGTTCGTAAAACAAAGATTTTCACAAAATAGATAGTGGAAACTGTACTCATTTATCATTTTAATTGAAGAAACATGCCGTTACGAATTCTCTTGTTAGCTTGGAAAATTATGAAGATTTTATTTTCACATAACATACGCTAAAGTAAATAGTAGAAAATCGAACCACTATATTTATGTTAATTTGTATGTTAGTATTAATAGGTATACAAAAAGCACATTCAATTAAAACATCGACACAATTAAACAACATCGCAAAACAGCGACATAGACCACCTAAACACTAAACACATCATTGTTCGAACCCAAACACACTTTATCACTTAGTAATCAAAGTCGAAATTCAAATACCTCTATGCTTCTTAATATCACTATTCAAATCCAAATTTAAATATCACGACAAAATCCAAACAGAAATGTACTTTGCATCTTAAAACTTAAAGTCGAAATTCATTTTACTTATTGCATGTTAACATCATTATTCAAAATCTAAATTAAAAAATCATGATAAACCAAAACAAGGATCAATAATCAGCTCTAACGCTTCAAAAATACGGTCGAAATACAATTACCTCTAGGCGTGTTAACTCCCGTACCGGCAATGGACGCAGGTCTTGGTTTTCTCGGTGCAGAAGTCGGCCTTCGTATGACGCCAGTAGCATTGGACAGTGCGCTTCCCGGCCGCGAACCCGGTGTCGTGTCGCCCGACCGCGTCTCTGAATACATCGACGCTTATGTACAGGCTTAGAGCAGGGTGTGAGAGGGAAGACAGCAATGAATACTGTGTTATGCGATTGAATTTGTGATTGTGTTTTGTTAGTTACGGCGGGAGGTGTGTGGATGGCTGTAATTCAGTGTCACTGAAATTGTTACAAGGATATTTTGGGATTGACAGGAGGGCGCTGTTGGTAAACATTTGTGAAATTGTATTTAAAAAAACAAGATGGCGGCGTTAGTTCCAATTTTGGCCACGCGCCACAAGATCCTAGTACAACTATATATAAGGTTTGAGAAAAGTAATTAATGTAGCCGTCCATACATCTCAAGCGATGGAAGCTTTGCTTTTAATATATGGCTTTTCTTTTGTGTAGTTCATGTGGAGTAACAAATTATGCCTAAATTCAGTGGTTTTGTTTTTAAAACTGAGTAAATCTGAAATAACGGCAGTCATACTAAAACGAACTATGTATTTTCGGCGGTTGATCGGTGAATGAGCTTGAGTAGACCGTGATCTATGTGAAACGATCACAAATTTTCCAGAATTTGACGCGACACAAAACAGAGCAACGCATATTTTAGTTTTAAATCTTTATCTGCACTTTAGAACGTCAGTGATCATTTGACAAACAATTTATTTTTAAAATGTGCCAGGGGCCATTGAAGTAATACGTAAGCAGAATTTTAGTCATTTTTAACCCCCCCCCCCCTGCCTTTTGTCAGCAAAAGTAAGCACAGCTCTTACCCCCCACTATGCTTACGTAAACATTAGTACTTTTATAGTTTTTAAATCCGTTCAGGATTCTATATCGTTATATTCATGAGTCTCTAGACTCATGAATATATAGAAATAAGGAACTTGATAATTTAATGCCCATTTAATATTTATTCAAGTAAATCATTAACATCTTATTTAAATATAATATTCTTAACATATAAACGATATTTTTTTTAAATGTTATTATTGTGATCTATTGTATTTTTGTGGAATAATTGTAATTTGGAATTGAAATTTTAATGACACTAATTCATTTTTTTTATTGACTAATTTAATGACTACGTTGACATTTAATTTTATTTAAAAAAATATGCTTGCTGAATTGTAATGAATAATGATGATCTAATAAGTACCTACATAATTTCTTTAATGTAATTTTCATGAATATTATCACGGTTTATGCACCATCTCGTCCTACCAATTTGTACGCCACAATATGAGGCTGAACATGTTAGAACTTTTCTGTATCTTTTATTATCTTGCATGCAATGTATCATGTACACCAAGTTTAAACAAATACAATTTTACTTACTTACTTCAGATGAACGAGAGTACGTTGTGTCTTTATGTCATAGATATGAACGTAAGTATCCCTAAGACGATGTTTGTGTATGTACATGTTTGTAGTGTTGTGATCAGAAAATGTAAATGAAGATTTTAGAATGTATGACATGAAAATAGAATAGATTGTGCACTACAATTGTTTTTATATTATTTGCTTATTACTGCAGCATTATCAACACTTTCAAAACATTTTTATCATATAATAAATCTTTTATAGCAGATAATTTACAGTTTTTTTTTAAAACCATGCAAGAAAACTTTAACAATAATTTTGTGTACATTAAAATGCTTGTGCTTGATGAAGGGAAGTGCATAGTACAAGTTTTAGTAAGGAAGCAAAGCAGTTAGTCACTCTTACCTTTTTTGAAGAAGCTGGCAACACCACCGTGGGAGACTAGACCAAGATTGTAATAGCTCGTGTACACGATGGCCAATGTTGACACACTTTTTACATTAATATGTAGGTAATTTCATAGACATTTTGTTAACGACAGAGTTGAAAAGAAAAGGAATATAATTGAGAAAAAAAATGAGTATTTAATGCTAAGTGAAACACTGCGTTTGCACCGTGTTTGGCTTTATTGTACCAATGTCTGTCGAGAGAAACAACAATGTCTTGAAGTTTTCACCACGACCTTTGAAAGGGGAGCATGTTAGATTATGCAAAGGAGCAAATGTTTGTATTTTTGTAGTGAAAACTTCTTTAAGGACACTTTGGACTCTTCTTGAATAGTTAACGAAATTGAACTGTCAAGCTCGGTTCGGTGACGCTGAATCGGGTATACCCAGCCCCAGTCGGTCGACGACGCTGAATCGGGTATACTCGGCTCCAGAAGTTTTCACTTCTAGCGTGTGGTCATAAGCCACCTTCCGTTTTTTCCTCATTTGTTAATTATTATCTACATATCTTTTCAGCAAATATTTCAAAATAAAATATGGTTTTATAAAACATAGGCCATTTTATACAGGAGTTATTAGAAGTAGCGGTAAATACCTTTTAGCCCGTTGTTTTCATAGTAAACCAAGCCTAAAGCTGTATGGAATAAAGACCAAAATGGAACAAAGAATTTTGATACCCAAACCAAGCGACCCAGTGCGAAACGATGAATTTAGAAAATTATGAAATGGTGATTTCGATTTAAATGTGACAAAATCGTAAAATTTTGATAAAAAGTATTTTAAATAAATATATTATAAGTAGCATTATATACAATTTCCAATTCAATATGTCGTATCAAGCAATCTATCCTATATTATGCTGTAGGACGAATCACAGTTCGCGAGTACCTACTTGTCTGTTTTATAACAATTTCTATTTATATTTTGAGTTCTCATTTAACCATCCCATTTACCGTAAATGGCTCGGTAGATGCCTGAAATTTTTTGCTCCTTGTCCTATAGTACAGCGATGAGACGAGTTCAACTCTTTTCGTTCGACAAAATCAGTGGTTTAAAATAAACCTCAATAATTTATCTGTATTATATTATACATAATTGAACGTTTACAAACTAAAATGTTAGTTACAATTTACCCAAAAAAGTAAGTAGGAATTTAAAAGTTTAATTAGTGACCTTTTTACAATAACAAAAAAGAGGCGTTAATGGCGTGTTTGCGACAAAACCCTGCAACGATGAAGCATAACCTTTAGCATTATCCCAAAAGCACAACTTAATTAAAAGCACGAATAAAACAAACTTTTATAGTTTGTAAGACAAATCTTTGGCAGTTAGGCCGAAGCATGGCAACACTCAGAACCTCACATGGAAGATTGCCAGACGTCAAAAAAATAATGAGCTACAACGCTACAGACGGATTACATAATGCCGTTTCTGAGATATTGTAGGACGAAAGTTTAATTTTTTTAGAATTTACTGTCAAGGAAGACATCGTTCACATAGTAAACGACTATAATTTATAGTGCAAACACACAAACGCGCATACTAGCAAATACTACTGCTGCCTGTTATACACAACACACTCAAAAGTTTAAGCTTAAGTTACTGCTCACTCCTTTCAGCTTAACACACTTCACCAAGATAACTGCTAATCTAAAACTATCCTTATTAACTGCATACGAAAGCAAAGCACACACAAATCTTTGCCTAAATAAACATATGGTCAAAACAATATCATCACACATCGAAATTCAGCTCAAAAGTGAAGTCTGAATAATTCACCTGGCAATACCACTAGCAGTCAGTTTCATCGTCATACAAAATATCTTTCATATCATGGTATGTTACATTTACATCAAATTCTAAATTCCACAGCGCAGCGTTATCGAGCGAAGCAACTCATCCCAAATATCTCCTTATTGAAGCAACATACCCCGTTTGAAGTTAACATCCGAAAACAAAGCGTTGCACCTCAACAAATTCCCCAAAAACTGTTAACAAAATGTAAGCCCTGCGTAGCAACCACACTGCAAAAGCATAACTGGACAGAGAAGCTAGATTCCTAATTCTGGTCCTTATTAAGGACTCAATTGAGGTCATGTAGTTTAGTGACACCCAGAGTATTCTCCTACTCCCCTATATTAGTAGCCAATTTATCACCCTGATACAAAGCATATTCTTTCATTTCCACCTGTCACTCCTTCATCAAACTTTGCACCAAAACGAACGAAACGTCACACCCCTAGTCGCGTCTCCAGAAGCACTTCGTGTTTGTCTTGCGGGCCCTGTTGAGGCAACGTATGATTGCTTGACCAGTCAGTCATGTGGCCCTACTCTTTACCTAGACGTAGAAACCAGTTCGGAAAACTCAATCATACAAAATCGTATATCATATCCGGTCACACTTCTATCTTACTCTATTTTACCGCGCAGCGCACAAGAACGAGCGAAGCATCGCACCCCAAATGCTCCCAGAGCGAAGCGTAGCACCCCTAATTGACTTTAAAGTCCCCAAAAACGTCGAAAACGAAGCGAAGCAACCGCGACAAAACCAAAGCTTCTTCATGGTCTTACGGGCCCTGTTGAGATGATGCATGGACGGCGAGGCGGAGTGCAGCGGCCGGGTCGCGGGCAGCCGGTCCAGGCGCGTCATGCTGTATGCCCTACCTGGCGCGCGCGGCGCGGGCACGGTGGGCACTAGGTCTGTGCGTCGCCGTGCGACAGATGACCACATCACGGGTTGGGGAGTGCGGTCGGGTTCGTCTGGAATTGTAAGAGGAAGAATTAATTGAGAAAAAGGGTTTGATAATAAATTATAGATTGGACTTGACTTTATGCTCGTATTTTTTTTTATCGTAGGAACAACATTCATGTAGTTATGTAGATTACTTTGGCCCAATGAGTGGCTATATTGATCTCAGCTTTAGTAGCGTTCTTGATGTGTGACACTTTAGACACCCCAACAAGTGGGCTATCGTCTGGTCAGGATGACCATGAATGAGGATTCCATAAGTGTGAGAGGTGGTCCACAACCACTTTAAATTTAGAGTTTTATATTTTAGTTGTTTCAGCTTCAAATCCCTGTTCTAGTATTTTCCTCAGTATGCTTGTTCATCATAAGTTATGGGTTAAGATTCATACCCAATATTTTATTTCTCTTAACAAATTCCAGGGGACTTGGATATCTTACTCGTACGATATCCAACCAGACCTGACCGATTCAAAATCAGATACATAAAGCTTCGATTAGAATTTCATGGTAAGCAAAATGTCACAAAGATATTCAAGACTTTGTTTAAAACAAAGATTCATCTCAGAAAAACATACACCCAACGAAGCACATTAAAAAGTCGTTGCTTAGCATTTTAACCAACATTGTCAACGTAATCATTCACGCTAAACTGAGTTACATTACACATACGTGCAGATCAAAGTGTAGCGCCTCACCGGACTAGGGTTGCCATATGGAAAAATGAAAAGTCCTGAGACATAACGCCTAATTTCTATAGAAACGTCCTGAGATTTTATCGTAATTAACAACGACGCATTTTCTTTCACATGATTATGTGGAAAAAATAAATGCGTTGTGCTCTGATATTATCCAAAGTTTATATTTTTGTTTATGTTGATTGTAACTTACCAATAAAAATAAAAAAAAATAAAAAAAAGTCTAGATAGAGATACTTTATTTTATTAAAAAATCACAAAATCCTGAGATTCCCAAGATTTTCCTCAATCCGGACGCAATCCTGTCAGGAGCCTAAAAATCCTGAGATCTCAGGAAAAATCCTGAGATATGGTAACCCTACGCCGGACGGCTTACACAGCAAATTAGCATAATCTTTTCTTAATCTTTCGCAAGGTCGCGACGTACCCGATTTCAATACAATAGAAAATCATGCAGGGTGACTCAGTTGTTGAAGGTATTTATAATATGGCGAGAATTATTTCGGCCATTAGTGTAATGCACAATGGGAGTGTACGTCAAATTAGTCCTAAATATTGTTCTTTATATTTTTGTAGCCATATGGCTAAAGTTACGTAATGTCTCAGATAAAATGTTTCAATTTGTTGCATAAAGTTTTGTTGACATTTTCCTGTAAACATTTGTTTTAACGTAAAATATAAGTAAATAGAACTTACAGAAACTCATAAACATCACAGCTCCTTCATAGCAGCATGAATAAGGAAAACGATTATAGAAAGTACAAATAACAATTAATTTGTGCTACATTCATCTCCACCATAAGCATAATCAGCCTATAATGTTCCCACTGCTAGGACACAGGCCTCCTCTGTGAGCGGGAGTGAGCCGTAATCCACCACGCGGGCCCAGTGCGGGTTGGTAGATGTCACATGTCTTCGAATTTTTGGTTTTAGGACATTACAATACATATATTTATATTTCATGCTGGAATCGAAACAGCGTGGTCTGCGGGGTAATTACGTAACATACTAACAGTAGAAATGGGTTTCATTTTGACAGTTCAACAACATTCATTGCGTCATTTACATTGTTGAGCAGACAATTTTTTCGAACATATGAAGCAATGGATTAGCAATAGGCTTCAAAATGATTCAGATTGTGATAGATAGTGTGTTACGTAATTAGGGTGCTGATCAATCATGGAATAAGTTCTAATACTTACCAAACTACAATACCACAGTTGGTAAGCAAGTGACTGTCGTGGAATAGTCACTTGTGCGAGTACTTGGACTGCTCGAAAGTGCTAAATAACCCTGAATGAGCTTACCAAACTGCGGTATAGTAGTTTGGTAAGAAGTAGAACTTATTCCATGATTGACCAGACCACGCTGTTTCGATTCCAGCATAAAATATATAGGCGTCACGGTAAATTATGGGATAAGTCATGATTTAACATAACACCTATAATTATGTAGACGTATCTCGCCTCTGTTTCAGTTGCATAAAGTTCAAACAATTAAATATATTTAACCAATAGAATCCCGGTGGCCCTCTGTAGGGCCGGGGTGGCGCCACCGTCAAGCCCCGCTGGCCCTATAGAGGGTCGCGCGGTCGTGCGGTTAAATAATCATCATTATTGCTTCTAAATGAGGGCTAATATCGTCTTTTGAGCATTTCACTGTAAGGGCTTTATTTTTTGGCCTTACGAACTGTCTTGTTCCACGACATACCGGCCCTGCAGAGGGCCACCGGGATGCTATCGGTTAAAGATATTTTATTTTAAATTAATGTCAGGTATATGACCACAGATTAGGATATGACTATATTGTATTACCTTTGTTATCAGTGTCTGAGGAATCCAGGTGTAACGCAGAAGCGCGTCTTGTGAGCGGCGCAGACGCGAACATCACATTTGTTGTTGATGCCGCCCTGAAAACATACAACAAACGATATTAGGCATTATTCGTAGGCAATGACGTATGTAGTAAGAGTTAATTTGGCATAACAGATGCAACGAGCTGCTGTTAAAATTTTTCTAATTTACATTATTATGGCGGTCTATTTACTTGCACTGCAGTGTAATCTGCGTGAGACATTCAAAAATTTTTTTTGACGCAGACTATGATAAAAAAAAATTGTTTTGAATAATAATTATTACTACTATTGGAGTAGTAGGGATATTTGCCCAATAAACAATACAATCCTAATCAAAATATAAATTAATTAATGTATCAGATTCGTCAAAATTTCAAGCACATTGACTTCGACGATCAAGCGTCCTGCGTTTCGCGTTTTGAACGCTTTACTGCTGTCCATCTAGTCATGTACAAAGCGTTATGATATTGCTAATTACCATTCGTTATAAGTAATTATAGGCAAGCTGTTAGATAGGCGTAGCAACACTTGGAGGCAATTTACATTACGTAGATTTGTTATACTCAGCATAATTTATTTACTTAAATGTATACAATTATGGTTACTTCCTAATACCTATGTTCTACATAAACGGCACGCAATGTAATTATAACACGTTTTATCCTAATATAGATTTTCTTTGAAGTCTTAACGATGGAATGAATTTTATTACTTCGAGCCTACCTATTTCCATCAACCGGGCAGAAATCTAGACTCAGGGCTGCTACTGAGAAATTCCAGGTGCAAAAACCCAATAATTATTTGCCCGACACGGGAATCGAACCCAGGACTTCATGCTTACCGTGGCCCTGGCGCACAGGCAACTGAAGGAACACGGGTGGGTTTTAGTCAGTAAGAGTCTGACACGCCCTCCCGCTCCGCCCAGAGCGGGAGAGGTCATTTGCTGATTTCTCACACAAAAAGAAGACTTCATGATCAGCAGTAAAGCTTGCTATCACTAACTAGACCAACGAGGCGTCGATTTGTTTTATCAAAACAATTATTATTGAGTATTATTATCGCTGATCTCATTTACAACTTATTTTCTTTTACGATGGAATTGTATCATTGTGTTGAGACTATAAATACCTATAATTCTAGATTGGTAATAGAAAGGAAGTCATGAAGTAATAAAAACTTAATGGGCACTTCTGCGATGACCTACATTTTCTTTACGACATTGGATTATACGTATTTGTGTATTTAGTATCAAACTGTATACTTAGACCCACTTGCAACGCATATCACTAAACGCGTTTAGAACTAAACGAATTGTAAACATCGTTCTGTCTTCTGTCATCTTCAGTATGTTTTAAACTCGTTTAGCGCTAAACGTGTTTAGTGATTGGCGGTGCAAGTGGGCCTTAGTTAGGTATATAATATTTAGTTAATGAAGTTAATACATTAAAGATGGTTGCTTATGTGACCTAAAACTGTCATTATGTGCATTGCCACAAAGATTAAACTTTACATAACCTTATTTTTGGGTACATGCAGAATTGTACCTTCTGGCCCGAGCTGATAATAGTAAATAGACATTACACAAACAAACATTAACCATCACCAGTAATGCCCACCACCAAACATATTTCAAAACCCGTTGGCCGCCACCAAGTAATCCTTACTAGGGTACGCTGATAATAATTAGTAATATTTCATACACCCATAGTAATTAGCTGATAACGGTAAATCCTTTTATAGCGAAGCGCGGGGCTCTCGAAAGACCTTTGAGAAGATGTCTCGGAAGATTTCATCTATTTACCGGACTACCCAAACCCTAAAGAATCAAAGCATTCGAAATCGTTTTTAAATTAGTCCAAAAACACAAAGACAATATTCTCGAACCATCGCCAAACATTATGCTGACATGATCACCGACCGAGAAATTGCGTAATTAACAAAAAAAAAATCCTATTGACAATAATTAGCCGATATAAGGCCATTGTGTGCGAGACAATGGCGGTTTAATGACGTCATCAGGTTAGTAAACCACGCAGGAAGTCGCGGACGTGGCCTGGATGTCACCAGGATTTAGTTTTGCAAATGAATAATTAATATAGGAAGTTTATGAATAGAAATCTAGCTGATGTAATAAATTAGGTGGATTACGTTTGGTTACCGATTTGAGGCTCCCTCGCACAGCCGCGACGCGACTCTTGTAGAACAATTTCCTGTAGAAAGGTTTCATAGAAATTATTCAACTAGAGCCGCCCAGCGCTGTCGCGTCGCGCCTGTTTGCGGGAGCCTTTACTGTTTGGCAGATTGGGATTATAGTATCTGTTAATAGACTAGGTACTCTAAACACTTCTCGAGTGTATTTTATTGGGCTTGCATCCAATTCGGACGTTATATCCGGTAGTCGAATCGGATGTTTGTGACGTAACTCACTAGCCCCTAACAGTCAGACATTCTAGAGCAGACATGGAATATAGGCAATTGATCACACAGAACTACAAATCATACATCTGTCATTTGACAGATTCGGATTTCAAAATAAGTTCTTGGACCTTTTTTGGAATTAGTTACGTGCAGAAAACGAGTAGTAAAATAAGGGGAGACCTTTGCGCAGCAGTGTGGAAATACGGGTTGGTTAAAAAAAAGTAGCTGGTCACAGATCAGTGTAATTTTCTCTCAAAAATATCTGCACATCGTTAAACAAAATGAAAGGATAAACTGCGAATGGCCAGAACCAATCAGCAATTATCATAGATAGACTCGCTATAATTACGAAAATGTAATCAGCCGAAAATGCAGCTTGCAATTCTACCAATTTGGTTACCAATTTTGATATTACGTCGGCGTCCTCTGGGCTCCAATAGTATCATCACTTAGACCTGTGACCCACATTGTACGCTATACGCATAAACGGACTACGGTATTGCATCGCAAGAATGACTTAGTGCTAGTGTCCAACTGGTACAGTGTGGTCGAGCAATATTGACCCACTTCCGTCCTTTGACTTACGACAAAACGGGAACGTTGGTTCATTAGCTACAGTGTAGGCCAACGAAATTGTACCACAGTTTTATTTATGTATTTGTAGTGGTTTTCCTAATAGGTACATTTTACGTAATATGTAAGCGTTTCGTTTTGTTTATTTTGATCGTGTTCCTTGTATTTGGAATCGTGAAATACGGTTTAGAACGTTGACCAAACTGCATTTTGAATGTACATTTTTGATGCGAATTTAAACCCGCAGACAGGTTTAAAATATGACTATTATTCTATTTAAAATACTGTGACATATTGCTCTAATAGACTTGACTCAAGCAGCTGACAGAACTAGTTTTGTCTCCAATAATTCCTAGAACCTATGATGGATTACGGTATCACCAAGAATAACAATTCTCACTATCCAACTAACATTCACATAATTAATTTGTTTTCCACATGCACTTTAACACTTTGATATAAAGGCTAGTTTTATTGAAATTGCGTGTGGTTTTAAGTTTGTTTTTCGTGTCATAGAGTAATTAAGACGCGTGTCACATGCAGAGGGGTCGTTTTTGCTTAACTAGTTAACGCCCTTGACAAGGCCAACGTGTTGGTTCGAAGAGATTATGGTTTTGTATTAAAGTGTTAATGAGGATTATGAAAAATTATTTTTCGTGTTGATTTAAGGAAAATTAAGTTTGCGTTGGAATATTTAAGCTACTTGTAAGTGTAAGCCAAAAAAATTGGAACACGGAATTCGTCAGAACTGTACACAGCCACAATATTTGATGTTTATTTAAGTTTTAGTTTGTTTTTTTTGTTTTGTTATTTATTATTATATATATTTTTAGTTTTGTTTTTTTTTTTAATAAATAGAGTATATTGTTTTTATATAACAATGCGCAAGAGAGGCATCTCGCTGGTTCGGCGCGTGCGGGGGAGCTCCAACAGCATGTTGGCTGCGCTCGCGGAAAGGGTCGATTGCGCCTACGTTAATCAGTGCTGTAGGTTACACATTGAACGCAAGTCTATTAAGTAGGTACCTATTTGTTGTTTGGTTTGAATAATTTCTATAAATATAACTCTGTATTTGTAATTGATTATTTAATGTGACTAAGTGTGTATAAATATTTAAAATTATGAGTCTGTGAAACTCGAAATAAAATGATTATTATTGCTAACAGTCATTTCCGATTAAGACCACAACTTCTTGTATAGGATTTTTCTTCAGAATAATAAATATAGACAAACACATGGCAGCTTACATTAACGCGGCATCCCGACTCTTAATTAAAATTCGCTCTACTAGACACGGCATAGGCATGTGACCTAAATAGTTCTAAGTCTAGAATCTGGAATGTCAGAGTTGAAAGCCAAAATAAACTCCAAACAAGTTTTATAGTTTACCAACACGGTATGTTCAGTGATTACGCGAAATTTTAATTGTAATATTACGGCTGGGTGTATTAATTTGGTCGGTAATGTAAGCTAGACTTTTTTTGTGACGGCGATCCTGGGTGTATTAATTTGGTCGGTAATGTAAGCTAGACTTTTTTTTGTGACAGCGATCCTGGGTGTATTAATTTGGTCGGTAATGTAAGCTAGACTTTATTTTTTGTGATGGCGATTTTTTGGCACGTGTTTGTTACTGTGAATTTAGTGTCTTTTTTGTGGCATCTACTTTGTTTTAATAATTTTAATCAGTGTGTATTTATTACCGACGTGTCTCTCAATTCAGTACCTCACAAATTCTGTAGCTAATTGACACCACACTCTGTAATTTATTTGGAGCCGAAAATATGTCAAACTGATATCATTATTTATTCTTCAGATAAAAGTTATCTGGCTATTGAAAAATAAGCCCAAATATGAAAGGCGGTTTATATATACGGGTCTTAGTAATTAGGTACTATAGGTATCGTAAAAAGGAAGACTATGAAATAGTGCTGTAACTATAATACCTTTGATCACTAATTATTCTTCGAAGCGTAAGGATTACCTTCATAAGATCTTTACCAAATAGGCACACACTGAATAAGGGGATGTGTTCAGTAATTTTGGCATTATTATCTATCAAATACCGGTTTTCTATTAATATAATATAATATAAACATAACCTCACGCCTGTAGTTCCCCGAAGGGTTAGGTAGAGGTGTACACCCACATTTCGCCAGTTATGTTTAAGTCCCATGTAATAGGGGGCGAGCCTATTGCCATCAACCGAGACTCCGGGCTGCTACTGAAAAGTTCCCAATGGAAAACCCCAATAACACTGCCCGACCTGGGAATCGAACCCAGGACCTCCTGCTGAGCAGTAGCACTTACCGACCACTAGAACAACGAGGCAGTTATATGTATATAGCAGTAGGTATATTATAATAACGATGATTAAGTACATCAAACGACGGGTGATGAAGTGATATCATTAAGTATGTCAATAAAATAAATTGTGACCTTATAATTAAAACTAAAAACAGTTGCATATCTAATCGCAAGAGATACACATCGCGGAAAATTTATTATCAAATAGATTGGCAAAAACTAAACTGACACAATTTATAAAAACTTGACATGAGCTCATAAACATATGATAAATCTTTACTAACAGTAGAGACTACGTAGCAACGCTTATAGAGCGATTTGTTTTTCTTTTGTATCTAAAACAACTGTTTTTTAAACATCTCGATACTTTAGGGCGTAAAGGACCACGACTCCCCCTTATCCCTTCGTATTTTGGTTTATAAAGGCATTCCATAATTGGACGTAGTTAAACGGAAAGGATCCAACCCACAAATGGCCGAAAATGAATTGTGATAACAATGTGTGTGTTTTGGTTTCATTATTCATTTTAGGCCATTTGTGGGTTGGATCCTTTTCGTTTAACTATGTCCACTTGTGACTGCAGTACCAAGTATTTTATCTCACGAAGCGACACGCGCTTTACTTGTGTTTACCAAGTGTTCAAACATGCCGTGAATGTGAGTGTAAGCGCAGGATTCCGTCCGGGACAGTGACGAATGCACAAGTGTGTTTGTGTTTGTGTGTGTGTGTGTGTGTTATGTGGTGACGCTAATCGTTTTCACACATTCACAGCGTTTTTGTACACTTAATTACCACAAGTAAAGCGCGCGTCGCTTCGGAGATAAAAATAGTGTTGCAGGTGTGTAAACCAGAATGCCTTCTGGAATGAAAGGGTATAAAACACATGGAAGTATGGAACAATATTGCCAGTTGCAAAAAATAATTAACGACATTTTTAATCGTGACATCGTGTGTCATTTTGCTTGGCCAACAGTGTATGTACACGTTGAAACAGATGTCCTAATTTCACGCCCAATATACTGACTGCTTAATAAGTCGCGGCTCGGATCTTATGTGATGGATGCCGACTTTGATGTTATTATAGTGAGCATTCGACGTATGAACGACTTCCTTCTATCTTGTGTTTGGAATGGACAGCTAAATTTGCGGACTCTTGCTTTTTAAACTTTGAATATTTAAGGCCAAATAATAATAATATTTGTATAATACTTAATCGTATTTTTTTTTAAAGGCTCCCATAGACAAGCGCGACGCGACAGCGCGATGAAACTCTTGTAGAATAATTTCCACGAAAACTTAATGGAAATTGTTCTACCAGAATCGCGTCGCGCCTGTCTGCGGGAGCCTTAATGCTCTCATACCATTAGTAGCTGCATGTTCTGCTACTAAAGTCTAAAACCCCTAGCGATTACTCTTAATTTTCTTATGTCTATCAAGGCTCCTACAAACAAGCGCGACACAAAGGCGCCACTCGTCGCACGACAAGCGGCGCCTTTGTGTCGCGCTGTCGCGTCGAGCTTGTCTGCCTTCAGTGGCCAGGGTGGGACTTGTGAGTTACATTATTGTCAAAACAATTGTAATAAACTGGTTTGTAAGTTCTTTTAATGCAACTGTTTGCTTTCTAAACAATGAAGTACCTAAAATAAGGACTTCTATGCCCACCGGAATGAACCACTTTCATTTAGAGAGCATTTAATTAAATAACACACAGTCTTATTTTGTGTAATGTATGAAATTCAGGTGACGTTTACGGTTTGACAGTTGCATACGAGAGTCTGCTTTCCGGAGCCCAGACATTTAAAAACATTCGCAAAATATTACAAAACTGTTTCAGAAAGTTTCATGCCATTCTATGCTAGATATTATTGGTACAGTTAACAAGAGACTTTAGTATGAAGTCAAGCAATAAACATCTTTGCACTTTAAGGAATATGCAGTCAACATTTTATTGCTTGCGTTCTTAGCCACCTCTGCCTGCATACTTATGTCTTTTGTTGACTGTACAGTCTGGGAAATTAATTAATTATAAAATTGATTGATCGTCATCTTAAATTGTCCGTTTATTTAAATCACAACTGTCATTCTTTGACAGTTGTATGAAATAGCCTTAATACGGCAAATTGACGTAGAGTGTAATTGCTTAACAATTATTTTAACTGACAGTACATTGAAGCACACACCCTCACAAAAAGACTAGACGACGTATTTAGTCAACGTTCAATGCTATTGCTTGCGTTCTTAGCCACCTCTGCCTGCGTGCTTACGTATTTTGTTGACTGTACAGTCAGGGAAAGAAACTTATTTTATAAGGTAATTTCTTTGAAAGTTGTATGAAAACGCTAAAAACACGGCAAATTGAGTCACGATGACAATTGCTTAACATGAACACACACCCCCACATGTACATTGAAGCACACCCCCCCCACCGTCACAAAAAAATGACCATGTTAATTATGTAGACTATTATACTTAACCATTTATTTTAGTAACCAGGTGTATGGTCATTTTATTGGCACACCTGCACCCGCCTGTTTTTGTTATCAATTAACAAACTAGTTTTTAATCTTATACATAAAAATAAATGTTCCACTTATGAGTCATCAAGGCAAGCCTCCGGGCCAAAGAATTTGAGAAATTACTTTTGTAATTTTTTTTCAAATTGGAATTCGTATTAGACAATTATGTTCTCATACATATGCAATTACGCCCTATTTGAACTAGTGATTCGCAAGTCGGAACTATTAATTAATTTGATGGAACAAAAACTTAATTGTTTTTCGATATAGCTAACCTAATCTCTGCCTTGATAGTCTAGTAGTGGTGGTGGTGCTCTGGTGATAGTGGTGGTATTGTGGTGGGTCTGGTGGTGGTGGTATATATCCCGCGCCGAAGGCTAGTCTCTGTTGAGATTGGCCGCTATGGCCGAAATACGGTCTGGAGAACTATATAGTCTAGTGGTCACAAACGCTACTGCTGAGCATGAGGTCTTAGGTTCGATTGCCAGGTCGGGCAAAGTGTTATTGGGTTTTTCCAACAGGAATTTTCAGTAGCCTGTCTTAGTCTGGATTTGTTTCCGGTAGATGACAATAGGCTCGCCCCCTATTACTCGGGATTAAAACATTAACTGGCGAAATGTGGGTGATAGTACTACTACACCTTTGCTTTACCCTTCGGGAAATACAGGAGTGCTGTGATGTATGCTAATAATAAAACGTGTTTCACTTCAACAAAACCATGGATTGGCGATAACTTAAAACGACTACTAGCTGTCGCCCGCGTGATTTTGGAAAATATTCCACAGGAACGTATGTCCTTCTGGGATTTAAAGTGATCCTATGTGTTAATTCAGGTTATATACTATATCTGTGTCAAATTTTATCCAATGTTAGGCGCACGCCAGTAAAGCTCCCAGTCGGCATGATTTTTTCCGGCATCTTCATATTTCAGCCAATTTACACAAAATCTTCCTCATGAATCACTCCGTCATTGGTGAAAACCGTATGAAAATCCGTTTGGTAGTTTTTAAGTTTATCGCGTTCAGACAGACAGGCAGACGCTACGGGAGGACTTTGTTTTTATAATACGTAGTGATAGTGATAGAGACGACAAGGTTTCTTCGGCATTGTGGCAAAGCCTTCCTACATTCATGGCAGGAACCTTCATGCCATCAAGCGCAAAGTGGCCTGAAGATCATACCACTAGCTGTCGTCAGCTGCTTCACGTTGGAAGACGTTTTCTACTCGAGCTCATCATCATCTGCCTAGTTTTTTCGACTTTCGAAGCCTAGCTTTTGGTGTCGGCTTCCAGTCTAACCGGATGCAGCTGAATACCTGTATTTTATATAGAGCGACTGCCTATCGAAACCTGCCTACTACCTGCCAAAAGTACCGGAAATAAATGATGAACAACTCATCAAAAATCTCTTCAACAGTTTCCGAGATTTAGCGTCTCCAAGTTTAGCATACATACCAGTATTATAATTATTCTAATGAGTTGTGTACGACATTCTCAGAGAAACGTGGTTGGAATTTATTATTACGAAGATGATTTCATACAAGGATTTATTACCAATTTACCTACGTGTTAACCTAAGAACATTCTGGTAATCAAATATATTTTCCAACGCAAATACGATGTAATGGAATATTACGGAATATTAAGTAGTCTGAAACTCAATAACCCCAAAAATGTTTTATTCCGGTTCTGAAATGATTTTCATTATTTAAACGATTTCAAATGCTCTATAGAGAACAAAAAATAATATGTTTTTAAAAGAAGCCCATTATAGTCTGGTTTATTTATTCATTCACTGCAAAACCATTATGTAAAATTGTAAACAATCCTTAAATTTTTCTAGGAACATTTTTAAAACCATTTTTCACTTTTCAGGCGAGCTTTTAGCTGTATTAGAGAAATATATGCGTCACCCCTGAGGGCTGGGCTGTATGCTCTGCACCCAGACACCGCAGTTTATTGACATTCACCCTTAACGTGAACTTGAGGTAACAATTTTCATTGCGTTTACCAAAATGTTGCGTACCTACCACTGGAGAATTTGGCCTTGCTTAAATAAGTACGCGAGTCCGTGGAGTTTCTTGCCCGTTCTTCTGCATAGAAACCTACTACTCTTTGGAAAGGGCAACTAGTTTCGTCTTTCTGACTGATCGAACCCTTGACAGTTCAAAAGTGCCTGTAATTGGTTAAATTGAAATAAATGCTTCGAGTTTGCCTTTGATAAGCACAAAGGTGCACTTGCATTTGTTTCTTGGCTCGTTTGGCACCTCAGACACGTTACTTACTTTCAATTGATGTTTGGTATATTTGAATCCTCCATCAGGGCAATTATTTATCAGTATAGATTATCTACTTATACCTGAGAATCTCAAAGATTTGTAATGATATCGTAAAAAACATATTTTTGGGCGCTTACATTGCTAACGCTGGCTAAACCTGGCTGGTAAAACCTGGCGAGATAGATCAAAATAATGTATTACGGAATTGTATATCTTAAAAAGGTCTACAGAAAAGCCAGCGATGGTATGTCTATCTCCTAAGCATAACCTACAGTAAACATTATCATATTACTAAAAAAATATGGGTTATTTACGAAGCTATTTTAAACAATACAGTATTTATCCTTATCCAATTAAATACGCTGTGCATTTAATTTAGATCAAAATTGCCCTTTACTGCATATCATTAAAATTAATTTCTTGGAAGATATCACAGATTTAAAAGTGTAACATCTAACAAAGGGGATCGATATAGACCACATCGGGTATCATTGATCTAGGTAGACCAATAGCCGGGAGGGTGGACGACCTACAGAAGATTGGGGGGAAGACCTGGATGAGACTGGCACAGACCAGGTAAGTATGGCACAAAAGGGAGGAGGCCTATTCAAAGCAGTGGGTGGAACAAGGCTGCCCATAGATATCCGAGAGATATGCCTTTACTCTATATTTGCTCAAGTTTATGTGTCGCCACCTTTTCCCCACTCCTGAAACTCTCACATAAACAAAAGAAATAGATACGGCACACATGATGCATTCTTCGCACACAAACAAAAAAATATGCGTAACACTTTTGTGCTATTTTATTGCACATATGCTCAAAAGGGGCGGGCACTAGAAAGTATAGATACAGTCTATGAATGCACACATGTAACTCTAGCATCAACTAGGGAAGAGAGGTTGGTATAAATATGTGATCGATAAAAATATCGATGAATACCGACTGCAAAAAGAGGTGTTTTTTGGACGTATTTGGTACCGTTCTTTTTTTCTGCTTTTCCATGTGGAATATTAAAAGACCAATAACAACAAATCAAGTAAAAATATAATATTTTCGTTTGCGAATAATATTTAAGTAATTCAGTTCCTTCAGTTTCTCCCTTACTCAGCCCCGGATTTAGATTTTTTTCGAGGCGGGGCAAAAACTGCAATCTGCCGCTCCCCGCCCCGCCAATCCTTTAACGTTTTACATGAATCCTTATTTATTTAAATATACATGGACATGTCGAACAATTGTTTAGGATAGGACAGGACATATTTGAAATAAATCGTGAGATTATAGCATACTAGCTTCTGTACGCGACTTCGTCCGCGTGAAACTTCGGCCCCCGACCCACCGCGTCGTTGCGCATCACTCGCCCATGATATTACTTCCTTTTCGCTTAGCGTTATTTCTGACCTTTTTTTCTTACTGCTCGGTTTCTAGGGTAAGGTTTCTACCTTCTTCAAGAATTGGGCTATCAAATGCAATAAGATTTTTTCAAATCCGACTGCTTGTTCCAGAGATTAGCGCGTTCAAACAAAAAAAACTCTTTAGCTTTATTATTAGCAGAAGATTAGAATAAAATTTTTACTGTTTGAGCCTTTTGTTTTGCAAAAAAATCGATGGCATTTTCATAATTAATCTGATTGTCATGATTTTTGATTGCTAAGATCACACCCGACTTATGCAGAAAAGCTTAACACCAATTAAGGCAATCTAGAATGCACCAGCGAGCGGAGCGAGCGCGAAAATTTTAGCACTGCCTCAAATAAGTTAGATTTTGTAAGTCCGAAAAGTTTTAAGAATTAAGAGTCGCTAGGCTATAAGAACGAGCAAAGCGAGCTCGAATATTTTGCCAGAAACATATTAGGTAAATTTTATCGATCGATAATGCTCCAATCCAACGGCTGCGCCAGCGCTCTGTGGTAAAAACTTAAAGGAAATCGTGTCGCCTTTCCGCATAAAGGCGGCGAAATGGGCGGGACGCCCGGCGCCCTCGCTAGGCGATGTAAAACTTCTAAAATAAAGGATTTGTTCCTTAAATTTTTGGCCACAGAGGTGACAGAAGCGCTCATCCTCCTCAGGTTCGCCGCGGCATAGATCTGTTGCAAGAGATGGAAAGCTAACCTTTTTGTATCGCCAAATAAAAATGGAGCATGTGTTTTAAAAACAGAGAGTTTCTGGTAGAATTCAACTGCCCCGCCCGCAACTCGCTCGCACCGTTTGACGATCTATGCCTACGCTAATCACGTAGTGATTTTGTCAGTGTGCCACTCGCAGAGAAAGATAATAAGTGCTGCGCATCTCACTTATCGCAGAGTTGCGGTGCGCTGAGTGGTGCACTTGTTTGCCACGCTTAAATTTGCCTTTCCCCCCTAGATCCGGGGCTGCCCTTACTTAAAATTAAAACTGTTCAACTATCGCACATAAAAGAACAATTAAAATAGGTACTTATTGAACATTATATCTGTCGCTTTCATAATTTTGTTGTTAGGTACATTCTTAGCCAAAAAATGTAAGCAAATATCAATATGTTATTCCATCACACATTTTGTCACTTGGATAATATTATTATCCATCGGGGTCTTGCTCAAACTGGTGAAAATCAGTCAATGAGAAAATATTTGTATCGACAAAGTGTCTAAGAGCTTTTGGGACTAGCAACGTCTTTATGGACTTTGAAGTCACTTGAAATTACCAACCAATTATTTTCTCTGCATTTTGCATCTACCTATTTATGTTCAATTTCTGGATCTATCGGGAAACTGATATAAAATGTATTAATTCTCGTTTAAGATTCTTAATACAATTTCTTATTAGAGCAACTAACAATTATCGATATCCATATCTCAGTGCTGCGCACCACTAATGCATCGTTTTGACATGCGTCAGTCATTAGGCAAAGGCTGTCGCATGTCAAAAATATTTCACAACTAGATAATTTGTAAAATACTTAAATATTATAATTAATGCAGTGATTTTTTAGTTACCGGTGGTAAGACAAACCACTTGTACTAAGGTTTGTTGTAATTGTGCTATATTTTCACACAAGAACGGAACAATTCGGCATTTCGTAAAAATACGAAATCACACTACACGTTCCGAGGCAAACATATGACTAAACGGTGCTCACTGCAGTCACGCGTATTTAAGGTCAGTTCAACCCAACGGAGGCGACATGCGCCACGCCTCCAAGCCATATCCCTCGATATCCGTGAGGCTGCCCATGATAAAAATGATGATAGATTATCTAATTTAAATACTACAATGTCACAGAATAGATCAGAGGGGTAATTCCAAAACACACTAACGGTAGGAATAGCTTTCATTTTGACAGTTCAACAACATTCATTGCGTTATCTACGTTGCTGAAAAGACAAATTTTTCGAACATATGAAGTAATGGATTAGCAATAAGCTTCAAAATGATTCAGATTGTGATAGATAGTGTTACGCAATTAGGGTGTTGTACACTACTGGCATGTAAGAGTTTTATTATGTAAATAAAGTCTAGAAAACTATGATAGGTGCCACACAGTATAGCAGAGTTATTTAATCGATAGTGAGTGACATTTAATTAAGGGGCAAGCGGGAGGTAGCTCACGAAATTAAAATTTTCTTACGTTTTTTGCAATTTGCAGGTCGGTATCAGGTTGTATATTGAACAAAATATGAATCGCTACCATAACAAGTATGTATTTACAGAATTTATAATCATTAAAATCATCAATACAACCCTTTAAGTCCATATAATGGATGACAATTTCATCAATGCGTATCCCGTCACGAACACGTGTTAACAACACAAAAGTTGCCAAATTTTCAACTGTGGAGTGGAGTCCCAGCTTAACGCTTTTTGTTCTATCTCTATTTGAGGGCCGATTCCCGTATTTAATTAAAAACGTTCAAAATCTACTCTCAATCTGACCTTAGTTACAATCAATGTCGAAAACGTATTAAAATTAGATTTTTGATAGATTGAGACAGATTAAAATGCGAGCGTTCTTAAGAATACGGGAATTGTCCTTTGCTTTGCATGCGTGAGCACTTCCATCTCTACTCTCCGAAGAGAAGACAAATCACTTTCTTAAAAAAAAAGTAATTATTTTCTTGAATTTTGACATTGCGCCGCGCCGTAGAAATCTTTCTACAATCTGTAATTTGGCTTCCGTTTCTAAAGTGGCCATGCTACACATGCTGGTATAGCTTCAAAGCCATCAATGAACACAAAATTCTAGTAAATAAAACAAGTTCCATAAATATGCACCAAGACCACTCTCAACGCAATATTTATTTATTCAAGTTTGTTGTAAAATTATCATAAAAATGTAACTGAGTGAGAACCGGTCGTTGGTTCGTTTTGTTATGTTCTGAGCACATTAATATGTTAGTAAACCCGACCTTTTGTGCGATTTCTTGTCAACTCAAGGCTTCTTTAAACAGGTGCGACAAGCGACAAGAATCGCATGCGACATAAAGGCACCGCTCGTCGCGTGACACGCGGTGCCTTTGTGTCGCGTCGCGTGTCGCGCCTGTTTATAGGAGCCTTAAGTCTTGCTTACAGGAGTTTCTCGTGAGAACTTCGGCTAAACTTCCTGCGTGGGCCCCTCCTTGCTGTTTTTTTTTTCTTTTGTATCGGATAAGCTATTTTATGTCAGATCTTCAACATCACTGATGATCCCAAGTTTATGTTTAATAAGTATAGCCACTTGTTATAACACGACAAGTTAACTACGATTACAAAACACAGACAAATCGACATCAGCAAAATGGTTCTTGGATCTAGTGTAATTAATCCCCCGCTTCAAGTCTAGTAAAATCATATTTTAGTAAATATTCTACTGTATAGTCATAGGTTAATTGATTAGACGGATTGGTCATAGCTATTTTGGTCAAACAATGACAACAAAGAGATCATTAGTGGTATAACAGGCTTTATTATGCTTCCACTTTCAAGGTATTGGGGGAAATCCTATCAACACTTAAATATCAACGTGGAAATCAGCTGCATTTATAATAAACACCTCGCCTTCCTTATCAAAACGACCTTGAAATAGCGGTATCAGTGTTGTCGCTTCTGGTGTATTAATCTATTGACAATTTTAATCTAATTACTGGTTATACTATCATTCGATTCGAAGAAATTTCCATATATATATATGGTTGTCATCGTTTCGTCTACTACTATTCTTTTAATAGGGGGTTATTTGTGCTGTTACCTACTTCATGTGATACCTATGAATCAAAATTGTACCTTTTTGAGAGAATTACATGAACTAAATAATAATAGTTATTATTATGAGAACACCCCAATAAATGGGTATAAGGGTTTCTACTAAGATTGCTAGTAATGCTAAGCAAGTGCAAGTAGGCCTTAATCATAAGGCCCACTTGCACCGCCAATCAGTAAACACGTTTAGCGCTAAACGAGTTTATAACAATTCTGTTTCTGTCAAATGTTTGAAGATGACAGAGACAGAATGATGTATAAAACTCGTGATTGGCGGTGCAAATAGGTCTTAGGAAAGACTCGTAGGCGTTTTAATTGCTTAGAAAAAACCCGTATTGGTCATCCACGGTAATGAAGTTTGAGTAGGAACGATAACGTAGTAGGTATTAATTACGATAGAATTTGCTGGAAACCAAAACCTACTAATCTCTTGCAGCTAGACTAGTTATACTTAATAGGATAATTCTTCGAAAGAATTAATAATTTATTAAATAATTACCTAAATACTTTAATGAAGGTACTTAACTATGGTCAAGATAAAATTATCATTCTATGAGACAATATTTACAACATACAATACAAATCATGCTTGTATCATGCACACTACGCTACTCCAAATAATCTACGATTATAAAATTATCTAGATGTTTTTTGCTAAATCAACTTTACTATTTACAAATTAAATACTTTTCTAGCATTGCATTGCATGTAAAAATTTGGAACCAATATGATTAAAAACAAAATTAGTAAACAAAAAACAACATTTCAAATTAGTAAAATTAAAAAAAAAAAACAATGTTTTAAAAAAAAAACCTGCTTACAGTGATTCAAAAAAGTTCATCTGATCTATGGGGTTGGTACTGGAAGCGAGGAAAAATAAAATAAAAAACACAATTAGTGCACAAAAAAGAAAAGAAATAAAAAAAAATAGGACATGTAGTTATTTACCGGGGTTCAGTAGTAGTTTGTGTATTACCGACACCGTAAGGAACCCAAAAAAGCAAAGCGAGTAAATCTGGAAAGCTTTAATTTCTTAGGTACTGATAATTAAAATAACCCAAAATAAAAATCATTAGCTTCTTAAACAATAAATTAAGATTATACCTAAACTGCATATTTGTTTTCATTAATACACGTTTACCCAAATAAATGAGATAATTAATTACAAGTTCAAAAAACATCTTCGCCCTTTATTTGTTTTCTAAACAAAAAATATTGTTAGAGATCATTGTTTACGAAAACAATACAGACAAACGGTTTCGGTAAACCAATCAATTAGTTTTTTTGATGGCCATCAAAATATTTCAGAATTAGTCTTTACTTAACGAAGTTTGCGGACTCACCGGTTCTAGTTTTTTTTTTACAGCAAAATCAAACTTCGTGTAAAAACCAAAGGTCCTTAAAAGATTTTAGTAGATAAGTACTGTTTCATTTAACAATTATTATTAACAGTAGGTACATTAAGTAGCGCACCTTGTAACATGTCCTGCAACACGCACGCTTCAACAGTCAATTACAACGCGACCCCGTAATAGATACAGTAACAGAAGACAAAAACTAACCTGCGCGCGGCCCAGAAGAATCCAGCCGAGTCTACCGGCTCTAATAGTCGAGGTGTGGACGAGCCGAAAGCGAACGCTGGCCGAGGAGCGGAGCGAGCGGCGCGCTGTCGCTCCAACCGCTCCGTCCGGTCGCGTTCTCGTTGCAGCAACGCCTCGCGGCGCGATATTGATGCTTCCCATATCGCACGCTTGCGTTCTTCAACCTGTAACAAGAAAAATATAGGCTTAAAACTTTATTCACACGTTTTCTAAGCGGAACCCTGACCAAGCAAGGAGTCACTGAAGATCACGAAGAAGATGGCGGGGCGAACTGGACAACACGAACTTTTGAATTTGAAACAATGATATACATTGGCCCTGGACCGAAAAATCTGGAGGCCGTGGAACCTTTGGTCAGCAGTGATACAAGAAGACAGTAATATTTTCAGTAGCTTTTGTTTTTTTATGCAGTTTTATTGATTTCAGATCCAATCAGGGCCTCTCAGTACCTACCGAAACATATCTTTTGGAAAAGTACGAAACATAATCTAGTGCCTACAGTTAGATATTCACAAAAAGGAGTGGCCGATAAACACCCAATAAATTGCATTTAACATTTTGTGTTTAATCGATTTTACAACACGAAACGTTTCGATTACATTTATTTACTGAGATAAACATTCGATTAGGAAATTGCAAAGTAATGATTGTATCAGCTTTTTTGGGTGCAACTGTCCTCTGGTTTCGCAATATTACTTTAACCAGAATATTCCGGAGTTTTGGGAAACTGTAGTCGGGTCTAAGCCATACATATTGCAAAGATTAGCCTCTTTGGGCATGCGACCGCCCGCCGCTTGATAAATAATGGTCTATTTACCAGGAACCATTACATCAAGACTACGACTAATCTTGCCAGACCCCAAGATGCTCTTTACAAATGGCGTTACATTACGCTGATACATTAGTTAGGCCAGAGGGCCTAGACAAAATGGCATTAGTTTCGGAGCGATTCTATTTCTACAATCGCTTTCGCTTATGTTTCCATCATACGAATCGAAAATTAGCGATAACGCTTGTCAAAAAGTGCCACTTGCCTACACATCTCTATGGAAGTAATCGTTCGACGCTGTCGATTCGTTTTATAGAATCGAATGATGTTAACATTGTCTAGCTAATTTGTATTCGTTGACTTATGATCACGTGACATTTCGATAACTTATGTCAACCCCGTAAATTTTTTGGCTTTTCTACTAGCGTCATCGCTAATCTACTTTGTCTAGGTCCTTTGGACTCCGGTCGGTCGCTACAAACCATGTTCTAGTTGCAACTTAGCATCTTAAACTGTATACTAATGATCGATTGGTGCGACGCAGTCTGTTGTACCATTTTAGAATGTATCTTCAGTTCAAATGATGACGAAGGTAGGCATCACTGCGAAAGTCGTCGCTCCAATTTAAAGCAATAACGCTTTGAAGGACTATCTGACCGTTATGTTCATAACTAGCTCACCCGACGGACCTTGTCCTGTCCAAATTTCAATAATTCATACAAAAATCCCATAAAAACAACATTCAGTTACACCTGAATTTGAAATTTTTCCGGAAAACATTTCCAATTTTTCTTTCCATACAAACCTAATTCAAACGATTATTATTGTTATTTATGTACATATAATTTAAATTCTGAATATATCTTAAAATTAAAAAAATAAAATAAAAAATATTCAAACGATTAAGAACATTTTAAAACAAAAAATAGCCAAATCGGTCCAACCGCTCTCAAGTGATGCGCTTGCCAAAAAACAGCATTTCAGTTTTACTTATACAGGGTGACAGGTCATCGACGCGCTACCCGTTACCATGGATTCAGTAAATGATTTTCAAGCCCCCCCCCCCCCTTTTTTTCGCGTGCGTTTAAATTTTCGTTAGTTATTAAAAACAAAATTTGCTGTTCCATGTGTTTTGACCGCGTAGGAATAGCACTAATCTATGAAAGAGCGAAAAATTTCTACGCTAGGGGTTAGATACTATTATCTCTCCGTAAACAGAGTCAGTCTTCAACTATTTGGTTATCGTTGAATTTACTCCACAATCCTTCAGATTATTATGGCAAATGCTCGATGCAGCATTCCAGCCCATACAAATGCAATAATACACAATGCATCCAGTCCAGATCCCACCTCAAACATTTCATCGAAACTATAGAAATAGTTCGTATAGAGATACGAACAACGTAGGAACGTTTGCCACATGAATCATTCCTTACGACTTACGTATGCAGATTATGATAAGCCCCACTGAGATTGCAACCACGCGTCGCTTTCAATGAACGCGCTTCGAAAACTACATGCTCTTCGGTTTTAAACTCATAATCCTTACTCAAAAATTTTCAGAGTTGTGAAAAAGGATGAAGGACTTTGAATAGTTAATTGATATGAGAAGAGATTGTATATTGGTTAAATTGTCAGTGATTGAAGGTAACCTAGCTTTAGTTCCAGCTTTTTTTTTTTAATTTATTGTTTATTTCTGTATCTGTCCGTGACATCACAGCAGCGGGCCCTATCAGAATACCAGCGCTGCGACACTTATTTTTTTTTAATGTAGCATTGCTTGCCGTCGTGTCATGCTGAGATAGGGGCCTTTTGGGCTTGTACAGGACTTACTATTGTTATTTTCATTTTATCTTTGTTTTTATTTTATTATTTTTATATTTTTATGAATGTGTTTAGTTTCTGATAATCCTGTGCGAGTCTCAATAAATACTTTTTCTTTCTTTCTTTCTCCAGTGCCAAACCTCGCGACTTCATTGCAACGATATTTGCGCCAAAACTTTTTAAATAAGAGCAGTATTGTGGCAAAAGCAGTAAAATTCAATGGCAGCATTGTGAACAATTGACTGTGAATTCAAATAATTACGTGCAATATAAACTTCGTACTGCATCTATTGTCCTAGTCGCATACTAGTCATTATTTTATTATTAGAATTGACAAGACTATACGCTTCTAGACTCTAATTAGTAGAAGAGTCTTCACATACAATGTGGCATGAAAATGTAAAATCTTAAAACATATCTATGTGCTCCATGACCTTGTCCACTAATTAGCAAAGACATCAAGGTTGACCAAGGTCGAACAACATTGAAGATCAAGGTTCTATAGATAAGTAGTATATGATTCAAATTTTCAAGTGAGTCGCGGGATCGATCTCTTCGGCGAACAAGTACTTGTAGGCAGAAACCACAGAACGTCACCTGCTACAATCCTTACATACTCCTTTTGGCTCGTTTACGTTCATACATCTGGTCATACACGCACGCCGGTATCGAGTACTACGCACCTGACGTTTCTGAAGAACGTCACCAATAAGGTCACTATATGTCTTCCTAGGTTTCTATCAAGAGTTCATTCCAAAATAATCCTTAAAGAAATCAGTTCAAGGTTGCTTGTAACCAATTACACACCTATTATTGAGTACTAAGATTCTCATTGGTATTCGCAAGTCATCGCGTCAATTGCTTTAATGTTTAGTCAAGTCAATTTCCATACATAAATTAAGACTGCTAGAGCATTCTAAAGGAGACTTCAAAGACAGTTAAGAGATTTCGAAAATACAACAACATTTTACGGTAAATTCTTTACCGGATCAGGGCAATGACATGAACTTTTATTGAGACCCAAGAATATAGCAGATCATATTGCAGAACCTTTGAAAGTAAGCTTCTAAAACTACCAGTCTTTATAAATAGTGCCAAGTGCCAAGTCGTCAGACTGCCATTCAAGAGCACTCCGTTCGCAATTTCCTCTAGTCAGCAAATTACGTGAGAAAATTAACAGTCAACAGCTATAATTTCTATTCCGAGCCATGATAATACGAGTAAACTATTCCTAAACAATCAATAATCAACACCAAACGTAACAATGACATTAGTTTTTTCTTGCTTACGTAAATGAGTAAATACAGTTTCTACTCGGTCTGATTCTAAGTATGAGCCGTATAGCATACACTTCAAGATTAACTAGACTGACAACTCCGCGACGTCAACTTTGCAGAAATTGCTTCAATTGCTCATCAAAGTATGTGATCATTTGGCCTGAAATAGGGCACGTCATCTGGTAGGTGAAACCATATGCCAGGGCGCCACGTTTCATACAATATCCAGTCTGAGAAAGCGCTTGCAGCTAAAGAGCCATCTTCAAATAAACCATGATCTCATAAGTAGACAGAGCTCTCCATTTTAACGCACAATATAAATTGCGTAATCAAAGCCCAACTGGTACGAATAAATCCTCAGTGAATCATTTAACAAAAACCGTCCAAGGGCCTGATAAGGAAATAGCGCGCGTAAGCCGATATCTCCGTTCAGCTTGACCGGATGCAATCGCTGATCCAGCACTGGCGGCTCAGCAAACAATATAAGATTATAAACACGCCTTAGATCCCACAAGACAGACTGAACGAGGCGAGAAAATAATCTGATCAGATAGATTGGTATCAAAGTGATTATGGAGAGAATTACTGAATCTTAGAAGCCAGGAGTAAAAACAAAGAAAAGGAAGGACGTGCGAATCCTAAGAATAGACTCAAGTATAAAAGATATGACCTCAACTATTTTGATGGATCTCTCTCTGGATGGATGGATGGATATCTGGTCCCTCAGTATCAAGGAATAAATGTAGACATTATTAAAATATCTAAGACTCAGATTAGAATTCAAAATGGTCTTCCGCCTACAGACGAAGCATTGTAAGATATTGCAGGTAATCTCCACGCATGACAGTCGACGGACATGGATAGATGACCTTACCACGTTATTAACAAACAGGTGAATGCCCCCATCTCTGCCGCATAATCCATTATTCCAAGATTAATGGCAGAGGATGGGTTGGCCTTGGCCCTATTCGTTACAGGAACCGACAAAGGCTGTATCCGAGCAGCAACAAGGTACAAAATACAAGTAATTCTTGAATGGATGTCTCCAAGATTCGGAACAACAGGAAGTATGCATCATCGCTCGTTCGGATCGCTTGGCACGCCACGAGCGCCGTTTAAACAACATTATTAATGCAAAATATTCACGGCATCTTTTTATCACATGTTTTGAATATATACTGAATACGGGTAACGAATGTTCGTGAGAGAAATGGAACAATGCGACGAAAAATGTCGGAATATAATGAGGCAACATGCAAGGTATGGGGATCATAATGCTTTATTAAATGATCTATTTTTAACTAAGCAAATATTTTCACAATTTTAGGATTTATAGTTTTTTTCATCCAAACGTTATTTGTTTTCAGTAACATCACTAATGATTAGATCGTTCAAAATTAGAGCAACGCCTCATCAGTGCTCTTACAAAACATCAAGGTAATTAGCATCTACCGTTTCAAGGTCATTGCCAGACACATGGTAAACTTCACGTTATTTTAGCACACCGACCGAATTTGCCAACCATGTCAGTGTCATGTCCTCGTCACTAAAATCTTCTAAACACGGTATGTTCAAGTGACATTTTTATTTTCTTTTTACGTAGAATGCTGCCAAGACGATTTTAATCCCCTAAGGACAAAATGCAATACCCACAGTTGCCAAAGACAGTATCAGATTCCATGTGATGGGTTGAGGGGGTTGAGTTAGGGGAGCTTAATAAATGTCAGAGTATAAGAGAGTTTACAAACATTTTATTACTATCTTGAAAAGGGTTTTGGCCTTAAATCTAACGACCACTAGACCAACGGATCGATTGTATCTTTTTTGGGCAAACTATTTTAGGCAAAGGATCGTTATTAAATATCGTTCCACGAAAGTATTGAACCACTTACTATTAAGAAGAGAGGCAGGAAGTCCGACTTCTATTTGATGTTCATTGAAAAATGCTCCGAGATTCGGTTTGGTTGCGCTCGCGCCTAAGAAATTCATTAAAAATTGTGCGGTATATTTATGGATTATGTTAGTGTTGATTTAATTCGGCTTTTTATGAGTTCCGAGAGATTTACCGTGGTATAAATTAAATGTTAGCTATAGATTTTTTATCTATTTTCGGCCATTACTTGGGTTTATACGCGCGGATTTTTTTTAAACAAATTTCGTAGATTTATCTTATTTGCTCAAGAGTTAGAATGCAAGGTTTAATGCTCGCTTAACGTCACAACAAACAATCCTTTGGCATTTTTACGTGGGTCTCGATGTTAATCCCTCATAATAGTGGGAGTCAGCATATCTTGAGAAAACTATGTTGAAATACATTTTTTTAAGATTTTACGTACAGTCCTGTATATTTTCGCAAGTGAGGCGGATTGTGTAATTCGTTTTTTACCATCAATATTTCCAATGTTTCGGAATTTAGATTGTGGCTGTCAAATCTATTGTCTTATCAGGCCGTCCCTTATCACGTGGGATGTAATACCGTCACGTACGCAACGTGGGTATGCGAAATTACACTTGTGTTATCCATACGGGATTAGGCGAATGAGAATGTTTAATTAAACCTAGGCCTCCAAATTGACGGGTTCTAATAAGCGGTCCTTAAATTGGCGGTCCGAAATAAAAATAAAACTGTTTTTACTAACGCAGTATATTATTAGTTATTACCATACTATTACTGTCAATTTATTGTTCAGCAGCACCTATCGTCTATTAAGTATACAAAACATTCACAAAACCCACTCAAAGAGAAAGTGCCACCCCTTTTCGCTGTCTCACACACCCAGGAATGCAAGCACAAAATTAAAGCCCAAGCACAACAAACACAGACAGTTATGACGATAGCAAACATTCTAAAAACGGAAGCAAGCGCGTAATGTCAACAAAACGTCTGTACGATGTACGTTTAGACTATAGTGTACATCGAATCGTAGTGCGATATGTAAATATGTATACCAGGCTACGCCCACAAGGGTTGAACGACTGCGGTAAAGTGTTGGCTGGATGGAGTCAAGCACACTAGGTTTCAAGAATGCGGCGTTTCCCTGCAGCGTCCAATGACGTCAGTCTTTTCCGATTAGTCTTGGCTTACACTTTTTATAAAAACGTGGAATGTCTGGATAACTTTCTCCGCAAGCAAACTTGACGTGTGTTGATCTTTGTCTATTTCATTTCCTTTTTCATTAAGACTTGCTAGATTTCTCACGTCATGAGCTCAAATTCGGGCACATTATTAAGGAACATTAGTTAGGCCTTTTCATACAATATGAAATTTCTCCGCCAACTGTATTTCGGCGAACGTCATAACTTGTTTCTTGAGTTGACTTTATCTGTGGGTTGGCGTGCCAACTTGTGCGGTGAAACAACTGATAGTACACAATCTTTTCTACTTCGGTACGTTGAAACAACGTCATGCACTATCTTTTGGGCTACCCGCAATATGAAAGCAAAGTTGTAGTGATACTGTAAGTTGGTTTTCTTTTTATATTTAGCTATTTAGTTGTTCTTTTTGCGTAGGCCAGGAGGTTGTCCGTCCTTGCATGCTCATTATTGTCTGTCTACACTCATTAATCACATCAGTTTTGCATGCTTGATTATTGCTGTTATGCTTCGCGTGTTTTGTGGAGTTCACTCTTCTATTTGGATGAAAATATCCACGCCCATGTTAAGGCTACCGATACCGATGAAAATTCCAGAATGTTATGTCAATTTTTCACCTGCTGAATCTACGTTAAACATAACTTTATTCAAGTGTTTAAAAACTAATCTTACATGGTAAATTCATGAAAGAGTGCAAGCATGACCTAATTAATTAAAACAACCTGAACATTGTACGAAAACGAAATAAAATTCGTTCGCGAATTTCTTCAAGTGTCCTTGAGTCACTTTCTTTTATCTCAGACTAAATTCATCTTATCAGGTTTGCGTTGAACCAATACAAAAAGACGTTCCTAACAAAGATGGCTATACCATGGCTATGCATTCAAAGTGGGTTTTAAAACATTTGCATTATAAAGACTTTGCTCACATTTTACAATTCTATTAGTAACAAATTCCTGAACCGGATTTCTCTTGTGAAATGCATTTGAAGTTCTTATTAAATGTTTTACTGTTATTTTCCTTTTGTTCAGTACTTCTATTTCTAATGGACTAGATAACTGTTTCTGTTTTCTTATTTTGCTTACCAGGGGTCTGAAGTTTTCTGCTTTCTGTTTAGTCCAGTGCATCTTTGATACTTATTGTACTTGATTTAAACTTTTATTTTTCAATTGGCCTGTAATCATTCACTGTTTCATTTGGGTAGCATTAAACATGTTACCTCAAGCCATTGTCTTCTATCTAGCGTTCATTCACTTAGTCTGTTAGGTTTACCCACTTTGTATTCAACTATATTATTGAAGTATACACAAACACACTTGAAATGTACCACAACACAGTGAAAACACGTCAGTTTCGTAAGATACAACCTCCGCTATGCCAATAAACACAGAATCAATATCAGAACAGAACAATATCGCACTTCCTACTTCAAATTTACAACTATAGTCTCGGTAGCGAAACTTCTCTATATATAAACCAACAATAGAAACATTGCTACAGCTTCTGCGGTATTTTATATCGTCATTGTATCGACGTAGTCAATCGGAAAGCCGGCTTAGCGGCTCAGACGCGCCACTTTAAAGCCACACTGCTACCACAGAGCAAAACTCGTCCACTAGCAGAACTGAATATTCAAGTGTACTTACTGTCGTATGATTTACCTGCAAAGAGATTGAACATAATCAAGTAAATGAAATAAAAGAAGGGTTTTGAAGACAGTTTTGTATTGAGTAAATCTATCTTTTTTGGGTTTGGGCAGGGGATTCCAGAATAATTAAGTGTTGTTTCTGGTGCGATTTGGAGATAACTAATAGGCAATTCCATTATCAACTCCCTAAGATTTATCACAGCGAGGGACACATTACAATCTGCTTCTTTCGAGCACCTTTACTTATATATCGATATACATTTGGATGGAGTTTAGATGACGAGTCCAGAAAATTTACTATTTATTCTATCATGGAAATCGGAACACCTTCGCAATTAGCCACAAACAACAACGTAATAGACAGTGCCCCGTCTGTGTCTAACTAATCCGTTATTCGAGAAGTCCTGAAGGAAGTGGCCTCCCTATTTTTGTCTACTCCTTGACGCATGGCGTAGAGTTAATTTTAAATTATTTTTGATGCGCGCCGGGTGTATTTTCGTAGGACTCCTACCTACGAATGTTTGACTTTAAGTAGTTCGAAGTAAATTGGATGTTGTTTTGAGTTGTAGAGTTAAATGGGATTTGAAAGCTTTGTGTGGGGTCTGACAATAATGGGTTGAACGAGACAGAATTTACAAACATTTTAACGATATATCTATCTTGTTATTTAGTCGAAATATGAACATTGCTTGCAAGATCAGGAGGTCAAGTGGCGATATTATGACGGGGTCACTAACTTAGCAGTCAATGGTGAAGGTAATACAAAAGCAGAATGATCGATGACCGAAAGGTAACGTAAAAAGTAGTGAAGGCATAATTTGACATTTGTTTGATGGATCGATGTCAATGCAGTTACTTTGGTAGTTCACTGAGCAAAATTGAAATCGATCATGGTCAAATTATTTATTTATAGTGTCCAGCTTAACTGTGATTAATTTAGACAGCAGTAGGTCTAATACGCACTTATAATAAGACAGTATGTCACGGAATTTGTTGAGTCTGTATCGATTCGTGATATAGGTACCTATGTATGTTATATAGAGAAAAAGTTTCTGCC
The DNA here is from genome assembly GCA_917490735.1 of Dryobotodes eremita. Classification (NCBI taxonomy): domain Eukaryota; kingdom Metazoa; phylum Arthropoda; class Insecta; order Lepidoptera; family Noctuidae; genus Dryobotodes; species Dryobotodes eremita. Next base: position 17,026,780 of record OU823265.1, on the reverse strand, counting down.
ACAGTATCGAATGTCAATATAAAGTCCTAGTGACTCTACCCGAGCAGAACGACTTATTTTAGAGCCTTGAGCTTCTTAAATGACACCGCTCTAGCTGGACCATCACTGGTTTTATAACGTCTATGCTAGATTAATCTCACTGTTTTCTAGATCTACCGATTCAGTTATATCAAGTTAATTTCCGCATTCCTTTTCTATAGGTTAAGGAATAAATGTTTATCACCAATGAATCATTTCAATCAATCAACTCAGATTATTATCGCAGTCCATTGCTGGACATTGGCCTCTCCCAGGGTGCGCCACAACACTCTGTCCTCCGCCTTTCGCACCCAGTCTGTCCCAGCCACCTTCTTAAGGGGACTACAGGACCTAAACGTAAGTTTTATAATGCCTAAAAGTATATGATCCACTGCACTAAACAAAATCAGAAAAATATATGTTATTCTTCAGGATATTTGCTAATTAGATAGTGTGTTGAAAATACAATAAAACTAATTTGATACGATAGAAAAACATCACGAAGATACCTCTAAAAATTTCTTTTAACGATTAAAAACCATATTACTATGCATTAAATCATTCTGATTTTTTGTCAGATTATTCTACAAGCAACATACCAACATAATAGTGTTTCAATTTTTTAATCCAATCAATAGATTTTTTGTAAATAGATAATTGCTTCATATTTTGCAATAAATTACCAGCGTTGTGTCATCGCGCTTCTCTTTCTTTTCAATGCAGTCCGACAGTGACCGCGCTTTAGCTGTTGTAAGCCTCTTAAGGTCGTCCGTTCATCTACTAGTAATAAAATGTAAGTGACAATTACTTCACGAATTGTGTCACATAATGCGTTCCTGTTAAAACCCACTTACGGTAGTTTTAACAAATTATATTACTCAATGTAATGGATGGGGAACATAAATAACGCTCTTAAAAGGTAAACATTCGTAGAGTTAAATTGAAGTAGGGTGTAAAGTAATTTTAGATTTGATTTATTATATTGCGAAGTCCGTTATCTGGGTTTTTAGTAATTGTTTTCATAATGCTGTCATCATGATGATATAAATATGTAATACGATTTGTTCTCACTACTTTATGATACAATTTTGTCCTTACAAAAATGGTATCAAAAATAAGTACGGTTACCTATTATATGCATTTATTTTTGCCTGTCATATTGGGTGCCATTTTTTTTTGGAGCTTAAAAATTCTTAAACACCTAATGTCAGAGTATTTTTTAATAACTTTCACCAACAAAGTGAACAAAACTAACCTAACACATAAAACACCATCAAAAACAATACCAGAAACAGATCCAATAACAAAACAACGACACATGCGCACACGCATAGTACTCGACTCGTAACTCGCACGAGTTGGCGCATGACCTCATTGACAATAGAACACTTATGTAACGCTGACCTGGTCATCTGATGTACTATTGTGAGCTCAGATAAACGTGTTCAGATCAATACGATATGGGCAATTTAGTGGGAAAACGTGATTTTGTGAGGTAAAATGACGTCTACTGTTACAACCTGACCGGTAAAATTTAATTCGTGTCATTGTAGAAAACCTGACTGGACCAATTTCTGATACGAATCTAGTTGAATCGAGATAGATAATTAGTTAGTCAAGAAGGGTACCTATACTGTATAGACATAGTGTATGGCAAAAGTTACAATAAAGATATAAACGAAATAAATCATGAAAAAATAGACATGTATTTCGCTTTTCTGATGAACAAATATTCAATAACTAAGGTCCCAAATTGATTCCAAGGAACGCTAAACAGTTTGCAGACCTACTACTGTTAGACGAACAGTTAAAAAAACAGTCATGATATCACAGTTTCGGATGTCGCGTTTAGTGAATTCCGCCAACCGTGGTGATTGTAGCGTTGTGCCCCAGGGATCATTAACTGCAACGATTAATGGGGAAGGCACATGCCCATGCTCAACAGTGCACATCTTGACGTTGAATGAAACTAATGTAAGTTTAGTTAAACAAGGAAAAACTAAACTTTGATGTGAACGGTTACTTTAAGGTTTTTGCTGGAATAAACGCATCTGCCTCACTTTTATGTGCTGCAGCAAACTAATTCCATTTGTCATGCGAAATTTTGGCTACAAATCTAGCAAGAAAAACTAAAAATCCATACGCAAATGTCGAGTATAATACTTCTGATGCACAGTTGGGAGTTGCAGATACATATCAGAATAACACGGTCGATAAACATGCGATACGACTGTTTGATAAGACAACACCATACACTAACCATTACGTTTTCTAGCAATTAAATGGATGTATGTGAAATTGTAACGAGACAGCTTTGATGGATTGAGTTATGTTAGCGGAAAACGGATAATCTCTTGAAGAACTTGATCGTATTAGTATTAAAGCACCTTTTGACACTAGCGAAGTGAGTAAAGACGATAAGACGTATGAATCCGCCACTAAGACCGAAATGAGGTGTAGATTGGCTTAAAGAAGTAGAAATAACTGACGATCAAGTTGTAGGTGAAGTAACAAAACTGAAGTGAATATGTTATTGATTGACAGATGCGAAAGAAATTTATTTATATGACATTGATTTTCGGAAAGGTCGTACAAAACCACACGGTTAAGGATTACTGGTGACATTTAACCTGTACATGTTACTGAATAAGTAAAACTACAGACTGATAGAATCGAACATAGTTCAAAGCTTGACTTGTTCCTTTCGGAAGAGCGGGCTTTGGCAGAAAGCCAGAAACGTGTTCCGGATGCAAAAGAAACAGAGGTGACTACTGCATATCATTAAAATTAGTAAACAAATATCTTGTTATTGAATAACTTAAGCTGGAATGCTTTAATAATAGATCTGAACTCACAGACAGGTTTTTAAAAATATCAATAATTCAAACAGGTCAAATAAAAAGAGCCTTGGAATTCCACGAATATTTTAGCACAACATTCGATAGCAAAATATGTGCATTATTGGAAAATTTCCTGCAATCCTTCTATATAGGACAATTTACACGATAGTTAAATAAACGATAAAATCATAATCTGTTATCTGTTAATAATCGATATTCTGTTGCTCATGTTAAAACAATCAGCGGCGTGCGTGGGAATGCATGACGTCATCAAAGCAAGGACGAGTTATGTAAAGATGACGTAGATGTAAGTTAAACCATTAAGCGTTGTTAATGCGGAGCTCATGAATTTGAAGAGAATGTGCAATTGCAATATTCAAGTCATCTCTTCGTACACATACACTCATATTGAACCAAAGATTAATAGACGCTTGTTTTGCCTTTTCAACTTCTCTATTCCTGTAGGATTTACCACGACCGACCTACGCAAGAGCAACGCAAACTACATGAATTATACCCGGGCCGCCGTGTGGTGCCTCATTAATTGAATCCTTACAATCTTCCTTACGAATGACGTCACTAGGGATACCAAACAGGAAATAGGAGTTGGTCCTAAGACCTTGCGTGTTCTTGACACAACTTGGTATCACATAGTAGGAAGAAACCCTAATTACCGCTACAAGAGTAATTCTGTTTGACCTGAATATTTCTTCCCAGACTAAATATTTGTGCATGTAAAAATATCAGCTTCAAGAAATCTAGGGAGAATTCCAAGAATGCCTTTATTATGCTAAGTTGTTTAAATCTCGCAATGCACAGTAGACAAAGTAGCTCATAAATGAACATTCAAGCCCTAGAGGTAGGTAAAGTCTCTAATCAAGCCGCACCGGCGGTTAGAAGTATACTAATTGCAGCACGTAATAAAGATCTAAGGCACCTTGCTCACTAGGCAGTTGGACGCGTTTGTTAATGCCACGGGCGCAATCTATCCGTCTCATAATCTCATTCAATGCAACGGTACGTCACTCGCCGTACGTCAAGTTGTCGAATGACTTCTGAAGGCCATTTGAGGCTTGAAATCTAACTCCATTTAACTCGCTTCTCAAAAATGGAATGGCATGTCGACATTACGTTGGCTTGTTCTTCCTTTAAAAACTCAGAACGGAATATTATAAATCTTGGTCTTCAGGTTTAATCAATTCGACAGCCAACGCCCGACAGTTCTAGCAAATTGGACATGTCAGAAGCACGGCGGTTTATTGACCGCAGACTAATTGTTCAGTCCGTTATCACCCTTATTGATTGCAAAGACTAACCGCAATCGATATTGCAGAACTTGTGTTAATATGTGAAGAGGAGATTGTATGAATGGCCATATTAGGAGTAGGCTTTAAGATTGATGATCTGGGAATATGTTTTACTCTCGCTAGAGAAAGCTAGGGTCTTGTGGGAAAAGTTGCTATTAATTAAGGTATTAAAGCGTCAATTATTTTGCTTAGCGATTTCTGAGCACGACACATTACTTGGAGTAAAAGATGGATTTAATATCAGAAACTCCCACAAAGGATAGAATGGATTTATGTTAAAAACAAGTAATCATAGATAGCTATTATCGCCAGACTAGCTGAAAGGCATAGACAATATTAGTTCTACTTTAAAAATTTTTATCGGATTCTTGAGCCAGCTCATGGCATAACAAGTATTTTCCAACAAAAAGAGGTGATTCAACATTCCGGTGATAGTTCGATTCAGGGCTCAGAACATCTCCTGTAGTACGAGACAGCATTTAAATAGCAATGCTCTCATTGTTTCCTAACTCTCTTCTTACGTCACTACTTTACTATAACACGAAAATAGCCCAGCAACAAGGGCTTCGAGAGATTGTTTCAATTCGAACTATTGAACTATTGTGGTTAACCTGCTCTTAACAGCAGTCTAGCGGAAGAGGTTAACGAGGGTTTAATATTTAGTGCACACTGCATTGTGCCAAGAATAAGCCACTTTGCACTGCCAAAGGATTGAGGGATTCCGGGAAGTTGAATCTAGCTACCTGAAGAACTATGTAGGTACATTACAATGTATATACGACGTTTTTCAAGTCATGTTCAAATCTGTGGGGTAATTGCGCAACACACAATGGCAATCGATCGTAATACCTTTCAATTTGACAGCTCAGCCACGTTCATAGCGTTATTCACGATGTTAAGCAGACGAATTTTTCAAACCTATGAAGCAATGGATTACGAATTTCTTTCAAAACTCTCGGATTGTGAGTTAAATTGTGTTACGAAATTAGGGTGCTGGTTACTTCTTCGTTCGAGTCATTGGTTCCAATCAATCTGTGATAATTGTGGACTTTACAAGCTCGTACGTTCGGTCTTAAAACCCAATTCAGCGGCAAACAATGATGGGTTTTCTTTATTCATGCGTGTGGTCACTGGACAACGCTACACGTTATATGAAAGCTCACCCAAGACTTTATAAGGTCAAATAAAATCGATGGAGAAAACTGACTCTGAACGGAGCCAAAATACAAATTCTGCTCTCATTACAATAATAACAAAAACATATCCAATATATTTTATGTTCAAGGAAAATATTCGCTAAAAAGGGAAAATATTCGCCTTATTGAAAATTTCGCTAAAAAGAGAAAATATTCACCTATTGAAGATACGATGCCTAGATTTGTTTTGGGATTATTCCAGCAATATCTTCCAATATCTTTCACATAAATTCTACATTTATGCCAGCTTAGGAACAATTTATGTCCGTCATACGAGGTCAAACGGTATTTGTTCCGTAGAAAATCAGTGGGTAGGTATGTAACATACGTCAGCCAAGTACAGAAGGCCGCACGTCACTGGTAACACTTAGACCTTGAACTGACTTAGCGTAGTACTGAGTTTCAATAGAATGAGAGGCCAGCTTATACTGGCTTTGTTACCACTAACGTGCAGCCTAACGTACGTACTGTGAATGGAGGAGGTGGTTTGACACCAGTTTGGCTGACTGGACAGGTCCACCCAATCTGTGTGGTTTTTCCCCAAAAGCCCATTTCAGACACAAATCTACATAGTCTTCACATGATCTGACCAAGATTATGTCTGGACTTTAAAAGAGACTGTGACCTCTGAGTTTGTTTCGGCCATTCTTCTCAGAGTAGTCAGATATGAAACGCCGACCTCATCTAGTTTTTCAAATATGATTGACGTGTAAAAGTGTTTGTTCAAACCTACTTACAGAAATAAAATCAAATATCATCAAACATTGATTCATTTTATCAATCATTTATCATTTAGTCCTTTTTCGAAAAGGAGGAAACCAATCGGGAGATGCGACGTAGTATTAATTAACTACTATGGCAAATGCTGTTGGCAAATCCACTTGCTAATTGCCATCAATTTCATCAGTTTCCACATCTAGCCTATCCCACCTACATAGTTTTTGTTATCCATCTTTATATATTTTTTGTGTGATTTTTCTTCACCTCTAAGTCTAGCACAATGAGTTTCAATTCTAGAAACTACACAAAAGAAAAACTATACGAGATAAACGTACAGCTTAACCCTTGTCTACTAAATCATGTTTATATTCGACAGGTAAAAGTAAGGGAAAAACGGCGGGCCTTAAAAGCCTTCCCAAGAAAATAAATTGAGTGAGGCAGAACACAAGGTCACTGAAAATATAGTATGACCTCTTTGTTTTTGAGTGTGAAGTCATCAAATAACTTCTCCCGCTCTGGGTGGAGCGCGAAGGCGTGTCAGACTTTTACTGACTAAAACCCACCCGTGTTTCTTCAGTTGCCTGTGCGCCAGGGCTACGGTAACTCTTTCGAACAATCCGCGACCCTGGCAGAACAGAATGACCTCTAAAAGAACAAATATAAAAACCAGATGCGATTGTTGGCAGTTACGTTAGGCACTAACAAAACTGAGCTTGAAATGTTGCTGCAGCGTTGTGAAAGTTCCCCTTTTGTTTGCAATGCTTTTTATGACCAAACATTTTGCCAAAACGTTGTTTGGAGAAATGAGAATCGGAAGAGATTAGCTGCAACTGTTTACATAAAGGCGAAAGTTTTGAAGATATCGAAGCAAAAACCTGAAATCAAGCTGCTGCGGCAAGATAACGGCTACTCTAAGTAGTTAAACGACATCTGGTTTTCAAGCAATAAGGATGAATATTAGAATGTGGACCCATCAGTTTACTAAGTACAGCAGTCTGTAAGAGGATTATTAAGGAAATGAGCCAAAATTTCATTTGTTTAAAATTACTTAAGCTCCCGTTTGCAAAGATACTTCCAGCTCTCGTGATTTGAGTGTAAAATCGAGACATTCGTAGTCATTCCAAGAATTTTATCGTCTGCGGTAAACCCTACATCAAATGCCTTTCAGTGAAATTGCGCCCTTGAACTGTTTTCTCGACGAGAGGAATCCCAGATCTTTTGATCCTTAGAGATTACTTACAGAAATCCGTTCACCCAGAAATTAACAAGGCAATGTAATACATAAAATTAGATACACGAACGCATACGCTTCATACGTAGCCGTCTATTGATATATGAACCTTGAACTCATAACGGATAAATGAACCGTGTTTAATGTGAACAAGAATAGCACATCCGAAAACCATAATATAAATAATATATTTAGCACACACCTTGTTATTTTCCTTAAATCACTGTAGTATAGGGCCTATTCAGCGCAGCCACGTGGCACACTTTCCTGCTAATTTCTCACCACGCACTTTTTATTTGTTATATTTTTTTATATTTCTTTTTTTTACTTGTATATGTTGTGTTGTGTGCCTTGTAGTCTGTTGTAAATAAATGTATTTTCTTTCTGTATTTGCCGGTAAGGTAATTTCAATCAGTTGTGGTACTAGCCTGCCAGAGCCTAGTACTTAAGTGTATATACTTTCTGTAATTGACTTTTCAGAATTTAGAGGTCAGTTAATTTGTAGCTACGGCGATTTGTCTGCGTATTGATTACCAACATACGTTTTCTATAGTGAACTGTTACAATGACAACAGTTTTTGAGCATTATTGTTACATGGCATGGGACATTTTGACTTTGTTTAGGACATCATAATCATCATTTCAGCCGACAGACGATCACTGCTGGACATAGGCCTCCCCCAAGCACCGCCACTCCGACCGGTTCTGTGCTTCCCGCATCCAGCTGATTCCTGCGGCTTTCACAAGGTCATCGGTCTACGGTGTCCAGGACGATGACATTTACAATTTTTTTTTTGACTTCTCCGTGTTCTGCGCATGCATCTGTGAATGACCTGCTACTGCTGACCACAGGCAAAGCAAACATGATCAAATAAGATATTTCTTCCTCTCCGCACCGCTGCGTCTGATTCTAATCCCTCATCAGCATAACAGCACATTACAAACTATAACATTTATAACGACAACAACGTTTTTGTTTTCTAAGTTAATTTCTAATTTTCACCGTCGTATGTTACCGTAACCATTATTTTGCTCGCACAGTGAAAGTAGGAGCCCGTGTTCAATTACCGACTTGTACAAGACATGATTTGTAAAAATTGTAAAATACATGTTTTAGTGAAAATATTTCGCGTCAAGAGTTTCGCTTTACACTTCGGTTTAAGTGGCTAAGTGGTCTTGAAAGCTGATGTTATTGAGTATTATCAAAACAGTGCTGTCATCATTTCAGTCTCATTTCTTCGGAATAGTGCCAGCTAAGATTGCTGTGAGATTAAGTAGGCGTAGTGCATGGGTCTGTGCGGTTTATCATAATCCTCTGGCCCTGATACCAATTTATTTGGTGTTAGCGCATCTCTATGGAGTGGAGCTATGTCGCAAACTATGCTCCACCTTCTATCTTGCCATCTGTGTCCCAAAACTTGCAGTCAAAGTGACCTCTGCGCTGCCTCCGACGACGCCGTGGAAGTGGCGAAGTTTTGGGCGAACAAAATTGGAGAAAAGTCGTGCCAGTGACTCAAAGAAGACGAAGAAGCGCATCTCTTCTTCCTTCAAACATTTGTCCATAAGCTGTCATCTCAGTATTCACCCCAATTCTAGCCATGTCATATTCACAATCATCATCCATCGTTTCTTAGGTCTTCCTTCTTAATAGGGCTTAAGTTCCATATCCAAGTTTATCGTGAAGGAAAGGTTTTCCAAGATAACCCGAATGAGTAATTTATTCGACCCTTCTAAATGATGCTATTCAAAGGGCGTGCCCGTCCTAATGTATCAGAGATTTAGATGCCTACAATGTCTTTTGTATTATTTGCCTCTTAAACCGTTAGAAATCCATTTACAAATTATGTCTTGTATTTAAAGGACTAGGGGTCGATCGAAGGTTAAGCTACACTTGCCGCGGTCGGTTTGTGGATGAGTAACCATCCATTACACATCGAGTCCTTTCCGTGCTTCGGAAAACATGTTAAGCTGGTGCTCCCGGCTGGCATTCGTAGATCTTTGACAGTCGTTACGTCTATTCAGATGACCGAGTCTGACAACCAGTCTTACCAAGGGGTATTGTGTTACTCAGTAACTGGGTTGTGGAGGTCAGATATCGGCAGTCGCTCCATTTAAAATACTGGTATTCAGCTGCATCTGGTAAGACTGAAAGCCGACCCCAACATAGTTAGGAAAAGGCTTGGCAGATTGATTTAAAGGACTAGAGGTAAAAGGTTCGAGTATTCAGCATAATATTATTTGTAGGACATGAATAGAAATAGTTACCGACCAATAATTATATTAATAGCACCTACAACTTGGCGCACTAAACAACAATTTGTTGTTGATTGTTATATAATAATCGATGTTTCATTTTATTATATGAATCACATTTTGCAACTCGATATGTCTTCTTTCGAAAAACTAAACAAAACTATCTTTGCAATTTTCTCTTCAGTTACGTACTACAGTTCGATTTCGAATCAATAAGTTCTCAACAATATAAAGTATTTGTTAGAGGGAAGCAATGAGTTTAAGTCTTGTGATAACTCGTAAAGGAACGTAATGTCCAAAAATTTCAATGAATATGAGGACAATTTCGAAGATAGATAATAGCTTGCTAGACAGAATTGTCATCATCATTAATTAATTCGTTTAAGATACCACCCCACAAACTCAGACAAAGTAAATGGATAATGGTGTGTATGTCTATAATTTGATTAGGTACTGTTAAGTGCAGTGAGATAGTTAAGTCATAAAGAGTAGTGATGTATTGATGTGCGATTAGTAGTATTTTTATTTTAAAGAGTATAGGGCCGAGATTAATAAACGTTACTTAGCACGTGTTTTGTGTCACTGTCGCACTATCAAACAACAAGAAAGAGACGGGAATTTAGCCAAAGTAGAGTGCTACAAGGATATTTTGGCGCCTCATTGACTGGCGGGCGTTGTTGATAAACATTTTTGAAATTGTCGCAGAGATTTTATGGAAAAATAAGATGGCGGCGTCAGTTCCAAATTTGGCCAAGGGCCGAAGATCTTGTACGTGCTAATATTGTATAGTAATCTCGGTCTTTGTGTGTAAGTCCCTATTTCTTACCTGTACCCGCCTGTCATCATCTTTAGCGCGTTGTTCCGCCTGTCTTCGGCGCCTATCTTCGTCCCTCTTCTCTCGCTGCGCTTGCGCCGCGGCGGCGTGTGCGCGTAACTCGTCCAGACGTTTCCTCTGTTCTGCCTCACGCCTCTCGCGGGCTAGTCGTGCTCGGTCTAGGGCTTCTTGCGACGCTGTTGAAGGAAAATTGGACGTTAGATTTTCGGGTTGAAAGTAGTGAATTGTTTATCAATCTTTTTCTGCAAATAAATTGTTCCGGGATCGACCGAGATTCGAGATAAACATTCTCAAGACAGAGATAAACTTTCAACTCAATCAACACAAACTGGTCTTCGAAATCTTGCTGGTATCTACTTTAATTCTTTTCGTCACAGGCTATACGAAACTGGCTCATGTCCAGATGGTTTAATGTAAAATATATTTTCGTTATGTGAACTTAAAAGGTAGAACAAAGTAACGGCAATTAGAGTAAGTTCCATTTGATATTTTGTCGATCGAAACGTACCGAACGTCTTACAACGACGAAATCAATAGGAAACCCAATACAGCGGAACTTTTGCTGAATGTAAGTAATGGTCCTGTATTTTGTTACTACCGAATAAATACTGCTTAGTGACTTAGTGCGTTCTTTCACAAGTATCTGAACCATAAAATTTAGCCTTAGTACCTCCAAAAAGATTTTTGACGGGCAAGTCTTTCAAACTTGAGAACTTGTTGTTGGTATAAATATTTTAACGAATCTCGTTAAAAACTTGCCTCTAAGCTCCTTAAAATCTTAGCCCCCTCAATCTGGCTGAGAAACGCTACATATTTTATTTATGAACAAAGTCTTAAATTAATTTCGCCGTGGCTTCTCATAACACAGAAGTTTGCGTTTTATTTTTCAGAAGCTTCCAGACTCTTATGAACCTACGCAAATAGATTTTATGATCGGTTATGGAATATTCAAGTATGGCAATAAACCTTCACAGACTCGATCAATACGGTTTCGCAAATATGGTACAGTTTAGGCAAGCTTATGTTAACTTGAAAGCCTTTATCTAGCCACGAAATGGCTTAGCTACCTACAAGTTGCCATTTTGAAGTTACTTAGGACGAAAATCAATCCCAATCCTAAAAGTAAAATTTTTAGGATTGGGATACGCAGGACTTTTGTCAATTCTATTGCAATATTCCATTAGTAAAGGATTCATTTGTTAGCTCCTGCTTGAAGCATGGTAAGACTCAGGCGATTGCATAATTTAAGACCTATCGAAGAACTTCCAAGCTTTCGCTTTTATTATTCTAGCGGGATATACAAATAAGACCATTAGCACCATAAACCGAATAAGTTACAGACATAAGAATACATTTTGTCCGCCTAATCGTCCCTTTCTCCAAGTATGACTGAAGACTCAATTCGATGCAGTCCACTTCTAAAGATCGCACTTATAGCCCATATAGTGTGTAATACGTGCTTATTCGTGCTGAGCATGTTAGAGAAAGTATCTTACATTTGATTATAGTTTATAACATATGAATATGAAGAGCGCAATTGTTTTCGGAAGGCAAGATTCAATTAAGTAACCGTGCTATGTTATTACGAAGAGAACGCCGTTGGAAGGTTTGATGGCAAAGGCTTCTTGTACCAGTTAGAACAAGTAGCTGATATAGTTTCAATATAACAATGACTTTAGGATACTGGTGGGGCTGCCTCGTTTCTGTAGTGCGTAAGGGATGTCCGCAGATGCGCATGTAGATTGCTTTTACACAACAATGCGTAAAAGGTGCGCTTCCCTGGTACGCAGGGTGTGTCGCGGCTTCAACAGTGTCTTAAGCATGGTTGCGAGTCGCCTGGACTGTGTATACGTGGGTCTCTGTTGTGACGTCTCTCATGGAATGTCGCTACGGTGACCAACCATTACTTCTTGTATGTTTTCTTCATTTTTGTTTAGTGTCTGTGCTTACTAACGGTAGTCGTAAGTTTTACTGACAATTTTGTTGAGTCTTGGTTACTCGAATAAAGAAAAAAATCTATTCAATAGAAAATAATACTACAACCCGTTAAATGAAGCTACCTGATTAAAGTCACGTCACCTCAAGTGATCGAATGCTAATAAATATAAGCCGTCAACTGACAGCTCGGGTTAACGCAATGTTGTTCAAGTATCGGGCGTTAAGTGGGTGATATCTCTTGAGCGCATCCATCGAGAGCTTAAGATACAATCAGCTAGCTATATGGGCAGCATGCTAACGCACGTAAGCATGTCTAGACGATTGAGGCGAGAAAGGCCGTTTAGAAGTTGTCGACACGACATACAATGAAACGGTACAATATGTTATACAATTTGTGCAATTGCAAGTTTTGAACAGAAAATCTTAAAGCTAGAATAAGTATCAAGAAGAACTAGGATCCATTTAGAGCGTATTTTTGTACAATCTATAATCAATGGAGGACTATTGGAGAAGGTTTCTGCATTGTAATTAATGACGAACCACGGGACGATTCACTAACAGGTGACAAATTATAAATCAAACTTGGAAAAGTGCTAAGAACTCCTCCTTAAGACCCTTGCCTAAAAGTGGACCTATTGACCTTAATGAATTTAAAGGACAAAGATGACCGACAGCTGTGAGGACATTAGGCTTGTAATGATAGTCCTAGTGGTAAACAACTAGCTAGACTGATAGCCCAGATCATTCAATTACCAGTTTCCTTAATTTAACTCTCATTTGCGTGGGACTTCAGCGTTAGGATAAATTCTATTCCTCTTTACGGATTGCGGAACAGTGGGTCATCGGATTATTATGTGGTTTATATAAGTTACTGATCATTTACTTCTTTATAGAACTATTTAGTGCACTTTAAATAGGTTTATATCCCAACGATACTTAGAAAAAGACTTGTTACTCCAGTTCAGCCGGCTATTAGAAGTTTGTCAATGGAAGCCCAACATCTGGGGTTAAGTACACTTTTGTGGCTTTCAAACTAAACTTCGGAATATCTATCATTTCCATCCAGCGCGACGCTGGTCTGTGTTTGTATTTATATAAAAATGTAACATAATAATTAGCAATAATGTCCATTGTTGATGTCTTGTCAAGAGGAATTTTGGTATATTTTCTATTCTGTATCATTGCGACAAGTCGAACAAGTCCTGACGATAAATTAACTTGCAAAGCGATAATTGAAAATAGAAATGTAGGTATCAAAGAACAGGACAAGATACGGTGGCGCCATTTGCATTAGTTATGATTCAGTCATGCCGACTACAGCAAGAATGTGCAAAAATAGACAAGAAGGTTTTATGAGAAATGAATGCGATTTTATTAGCATTAATACAACTACAACTCGTAATACGACATTTTTATTATTAGGAATTCCATTGACTTCTTCTAAGACGTTTTCGTCGATTTACTACCTACATCAAGTTATGCCACTTAATTAAAAATACTCGGACATTAAGTTGAAAGAATTGAATGAGACTGAGCAGGAAAGAAATGGCTCACGTAAACGAAAGAATGCCGGTGCCGTCTTTTAAGATGTGAAGAGATGGGATACGAATGGCAATATAAATAACAATAAGTAGGCGATGACAACAAATAAAAGGTCATAGAAAATTCTACTTGATGTCGAAAAACTAATAGAAGATTTTTAAATGGGGAAAACGAGTAATAGAAGATTACAGGAATACAAAAGTCACAAGAAAATTTTACTTAGCTAGGAAAATCGGTCGTACATCGAAATTTCCTCAGCCAGTGATGTGACTGCGAAGTGCTTAACTTTAATTGAGATATCTGCAAACTACGAGGACGGTAAGTTTGGAATATTTGTAAATAGGGATGAAAATGGAGAAAAGTACTTAGGTAGACATTGCGAAAAACAACAAAGGACGACCAAAGCAAATCTTCAAGATGAAGGAAATCAAGACTTACTTACATAAAACAAGTTGAGCCTATACGTCATATACCGTGCAGGAAATGAAAAACAGGCCTCCTTACACACAGGTTTTCTTACAATGCTACTATGAATGGAAGTTTATTCACGTATGAACTAGATGGCAACAGAGTTCGTATCAAAAGGATTGCAGCCGTGCAAAGCCTCTTAGTAAAGGAGCCACGCGTATGAAAGGACTGCATAGGATGAGACCTGGACACTTGCCCTACATTGCTTCAATTACCAATTTAGTTTTCAAGACAACTGTTGCATTTCTAAGTCGGGTAGTATCCCAATTGTGTGCCCCAAATTCAAGCCAGGTTATTGCACCCATATTTATTGACTACACAAATTACATAATCAATTCGTTGCCCCACTGACATATCAAACGTAACACATACCAAACCCTTAACGCGTTGACTTGACCCAATTAATTCAAAATGCGTACTAGTACGTACACGTCACGCAAACAAATGTAAAGTAATCAATAATATAGTGAATGAGTGTTTGAATCAATTGAATGCAGGATCAATAGAGTTAGTAAATAGTGCGACGTCATTCGAAAGGAATGCAGTGGTCTAGCACTTGCTAGCTCGGTCGGTGCCGCAATCGGAATCTGGGCAGATATTAGAACAGCTTCTGCCATTGGGAACTTGAAGCGGTTATATAATATACCTACTGCCGAAATAACTAACATCACATCGACTGACTGCTCGGTAATGAATTCTAGGAACGTGCTACGTCGATGACCTGATTATATCATGTAGTAATTTCCGTTTCGGTTTCTTTTTTAACCGAATTCAAAAAAAGGAGGAGGTTTTTGAGTTATCCTTAATAATGCGTATTTTTCCCACTTAGTCTATATTGATGATGTTATAATAATTTCCTGTCACAGTTATTTACATATGAATTAGTGGTATACGAATGTGTGTGGGGGAGGTACCACAGCTAAAAAGTGAAAAATAAAAACATTTTTCCAAAAAAAACAACCGACTTCCAAAAAAAACACTAAAAAACGTGAAAAATAACTTTAATTTCGGAAGTCGGTGCCCATAAACGAAAATACACAAACAAAGACACCGACTTCCGAAATTAAAGTAATTTTTCACGTTTTTTAGTGTTTGGAAGTCGGTTGTTTTTTTTTTAAAGCAATGAAGCCTTTGATTAATCGATTGGTTCAAAGCTTCAAATAAAAGTCCATGAAGTTTTTAGCAACTTCGCAAATAGCAGAACTATTTCTGCAATTAATCAAATGTTATCTCTACAAGAGGAAAACACTCCCCGAAACACTCGAAGTCCTATCAAAAACGACTCTCTCACGCGAATATAATATTGATTACCAAAATATAATCTTTGTCAAACATCACGAACAGCCCAATAATAGTTCCGTATGCGTGGTGCTTGATCGTAATGCTAAAGCAACGGGTAATATTATATAAAAGCACGAGAACACCAAGGTTTCTCTACAGCACTCCATTCGATCCACTTTTACTGACTAACAATAATATAATGGCTAGTTTTTGTCCACAGGCGGCTGTGGTAATATCTAGATTAGAAATGTTCATAAAAAAGTATAATTGCGCTTGGCGACAAATTAGATAGGTACTCAATACTACTCTCCTTAAAAGACGATTGCATGGGACTAATCAACGAATTGGTCGAGTCCAAACCAACTGAGGTCAACGTATCGTATCAACTACTTGAAACTTGAGTTATTGCTTGTTAATTGACAGATATAATTGGTCTCGAATTTCTAAACTAAATATGCGCAAACATCGAATTGGTTGCAGGCGTGACTATTTTTAATTTAAAACAACGAGCAGTGGAAAAGTTTCAATTAACTAAAATACGTAACATATTTGATTATAAACACTTAAAACGTTACGTGATTAAATCTTAAATTCTCATCACTTGAACTTTAAACAATAACAAAATTCCTATCTAAATCCCAACAAAGACATGGCAGATGTTTTTCTAGATTACAAGATTAATATGGCGTTGTTGAGTGGGCGTATTTATGGAATCCGTGATGGACTTAGTCATAATGACCTGATCTCTGCTGACATCACATCTGAGGCTGATAATAATGCTAGGCTGTTAGAGAATAAAGTTCAGTGCGTGATTAGAAAGGTCGTAGGACCCGTGATTCTGGAATGTCAATATGGTCAGTGATCGTTGATAAATAGATACATCAATAAACAGTTACCGTACGTTTCCTAGCTGTCAGTATCGTCTATTTGTGGCAGACAACAATAGATAATATTACAACCAAAGAAGATCCATTAATACTAATTTAGAAAGGGTTTCTACAAAGCTACAAGTTATTAAAGAGAATATGTAAACAGGTATTGATCAAAGCTTTCATCAATTACCCATTAACAGGTCAGTAGCAATAATCCCTACACCAGTTATTAATAATTTCAAAAATAATGTACACGAAAGCATTTTATTGGTTTCCAAAATTTCGCACGTGGGAGTCAAACGCAATTTAAGGAAAACACAAGACTCGGAATCGATCAATGCCTGTAATGCCGAAAATAGAACGGCCTTTGATATTTTCATGTTATAAAAAATATCTAAATATTGGCGATATTTTTAGTCTTCAAAATTTTCGGCAGGAATAACATTAATTACGGAGCCGATGAAGCGTTCACAATATTGGAAAGCGACTTATTAAATCTAAAGAAATCTTAGTTCCAGAAATACTGATCCAGTTAAAACTCAATAAGTATCAAGTCGGTACCTAAGCACTAAGATACGAAGATGTTAGGAAACGCAAGATTAAGAGGAAAATAAAACGTATTTCCACATTAATTACTAGTCAAGTTGAAGGCGACATTGCTCAGTGATTACATACTCGCTGAGCGGAAGACAATTGCCAATAACACAAGAATTTATAATGCCGGAAACGTGGCTAGACCGTATATGATCGTTACGATAAGTAAAAATGGTGATTTTGTTAAGAAAAAAAATGTGCAACGTAGATGAGACAATGCGTGATGAGGAATCAGATGAAAGTGATTCGTTAATATTGTCTGTTGGTCAGGAGAATATTCTAAAACTGGCAACGATAACGGTAAGGAAACTTTAAGACTAGAGTTGGAATTCTGCCGAATAGATGTCGATAGACCCATTAGGTATCGCCTATGACGTAATACTATTATCGATGTAAATGCTAAACCGTGCATCACCGGCCTAATCATTTGGAAAATGCCCAATATTGAGCAGATATGCAAATTAGTTGAACAGGACTGCACGACTTCAAAAAACGTAGGGCATGATTTGCAGATTTTGAAATATGTCCAAGTGTGCTAGAAATGAGCCATGCGTCGTTCGTCTAACTGCGCATATAGTATTGTGAAAGTCAAATGAAGCAAATATGTTACAGATACAATGATGCGAATAAACGATGGACCTAACCTATCTCTATTTACGTTGCCGTTTTTAAACTTGACACGCAATTGGCGCATGGAAATCCGAGATTCATCATTCATTGTTTTGCAATTAAAACTCTTCCCAACTGTTTTTCACTTGTGTGTTCACATTGTTTGCCCAAAATGGCTTTAGATTTAGCTAAAAGCCTTTCTTCATTTACGTGAAGCATAGAAAATAGAATAGAATTCATTCATCAACCATCTCTAATCTTGCGCCGCATGCCCTGCCACTTGAGAACCTTATGACAGCTTCAGAGAGCGGAGTTCGCGTAGCTGAATTTTGGGCCAAACATATAGGAATTTATTGCCACCGGTACGCTAAAAAAAGAAGATTAATTAATCAATTCGATTTTGACAATTACTTTTGACATAACCAGAGGGATCCTAGTAGCTTTGCTCTGTCTGAAACATAATTCCGTTTCAATTGTAAGGAAATAACAATAACAAAACGTTCTACAAATATTGCTTCCCAGCATGGTTCTCATATCAGATATCAAATCAATAGGTATAATGTTACCATGTTTATCAAACACAATCTAAATAGAACTGATAAGCAAGATGAAAGGAATGCACTTGCGTAAGTGTACTAAGTATTTTTCGTTATAAACAGACAGAATATATATGCAAACGCAAATATAGATTGGCATATCTGACCTGAAGATTGGAGTGCCCTAACCAACGTGTGGGAAATCATGTGGGGCACACTTGTGTCGTAGAGTTTATATTGACGATTAGCTGTCTGGGTAGTTTTTAGAGAGGTTTCAGCTTAAGAAACAAGAATTTTAGCTGATACAGAGTTAGGAGCTAAACGCCGATTGAAATGACGTATTCGGTCGCCGGAAGGTCAGTTTTTTACAAAGTGTGCAGGTTTGAGGAAATCATCTTGTGTGTCTAGGCATTTTTAAGTCATTCGAAGCAAGAATTGTTAACTGAATGAGGCAGTGGCTAATGCTGAATAAAATGACGTTAATAGTCACCGGAACTTGCCGGGGTCGCGGTTTGCTCGAAAGAGTTACCGTGGCCCTGGCGCACAGGCAACTGAAGGAACACGGGTGGGTTTTAGTCAGCAAGAGTCTGACACGCCTTTCCGCTCCGCCCAGAGCGGGAGAGGTCATTTGATGATTTCCCACACAAAACAAAAAAAAAATAGTCACCGGAAGGTCAATTTTTTTTTAAGTGTTAGTTTCGCGGACGACTCTCTGTCTAGCCTTTACGGATCAATAATGCAGAAGGTTAGGGTTGCTAGCGTGTGGGTATTGCAGAATGTATTATAATAATTAAATCAATGAAAGTTATTACAGGTGGGACTGCCCCCGTATGTATGATGTCATCAAAGTCAAGCATAATCAACGAAGTATTTTATTCATATCAATGGCCTTAACGTCAATACATGTTTTCGTTCACTAGGCGATCAGCACAGCTTCAACGCTTGTTTAGAAAACAGTGGCTTGGTTAAAAATCTCGATATAACCGTGTCTAACTTTCCATACTAAGGACGAATTTCACAAATGAAACTAAACAAGATCAGCACATCTAAACCGCGTTCAAGACCTATCAGTGTCATCTCCGTTGTGGAATATTGACACTAACAGCTCTTGAACGCGGTTTAGATGGCACTGATCGCGTGATCGCATTCAGTTTTTAACCGACTTCAAAAAAGGAGGAGGTTCTCCACTCGGTATTGTTTTTTTTTTATTTCCACAGAACTCTGTTATTCTAAACGGATTAGGATTTTTTTATTTTTTATTTGAAAGTACTTCCAGATTGGTCCCATAAAAATTTGGTCAAGTTCTGATGAGTGGCTTTTGAGTCAGCTTCAATAATCGTATTTTTTCCACTTAGTGTATGTTCATGATTTTTCAATAACTTCCTGACACTGTTATTTACATTGCAAGTAGTGGTATACGCCTTGGTTTGGGGTACGTACCACAACAAAAAAATGAAAAATAAAAACGTTTTCACAAAAAAAACCACCGGTTTCCAAAAAAAAAACACTATAAAGTAAAAAATTACTTTAATTTCGGAATTCGGTGCCAAAAAACGAAAAAACCAAAACCAAAGACACCGACTTCCGAAATTAAAGTTATTTTTCACTTTGTAGTTTTTTTTTTGGAAGTCGGTGGTTTCATTGATGAAATTCGACCTTAAACATTTAAAAACCATTATATTGTAAACAGCTGCTAAATGCAAAAACTGTGGTTAGAGTGAGCTCCATGTTTAAAGTGTGTTCAACATTGTTTTTTTGTAGAAAGGCCGGTTACGTCAAACTACCGTTCTTGCTTTAGTTAAGCATAATAATCTTCACAACAATCACGCAATCAAATCAAGCACGCCCTTTGATACGAGATACATCTATCTGCTGACCTCGACAAGTGTTGCTTAACCGTTACTAAACTACGCCTACATCTAATCAACGGCTGATGGAATGCAGCTGTAGCAAGCATTCTTTATTATTTGGGGATAAGCATTACTTTAGGAGTTGCGATAGACTGGTAAGATGAAGATTCAAGAATTTTGCGGGAGTTGAGGGCAGAGGAATCTAGGATCTTTCGCACTAATGGAAAGCGGATCAAGGAGCTTCTTTATAGCAGAGCTGTCTATGAATATGACTGTGTCTATAGGATTACGGTTTGGCGTCACAGACTTGACACCTCTATACAAAACTTTGTAGGTATAATATGGCCTTTGCTGCCTGTAGGACATGGTGCAACAATTATTTTCAAACGCAATGTAGCAGTCTACCCATCACTTCTGGATTTGCGCAGTCAACACTTTGCATCTACTAGTTAGGGGTCCAGAGCCCAAAATCTAAGGAATTGACTTCCCGAGGTCAAGGTCTTACGAATGAGCGAACCACTAGTCTTTAAACAAAATGGACCTTGGCAATGCGCCAGAAAAACCCAAATGCCATTTTACTTAATTTCTTACACTAAATTAAAACTTTTCTGACCTCGCCAAGTTGGTCAAGTGGCCTATTCGCCGCCCACCAATGGCCGCGACCGTAGAAAGTGATATAATATTTATAAATTATTAATTTAGAAGAATTTCCCAATGGCAGTGGGCGATGATTTCAATAGTTTATTCTGCATCCGTAGGAAGGTTGCATCCGAAAGCGCCTACTCTACACCCTTATTAAGACACAATATAGACAATTTTTACTTGCAGATTTTTCATGGAAACGTCCTCTAGTAATCTTAAAAATATTTTCACTATTCATATTTGGCGATAATATATTCTGAATCAGTAATGTTAAAGTTCATATTGCTTTGGACCTTGGCCAGATTTGACTGCAGTGACATTTCGTAAAAAATGTTTCTGTCAATGCAATTGAACTGTGTTGTTGATTGATAATAACATACTGCATTTTAATTAGGGTTCTTGTTTATTAAAAACAGTGATAAGTACTTACTTAGTAATTGGATTTAAATACACTGTCTTTATTGATATATAAAGTGCATTACTCAATTCAATGTGAATTTTATATTGTTTTTGTTAACAATAAATTAATAATATGGCAACAGTCTGCCAGACGAAGGCGAAGATGGAGACGTGGGCAGCACTCCTACAGAAATAAGTGGCCTGAATTAGCAGAGAATAGATGTGTGAGGAAATGAGAAAGGGTGGTTTTTGTAGTGGGACAACACGGGCTAGATAAATAGATGGTAATTATAGGGTTGCCAGTTTTTTTTTTTTTTTGTAGTAGCTTTGCAAATTAGCCTTTATGTTTTCAATAAATAATTATAATTAACTACATTTCTGTGAAACACATAAAATACATTATTATTACGAACTAATGACCTTAATTAAATTATTATAGAAAGGTGTTATTATCATTACAATTACACGTTTATTGTTCAATTAACGCACAAACTATCAAGTTATTAATTTAAATTGGATCAACAACTAATTATTGGTTAAGTTTAAATTAATTGAATCCAAGATACAATCTTTCGTTCAACCGAAAAATAGATTACGTTATACAAAACACCCATTACTTAGATGGATCAACCAGATAATATGGAAACAATTACTTTCCAACTTGTTTTATGCAAATTCTGTGTTTCAGTAAATACTGCATTCCTGTACTTTTATGCAAGGTAAAAGAACCTCTATCGCTCCAGACATAAAGGTCATTGTCCTATCTAAATAAGGTATGCTACCACACGACAGTGTAATGTCTCGTGATTCATGCATTAATTATGTATTTATGATGTCAATAGTTTCTTATAGACATTGCTTGGTTTCTTAAGGTGTTTCCTGAATGTTAAAATGTAGGAAAATTGAGGAAGGTATTTTTCATGGTGAATATTTTTTATTGCCTACAAAGTAATGATAAAAGGAAGAAATATTAAACACTGAAAAATAAAGTACTACTCAAATAGCATAATCAGTCTAAAATGTTCCCACTGCTTGGATACACGCCTTCCCTCTGTGAGAGACATGGCTGTCATCCACCACGCAACATCTAAGAATTTTTAGTTCTAAGACATGCCAGTTTTTCACGATGTTTTCCTTTACCGTTTTGAGAGCAGTGATGAAATAAAGTGCCTGTCTGGGTTCGAACCTACGTCCTACTCTTAAGTCGCGTTAAGACCGTTCTGCTGGGCTACCACTGCTCAGTAATCACCCAAATAGCACAACACAAATTACTTCATTTAAAAGAAAAACATCACACACCCCATGAGCAACAACTTACATAATATTTTTTTTATAAGTACTGTAATATATAAAAATATGTCTGCTATGGTAAGTTGTTGCAGTTGTTGTTGTTGTTGCATCATATATATTACTGCAGCAACAACTAACTATAACAAAAAAAAAAACAGCAACATCACCATACTTGGCAGAAAGATTAATGATAGCAGTAAATATTATTCACAGGCAACAAGTCTGCTATCTATGACACAAATACATACCTTAAATAGGTATGGGAATACACCCACAGGCACACACAGGCACACACCCACAGGCACACACACACTGGGAAACGTGAATGTTTTTAATTTCCCTTTGCTTGTTCATAGAGGAAAGAGTAATTGAAACAGCAGGATTTTTGTCGGAATATTGAATCAACTCAATCCTAGGCCCTGGACAAACTGATGGTCAGCAATAGACATATTGGTTCTGGTGAATAGTAGCAAGATATTCAGTATTCAATGAGTGACTATAAATATTTTAAATCTTAGTTTATTTTTGCTTACCTTTAGTTTTGAGTTCAATAAATTTAGTATTATATTAAATAGTAGTAAGAATGAAATCAAATTCATGTAAAAACATATTAAATACCTTAAAATAATCAAGCAACTTTGCACAAGTGTTACAACACACACAGGATCTTTTCAATAAACCAAATAGTTATCAGTATTCATACTAATTTGCATTCAGACTTAACAATACGGTGTGAATACTTTGAATATTTATTCAGCATTTCAAATGACAAATCATTGAGTGAAATACTCATTTGGATATATGGCACTTACTCCTACACTATGTATTTTAATGAGAAACAACTATGGAGGCGGATTGAGATTATTATATATGTATTAACCTTGGGCTATTGATTGTTCAAGCAATACAAAAGTGGAGGTAACTAATTCTTAAAATATTGCCATCATCATTCTGCTGTCTTTATTCCTATTTATTTGGGACTAGCTGCTGCCCGCGACTTCGCCCGCGTGGATGTCGGAAATTATCCAACGGGACCATGCTGCCGGTACAAAAAGTAGCCTATGTTACTCCTTATAACATCCGCTATATGTCAGTGAAAGTCCCCTCAAAATCGGTCCAGCCGTTTCGGAGATTACCCGGAACAAATAGACAGACAGATAAAATTAAAAAGATTGGTATTTTGTTATAAGTCCCGTATACACTTTCATATGCATTTAGTAAAATGCTGTTATGTTGACAATACAAACAGACACTTCATTTTTATAGATTGGCACAACATGTCTTTTGCTTCCATACTTCTCTATTAGTCTTCATCTCCGTAGTCACCCCCTTTCTAGCCATATCATCTTTCTCACGGTCTATCCATACTTTTTTTGGTCTTCTCTACTCTTGTAGCCATCCACATTCATACTCCAAACTTTCCTCACTCCTCCGTATCACCTGCCCATACCATGACAACCGATTTCCACACAAGTTTTCAGGCACCGGTGTCACTTACAGACTTTGTCTTATGTATAACTAGCGACCCGCCCCGGCTTCGCACGGGTTGCGGTACTTATCTACGGCGTACCCTACCTACCTACCCTACCTACCTACCCTACCTACCTACTCTACCTACCTACCTACCCTACCTAACTCCCTACCCTACCTACCAAAAAAAAAAAAAAAAAAATTGATGTTGGCCGATTCTCATAGATACCGGATAAGCACAAAAAATTTCATCAAAATCGGTTAAGCCGTTTCGGAGGAGTATGGCAACGAAAACTGTGACACGAGAATTTTATATATTAGATTTTTTATTTTATCCGTTCCTGTAACACCACACATCCCTCTTCGCATTCTCATCTCAGCTGTACGCAATTGCAATTCGATAAAATCAATCCATTAAATAGTAAATTCTTTAAATATCGGATGATAAAATTTAATTAACAGACAAGGAAAAGGATTGCAGGAAATATCTGAATTTTCAAATGATTGTCATGACATCTGTAATATTATTGGAATAAAATTTGTTTACAATTTATCCTAAATGGTTTTGATTCCATGTTGGGCAAGGATGAGACAAATAATGACCAGGGAAGCATCACACAAATGAAATGAGTCCAATACTCAGCGGGGGGGTAGAACAGAGCTGTCAATGATGATGGTAAGAATTATTATTAACAGTTTAAGTCACTTGCAAGACTTGGAATTGGACATAGTTAAACGAAAAGGATCCAACCCACAAATGGCCGAAAATTAATTGTGATACCAATGAGTGTGTTTTGGTATCATTATTCATTTTAGGCCATTTGTGGATTGTATCCTTTTCGTTTAACTATGTCCAATTGTCAAATAGAATCCCAAAACTTTAGTATCATGATTGCTTGAGTCAAGAAAATAATCTTACAAGTTTATTTCAAATCATTGAATAATTTTCTGTCAAACACATGAAGTTTTCTTATTTATCTTTAAAGGAAAAACCCATCAGGTCAGGTTTAGTGTCAAGGCTTGAATAAGTACTAATAACAAACAGTCTATAGAACAATTTATAAAATGTATGACTTCACTTGATATATTACTGGCTGCATAGACTATGTTAGTTCCATACAACCTTTTCTAGCATTCAACTTTATATAGTGATGCACCCATAGATGACCCTGACCGTGGAATAAGTCACATGTATACCAAGTGAATGTCAATACATTATTTTTAATGACTGTCACATTATCTTGATCAACAAATATGAATAAATTACTCTGTTGATTATCATGCTAAATCGCAGGTTTTAGTCCTCTCTTATCCAACAAGTTTAGCATTATCAGTATTTACTTACTTACTGCCGTAATACCTGCAAAAACTTTATCTTTTATCAGTTCTATCAAAGATATATTAGGAACCATTTCCCTGGAACCTGTTATGATGAAAATGTTCATTTCCAATACAATTCAGACTTATTACGTACAGATACGGCTGTGATAAGATAAACTTGTAGAAAGTTTGCCGCAATGTACGTGTAAAATATGTATTATACAGTAAAACGTCCGCGTTACTAAACATATAATATGACTCAAATTACACATCATACAACCAACGTATCATTACATTTACGTCATATACGAGGAATTCCTCGTGAACAAACCTCCTGAAAGTAAAATAAAACGCCAAAATAACTGTAAAAAATAAAGCTAACATAACAAAAACCAAGTTATGCACGGCACTGTGACATTACGGAGGCCTAACGTTTTTGGAGACATTCTCGGCCAACTATTACCGTCTGGCGAGCGTTTTTCTAATAATAGAACATACCACGACGTGAAAAAGACGTCCAAATATAGGTAAAAAAACAAAACACACGATTATGAGGATAGTATCACACTTCGGACATTCTCGAAAGCGGTACACGAGCCCACTACGTGGGGCCACGACACGGTTTAGGGTTAGACAATTTTTCAATCACATTTTAACACTAGAACGCCACATTTCAACTATAATTGCACATATACCTTTACTTTCAGCGGTTTCGGTAATATCTTTCACGTCATCAACCATCTTGCTGGATGACAGTCACTCACTACACACTTTTTATTCGAACATATTTCGAAAACTCATACTTTGGTTCACTATTTTCAGCCAGACAGCCAGCGAGCGATCTATACGACGACACTTCGTTCCGTTCACTGCCAACGACGACGTAAGACGTAAGCGATGGCGAACAACCTTCACACCGTTTGTTGAATTATATGGATGGCGTCATCAGCTCCAGTAGTTTACGATAAAACAGCAAATGAAATAATTATTATTTATTTTAATTTAATTTTAATATCAGCTGATTTATAATTCGAGTTTCAATCTAGGCATAATGATTTCTTTACAGAGGCAATGAAGTGTTTAAAAAAAGTTAGAAGTCGGTTGATATTCTCGTCAGGTCACAAATATAATTTTAAGTTTAAAACAACTTGATGGTGTCAATTAATAGTTAAAAATACATTAAAAAACATTTCTATAAATAAATGGTTTTCTATTATAATTTATCATTTGTTCTATAAAAATAGTCAGAAAAGTTTATGAGAATCTAAGAGGTACTTGAGCGCCATCTATATAATAAAATGTGCAACTTACTTTTGGTTTTCAGCGCCATCTGTGAGTACACATTTGAACGTAGCAGCTGTCTTCGACTTCGAACCACGTACACAGATGAACTATTAGAACTTCTTACTAAAACAACAGATGGCAGCATTGGGCTACAAATTCGTTGGCAAAAAATGCTCCTGTAGGTTTTTCAGTTTTTCCAGTGGGGACCTGCGGGGAAAGTCTACCTTTAGCCCTCTAATTCAGTAAATCGGTGTTGGAAGTGAAACCAGCCTGATGACGTTGGTACTTACCTAATCCGTGTATGTAATACCTACCTAGTGAAAAGAGACGAGTGGAGTTGTAGTAGGTAAGTAGGTACCGATTTTCTGGAGATCTTAATTCCGCTAAAATTAAACTAATTCAGTAGACACTAAGCACTTAAGGTACATGGATGTAGCTATCATTATAAATAAATAATTGGTGTAACAAGCGTAACGAAGCGTACTTACTTACACACTTTAATAACTGTTTGGAAACTGCATACTGTGAAGGTTTCTACTTGGCATAACTTACTGAAGAAAATATATGAGGCGGGTAGGTAACTAGTTACAACCTGCCTAGTACACCAATCTAGCCCAGACTTTGAACTTACCTACGAATTTCGAACATAGCCCCGAATTTTGAACATACCCCCGAATTTTGAACTTATCCCCGAATGGCAAACAGAGGTGTATGTATACTTACTAGGTACCTACTAAACCAAAATTTCACCTGTAAAAAACGAAGGAGTTCTCCTACCTAGGATCGGTCAGACTCATACTGACTTTCAACTAGGTAAAACTCCTGTATCCAACACTTCGTCTGCGAAACGCCACCGGAAGTTATACCAACCGCTTCGACAAGACGCTTCACAACCCGGGCTGGGCCCTCCTCCAATCAAGGCCGGATTAGCAATGTAGCAGGTGTAGCAAATGCTAGAGGCCCAGTTATTTAGGGGACCCGTCGCTCTTGTCATGGTACCTATTTATACCATTGGTAGGTGCAATGGAATATTATGTATCAATGGTGAAAAGAAAAGTACTGTTTTATGTATCTCCTAAACTTTTGAACCTTAGACCAAACCAAATGTTACCAACACAGCACTCCTCCAATATGTCCTCGTCTGGGCAACTGCCAGGGCTGGCGCTAGCCGCTTCAGCGCATGCGTGCAAAACCGATAATGCCAACCTTGCCACAACCCTATTTTCTTTGACTAAACTTGTACAAAAGACATTCAAGGTACCCAAGTATGTTTTATACGACCACGACAAGATCAGATCTTGAAAAATATCCTTCTAGAAACATCTCTCGCCTCGCGCCGGAGCAGGATAATTTTTAG
The DNA here is from genome assembly GCA_917490735.1 of Dryobotodes eremita. Classification (NCBI taxonomy): domain Eukaryota; kingdom Metazoa; phylum Arthropoda; class Insecta; order Lepidoptera; family Noctuidae; genus Dryobotodes; species Dryobotodes eremita. The sequence continues at coordinate 16,998,928 of OU823265.1, read as the reverse complement.
GTACTTGAGCTTCAGCGCCTCGTTAGGTATGCTTTGCTTTTACATTTACCTACTAAGAGAACATAGGATTTTGAGAGAGAGCGAAGCGAGCTCGAAAATTTCCACCACATATCGGTAGGTTAAGTATCTAGAATAAACTTTGTCGACATAAATGCAGGAACCAGTATTAGGTAAGAATTAATCAAAAGTAGAATGCAAGAGCGAGCGTAACGAGCTCGATTTCTTTTTGCGTCTTCTCGAATATTTTAGATTTTCTATCCATTTACTTATACAGGAATTGGGGTTAGTTACTTTGTCAAGAGTGCAAACGTTTTTGCGCCCGTCTAACCTATCCGAGTTTATTCCTTTTGCCCATTCACAAAGAAATAGGCGTCACTTTGTCGACATACGGAGAAAAGTTTATACTATTAGCCTCATCGATCACTAATAAATTTATGATCAATGATTATCCCACTAATATAATAAATGTGAAAGTTTGTTTATATGGATGTTTGATACTCAATCACGCAAAAACAGCTGAACGGATTGTGATGAAATTTGGCACAAAGATAGTTTATAACCTACAAAGAATACATTTTTTCCATATAATACGTTCCCGTGGGATAATTTCCGACCTCCGCGCGGACGAAGCCGCGGGCAAAAGCTAGTAGGTAGGTATGTAATAATGAAGAGAACATAGGATGCAAGATCGAGCGAAGCGACCTCGAAAATATTTGCACTCCTCGGATAGGTTAGATTTTCTTTTGACCATTCATGCAAAAATAGGTGTTACTTTGTCAATTTATGTAGAAAAGTTTATTAAGATTTTAAGAATCAAGAGAACACAGGATGCAAAAGCGAGCGCAGCGAGCTCGAAAATTTTTGCATTCTGATACATACAGGGTAGGTAAAAAATCGTGGATCAGACGAAACAGGGCGATAGTTGTGGTTATTTGCAGTAAAAAATTATCTCTGTGCCAGAGCCCTAATTTGATCTCCTTAAAATTTATGACTACTTGAGTGTTTTTTTAAAGAAAATGCTAGAATTTGTAATAAATAAACAATTAGAGTAAAATTTGTACCTATTTTAAAACAATAAATGGTGTTTTGTTGCTTCTAGGAAATGACATCATCACTACAAAAATGCTTAAAAGACAGTGGGTACCTACTATGATTTATGATTGATACATGATTTTTTTTATTTTTCATTAATCAATAATCCAATAGACACCGAGATCCGATCCAAATCCGATTGACTTTTTTTTGTAGGGATTCTTAAAAAGATGGTTTATGAAAAAGAGAACCAGACAGTGTAAGAATTAGAGAAATAAAATCGAGATAGCGAAAGAAAACGTTAAAACAGAATAGAAACGCATTTCGTAGGTTGCGAAGTAATTTTATTAGACGATGTCGTATGTGTATAATAATTATTGTAACTAGATTTATTGTGTTATTAATAAATAAAAATGTATGAATTCTAATAGGTAGCTGTTTTTGACTATCCTCTGCTTTACTCTAATTTAGACATTGCTATGAAAAAATGAACATAAAAACACGTGTGGCACTCGGGGACTGCCGCGGTAAAGCTATTGCATAGCATTTTTTAACAACTTATGCAATTATAATTATTTATTTATTTTTTATTTATGCAGTATTTTTTTTCTTTGATATTAATTCAAGTACAGTCGTACCATATACATACACGTTAAGCGAACGCTCGGCCGAGCTACATGGTAGGCGGAGTGGGGGGTGTTAGGTTTTATTTTCGTTACGGAATTTCTTGATTCGGTCGCCGCGCTCAAAGCCCGCGATAAAAGCTATGCAATAGCTTAAAAATAATTTAGCTTCAAACAGCTATGTGTTACACCTCGTTTTAATCGTCATTAATTAGGCAAGTTTCTTTAACACGGTAATTTTTTGGTATTACATTTATTTTTTACAGTAAGGTTCTAAAGTTACAAATAATTTTTCGTGACACTTAAAAGATATTGAAAAAAGTGCCAATACTCATAAATCATGGTATTCACTGTCATAAAAGCAATTTTGTAGTGATGATACATTTCCTAGAAGCAACTAAACACCATTTATTGTTTTAAAATAGATACAAATTTTACCCTAATTGTTTATTTATTACAAATTTTAGCATTTTCTCTAAAAAAATAACACTCAAATGGTCATAACTTTTAAGGAGATCAAGTTAGGGCTCTGGTAGAAAGATATTTTTTTACTGCAACTAACCCCAACTATCGCCCTGTTTCGTTTGATCCACGATTTTTTACCCACACTGTATAAAGATGAAATAATAAAAAAAGTGCAGTACGTATGTCAAGTCGCTAACTTTTGCGCTCGCGTGCGCCGGACGCATTGAACGCTCGGTTGCGGCGGGCCTAGCAGTCGTCATAATGGGCGAAATTGGCCGTCGGTTAAAGCGACACGGCAGAAAGAAGAACCCATATCCGAAGAATTTTGTTTGGTCCTAAGAACGACAAAATGCAACTTAAAAAATTCAGATGGAAAATAAAAAAACCGTTTACAATTTATCTATATTAAAGGGTTGTTTTTGATTTTTCCAATAAAGGCATTTTTCTTCCTTTGTGTTTCAGCTGCAAGCTGAGGTCGGTATGCCATATTTCCAGTTGTTACTTTATCATTGTCATTACGAATCACCAGAGAAGAGCAAGCATACAATAACAGCGCTAGCTTACCTTTTTTGTTTTTTTTTTTTTTTGGTTGGGAAATCATCAAATGACCTCTCCCGCTCTGGGCGGAGCGGAAGGGCGTGTCAGACTCTTACTGACTAAAACCCACCCGTGTTCCTTCAGTTGCCTGTGCGCCAGGGCCACGGTAACTCTTTCGAACAATCCGCGACCCCGGCAGAGCGCTAGCTTACCTCAAGCTATGAAAATGAAGCGATGTTATTGGATAGTTTCACACCCATCCTTCGCTACGCATCTTCGCTCTTCCCTGGTGCAAACGCAGCCTTATGGTAAGGCGCAGCTGGGCGACCGCCCAGGGTACCAGAGGTAAAGGGGCATCGAAGGTGATGTGACTAGCTGACCCTTCAGCTCTGGCGCCTGCAGAGTACTTTTGTTTAAGTTCGTTTGAAGTTAGAACACCAAAAAATATGTAGAGATCTCTTCGCTTGCTCTTGCATCCGACATTCTCAGAATTCTCAAACTTTTCTGCATAAGCCGACAAAGTTACTCCTATTTCTTTATGAATGGACATTAGAAATAATTTTTAGAAAGGTCAGGTGCGTAGTACTCGCAACCGGCGTGCGTGTATGACCAGACGTATGAACGGAAACGAGGCAAAAGAGTACGTAAGTATCGAGCAGGTGGCGTTCTGTAGTTTCTGCCTACCCCCATGGGAAGAAAGCGTGAGTTTATGTATGTATGTGGACATTAGAAAACCTAGGCGGAGTGCTGAATTGTTTGCCCCTCTCTACTCTCCAAGAGGGGAGAGGGGCGTCGCCGAAAAGAAAGAAAGAAAATAAGTTTATTTGCGGTAAATATGACGCAAAGAAAAAACACACAAATGCAAAAAAGAACGAGTTGGGGGAAAATATGTGTCACCTCCACGCAAAACGGCAATCGCTCAGCATAATGCTACGACCAGCGCTCAGGGCGTCTGTAATGTTAAAACCAGCACTGCTTGCGGCTTCCCCTGTAATTGCATTGTGTGATGTAAGTATTAAATTTATAAATACGGAAAGACAATTATGACGGAGATTATGAAATTCTTTCAGGTCTTTCTAAATGACGCACCCATTGCCTAATCGCCTAATTTGTTAAAGAGGTACTTAATAATATTTAGTAAGTAGGTACCAGCAGTTATGTAGGTACGTTTAGCTAATTAGTTATATTAATAATGCTTGGAAATCATCACATAACCGTAATGAACATGCGATTTCATTGCTAAATAAAACCAGCACCCTAATTAGGTAACACACTATCTATCACAATCTGAATAATTTTTGGGCCTATTACTAAACCATTGGCTTCATATGTTCGAAAAATTTGTCTGCTCAACAACGTAAATAACGCAATGAATGTTGTTGAACTGTCAAAATGAAACCAATTCCTACTGTTAGTGTGTTACGTAAGTACCCCGCAGGTTTGGTTTATCATTGGGTAACTAGATAGGTAGGTATTTACCCACTGCATATTAGGTATGGTATAATAATATACTTCGCCAAGTATAGCATTCCGAGACACACTGGTCACGTGGGAGACACCAGCCTACGTCATCACCGCTGTGATAATTGATAAATGATTTTATTTCTGTAAGTAGGTTTGTACAAACACTTTTACACGTCAATCATATTTTACAAACTACATGTGGTCGGCGTTTCCTATCTAACTACTCTGAGAAGAAAGGCCGAAACAAACTCAGAGGTCACAGTCTCTTTTAAAGTCCAGACATAATCTTGGTCAGATCATGTAAAGACCATGTAGATTTGAGTCTGAAATGGTCTTTTGAGGAAAAACCACACAGAATGAGTGGACCTGTCCAGTCAGTGCACGCATTTGTCAGTAATCGTACAGCTCAACTCAGAACTTAAGCAGCTCAACTGCTGTGTTACCAGTAGTGTGTAATAATAACTCTCCAACCGCCTTTATTACCTGTGCGAAGCCGATAAAACCATGAAGTTTTAACTAATAATTAAATGATAAATGATTTTATTTCTGTAAGTAGGTTTGAACAAACACTTTTACATGTTATTCATATTTTAAAAACTAGATTTGGTCGGCGTTTCCTATCTGACTACTCTGAGAAGAAAGGCCGAAATAATCTCTTACGATAAATTACTTTGGTATATGTTTAAATTCAATTGTTTCGTTTGATTACAAAAACGAAACGACAATTTAAATGCTTTATATTTTTTTTTTTACAGAATGGTGACTGAAAATGTTTCCATTATTCGTGTTTTGTTGCAATAAAGTGACAACTGGATAGTGACGTAAGCATGTGTCACTCCCGGAATGCCAGACCTTGTTTTTTTAGACCATGGTATTAGGTACCTTAAACAAATTCTAATGTTTCATACTATTGAAAACATAGAGTGCAAGTTTCAAGTGTCTGAAATATGTCTGGTACCTACCAGACAGCTTTCAGATACTGCCTCGTCATCATCTTCGACAAAGTACCTATAGGTTTTAGTACTACCCAGGGCTTGTATCTACTTCCTAGCAGATTTCTCAAAGTCCGTATGCTGTTCGTAATTTTCACCAATTTAGTTACCTACAAATGCTGAAAAAACCGGTCAAGTGCGAGTCAGTCCGACTCGCACTTGGCCGGTTTTTTTCGCATGCGAAGGGTTCCGTAGGTACCACAAGGAATGAACCCTGAACGTACACGCTTCTTGCATGGAGACCCCCTTTAATTTTTTACTTAATTTTTTTTTATTATTTGTTGTTATAGCGGCAATATTATAGATATACACACTCTGTGAAAAATTCAACTGTTTACATATTACGGTTCATGAGATACCTACCGCTGTCGGAAGGACGAACGGACGGTAAGCGGGGGGTTCGTTGGCACCCTTTGGTAGCCTAGGAGGAGGTGGTGGAGAAGAAGGAGGAAACCTAAAAGTATAAAAAAATCATACCTTCTTAATAAACAGTAATAAAATACGGGTTACCTCATGCTCACTTAAATGTCTCACTGTTGGTGGCGCGTGTGTTGGATCATTCGGTTCCCTACAAAATGTTTGAGCTGGATGGTGCTGATACACGCGTCATGTTCGTGAACGGGCGCCATCAGTTGAGACTGGTCATCTCTTAACTGCCACGGCTTATTTTTATTATTAATCTTTCATTTTGAATTGTTTCTTAATACATATATTTTTCATTGTTCTCGCATGTAGAAGCAACAAGAATAATGTACCCAGGATTTTGTAATATCTTGATTTAAAAAGAGTGTCCTTGGAGTTTCTTGTCCGTTCTTCTCCATAGAGATCTACGTTTTTGAATGGGCAACTTTCTGACTAACTGACCGACTCTTTGACAATTCAAAAGTGCATGTAAATGGTTTAATTGAAATAAATGCTTTGAGTTTGTGTTTGCACAGAAAGATAGGTAATCTGCTGTTCAGTAACTTGTTGTTGTAACATATAAACATTGCAGTAACTAGAGTCAAGTCCATACATTCAAATCAATCATCATTAAAAATAAATAATATTGAAGTGTCTGTTTGTAATGTCAAAATAACAGCGCCAGCTGTTTTAGAACCCAATGGCTTAGCACGCGACGATGGGAAGACACCAGACGGAATTATCATAATGGAAGGTATGTCGGCCTTTGGTGTGGGATGCAACGTGTGTCGACACCCTTGCGCCATCTCATCTTCCTAGCACGGCGGGCTGTTCTGTGGTGGCTGCTGCAGGTTCCGAAAGCCTCAAACGGCGCAAATACTCCAATCTTTTTGGGACATTATTATGTTTGAGCCGTTAGAGGTTGAAACACTAGGGCCATGGGGTCCATGTGCCCACTTAGTTTTTTGACATCGCCAAGCGGTTGGTCGACTCTTAGCGTGACCAGTGGGATGGCCTATTTTTGGCCAAAGAATCAGCATTGCCATACAACGTAGCAATGTTGCCAGCCTTTTGGGTACATTTCCTGTTGACAACGATGCGGACGAATTTTTGGATGCAGCCCTTTGATTATTTCCCTTCCTTTTTATATACTTCTACATATTATTATTTTAAGACTTTAAAAAATTTAATTATTAACATAGAAAAAAAAATAGATAGAAGATATAAATATTTAATTAGCTATGTTTGCGAAACGCTTGGGTCATGGGGCCCGAGTGTGTGTCTCCTTTTTAAGGAAATTTCTCGCCGATTGGTCGAAAATTCACATGACCAGAGGGGTGTGTTGTTCTTTGGCTAAAGATTTAGCATTGCCATTCAACGTGGCAACGCTGCCAGTTTTCTGGGCACGTTTCCGGATGACGGCGATGCGGACGAGTACTTCGACGTCTGTGTCCTTTTGCTTTTGTATTTATTTGTATCGATATTAAGTTAGTAATTTAATTTAGTACCAAGTGTAAAAAGTTGGTTGTGTCAAATATTGTAAAACTTATTTATTCTATTAAATGTATGTTATAATATAAAATGACAACTTTGATTGAATGTCCCATGACTATTTACTTACGTAAAAACTAGACTAACAAAAATGCTCCGTGACAGAATTACAAGTATTACAACTTTAAATGAATTAATTTCAATGACAGGCCAGCCAGCATTGGTTCAATGTTAATAGCTAGATACGCGATGATCGATTTCAACCAAAAGTGCAAATTGTTTCGAGAATGTCGAGAATATTTGTGCAACTATTGTAGGCAAGGAGCTGATGTTGTACTAATTGAACATTAATATCTTATTGTTTTTTTTATGTATTTATTGCGCTATCATGAATATCACTCCTATTTCTTCCCGAAAGGTGTTTATTAGAACTGCATTCCGATAGGAAGAAAATCTCCCAGCGGGCCACCAACTACCATGGCCCTCCTGGAAATAACCGACTAAGAAGCCAGATGGGTCGCTGCAGGTACAACTTCATCGGGTGGGGGGTATTCCGACAAGCCACAGTGCAACTGTGGGGTCACATCACAAACGATGCCTTACCTCTTGTCGTGCCCTCTGTGCAAAAACACCTACACTATGCCAACGCTAACGTTGTCGAAGGCTGTCGAATTCTGGTCGAATTTTATATAAAAGGGAATCATCGCTTCGACGAAGAAGAATAGGTAGTTATTTTGTAATAGGGGGCGAAATCTAGACTCTAAGCTGCTACTTACTTATAAGTATAGAAAAACTTTGGCCAACACGGGGATCAAAATCAAAATCAAAATATTTTATTTCACATAAACCAACATGGGCACTTATGAAACGTCAGAAGCTATAGCAATTGGTTGTTTCCTATGGAGAAGGGCTGGCAAGAAACTCCACGGTTACTCTTTTAAAAATAAGGGGCTTTTACAATGTTTCAAATTACAATGTTGATAGGTATGGGAGGACAGCGTAGGCCTGTCAACAAGTAACAGGCACTCAACAAAATATAAAAAAGGTCTACAAATCTACAGTCTATAGGTTATGCCTACAACGTTCTCACATTCACACAATATAGAAGAATCTATATAAAAATAAAAGCCTATTTATACCAAATGACATGATTGCCATTACAACTGTAACAAATCTGAATTAAAATCCTGTTTACAAAAGCCATAAGTCTTTTCTTATGGCTTTTGTAAACTTGTTATACTCTTATTTCAACTTTTTCGTTGAAATAAGAATTGGAGGTATATAATGTCAATAATGAAAAGATTATGTCAAAGAAGAAAGTAAAAAAAAAAAAACATTTTTTCTAAATAAACTTCGTAATTTGGGAGCAGTTAATATACCCTTACATAGTGGTGCCGTTAATGAACCAATACCAGGGAAGTCACATGTGCAGACGGAATTATTGCCAAACTTCCTTGTCTTCAACATAGTCTTTATTCGAAATGAAAGATGAAGAAGATCGAAAATGAGCCCAAGAATACACATTCGGCAATGGCTTAGGGTAACCACGACATCAGCAACGCAGTTTGGTAGTGTTCGTTACATTCAAAAAAGGTCACGCAAGAAGGTTATTTCAATGCAGTCTAACGTTGCGAAGTGTCAAAATGGCGGTCACTTTATATAAAAATTCTGACACGTGGACATAGCTGCTTTGTCTGAAGACATCCTCAAATTTTCACAATTGCAACAATGCTGATTAGATTACAGTTGATCTTTTAAACTGTTTATAAGTAACCTGGTAAAGTAGTGAACCATTCACTAGGTTGCAATACGCATGTGCAATAGGTGATCACCCCGATATGTCAAGTTCATTGAATTGGTAAACGTATCGTTCGCTGGCTTTGACATACTTAAAACACGCAATTTATTTCAGTCAGCAGTGCTATTCTGCAAAAATCTCACCGTGAAAGCTTAGGTGAAGTCAGTGGCGGCGTTAGGCATTGGTGAAGTTGGCGACCGCCGACGGCCTCGCGCATATGGGGGCCTCGCAAAAATGTTTTATAAGTTATTAAAAGTTTAGTTATTCGTTATATATTTCCGTACGCTTAAGTAATATTTATCTAGAGTCGCACAGTCGGGTGGCAACACTATAAAATTTATAAAAAATCCAATTTTTTGGTCATTGAGCGATCCCAGGCTCAAAAGAATTGGAATCCAGAGCCGTCATGATACTTGAACAAAAATAAGTGATACCGCGCGCTATACTCGGGGAATCTCCGAATCGTCAATTATTGCTGTTTCATTCATCTGATAATTTGTCACAAAACTCGCAAACTCGCAAGCAGAAGTTTCATTTCAAAGGCAACAATGCACTATTAATTATCTTATCATTTTTATTACTAAGTGAGTGAAAATCTAGTTATTTACTTTTATATATTTATTAAAACTTTATGCACAAGTAAAAATAATACTGTACAAAGGCGGGCTTAATGCCTGAGGCATTTTGTACCAGTCAACCTTAGGGTGATGTAGAGACTAAACATGGCAGGTGCAACATAAGGGATAGATTACTCGAAAAATAATAAATACTAATACATAGATAGATACATACATACATAGAAAGAAAATAAAGAAAGAAAATACATTTATTTGCGGTAAACATGACGCAAAGAAAAAACACACAAACAAAAAGGAACGAGTTGGGGGGAACATATGCGTCACATTCACGCAAAACGGCAATCGCTCAGCATAATGCTACGACCCTATGCGAGACAGAGCCCCAGCGCTGGTTTTCAGCGATAGCCGGCGCTGACGTGATGACGTCAACAACAAATAAAACATTTAACGGTAGAACATTTGGTGGCTTAATTTGGTGCATTTTAACCCTACTATGACGTCCTGCAAGGTACACGTCGAGTTACAAATAACCCGGTATATCTATTTAATTTTTTTGTTTCTATACTTGCTTAAAGTCACGCCTTCTTCCCATGGGGGTAGGCAGAAACTACAGAACGCCACCTGCTACGATCCTTATACTATACTCCTTTTACCTCGTTTACGTTCATACATCTGCACCCTAATTACGTAACACACTATCTATCACAATCTGAATCATTTTGAAGCCTATTGCTAATCCATTGCTTCATTTGTTCGAAAAATTTGTCTGCTCAACAACGTAAATATCGCAATGAATGTTAAACTGTCAATATGAAACCCATTCCTATTGTTAGTGTGTTACGTAATTACCCCGCTGATCATACACGCACGCCGGTTGCGAGTACTGCGCACCTGACCTTTCTGAAGAACATCAACAATAAGGCAACTATATGTCTTCCTAGGGCGTCCTGCCCTGGCATCTGTCTTGTAAATATTTTTTGTTAGTCGCCCTTCATTCATCCTCTGAACACGACCAAACCACATAAGCATACTCTTTTGAATTTTTGTCACTACATATTCTTTTAAACCGCACCGTTGCCTTATCACATAATTCTTCAGCCTATAATTCATAGTCACACCACACATGCTTCGCAAGGAACGCATTTCCACAGCATTTATTCTACTTTCATGCTTCTTTTGCCACACCCAACACTCACTTCCATACATAAGCGTAGGCACCAGCACACCATTGTGAACAGCCAGTCGTGGTTTTTTGGACATCAACTATTTGGTCACAATTGCATGTGTAGCTCCATTCACTTTATTTCCCGCATTTACTATCGCTCTCGCTTTTTCTTATTTATGTTTCTTTAATATTTGTGTTATTTTATCTTTTTGTATGCACGTGTTTCTGTGTCAAATAAACCTATTTTTCTTTATTTATTTCTTTCTATGTGATTGGTTGATAAAGCTCGAAGAAAGTTAACTTGAGAGTATTGGATCCAGCCATCTTAGATTAAGCTTTCAGAAAAGGCGTTATTAACTAAACTACACTTGCGTGCCATAAAATCGACCCACCCCGTGCTCTTCGATTTGAAACAATATAATTTAACAAGGTTTACTAACAATAACCTAATATATTCTATACTAAAACCTTCCTGAAAGTGTGTAGATTACGTTGGTTAAAGAATTATCAAAACTGATTCATAAGTTTATGAAAAAATCACGAACTTACAAACAGGCGGGTCGAATAAAGAACCTCCTTGTTTTGAAGTTTGTTAGAAAATCAAGACGAACAGAAATAAACAAAATAAACTTTTGTCAATTTCATTGGCAAAATAAAGTCATGCACTTTATTTATCCGAGCAAAAGTGTGTGATGAGGACATCTGAAGAATCGAGTCGATCTTGTCAAGAAATAAATAAATTTTATCTAAATATAGTGTATGTGCAAATAGACTGTACCTTACCTACCTTCACATAATATAAATTAATAAATTATATTCTTTAGGATTTTTGAGATATCGTCTCTCAAATTGAGAGCACGGGGTGGGCCGATTTTTTTGCACGCAAGTGTACCTACCTACCTACCGCACCTAAGATTTTCTTAGTAAAATGGCGAGCATTGACTCCAGTTTCTTAGTAGCGTCACGTCACCGTGATAGTCCATTAATGTTCATTACATTTTCCTGCTACAAGAAAGTTAAAAATTCTTATCAGAGATACGACTTTTAACTAAATGACATCACGCTGTTACCGCACAGTAACGACGAGACGTGAGACGTAAACAGTATCACCGCGAAGTTTTTACGTTCAAATAATTAAAATAATGAGAATATACGTAACAATTTAAAAATAACTATAGAAAGTGTGATAATGTTAACTATGTGCACATACGCTCTACGCCTACAAATTATAACCTGACCAAATTAGCACGTCATTCAATATTCAAAAGGTATAGAAAATAATTGAGTAAATTCTCGATTCGGTCGGGTTATACGGGTCGTTTACTCCACCGGTTTGCACACCTGTTTCGCTGGCCGGCCATGCGCAGTTAGCGCTTGACTTTCGAACGTGATTCGACGCGCGCTTTTAAAAAGTAAAACTGTCAAAAATTGGCGGCATTTCCGTAAACCATAAACGAAAATATATTTACTAAATTGTGCTTTAGTGACAGTGAACAAAATGGGTGTGGTATAAATTATTAATTATTTGATAAAACTACGTTGGCATTCAAGTAATGCAGTGAAATAGTGTTTTGGTGAAAGTGTAAGGATTTGAATTTTAAAAAGTCACAATGAAGTCTTCGATTTTATTCGGCGGATGCCTTCTTTTATTGGCTGTTCTCATAGGTAAGTTCTTAAAGAAAATAACACACCTTTTTCATAATAACTTCCGTAAAAAATCTATATTAAGTTTCATACTTATTAAAAATAATAAGCGGTAATCGCAGAAGCGCAGTTTTGTTTTAAATTATGATTTAATTTGGGTAATTTAACGTTACCGTAAAAACTTATGACTGTGACCTACTTTTCAAAGGTAACCAGCTGAATTTATGAATTTTAAATAAGTACCTACACACTATATTATTAACGTTCTTAATGCGTACTCGCAATAAATGCGAAAAGTACCAATGATTAAATTTTAAAATAGTAAAAATACTCAGGATTATAGTATTTCTATTCTCAAAAAAAGTACGGTCATGCACAAATGTTGTATAACAATAATAATATTGATAATTGAAAATTTAATTTAAAATACATTAAAGCAAGCCAAATTAGGTATTCAATAGAGGCTGGTCAGTTGATAAGGTGGGACCGAAATATAAATTACTATACATTTATCTACCCTACAACGCATCAAGCGTGAAGTTATAGGATATCATTACAATGAAACGTTCGGACAACTTCGGGACTTTCTTTTGATTTTCTCTTTTATGATTCAGTAAAAGTACTTTCAATATTATTACGTTCAATAAGTAAGACTTTGAACTTCAACTCTCGTAAAGACGACCCACTGACCCGCAGTGTTCTAAAAGGTGGGTACCTTGTACCTAGAATAATAACATATTACGCCTGTAATCCCTGAAGGGTTAGGTAGAGGTGTACTTTCATCCACAATTCGCCAATTATGTTTAAGTCCCATGTAATAGGGGGCGAATTTATTGCCATCAACCGGGCACAGAAATCCAGACTCCGGGCTGCTACTGAGAAATTTCTGGTGGAGAAATCCAATGAAACTTTGACCGACCCGGGAATCGAATCCAGGACCTCATGCACAGCAGTAGCGTTTGCGACCACTAGACAATGTATATTATAATAGTTATAAATACCAATACAATAATGCAATTCTAAATTTCAAGTAGGTACTAACTTCGGAATTCTACTCTATACCTACAGAGCGAATTTTCAGATATTTTTGTAGATCACACTTCAGGGCAAAACGCGAAACTATGAGACCTAAATACAATAGTAAAGTTGACAAGAGCACCACGACCTCGGTTTTAGTTTTCACCAAAAATTAAAATATATAAGCCCTAACCGTGGCCGTGAATCATATTTTAATCAACATACAACCTGACACTGACCTGCAAATTGCAAAAAACGTAAGTAAATTTGAATTCTGCGGGCTATCTTAGCGCATCCACCTTAGAGATGACCAGTCTCAACATATGCGACGGCGCGGCGCCCGTTCACGAACATGACGGAGAATAAATAGTCATACAGAGTACCTATAACAGTAATAAAATTATCGTGATGATTTAATTCTATATTAAATAAAATCAAGAGTCAAAACTAAGTAGTAAATTGTAGATAAATTAACAAAATACCTATTAGTGTAAAAAATTACGTTTTTTTATCAAAATAACTGATGTTGAATTCTGGTAATGAACTTCCTAAAATTACTTAAAGTGCATATTTTTGGTAATTTATTACAATTTTTTTTTTTTTGTAAATGTTCTGTATTATGATTAAAATCACCCAGTTTATTTTTAATCTTTCCGACCTTTGTATCTAACTGGTCTTTAAATGTTTTTATGCATACTCAAATCCAAATTCAAAATCAATTTCTCAGTAGCAGCCCGGAGTCTGGATTCGTGCCGGGTTGATGGCAATAGGCTTGCCTCCTATTACATGGGACTTAAACATAACTGGCGAAATGTGGGTGTACTGTAGGTACACGTCTGCCTAATCCTTCGGGGATTACAGGCGTGATCTTATTTATGTGTCTAGGCTAAATTAAATTAAGTAATTTGCAGTTCAATCGGCTTTTGTGGAACGTACACTGAAAGTAGCCTGCTACTTTACTTTTTCTATATTTTTTGCCACTATTGACAATTTCTCAAGTAAACGTGTGGTTTCGAAAAGAAGCGGTCAATTAGTGTAATTAAATAATTATTAGTTAAAGGTTAGCGCAATAATACAATTAGGAATATTATTCCTATTTCGGAATAACTAATCGTTAATTTGAAATATATCTACCTATCTACCTAATCACTAATTGGTAGGTTAATGCACTTAATACAATAAATGAGACTTGAATCATTTTATATAATTAGGTACCTACTTAAATGAATCATCAAGGCGAAATAGCGTCAAAAGAAATCACTAAGAAAAGTCAATATTTTTTTAAGAAGATAAAATTAATGACGTACGTGCACATGGACGTATGTATTTACGACGTATTCATATTACTATTGTTTGAAGCGCATATGTGAAATAGTAAATTATTGCATAATAATTGATACATTTAAATGTCTTATTAATTATTGGAGTAGTTTTCTTTACGTTTTTAATAAAGAAAAAACATAAAGAATAACTTACCTATCTGAAAGAAAATCTCTCAAGCTTTTCAATTCAGAAGCATTTAATTCAATGAAACACTTTAGGACTTTTAAGGAGTCGGTCTGTTAGTAAGTCAGAAAGGTAATATTAGTTCCAAAATATTGAAGAGTCTAAACAAGTTTAAATAATTAAACCGCAAGATAGAGCCAGATTTCTAAAGGATGTAATGCCGAAATACATACCTAGCGCAAAAGAAAGCGCATGCGCATAGTGTGTAGATATGGTCAAAGAATGATTTATGTTGGTCAAGTTGGTTCGGCATGAGGAAGTTACGGTCAGATGATTTGTCATATAAGTACTATGCATGTATTTTCTTTGAAAGTTACCTACTAGATTAATTATTTTCCATTTTGCTAACACTATTTATTGCCACTAGACAACTAGCTTTTCCTTGTCGTTTTTATGTATAAGAACAGAAGAAACAAAAAAATACCTAAAAGTTAGGGAAATATTTTAAAGGTACACGTTTGTAGCCGCCTGCAGGCAGCAGCAGCAGGCGACGTGTCGCTGCGACACTACTGGTTTCTATGTATTTCTATGAAATACCTTCCGTAGCTAGCGACACGTTGTTTTCCATTATTGAAACCAGACAGGGCCCCAATTCTGTGTGGTAATTATTATTCCCCGCGTAATCTTACCACGTCAATATCGTATCTTGTAGAAACGGTTTCGTTTATTGTATCATAGAGAATACGTTATTAGCAGACGTCGTGGTTAGATAAGGAATTAATGTGGTATCGGAGTAAGGAATCGTTAAGGCGGAACCTTATTGGTACGGTACGTATTGCTGATTCTAATGATTATAATTCTGTAAAGCCATATTTGTTACGGCCGCGAATCATATTTTAATCAAAATACAACCTGACATTGACCTTCAAATTGCAAAAAACGTAAGAAAATTTGAATTTCGCGGGCTACCCTTGCGCTTCCCCCTTAAGTGGTTATAGTGAATTAGGGCCTCGTAGTGTCGCGGCAACACGTCACGCGCCCCCTGCTGCTGCTGCCTGCAGTCGGCTACGGACTTGTACCTTTAGTCCTTAAATTTCTTAAAACATCAGCAGATCCATTGTATAAAAATCTCATCATGAAAACTTAGGTGAAATGATCCCACTTCACCAATATCAACTCCAATAATTAATAATGAATTTAAATCTATCAATTATTAGCTTTTGCCCGCGGCTTAGCCCGCGTGGATGTCGGAAATTATCCCACGGGAACGTAATACCTGGATAAAAAGTATCCTACGTGTTAATCCAGGTTATAAACTATCTGTGTTCCAAATTCCATCCAAATACGTTTAGCAGTTTTTGCGTGCAAGAGTAACAAACATCCATCCATCCGTCCATCCATCCATCCGCACAAACTTACACATTTATAATATTAGTAGGATTATGCAAAAAATTACTATTTCACAAACGTGCTTCAAACAATACTAATATGCGATTAAATACATACGTCCATGTGCGTGTACGTCATTACTTTTATCTACTTGAAAAAATTTTGGCTTTTCTTAGTGATTTCTTTTGACGCTATTTCGCTTTGATGATTCATTTAAGTGGGTACCTAATTATATAAAATAATTAATGTCTCATTTATTGTATTAAGTGCATTAACCTACCAATTAGTGATTAGGTAGGCAGGTAGGTATATTTCAACAGAACGATTAGTTAATCCGAAATAGAAATAATAGTCCTAATTGCATTATTGTGCTAACATTTAGCTAATTATTATTTAATTACACTAATTTGACTGCTTCTTTTCGAAATCACACGTTTACTCGAGAAAATGTCTATAGTGGAAAAATCTAATAGGTAGTGACAAAATATTCTCCTACTTTCAGTCTAAGTTCCACAAAAGCCGATTAAACGGCAAATTAATTAATTAATTAATTTAATTTGGCCTCGACACATACATAACATCACGGCTGTATTCCCCGAAGAGTTAGGCAGAGTTGTACTTACCTATAGTACACCCATCTTTCGCCAGTTATGTTTAAGTCCCATGTAATAAGGAGCGAGCCTATTGCCATCAACCTGGCACGAATCCAGACTCCTAGCAGCTACTGAAAAATTCCAGATAGAAAATCCCAATAACACTTTACCCGACCTGGGAATCGTACCCAGGACTTCATGCTTAGTAATACGCTTGCGATCTCTAGACCAACCAGGCAAAAACATAAACAACCCATAAGTACAGTTTCTAGAATATTATAATCGATATTTCCAACCGGATACCGATCCATGGATTCGTAGGTCGTTAAAATTGTTTTAAATGCATAACCAGTTGTGACACTTTCGTGCCGGAGAAAGTGGACGCGTTCAAAGTTGTTCATAATTAACTACCTCGAGTTTTTGACTCGCTTCCTTATATGATTTGTTAAAAATATCGATTGTAAGAGCAGTTTATCTTGATTGAAAGATCCTGCTTTAATTAATTATACTAAATTGGTAGTAGAAGCAATAATGTATCGGCGGAGAAAATGTTAATCTAAAATAATATTGTTGTTTATGGACTGTGGGTGTTAAAATTCGCAACTTGATTGCTGAACAGTTCAACAACAATCAAAACAAATCAAAATCAAATCATTTTTATTTCAGGAATATACCCATATTGAAATTAAACCAGAATTACAAATTAATAGCTAAAAATTAAAAATTGGAAACTAATATAAAGAGAAAAGATTTCATTTTTTGTGTTTGTTTGTTACCCTTTCACGCTAAAACGGCTGAACAGATATGGATGAAATTTGGCACATGGGGTAGACTATGACCTAGAGAAGGACATAGGCTACTTTTCATCCTGGATCGTAGACGGAGTCGCGGACAACAGCTAGTAGTGTTATAAAAATATAATATTGACCAATAAAATAACAATTATTTTGACCTTACAACATTGGATATGTTTTTATAACTTTAGCGCTATACCTCTTTCACCGATTGTAACCTGCTCGATTTTTAACAATAAAATATTTACTAACCCAGTGTCTATTTAAAAATAAATTGTTTAATGGTTAGAAAAGTTGACTATTTTAATTAATTATTTAGGTACTTAGCAAATACTTTTCCACGTCAAAATCGGAAAAACCACGAACAGTTAAATAGCAATAATTTCCAAATCAAGATGCAGCTAACACCTCATGCTTTATTCATAGTCTAGCTAGTCAGAGCACAAAAAGCGTACAACGGCACTTACACGCTTTTGGCACACCAATGTTACGCAAAGGAAAAAAACCCAAACATTCACGGCCCACGGCTGACGACTGGCCACTTAACTGGCCAATAGTGGCCAGCTCTGGCGAGTCATGGTCAGACAAACTGTAACATCGAAATTACTACGCTTTAGGACATTGATTTTATGGGCCAAATGCAGTTTGAACGATGAATAAAATATATCTGCGTATCATGCCGTTCTCGAGAAAAAACGTAGGTATGTGGCAGACAGATGGACGCAAAAGTGATCTCATAACGGTTTCTTTTGTTTTATAAGGTTAAGTTAAAAATATGAATACTAGGACAATGGGTATTGTCCTATTGATTTAAACTTAAATAGCCTGTGCATTTTTTATCCAGGTCTAACCTAGATACCTATTAATATTTTTTTACATCTATTATGATGTGGCTGTATTGTTTTTTTTTTTCGTAAATGATTCTAGCTAGTCTGTAAATACCTCATTAAACATCTGATCAACAAACTTCAATGCATTATACGTTTCTCTGAATAAAAATAAATAATTTATAGTCAGTTTATTTCTTTTTTAAACTTGTGAATGCAATCACAAAAAATTAAACATTTGCCACTGCTAGAATCATGGTCAGTGCAACTGTTGCTTTGAATCCACGTTTTGATAGATTGCTGATTGATATTTAATTGCAGATAGACGGACAGACATATGCAGTAAATAAAATTTTCGTGAGTGAAACGATAGCTCGTAAAGATAATAATAAAGAACAGACGGATATTGTTAAAAGTATAAATGTAGGTCAAAATTGACAAGAAGTTAGACAAGTCGCCGATACGGCAAAGAAATTTAAGAAAACCAAAGAAAGTCCACTTTCCAAAGACTCCTTCATCGTTGATACAAATCTCAAGTCAAAAAATATATAAAACAACAAATTTTTGGAGCCACTGCACTTATAAACACACTTACTGAACTTGAATCGTTTGGAATCAGATTTATAATCTCCTCATCCAAGCTCTTAACTTCAAATACAGTCTAAAGCTCACCGTTAGCTTTACAAAGCAACAGAATCTATTAATGATAAAAAACCTGACCTGTTTATGTCACTGAATCCAGAACAATCAATGTTGAGCCCTTCATAACTGTGTCTCTTGCACTTGATCGCAGGCACAGTTACTACCGGGTCAGAATCAATCCGGTCCCCAGAGAATCAAACCGTTAGCTTTTATTAAATCCGTATTACTTTTTTGTCAGACAAAAGTGTAGCAGCTCTGCTGGTTTGGTATGTCAGATAAATACTTTTGTGAAATTATAATACGTAGGTATGTTGTATCAGCTCTTATATACATAGACATCTTTTATGAACTAAGCCTTTTTTTTCTAGAATCCAGATTTACTCATTTCCTAAATATCATTCCTACAGTGGGATTTTTTTCTTTTCACCGCCTCAAGTATAATTTCATCTTTTGTTACTTATATTCCAATGTTTGCATTAAATTTTTAACCGACTTCAAAAAAAGGAGGAGGTTCTCAATTGGAGTTTTTTTTTTTTTGGTGTATCAAATCTCAGATCTTTTTTCTGGGTGAACCGATTTGGATGATTATATAAAGCTGGTGCTTCACATGTGGTCCCATTTAAATTTGATCAAGTTCTAATCAGCAGTTTTGAAGTTATCCTTAATACTGCATATTTTATTTTATCCACTTAGTTTATATTGATGATGTTTTAATAATTTCCTGTCACGGTTATTTACATATCAAGTAGTGGTATACTAATGTGTGTGGGGTACCACAACTAAAAAGTGAAAAATAAAAACTTTTTTACTTTTTTGTGTTTTTTTTTTTGGAAGTCGGTTGTTTTTTTTTGTAAAAACGTTTTTATTACATTATTTTTGGCATTAAAATATAAGTAACGGTCATGTTTACGGATCAATTTTTCTAACAGAAGTCTCATTTAGATCAAGTTTAGCTTGATTTCTAAACCCTATATGTAGCTATACCCATGATACAGACGCACCTGTAGTCAATCATCGGGCACACGCACAAGAACTCGTGCCGAGAACAATCGTAGGTCACGGGCTCACGGCCGAAGCCCTCAGACTAACGGAACGATGCGCCAGACATCTGACATAGTTAACATCAACCGGATTCTTATCTCGTCTGGCCATTGATCACCAAGTTTTAATGAATTCCATGGCAGAGTCGCTGTAAGGATATTATCTAGCTGTTATTTACAACTATTCAAGCAAGCGTTTTAGCAAGAAATTATTCTTAACGATATGCTCACCATTATAAGCTGATAAATGTAAACTTATGCATCTCTGCACGTGGTTGGTATAAAAATACCTCACGGTATTGTCAATACCATCTCTTGGTTCTATATCAGCAGATAATAAACATGTGAGCACTTATCCTTTTGCTAAGATTAGTGATTTCACTTTTTGAACATTCATTGTCGTGGTCATCATTGGAGGTTCATGATCATATCAATGTGAATTTGTGTTTGTGTGAACATGAATAATTAACTTCTTTTGCACATTTAATAAAAGCCTTCGACATACGTGGACGTAATTTTTATCTTTGCAGAACCTTTTAAAATCCTGTTTCAACCATTCGCGTTCCCAACACTTCGGTTAACGGTAACACATTGCACATTGGAAGCCTTATTCTGATTCTGACATACATACAATCGGTACAATTGTGGTCAATGCACGAATAATGTCTCCCGTTCAATGCAAAGAGCCTGATCCGTTTGTCCGTATTGACGTTGAAAGGAATCTTATGCGAGGTATAGATTGGTGATGGCCCTTGGTCCCGGCTATCATTCGTAGATATTTGACTGTCGTTACGGGTAGTTAGAAGCCGAAAAGTCTGACAACCGGTCTTACCAAGGGGTATCGTGTTATCCAGTAATTGGGTTGTGGAGGTCAGATAGGCAGTCGCTCCATGTGAAATACTGGTATTTAGCTGCACCCGGTTAGACTGGAAGCTTTACCCGAATATAGTTGAGAAAAGGTAAGACAGATTGATTGAGATTAGGGAAACGTAACTTGAAATGTAATACAAAATTGAGCCGTCCTTTAAGACATGAAAGTTAACACAACAACTATGTATTTCGTTGTATTTTATGTTTGAGTTGTTTTTCTTTAAACATTTTTTATGTTCTGAATTTTGTAAGCTTGTAGTAACTGTAGGTACTGCTTTCAAACTTTTATTATAAAATATCTTGACTTTAACCGTTTTGTTAATTAAAATGTTCTATCTAAGAGAGCCGGGAGATCTGTGACTCAGGACCTGCCTATCTCAGACACCTTTCTCTATTTAAGATTGTACATTTTAATAATTGCTTGAAATTATGATGTTGAGATAAATAAAGATTTATGATTATGATTATAGGCGAATTTGTAACAACGTGTGTTAAATTTCACGTTCTGTTTCACCGATTTGTACCTGGCCTTTCCAAACATAAGCCATAGGTAGGTTCAGATAATGTTATATTTCCAAATGAAATACCAATGTTGGTCGTGGAAGTAAAGATATTAATAATGGAAGTTTTCACAACCATATATGCCGTAATTATGATTATAGACTCCATAAGCGTTGGTATTTTAATCGTTTTATTTTATACGCAAAGCACAGACACATTCACACGTCCGCTGTCGTTCACATTACAAATATTAATGATATCAAATTACTAATCAAGCTTCGGAATGTCCCTATTGCTTCATAAAACAGTTTTTTTTTGTTTTGTTAATTGGTACACTACTCTATGGATATTAAGTACACTACTCTGCAACTAGTAATCCTAACTAGGATTAAGAAAAGGGTACTTATTATGATTTAGAATGTTTTGGTTCCAAATAAGCCAGTTAGGACGCTTAAAGCCTTGTTTTGACACGTAGAGCGACTGAGGGAGTCAAAACAAGGCTGTGGTCGTACTGAAATCTCTTTAGACGTAAATCTAATTAAGATATCTACATTCGGACTATCTATTTATACTATTCTAATAATAAAGCTGAAGAGTTTATTTCTTTGTTTGAACACGCTAATCTCTGGAACTACCAGTCGGATTTGAAAAAATCTTTTTGCATTTGATGGCCAAATTTTTTGAGAAAGGTTATAGGTTATTTAACATCACGCTAGAACCCTTAGGAGTCGTGCAGAAAGAAAAAGGTCTGAAAGAACGCTAAGCGAAAACGAAGTAATAACGCGGGCAGGCGATGCGATGCGACGCGGTGGGTCGAGGCCACAAGACTCGCGGACGAAGTCGCGGGCAGAAGCTAGTAATGTAATAAGCCTTTTATAGACGATGACATTCATTCTTGATGGCCACTACTTGTAAATTCGTCTCCTTGGTCTTAATATATATAGTCTAATAAAATTAAAAAGTTTCCTTTAGCATCCAAGGCTACACCACATCGCCATTAATTGAATCTCTTGCGGTTAATAGCTTAAATTTTTTGCAACATATGAACGTAATTATATAATTTAGACAAAAAACACATTATTTTTTTACAGATGTTTTTTGTATTTTTTTTTTTGTATATTACTATCTCTGGTCATGGTTGAATGATGAAATTCTAAAGATGATGTTTATTTGGTAAACGTTTCTAAATTCTAAGTGCGATTCGCGCAATAATTCTTCTTGTAGTTTTTTGTGGAATAATCGCTTGCAAACAAAACGTAAAAATTATTTTGTTTATTTATACTATTCAAAAATCAAATTGCGGACGCGTAATGTCGTAAAAAATATGAAAATGATTGGCTAACAGACTTAAAATAATATGAATAGTATGTAAATGTAAATGAAAATAAAAAAAAAAGGAAAATAATCATAGGGCATCAAAAAATTCGTCCGTATCGCTGTCGACAGGAAAAGTATTAAAAAGGTTGGCAGCATTGCCACGTTGTATGGCGATGCTGATTCTTTGGCCAGCCCTCTGGTCATGTCAAGAGCCGAGGAAGATTAATATTAACATTAATTTATACTATTAACAGAAATAGGTACTACGCTAGGCTTTACGTTGCTTTTTTTGGCAAACTTTTTTATTTCGTTTTATTTTACGTACACTTGGACATTTGATGATTATAAAAAACACAATGACATCAATATTCACTTTGCGAAGTGTAATATTATTATTATTTCAATTATTGTGAATGTGAGGACTTGTGGGTCACACATTTGTTTTCTTTCTCAGTTTTTAATGATAATCTGGTAGTTTGAGCACATTATGTGGTCTACAGGAATGTCTTTTCTTTGGTATTGTTCGTCAAGTCATTGAGCTCCTTAAGTTCTGAGCTACACAATTAATGAAAATGCGTTTACTGACTGGACAGGTCCACTCAAATTTGTATGGTTCTTTCCTCAAAATACCATTTCAGACACCAATCTACATTGTCCTCCGATGATCTGACCAAAATGATGTCTGGACTTTAAAAGAGACTGTGACCTCTGACTTTGTTTTGGTCTTTCTTCTCAGAGTAGTCCGATAGGAAATGCTGACCTCATCTAGTTTTTAAAATACGATTGACGTATAAGTGTTTGTACAAACCTACTTACAGAAATAAAATAATTTATCATTTATTTTGTAAAATCTCATTTGCTGTCAATAGTGTCAAACCCAAGGTAGCTCACTAAACTTCATCTACGTTTTCACGGTGAGATTTTTACAAAATAGACAGATATTTATTCACGCAAATTATATCCTGGCTTACTATCCTAGCTTGGCACTTGCAAAAATTTGAACAGTTCTATAAACACGAGGCTGATTAGCTCGCTAGGCTTACTAGCACTATTTTACTATCCCCGCTGGAACTAGCCCTGTGCATCCCGGGCATCAAGAGGACTTTACTCTAAAAACGAAAAGATTATTTTGTATCATTCCTGTCATGTTCTTTCGAATGATCGTCGTCATCAATCGTAATTACTACATTACTGGGTGTCTTGCTTTTAGAGGTAGGCTCAAATAAATAGAAGAACTAGTTAGGTAGACCAAATACAGACCGACCCTAGTGCCCATTTAGGTACTACGACCGACGGATGTTATTTCCAATTCAGATTAGTTTACGATGCACATTTAATTTTAATAGGAAATGAAGCAAATCAGCTGTAAATCCGCACGATTAGGTAAATCCTAATCGACAGCACAATTAGGTTATTCCTTCCTAATTTTTAAGTACTTATATTAATTAACAGCAGTTTGCATCCTGATTCCTCAGTCTGACGCGACGGTGATGCAAAGGCGCTCTCGTTTACAATGTGAAATAAGTAATTATTTATTACTTATACATTATTATGGTTATAAATTATATTCATATTCATATTCATTTATTCACATTTAAATAGAGTAAGTACAATCGGTGGTTTCACATGTTACATTATTTGGTTTTATATTCTATTTAGTCTTAGTATGGCATGTGAAGCTTAATATGCATGCATGATAATATAATGTCGCTTATAGATAATGTAGATGTAGATAATATAAAAAAGGATGGGTATTTAGTCATAATCAGTACATGTCTTTGAGATTCAAGTGTCTAATGTCAATTATACCTGGCGAACTATAGTAATTGTTGTAAATTAGTTTAGATTCCCCGACTCTATTCTATTGTTTTTTCTTTTTCAGTAACACTGCCGATTTTATCATTATATCTTTCAGCTTTTTTTATCACATCTAAATGAATGTTAAGTTAGAGAAATTAATTATTTATCAAATTGTCTACCAACTTAAATTGTCCGTATAATTGAATCCCAACTGTCATTCTTTGGCAGTTCTATAAAATGACTATAACACGGAAAATAGACGTAGTGTCGTTGGTAGTGGTAAATATCTATTTTTCAAATTTAAACACACTTCTTTTTGATCGCACCCACCAGATACAAATAATCGCCAGTTAAAGTTCAATCCATCTACTAATTGTAATTAAAACTAATATAAAACCAGTAGTAGACACTCAGGGTCGGTGTGCTAGCTCATTTCTCTGTGCCAACTGACGCGTTACAATATCTTGTCGTAACGTAACTTTACGGTACGGACTTGCGTGTACCTAGACGCGCGTTATCGTTGAAATTAGTTTTTTGTGAGACTGTACTTTGTTGGGTGTCTTATGATAGTGTCCGTGACTTAATAAATTTTTAGGTATTGCCCGCGGCTTCGCCTGTGTGTAGGTAGGAAATTATTCCACGGGAACTTAGATACCTACTACCGGGATGAAAATTAACTTATGTCTTAATCCAGGTCATGGTCTACCCGTGTGCTCAATTTCATTTAAATTCGTTCAGCCGTTGAGGCGTGAAAAGGTAACAGATAGACAGAGTCACTTTCGCATTTAATATAGGGTGAAAAAGACCCACCACATTAACTACGCATTCTGTACATCAAACTAAGTAACAACGCAAATAATTGCTGGCAAACGGCTTACTCGTATATTTTTGGTGTAAAAAATTGCTGTTTGTGGTAGGGCGCAATGTAACACACGCAAAACAGTGTGCCATAAGCACATGCACGCAACGTTACGGGGGTCGTGGGGGTATTTAAAGTTGTGTTATGACATTAAAAACTTGTCCGCCTCGACCCTTGCTCGAGCTAGCCCGCGCCGCTGAGCCTGTAGCTATAAATTCGCCCCTAATAATAATAATTCCAATCCAGCCTGTCCCTTGCTGTCCTCTCCCAGCGACGCCCTAAGTCGAGGCTCGTACCCCGCAGGGTGTGCCCTTAGCGTGTTGTCGCCTAATTTGTAAGTTTTTTAAGTCCTGGCTAGGCGCCTTAATTTATTAGGGCAACCACAGTCAGGTCACGTCCGGTTAAGCAGCCGACAACCTCCTAGGTTGACCTGCGAGAAGACAACCACAAAAAAAAAAAAAATTGTAAAAAAATTGTCAGTAAAAGTTGGAATTTTGACCTTCAATTTCTCTGTAACCAGAAGGTTTCCAGGTATGGTCCAGTATAAAAATAAATATAACAATGACGAGGAGTACAACTGACTCTCGGCTTCGATTAAAGTATCTTTTTATATCCGTTTTATTGGTATAGATTTTACTATCTAGCTTAAATTTTCTCAAGCTTACCAGAGGAAGATCGAAGACAACACTGTGTGGTTTTAGTTTGTAAGAGTCTGAAAGACAATTTCGTCCGCTCAAGGGGCTTACCATATCATAGAAGATATATCTACCCGAAAACTGACCCTATCGATCATATGCCTGTAGGTAATAATAAACTAATCTCAATGTTCATTATTTGACTCCGTAATAAGTCAGAAAATCCCCTTTGAAACGGAGTCAGAATAGTAAAGACATTAAAAAAATTGATCAGTTTTGTATACTGACCTACGTTACAGGAACTAAAGTTGTATCACCACACTGAATAAAATTTACAGTAATATTATAAAGAGGTAAACTTTGTAAGTTTGAATGTAAGTAAACTCCGAAACTACATCCGATTTCAAAAAATCCTTCACTGATGGAAAATAGCCGAGTGTTAAAGTATATTTTATGATAGAGTTGGCTTCCACGCGGATGGAGTCGTGGGCAGAAGCTATTATTTTAATAAATAAAACAGATGAACACAGTTACCTTGTAACTGAAGTTAACATTCTGAAGTCCGTCCGTAACCATGCATAAATGTACCTTCGTTATGGCGAAATTCATACATTTATGACGTACACTGGCGTTACTTGAAATGCAACAGTTAACCTCGAAACTGACGTCTCAGATATACATTAATATTTCTGAACTGTGGTCAAATACTATGTGGTTAAAATAAAAAAGGCAGTTTAAACCATTTATTAACTTAGGTGCTCTTGGTTATCCTTAATGATAAATGATTTGATTTCTGTAAGTAGGTTTGTACAAACTCTTTTACACGTCAATCATATTTTTTAAACCAGATGAGGTCAGCGTTTCCTATCTTACTACTCTGAGAAGAAAGGCCAAAACAAATTCAGAGGTCACAGTCTCTTTTAAAGTCCAGACATAATCTTGGTGAGATCATGTGAAGACCATGTAAATTGGTATCTGAAATGGTCTTTTGAATAAAGAACCACACACTTTACCTATAAAAGATGGCAGGGCTATTGACGCGCAAATTGAAACCATGAATTCGGCACATGATTCTAGACCCACTAGCGTAGAAATGTAGAGACAGTTATCAAAAAAAGAATCTGCTGTTTCATAGAAAAGTGCAATACCTATGCGGTCAAAATGTATGAAACAGCATATTTTTTTTGAATAAACACCTAAATATTTCAACGCCTGTGAGGGGTTCAGAATCATGTACAGAAGCCATGGTAACAGGTTGCGCGTTGATGCCCTGTCACCCTGTTTACAAATCTTTTATTCGATTTTTTAACTTTGCAAAGAACATTCTTGAGTTATTAACGCGATAACTTTACATAACACATTTAAAATTATTGAATTATTTCATGATTGTGTACTTGTTTAAAAAAAAAACTTTTTGATGTGCTCTAGAGGGACTGTTATTGTAAATTATACCTTAGTTTTAAGCCATTGTTGTTAGATCTTAAAACATTATGGAGTGCAAATAAAGATAATATGAATTTGAATATAGGTGTATATATTATAGGTCATGCAACCCGTAGGTACTGGCTCCATTTGACTCCAAAACTAATCGCAAACAATACTCCACCTTCTATCTTGCCCTCTGTGTCCCAAAACTTGCAGTCAAAGTGACCTCTGCGCTGCCACCGATGACGCCGTAGAAGTGGCGAAGTTTTGGGCCAACAAAATATGAGAAAAGTTGTGCCAGCGACACGAAGAAGAAGAACTAATTGGGTAACCCCAAAACATGCACATTAGTAAAATCGAAATCTATAATAAGTTTCTTAACAATAATGGACTCAAAACAGACTCGTTCATGATAATTTAAATATATTTTTAACGTCTCTACTTATTCCAAGAATACATATTGCGTGACGATAAGTATCAGACAAAACTATAATAACACCTCAACGATTATATACCCAACTACCTTTCACTGCTATAAATATACATTTGTAACAACACATACCTACCTAAATATTGGTGTATGTAAGTTTGGTTGGGTTAAAGCGAAATCGTATAACAAATATTTTTCATTTTCTTTTAAGTAAGAATATCTACGGAAATGTGGCCTAATGGAGGACTTTCATTTAGAAAACTATGCTGAAATATTTTATAGAATTTGCCTTATATTTTGCTCTTTTTCTTCTACAAAGCAAGTACTTAATCGTGTTAATCTTTAGTATCGAATGTCAAACATGAAGTTAATTTATCTTAAGTAATTAATTTCGATTTGAATACATTTAATTAAAATTAAAGTTATAAAAAGAGCCCGTTACTTTAGTTCATAAACAAATTGTGACATCCATTAATCAATTCTTTTTTTTACTGCTGATACGGCAAGTTACCTACGTTAATAGAATCTGAAAACAACATTGCATGTTCATGAGTACCTAAATTAAAATAAATTTGTGGGTGTATTTGCGGCCAAAAACTTGTATTTTATAAGGAGCGAGGTCTCACAGAACGAGATCGCAATCTGGAACTGTCACTAAACTATGTACATAATTATTTAATTATGTCCTCAAGCACCTATAAACTCACTAAGTTTTGACTCTAAGTTCTAGGTCACTAAGTATAAATCTAAACAAAGTGTTCTTAATTCTAGAGTTCTTGTTGTTATCTGTAATCTATATACTAATTCTATATATTTACTAATAATAAAGCTCATGATTTTGCTTGTTGTTTTTTTTTTGTTCTTCGTTTGGACGCACTAATCTCAGAAACTATCCGTCGGATTTGAATATTTATTTTTGTATTTGATAGCCCAATTCTTGAGGAAGGTTATAGGATTTAACATCACGCTACGACCCTTATGAGCCAAAAAAGTCAGAAAGAAAGCTAAGCGAAAACGAAGTAATAGCGCGGGCGGGCGATGCGATGCAACGCGTTGGGTCGGAGGAACAAGAAACTTCACGTGGACGAAGTCTCGGGCAGGAACTAGTCTCAAATATTTTGATAGAGTCATTG
Organism: Dryobotodes eremita; assembly: GCA_917490735.1. Lineage (NCBI taxonomy): Eukaryota > Metazoa > Arthropoda > Insecta > Lepidoptera > Noctuidae > Dryobotodes > Dryobotodes eremita. The sequence continues at coordinate 16,970,019 of OU823265.1, read as the reverse complement.
TTATAATAGTGTCATCAACTAGCTTAATTAAGTAAAATATAATTAAAATTTAGTTTTTTATAGGTAAATTGATAAATGATTTTATTTCTGTAAGTAGGTTTGTACAAACACTTTTACATGTCAATAATAATATACTTAATATAGTTTATCAGTGTTTATGTACGGTCAGAACTCTGCTTTATTTGACCCCTCTTACAAAGAAGAAGAGGGGTAGAGGGGTCAGGTTATGCAGGTCACTGACTGTGCCATATTAAATGCAAAATTAAAATATTTCTAATATTCTACTTGACCAACATTAAAATTTTAAAACAATGTTGGGTTCAGCACAAGATTCTGAAAAGTCAGTTTAATCAGTTTTCAAATCACATGACAAGTAAGATTAGTTGATTATTTTCCTTCAAGTAATCACATCAGATCAGACTTTGACAGAAGATTTACTGATTAGGTACTTTATCAGGTTTTCAGAAACTCAGGGTCGCGGATTGTTCGAAAGAGTTACCGTGGCCCTGGCCCACAGGCAACTGAAGGAACACGGGTGGGTTTTAGTCAGTAAGAGTCTGACACGCTCTTCCGCTCCGCCCAGAGCAGGAGAAGTCATATGATGATTTCTGACTCAAAAAAGAAACGGTTTTTAACTGCATTAGCACCTTTTTTACTGCTCTAGTGTGTCAATTTTATTTTGATATCTATCAAGGATAGCATGGACCGCAACCAGCTTGCGAGGACATTAAAGTTGTTATGACTCGATGCTACATAGTTCAAACGACTCTACGGGAGTTCTAACCATTGCATAAAAATGAAGTCAAGCAAATGGTGTTCGTATGAAAGGGTCACAGAGTACCCAAGAGGTTATACGTCATGTTGAATCTACTGCTCCAATGCAGATACCGTTAAATGTGATGTATTTAATAAGTATTGTGATTGTGCTGTTATGTACCTCTGTCTTGTGAATATGACCTTCGATTATTAGGAGTACCTTTCGAATATGTATGGATGGAGCACGCTTTTGTTTATTTATTAATTGCTGGTTTGTATGTGACCCCTTGTGAAACAAAGCGTCAATCAATCCAAAAGTATCCACGAGTTCAATTTTTTTTTAATTTTCCAAATAATTTGTGGTTAAGTACTTCTAACTAACGAACGAACGTAAACGAAGCAAAGGGAGTATGTAAAAATCGTAGCAGGTGGCATTCTGTAGTTTCTGTCTACCCCTATGAGAAGAAGGCGTGAGTTTATGTATGTAGGTACCTACTCCTAACTTTTTTTGACCAAAATCAATTTTCTACAACTATGTACTACACAGAAAACTTAAGTTTTCTATTTTTCGTGTTGCTCTGTATTTCTATGATCTGAGGAAGTTGAGCCATCGGTTTGACTACCAAGCGATAACCTATACTTAAAAGACAATACTGAAAAGAAAATCGTGGTAAAATCCCAAAATATGTCAATTAGTAGTGACCGTAATTTATAAGCACGTTTATAGTGGACGTTGACGTACCGATATGTCTAAAAAAAACCATCTAAATTGCCACACATTCTCGAGGATCACAGACCTCACGACCGATTAAAAGAACATTATCTGTTAAACGCAACCTTGTCTACGAATATCCGATGTCTGTGGTAATGGGAAGCGATATTTCAAACGATATTAACACTAATATGAATTAAATTCCCTTTTTTTCTTTTATATACTTTTACAAACATATATTTTAGGGCTGTATTTGTATTGTATTTAAGATTTGTCAAAATAAATCTGAATAAAATTAAAAAAAACAATATTCAGATCTCTAAAAATGATGTTAATAAGTACGTTCTGAATGGAGAGGCAAATAAGATTTAACTCTGCTTTTATGTGTAAAATAAGCTAAGATTTTTAATTAGGTACGTTAGTTCGTACTTGAGTACTTAGATAACTTTTATCGTAAAGGCTCGCACAGACAGGCGCGACTACATAAAGGCGACAGCGCGACAGCGCTACATCAAGGCGCTGCTCGTCGCGCGACACGCGGTGCCTTTGTATCGGGCGTCGCGTCGCGCCAGTGTGTACGAGCCTTTATACTTAAATGACTAAGAAGATTATGTCAGATTAGTGCTATAAAGATTTATAGCACTAATCTGAAATAGCGTACTGATGGTCGGTCATGGTGAGGTTTCGAGTTTCAACTATGTAACCCTAAGGGCCCGTTGTTTGAGCAGTAGTGGAATATAATAATAGTTAAAATGCGTTAGTTAAACTAACAATTTGTTAAAAATGACAGAAGTATGTTGTTTGACAAATGGTTACGCTAACTATAGTTAAAAAAAGTCAATTTGCTATGAAAGTTAACCATGCGTAGAAAGAGTAGTTAAACAGAATAGAATAGAATACTCTTTATTATGTACACCATAAAAATTACAGATATAAATGTGGACATTAATTGTTTTTTTTTTTTGACATTTTTGTTTTTTGACATATTTGACATTTTTGTTTGTTGACGTTTAAGAGTAGTTTTAACTACTCTTAAAAACAAAAATGTCAAATTTAACAATTACTTTAACTATTTTCAAGTGACTAATTGTTAAATTTATTGTTGGTCATTTTTAACTATGTATCAAACAACGGACCCTTAGAAATCATAACTCTTAGTCAAACAGTCGAAAGCATCCTTAAACGAAAGGTACGTATTGTTAGCAATGGAGCAGTGCTTGCTTAAGGTTCTTCCAAACAGGCGGGACACGCGACGCGAATTTCACGCGACACAAAGGCACCGCTCATCGCGCGTCAGTTGGTGCCTTTGTGTCGCGCCTGTTTGAAGGAGCCTTTAGGCCAGCCTTTTTTTTTTGGGTGGGAAATCATCAAATGACCTCTCCCGCTCTGGGCGGAGCGGTAGGGCGTGTCAGACTCTTACTGACTAAAACCCACCCGTGTTCCTTCAGTTGCCTGTGCGCCAGGGCCACGGTAACTCTTTCGAACAATCCGCAGCCCCGGCAGGCATCGGTCCTATCGGACCCCGTCAATTTTGCTGACATCTCTTTGAGGCGCGCGTGGAACACGACGCGCCGTCGACCCGGGCCTGGTCCTTACCGGACGGCGAGCTGCCCATTGCTCGCCGTCCGCAAGCCCGCGCCTACGGTGGCCGGGAGTCGGCAATCGACTCCCGACGCCCAGGGTGTCTCCTCCTCCTGCGGCGGCTAGGGGCGCGAGGGCGCAGAGATTGCCTCTCCCTTTCGCGCTCCGCCTCCTCCTTCGCGAGCATTACTGCTTCCTTTAGGCCAGCCTGGGTCCAAAGTCCATTTAAAGACTGCCATGTAACTACAATTATCACCTGTTTAAGATTCTGACTATACACACGGCTACATACTCGTATCAAGCTATACATTTCCAGTTATAGCAGACGTCGCATTTTGTAGGTTTTTAGTACAATGAGAAGTCAGCTTATACTGGAAATGTATAGCTTGATATGTAACCGTGTGTACTTATATAGTTGGAGAAGTTTCAATCACTACTTGGAAATTGTAAGATTTAATTGAAGGAAATGGATAAATTATGGTGCTCTGATGGAATTACGTTGCATTCCATTTCCACATAAAATCCTATACCATGTCTGTCTTTATAGTTCGAGTTAGTAAAAGACTCTCGCTTCATGGTTTAAAGCCAGAATGACTAATTTAGGTAAATTTGGTTGTTCACGAATTTGTTATTCTAGCATCAGTCAATAAAAATATATAATAGATGATAATTTTAAGTTATGTCAAAGTCAATTCTTGATTCTTTATCTTTAATTAAAACATGACGCTCATGCATACAGAATTGATTTTGAGATTGGGTATTAAGGGCAGGTACCTGAACCGTTGTACCTACAGGAAAACGTTTTTAGGAGACTGTCCTTAACTTTTTGAGTAATCGCTAAATGCATTAACAGATTTTAGAAAAAAAGATACAGTCAACTAGAAAAATGACCATTCTCATGTTTTATTTTTATGATGCCAATCGATGCAATTTTGTATAAGGATTAAAAGACTCTTCCTCGGAGGGTTGGGCAGAGATTTATAGTACCATAGTACCTACACATCCTCATTATTTCGCCAACTTAACCTAATTTAATATGTACGTCGCATAATAAATAAGTTCCTGAGTACTTCATTGATTAAATTCGCATGTAATTTAGTTCCGAGCATGAAAATGTCGAGAACGGCAATAGCATTTCTTTTTATTTAAATAATTTATGTAACATGGTTTTCGTAAGCTTCGTAAAATTAATTGATTAAATTATTAAATACCAAATGTAACGATTATGACAATTATACGGTTGCTAGTTATTTTATTATTGTCTTCATCATTTGCATATTTTGATTGTGTGTGTATGCATCAATCAATTATATTTGCATATGTCAATATCTGTTGAAGAAAAAATATATAATTGTTATAATAACAATTATATATTTTTTCTTCAACAGATATTGACATATGCAAATATAATTGATTATTTGATATATTTTTTCTATATTCCTATTCTTTATTTATTTTTGATATATTTTTTCTTCACCAGAACAGGCATTCCTATTTAAACTGGTTGGCATTATGTCCTTGTAGCATAACGAACTTTTTTCATTTCTTTTGTAGTAATGTTTCAGCTTATAAGTCTGTTCCAAAAGTATCAGATGTAGATGTAATGGATCACAAGACGTACTTGTAGATGTCAATTGTAGTGCCACTTAAAATTGAATGCTTTGATTAGATTATTTGAATACTTAAACACTAATTATAAACTGAATATGTTCGGAAAATGTTACGTTAAATTTCATGGAATCATTTGCAACGCCTACGATTTAAATATAATATTAATGAAGGTTATAAATTGTAGCACAGCATAACTGTTAAAAACATATGATTTTCAGTTTTCACGCAGATTAAAACAAAATGCTATGTAATTAAATTCTAATTTCAAATCACCATGAAGATGTTGTTACTGACAATTGAGGTTAATTTTATAACCTCAATTTTTGTTGATAATTTTCACATCTTTAATAATGTTATTCAAACAACAATTATTGGAAAGGTGTTGAGATATAAAGTTGAGATATAAAGCTTATTCTCTTTCGTCAGTTTTTGCGTAAAAATAACCTAACGTAACCTTAACAGGGTTTTTATTACACTTACATTGGATAACATCGAAAGCTCAAAATCAAAATATTTTATTTCACATAAACCTACATGGGCACATATCAAACGTATTTTTTTAAATGTTGTAATTGAAAAACTATTTAGAAGAATAGCGTTACTGATCATTACGGACTAATTAATCACGAAACATTTTCATATTTTATTGATATTTTTTATAAAATACGATTGACCTTCTTTGTCCTTCAAATTACGTCAGCTTTGGCCGTACAGTTTTGTATCGTTGCCCCAGAAAATAAAAAATAAGCGGCAAGTATTATCTACAATCTGTCAAGTGTCAAATTATAAATGTCAAAAATATAAACATAATTATTTACTTATGTATAAAGTTTTTACAAATTCCTGCAACTTGCCTCATAATCTCGTATAAATCTCATTACATTATCTCAACACTCGACAATATTTAATGTATTGGAAGAGGTATAGAATACAGGAAGTGCTGTGTTCCAACTTGCAGCAATAATAGTAATTATAGCCCAAACAAAATTTCTGTTCTTATAAGAGAAGATTTGCGAGAAAAGTGCAGGTGTCGTAATGTAGGCGTGGAATATTGCAAGGTTTATAGACGTATTGTTAAAAATAAAAACCTAATTAAACCAAATGGCATGATGGCCATTACATTTGTAACAAATCTGAATTAATATCCTGTCCACAAAAGCTACTAATAAAGAGTTGAAATTAGAATTGTAGGTATGTAATGTGAAATAATGAGAAGATTATGTCAAAGAAGAAAAATTTATGTAAAAAAAAACATAAATATTTTTCGAACAAACATACCTCCGTCTTCTATCGAAGTATTAGCTCAATGTTCTGGTCAAAGGCTTCTCCCAAGCCCAAAGAACTTCACTGTTTTTCAGTCTCCATGTTATACCATGTTATTTACTTACCTGTCCGTGTGAACATATTTAATAACAAATTGCAAATGCTTGAACAAAGAAATATTTATTTTTAAACATCAATACTTATATTAAACAAAGAATATTGACAGCCATCATTAATTACACACTCGCTTTTAATTACCTAATTACTCAGTAGGTGTCTATAGGGCCAATGTCATGTGTTATTTTCATCTTAACTTACACAATGTTTTTGTAATACCTGACGATTATTTGACGATATTTTTAATGTTTTGTAGCGGTATCTACATCGCCACATGCGAGCTACATGTCACAATGACGTCACGCAAGATCCTGCATCTCGCAAGCAGAGTTTACCGCGCAACTAGCATATATACAACATCCCGACATCAAAACGTCGGGCAGTTGCCCACCAGACACAACACCCGTCTGGTCGGAGGATCCTCCCTTTTCAATAGAGTGAACTTTACACCCTGTTCCTCATACCTCTATAGTTTTGTCAAAGAAATGTTTAGTTTTTGTAGAGAATAGAAAAGACCCGAAGTTACCGACATGCAAACTGAAGTGGAAGAAGGCTGATCATGTTTGTCGAAGGACCGATGGCCGGTGGAGCAGACGAGTAATTGAGTTGAGACCGCGTATCGGCAACCGTAGTGTGGGACGCCCCTCAGCTAGATGGACCGACGAAAAAGGTGGCTGGGATAGTCTGGATGCACAAGGCGGAGGACAGGGTGTTGTGGCACAGCCTGGGAGAGGCCATGTCCAGCAGTGACCTGACATCTGACCAAGATTATTTCAGGATTTTTTATACCTGTTGACATTGATGAATTTTTATAAATATATTGACATGAATATTTACTTTGTAAAATAGTATATTATTTTAATTATTGTGAATGTAAAGACTATGTAGATCATTGTTTTATTTTTTTCTTTCTTGATTAGTTTTAATCATAGTCTGGCAGTTTGAGTAATTTATGCGGCCTACCCAAATGTCCTTTCTTTGGTATTGTTCGTCGAATCGTTGAGCTCCTTAAGTTTTGAGTTGAGCTGCACGATTACTGACAAATGCGTGCACTGACTGGACAGGTCCACTCATTCTGTGTGGTATTTTTTTCCTCAAAAGACCATTTCAGACTCAAATCTACATGGTCTTCACATGATCTGACCAAGGTTATGTCTGGACTTTAAAAGAGACTGTGACCTCTGAGTGTGTTTCGGCCTTTCTTCTCAGAGTAGTCAGATAGGAAACGCCGACCTCATCTAGTTTTAAAATATGATTGACGTGTAAAAGTGTTTGTACAAACCTACTTACAGAAATAAAATCATTTATCATTTGTCATAGTGGGTACGAGGAGCGATAGGCTGAGTTGATTGATTGAGACGGCGTACTAAGTACTAACTTACCTACTGATTGTGAAATGTTTTGTCATGAAATGTAACTAAAGAATGACCAAAATGGCACTACTTTTGTTAAAATAAAATAAAGTTAAAGGTAAGTAGGTTTAAAATGTTGGCCAATGAGGTAATTAGGTTTTTTCATCAAAAATTATCCTCATAATAGTTTGACCTGACTGTTTCTTTTCATGTTAAGCCGGAACATAAGACCATTATTAGTTATTATTTTTTTGCAAATATTTTTAAAAAATATTGGAGCGTGAGAAAAAGTCGCACAAACAAATTGACATTGGATTCAATTGGGTTGATAACTTGATATTGGCAAAAAAATTCTGATCAGCTCTCAATTACTTAAATAATAGTTTTGAAATCTCACAAAATAACTTAATAATTATTCACTTCTAATTTCGTCCTGGTGATTATTTCAAATGATTCATTTTGTGAGTGACACACTAGAGTTATTAATTTTTATTTTTAAACGCTGTAGCTTACGCTCTTCATCCATTAAATTACCTTAAAAATTTGACCATTTGATGGCCAACAAGATTAGAGCCCAAATGACTGAGTGAAATATATTTAACTTGACCAAAACCTTGTCCTACTTATCATTGACCACACATTACTTGATAGTAATTCAATAAATTACATTTTTGATTGGAAGTCTTCGTAATAATAGAGTGCAGTAAGTAATGATACTTTTTGATAATGTTCAGATAATGAGATATGTATTTTTTTAACTTTTGGGTTTATTGTACCTTCGAATACACGTCGCTGTGTCTGCGCGTCGGTGGTACTGGTGGTTGAACTGGGCTAGCGCAGTACGGAGTTTCAATGGAATGAGAGGCTTATACTGGCATTGTTACCACAGACGTGCGGCTGCCTGTACTATGTATCTTATTTCTATTCATGGACGGTTTCTTTGCCAAAAGTTCGAGTAAAGGTGTTCACCAGCATTAAGTCCCGACTTCCTGAGTCGAGCTGCACGATTACTGACAAATGCGTGCACTGACTGGACAGGTCCACTCAATCTGTGTGGTTATTTCCTCAAAAGACCATTTCAGATACCAATCTACATGGTCTTCACATGATCTGACCAAGATTATGTCTGGAATTTAAAAGAGCCTGTAACCTCTGAGTTTATTTTGGCCTTTCTTCTCAGAGTTGTCAGATAGGAAACGCCGACCTCATCTAGTTTAGAAAATATGATTGACGTGTAAAAGTGTTTGTACAAATCTACTTACAGAAATAAAATCATTTATCATTTATAATAAAAATAACATAACAATAACGCCTGTAATGCTTGAAGAGTTAGGCAGGGGTGTACCTATAGTACAACCACATTTCGCCAATTATGTATTTCGCATCGTCAAACGGGGTGAATAGGGATGCAGGGGTGAATCGAGACGAAACTTTAAAAGGAATTTTAACATTGAAATAATATAGTTTGTTGCCAAAAAGGACTCTAATTTGTTTACTGTATTATTATAATTAACGATTAAGTGCCCTTGTGTTAACAAACTATATTATTTCAATGTTAAAATCCCTTTTAAAGTTTCGTTCCGATTCACCCCTGCATCCCTATTCACTCCGATTGACGGTACTAAAATTACGACAATACAACTTGCATTGCGGTATTTTTGCGGAACTAAACTTTTTAATGACCATTACGCCAAAAATGAACGCCATTGGTTCAAAGACATGCCAGTTTCTTCACGATGTTTTCCATCACCGTTTTTTAGAACAGTGGTGATGAAATTAAATACACTAAGTAAAGTGCCTGCCTGGTTTCGAATTTACGACTTACAACTCGTAAGTCGCGGATGATACTACTGGGCCACCGATAACCATAATGTTTGACTTAATATAGGTAAACTGTGATTATTCGCTCCTGCCTCTTATTCGCGATCTCCTGACTTTGATTATATAACAACTTAATGATCTCCTAAAACAGGGCTTCCTCTCTCCTACCCTTTTGCTGTGCCCTACAGGGTTCATAATGATCTCAATTATATTAGTTACCACCTTTTTTTGGGTGGGATATCATCAAATGACCTCTCCCGCTCTGGGCGGAGCGGATGGCGTGTCAGACTCTTACTGACTAAAACCCACCTGTGTTCCTTCAGTTGCCTGCGCCAGGGCCACGGTAACACTTTCGAACAATCCGCAGCCCCGGCAGGCATTGGTCCTATCGGACCCCGTCAATTGTGCTGACATCTCTTTGAGGCGCGCGTGGAACACGACGCGCCGTCGATCCGGGCCTGGTCCTTACCGGACGGCGAGCTGCCCATTCGCGCCTACGGTGGCCGGGAGTCGGCAATCGACTCCCGACGCCCAGGGTGTCTCCTTCTGCGTCGACTAGGGGCGCGAGGGCGCACTGATTACCTCTCCCTCTCGCGCTCCGCCTCCTCCTTCGCGAGCATTACTGCTTCGCAGAAGGAGGTGACGGCTTCCCATTCACTCTCGCTTCGTACCATGGCCTGAACCAGGGCCGGACGCGAGAGGTCGCCGCCGTCGATCGCCGCCACCGGGACACGGCGGTGCTCCGCCCAAGCCGGGCAGACCTCCACCGTATGCTCCACCGTGTCCTCCGGTCGATCCACACAATGATAACACCCGGGCGTTTCCTCCCGCCTTATCCGAAACAGGAACCTCCCGAAACAGCCATGTCCGGTGAGGACCTGCGTCAGGCGGAAGGTGAGGACGCCGTGCCGCCTCTCAAGCCACTCCTCAAAGAGGAGTCTTACCGCCGCAATTGTGGCGTTTGTGTAGTTACCACCTAAGAACACATTATGGTAAAGCAATAAAGATATTGAGTATTGAGTATTATACTGTGTTAAGTTTGGAACAGCCGAATTTTTTTATGTTACATACATACGTGTTAGGGAAGGAAATGACTTCTTATATAATTTATTTATTTTAATACGCGCTTGACCTGGTTATGTCTTAAGGTCAAGTTTTGCAAAAGTGGTTGTCACATTGGTCATTATCATTTATTGTAATTAAATGGAAGCTAGCATCGTATAGTAGAATTTATTTATTCATGGGCTAACAGTATACATTTCAGTTTTCTAGATAGCTTTTTTATTTTTATTTGCGTTCCAATATGTTTTTTATTACAGTCAGGAAAAATTTAAAGCTGAGGAAACACTCCTTTTTGTCAAGCTATTTAATATAGACTATACTTGATACTTTATACATATTCTAGGACAGTTAATTTCAATCACAGATGTTCAGTGATACAGGATTTTAGTAACTAATTATTTTCGATTCCTGTCTCGATACATAAATAATTTTAGATGAAATCTGCACTTTGCTAGCGACTTCATCAGTCCTATATTCTCTATTACGTAGGAAAAAAAAAATTCTTAACATCCGGAATACGAATAATTGTTATTCCTTGTCTACATTACAAAGAAACCTCTGTGCAAAAACCTTTCTATTTCTCAAAGTTTGGGCTGGCCATTGATGATTCATTCAGTGAGTCAGTCAGGAATTTTCTTTTATATTTACAGTATTGATTAAAGTCTGAGCGGGTACAGACACGGGTTACAGCTACTGTGTTTGGTTAACTCATAGAGAAATTACATCTTGTCTCACGTAATTGAATAACATAGGAACTGAACGGTTTTCCGGTCATTAGCTAAACCAGTTGGCACATGGCAATGAAAGAGAAACATTGCAATTTAGAAAATTGTATATCGTACGCAGCTTCCTAGAGAACTCATTATTTCTGATGTAAGTTAATTAGGGGGCGGCGACCGCTCGCGACGCCTCTAAAACGCCTGCGTCGTTCGCGGCGCTCTCAAAGACCATACGCCCGGGTTACACGTACAGTTTAGATGAATTGTATGAGTAGAACAACCACGTTATTGCTAAATATTTTCTTTTCTATTATTAAGTGGTTGCCCAGGCCAAATTTAAGCGGACCCCGCGCGGGACGTGAGATGAAATTCACTTGCTCTAATTGTGACCAATAACTTGTATGGAGGTCTTAAAACTGGCGAAAATGGTCGCCGGACTTCCTTCTCATTAAAACAACAGCGGGCCTACTGTTTAAATCCGTCAACGAAGAAACGGGCCCGTCCGAAAGTAGTGTTGATACTTAGAAGTGAATCCTACTCCCGATTTGTTATCTTTTTCGGACGGGCAAAAACACATCGGAAGTAAGGAAGTCGGTTTATCATTCATTTTTAGTTCGGGCGCCGGACTAATCTTATGTCCGTAAGTGATATGGAGTGTGATAACGCCCGTAACTCCAGGTGAAACTACGGACTGTGTTTTAAGGGAGTAGTGCCCCCTGGTCACGCGCAGTCGCGTCGCGATTCCCGGTCGGGGTTCGCCTCAATGTTTCCAGATATTTATACGATTTTGCTTCTTAAGAGGGCGCACAACGGTCCACTAGCGCCACTCCTTTATAAATATATTATCTCGTGATTGAGAAAAAATTATGAATAACGCCTTGTAAGGACCCTCGGTAAGTGTGTCTAGAATTTCCTAATACCTTTTATAAAGTTTCATATTGAGACACGCAGCAACAAAGTACGATCTAGAGGAATGTGCCCGCCTTTCGTTTGTTGTTTGTGTGAGTGGCGCTAGTGGATCGTTGTGCGCCCTCTTAAGAAAATTTCTTTCGTCTGTTTCCCTATAGGTAATTTTCTTGTTATAAGTTATTCTTAAACGAATGGCTTTCCACTTAAATACACACGCACTTAAATACATAGGAAAAGATCTAAACTGAAGATTTTCCATACACAATGGGCAAGTATGTCCACACGATTAATCTTAAAAAAAAAAAAACATTGCTTTAAAAGCAGTGTTTTCCCCACTAATTTGTATGCGGCTGCATTTGGGTGTCTACAGCTGAGTTCACGCATGAATAATAATTAATTGATATTGCCTTATTAGCCGTGCTTCTACTAGTCACGAGTCCCTTCCATTGCTACTTACCGTACTCAAAAGATAAGATCAAAATTGTATTAAAAGGAGAAACCTTAGACAATAAAAATAAAATAAAAATATTATAAATGTGGAAGTAACTCCGTCTGTCTGTTTGTTACCGTTTCACGCTTGAACTACTAAACCAATCGTTATGAAATTTGACCGATAGGTAACTAGTTTGGAACCTGGAGAAGGACATAGGATACTTTACATCCTGAAGGTTTTTATAAAAAAAATGATGAACTACAAAACACACAGACGAGGTCGCGGGCAACAGCTAGTAGATATACGTAATAGTATCGATATAAATGCAGTCCCGCTACAGCTAACTGCTAGACATAAACTTCAAATCTTCTAGCAAACTTTCATCTCCTGCATTTTTAAAATCCATAATATTATGCAATTTTATGTATAAACTTATTTCGTCAATAGCGCCATTGTCACATACAAAGCCAACCTTTTAATAACAATAATGGACAAATCATACATGTACCTAATATTTCAGCATTTTCAAACGATTCTTAACTACTTAAGCTTATATTACCTCAGCACTACGAAACTTAGAACTCTCTTACAAAACAGCAACCTTCGTAAGTTGACACATTATGAATTCTATTGATCATTAGCATTGGTCAATGCGTTGTGAAAGTTTTTTTTTGTAACTTCATACGGCTTATGAGATGCTAATTTATATACTTATGTACTTATTGATAAGAATGGTATAAGAGCTATTGAATTGTCTATTACATTGGACTTAAACATAATTAGCGAAATGTGGGTGTACTATTAATACACCTCTGCCTAACCCTTTAGGGAAAAACAGGCGTGATTTTATGTATGAATAGGGCTTATTTGGAGATTTAAAGTTTGACATTTTGTTAGATTTACGCCCAAGATGCTTAAACAACACTTTGTAGATTAGTAAGTCATGTCAAGTTACTGAGTAAGTGAAGTTAGACAGTAACTGAATTATTAATTGGCATGTGAGGTAGCGCTGACGTCTGACCTGCGACCGAGTTGATCCTGTCTGATTTGACTTTAACATCTTGTTAATTCTTTACCAATACCACACCGGTTATTTCTAACTTTTCCTCAACACTAACTTCAAGATTTAAAAAATCTCATATAAGCAGTTTTTATACTTGAAATCGTCAATTTTATAACAAGATATAATGTCTCTTTAGAAAGTTCCATAGTTATTTCAATGTATTGAGGTCTATTTAAGATGTATATTTTTTTACCCTGTTTTGTTCCACAGCTGGACAAAGGTCTTCTTCATAGCTTTCCATTGTTCTTTCTGCGTTGCTTTAAGTGATAATTAATGTATTACCTACTAGCTTTACCCGGCCCGGCTTCGCACAGGTAGCACTAAGTATCTAACACCTACCCTACCTACCCTACCTACCCTTCCCACCTACCCTACCTACCCTACCTACCTACCCTACCTAGTTACCTAGTCTACCTAGCTGACCCGTCAGGAATGGCTTTAATTTTGACAGTTCAACAACAAGCATTGCGTTATTTACGTTGTTGAGCAGACAAATTTTTCGAACATATATGATGGAGCAGTGGGTCAGTAGTAGGCTTCCAAATGATTCAGATCGTGATTGATAGTGTGTTACGCAAATAGGATGCTGTACTATTTTTTCCTCGTAGCACTAAAAACTGATAGCAGTTTTAAAAGTAAAAGAAGTTTCTTGTCAATTTATGAACTAAACCAGATATAACAGTGAGAAAATACAGAGTTTTAGTTTTTAAGTTGAAAGTAAATTATATTTAAAAAAGATACCGATTATGGATTTATCATTTAAAGGCATGTAATAAATCTTCACAACTTGCACACTATTTCAAAGCAATTAATTAGATCTGCCACTTTTTAAAATTAACGGTATACGAGTTCTTTAACCATTTCTTATCTGTTAGAATAAACTGTATCTGTGTCCCACACACACTCATTTGCGAGCAATATAAAAAATAAAAAAAAATATGTACAACAATATGTATATAATATGTACCTACTATAAAGCTTCTATTTACTGGGTACGTCTTTCAAAGACTTGAATGTGCCCTGGCGGCTGAGAGTATGTCATGCTCACTCAAATGTCTCGCTGGTGGTGGCGTGTGTGTTGGATCATTAAGTTCTCTTCAAAATGGTTGAGCTGAATGGTGCAGATCCGTAAGTCATGTTCGTGAACGGGCGCCATCATTAGGGACTGGTCACGGCTTATTATATATTTTTTTCTTTTTTCTTTTTTATTACTGGCGCTTGTAACGTGCTTGCCTTTCTACATCGTTCTCACATGTATAATTTCAACATGTACGATGTTACTAATTTTTTGTAACAATATTTTGTTTTAAAAGAGTATCCGTGGAGTTTCATGCCCATTCTTCTCCATTGGTAGCTACTACGCTTTGGAATGGGCAACTAGCTTCATATTTCTGACTGACTGAATCAGCCTATAATGTTCCCACTGCTGGGACACAGGCCTCCTCTCTGGGAGAGGGAATGGGCCATAATTCACCACGCAGGCCCAGTGCGGGTTGATGGATGTCACATGTCTTCGATTATTTTTTCTTCTCATTGCCCGACCTTTCGACAATTCAAAAGTGCCCGTAATTGGTTTATTTGAAATAAATGCTTTGAGTTTGAGCCCCAAAATGTTTTAAATAACTTTGAAAGTAGTCGTATGATTAATGCTTACGATTACGTAAATTAGAGTTATTTTTAAGTTTTGAATACGTGTGTTTGTGTGTACCTACAAAATATGTTAAGGTCTTGGTTGAGTCGAAAACAAGTTAATACCCTTATTCAGTCGACCGCACGTTGGTGGTCACTCTTTGACCTTGAATTGGCTCGGCGTACCACGGAGTTTCAATAAAATAAGAATTAATAAGAAGCTTGCTTATATTGGTTGAGGTCACTACTGGCGTACTGTACCAACGCATATGAATTTCACTAAAGAAAGCTAATTTGAATCGATTCAAAGACATACCGGGCAGTGGTGGGCCAATAATGGCCCCAACTTACGAGTTGTAGATCATGGGTTCGAAACCAGGCAGGCGCTTTACTTTGTGTAAACTATTTCATCACCACTGCTCTCAAAACGGTGAAGGAAAACATCGTGAGGAAACCGGCATGGCCTAGAACCAAAAAATCGAAGTCATGTGACATCTACCAACCCGCATTGGGCCCGCATGGTACTTTACAGCCCACTCCCTCTCGAAGAGAGGAGGTCTGTGTCCTATTAGTGGGTACATGATAGGCTGATTATGGAAAGACATACAAATATGTAATTATTTCTAAAAATAAACCAAGACTTTTACAACACCGTAGCTGATAATAGTAATTTATTTAATATGCTAATCTAGCCATTCTAGACCACAAATTTGTATCGAATATTTAAATTACGAGCTTCATTTCGCAACGTATTTTATTTAGGTACAATCATAAACACAAGTTCACATTCAGTGTGAAAAGTGAATGGAATTGTGTGAAGGGTTCTGTATAATCATTAGTTTTTGAGGGCCATGTGTGCTACCGTAGACCTCGAAGATCCTTATGTGCAGACTGCTACATGGCCATCTCTCTCTCTAGCTAGCCTTATCGTATTTCATTTAAGGTCGGCTCTCCTCGTCATTCTTCGTCAGACGTGTTGTTACTGAGTCTTCGAAACGTCAATTTGTGCTGCCTTCAGGTCATTGTTGACGACGGACGTTTGCATCCATCTTAAGGTTTTTTTGAATATCAATCGCACTCCTATTGTTTTTTCCTGGTGGTTAGGTAATTTTGGTACAGGAGTTATTAGTCTGAATAGTAAAAATATCTGGAAAAATATTATACAACTATAAGCAAAGCTGAGGGACTATGGGCCGTAATGGCAACGTAATTTGGATTCGATTCCGCAATCCATTGCTACAGAGAGGATACAAAAATTCCCATAATGTTGAATTTAAACGTCTTTTACGATAACCATAGAAAGTGCATAATTTCCAAAGCCACTTAGCCAAAACTTAACGGACAGACCAGCCAATCTAATTCTGTAAAAATCTGACCGTGAAAACTTAGGTGATGTGAGCTTCAAGTGAGCTCTCAACAGTGTTAATGAGGGCTTTCGCGTTTGAGTTCGCCTCTAGAGGCGCTAGTGTAGAGTAAGGTCTCTAATTCTGTCAAATGTACTAAACGTTCACTGTTTGCGGGATGTTTTTCATGGATTTTAACTAATGATTTATATTTGTTGTATGGTTGTGCCATTCCTGATTAATTATGACTTAAGATTTTAAGTAAAAAGTTAGGATCTAATTTGGTAGCACTTAAGGAAGAATAATATTTGTCTGCTTCATGCTTGCCAATTTTAGGAACATTATAATCTAAATATTCATTTGAAGTTTTGAAATGTAATAAAATAAACATATTATGAAATTATGGGAACTTAAACATATCCAAAACATCAAATAAAAGTACTGACAGGACCTTACTCACCAGTGGCGCCAACTGGTGAGCACAAAAACGATAGCTCCCATTACTAGCATCAGATGGA
Organism: Dryobotodes eremita; assembly: GCA_917490735.1. Classification (NCBI taxonomy): domain Eukaryota; kingdom Metazoa; phylum Arthropoda; class Insecta; order Lepidoptera; family Noctuidae; genus Dryobotodes; species Dryobotodes eremita. Next base: position 16,953,130 of record OU823265.1, on the reverse strand, counting down.
ATGACAGTTCACTTCACCATAACACGTTAACATTACATGACCTATCGATGGTGCATTTTGAGTCTCATTTCGTACGTGCATGCCCCTCCATCCATGGGGCACGACTCCAGACAAGTTTATAGTTTTTTAAATGTATACACGTGGGAGATTATTCGTTTTTATCGACATACATGTATGAGCATTGAATTAAATAGATAAAAAGTTAGAAAACCGTATGATTTTTTTTATTACGGTGACCTATATTCTATCATCAACTTAAAACCTATCGCAACTTAAAATCTTCATTTTGCGATATACGTAAGCGTAATTAATACCTATAACCCTAGCTACACAGGAAACGTGTTAAGATTTCACTGTGAGAGTTTTACAGAATATATCGGGTTTCAATAAAATGTTCATATTTACGGAATGCCAATTTCTATTGCACATCACTAACACGTACGGTCAACATTGGAAAGTCAATGTCAAACATATTACCATACACAGAACATTTTGCTGGCATATTTGTTCAACCTGATATGTGATTGTGAAAGTTTCTCAAAATGGTGAGAATTTAAGATGTCATACAAGTGCAAATTGAATCAAGGTTGACGAAGTGCGAATGTGCTATGATGATTTTTGACACTTTTGTAATTGACTGTACTTGTGAGTTAAACATTTAGTGCCTGATTTTATGTGAGGTGTGACAAAATTACCAAATAGCATTTGTAAAAGTTTTCAAAAAGGCATGTAAGTGCGAATTGATTACAGGTTGACGAAGTGCAATGATGTTTTTTTTGGTCACTTCTTTTACAGACTGTACTAATTTGTTGCTGGTTTTACGTACAGTTTACAATTTACTTACATCTTAGAAGTACTCTTTATATTATTATTTATTTATTTATCCATCTTACATCATTCTATCATTACAAGTTCACATATCTTCATGCAGTTTATCTGGTGTTCTGTGAAATGACTGTATGAATTTTGTCTAATTTTCTTGAATGTATTTAATGTAATTTTATTTTATTTATTTGGGTCAAAAAACAGTATACATTACAGCATTTACAAAAAGTACTTATCTTACAAAAAAGATATAAATAAATATTACCTACTTACTACATGCATACCGCTATTTTCTTTGCTATATTAGCATATTCAGCCAATAACGTTCCCAGTGCTGGGACTCAGGCCTCCTCTCGGTGAGAGGGAGAGGGCCGAAATCTACCACGCGGGCCCAATGCGGGTTGTTAGATGTCACATGTCTTGGAAGTTTTGGTTCTAGGACATGCCGGTTTCCTCACGATGTTTTCCTTCACCGTTGTGAGAGCAGTGGTGATGAAATTATTTCACAAAGTGCCTGTCTGGGTTCGAACCCACGACCTACAACTCGTAAGTCGGGGCCGATACCACTGGGCCACCACTGCTCTTTGCGACGTATAGGGTATTAATAATATACGTGTTGTTATACAGACTATTCAGAACATAAGGAGCTCAACGATTTGAGTCCTAATTGTTCTGAATTGAGCTGCACGATTACTGACAAATGCGTGCACTGACTGGACAGGTCCACTCAATCTGTGTGCTTTTTTGCTCAAAAGACCATTTTAGACACAAACCTACATGGTTTTCACATGATCAGACTAAGATTATGTCTGGACTTTAAAAGGGACTGGGACCTCTGAGTTTGTTTCGATCTTTTTTCTCAGAGTAGTCAGATATGCAACGCCGACCTCATCTATATGATTGACGTGTAAAAGTGTTTGTACAAACCAACATACATAAATAAAATCATTTATCAATTATGTATTTTAAATATTGTATAATTCACCCAATCTTAGCGGAACGGAAACCTAAAAAATTCATTGAAATACTTTTTGTCCATCCATAAGTCATACTCGTAAATTAATTTTACAAGTTTGGACAGGTCGACTTAATCTGTGTGGTTCTTTCCTCAAAAGACCATATCAGACACCGATCTACATGATCTTCAAACATTATTACCGAATTTATATATACACATTGACATTGATAAATTTTATATATACAATGACATGAGTATTTACTTGTAAAGTATTATATTATTTTAATTTTGTGAATGTGAAGACTATGTGGGTAATTGCTTTTTTTTTTTCTAATTTAATTTTAATTATGATCTGGCAGTTTGAGTAATTTATGCGGCCTACCCAAATGTCCTTTCTTTGGTATTGTTCGTCGAATCGTTGAGCTCCTTAAGTCCTGACTTCCTGAGTCGAGCTGCACGATTACTGACAAATGCGTGCACTGACTGGACAGGTCCACTCAAACTGTGTGGTTCTTTCCTCAAAAGACCATTTCAGATACCAATCTGCATGGTCTTCGCATGACCTGACCAAGATTATGTCTGGACTTTAAAAGAGACTGTGACCTCTGAGTTTGTTTCGGCCTTTCTTCTCAGAGTAGTCAGATAGGAAACGCCGACCTCATCTAGTTTAAAAAACATGATTGACGTGTAAAAGTGTTTGTACAAACCTACTTACAGAAATAAAATCATTTATCATTTATCATTTATCAAGCGTAATTATTTCATAATTTCTATAAAATTAAATGAAGTTAGTATTAAAAATAAGACACTATTAATACACAATTATCGATTTATTAATGAGCAGATGAAGGTATTTTAAAAGTTATACACTTTAAGTATTATTGAGCAAATAATTCAACTTTAACTTTCAGCAAAACATTTATAGTCAAACAAAACCTTTTAGAAAAGTCAATTGAGGGATCAAACTAATTAGTTAAATCAACCGTCAGATTAAACAAATAAATAATAATAATCTGTTCCAATAATGGAGCTAAAACATGTGTCCCGTCGTACGGTCCAAGAGAAAAGAGAGCGGGTCACCGGGCGCGCCGAGCGAGCCGGTCTCCTCCCCACCACGAGCAGCGGTCGTCCGAAGTTAACGTCACTGCTAGCTAGGCGGCGCTTGTAGTTCCGGTCGGCAACAGATGGCGCTCGTTCCACGAAGTTGCCAACACGGCCATTCTGCAAGGCGCATGTCCCAGGCGCCCCACGAGTCTAGGTAAAACACTGTAACAAAAACAACATCAGAACTAGTTTTCTAAATCTGCAAGTATGGCCCACAACCCATAATACGCTTTTGAACCATCAGCAAATGCCTACTCTATTACTGCTAGGTCAACCGTACTTAAAGGGACTATGCCACACTTAAGAGTCCTGGTTTTCCTAGAGCTTACCACTTGGAATCACTTGCATTTAAAGAGCTTTTCGCTACACTTAAATGTGCCAAGTTGTTTTCCAAGCTTTATTCACATTTGCTGGTGTTTCTATCCTGGCGAGGATTATGGTACAAGTGTTTTATCTAGTCTCGCGAGTAAAATATAAGCAATACTATATGTGAGACTGTGTAGCCACTTCATTTTATTTACAATAAAATTATAAAGCTAAAATTAATGATTCACTGCAGCCAGGAAAGTGCAATACATACCTTTAAAACTACGACTTGCCAACACGGACCTAATTGTGAATAGCTTACTCCAATTTCCAGTCATCGATTTGTATCCAACACTTCATATTTTCAGCAGCTGCCACGCCATTGTACGGTTTACTGCTTCTTTCAGAACCCCTCAGGTCTGTTACCTCATATCTGTCATTACCCAGAACTTTTTTTACTCGAAACGGGCCTTTGAACATGGGCAGAAGTTTTCTGCTTCGACCATCGTTGCTTTGACTCTGTATTCTGATTAATACCAAATCACCTTCTTCGTAAATCTTAGCTTTTGACCGAGTTTTATCAAACCTTTGCTTTTGTGATATTGCACTGGTTTTAATATTTTTATCTACCTTTGCTCGCAACTCCGTTACGTCCACTAGCGATTCATCATCAAGCTCTGGCTCTACATTGTCATTATCAACGCGCAAACGATATCCTAATAAAACCTCGCTAGGAACGGCATTAATAGTTTTATGGATTGTACTGTTTAAACTTTGCTGTACTATTTTAACATATTGATCCCACCTATCTTCAGTAGTATCTGCCCCAATAGTTTTTAATGATTCTAGTATTGTTTTATTAAATCTCTCTACCTGTCCATTTGAGCGAGGCATACCCGTTGCCACAATATGCGCGCGGATATTTTTGCTCTTACAATATTCTTTGTACATGTTGGAAGTAAAGCATGACCCTGAATCGGAAATAATTCGTTTTGGATTACCGAAAGTTTTAGTTATATTATCTAATTCGTTTATAAGATCGGATGTTTTTGTAGACTTTACTGCGCAGATAAACACAAACTTAGTGAATGCATCTACTAAAACTAGTAAGTATATATTTCCGTTTCGTGTTTCAACGAACGGACCTAAGTGGTCCGCGTGCAAAGTGTGAAAAGGCTGCGCGTATTTTGGCAACGGGTATAACTCTCCTTCCTTAGCACCACCCTTATTTTTATAGTAAATACAATTCAAACAGTTTTTAATGTATTTTTTTATTATGTGACGCATACGAGAAAACCAATATTTGTGCCCTATTCTTTCAACCGTTTTATCGACAGAAAAATGGCCCACGTTATCATGGTTGTATCTTATTATTTGCCATATACATCTCTTTGGTACAACCCATCGTCGCCCATGAGCTGTTCTTCTGTACACTTTTCCGCCTAACAGTTCATACGTGTCAAAAATGATTTTATTTTCATCTATTTCACCAGATTCTAAAACAGTTTTAATTTTCACAATGTCAGGGTCTTGCATCTGCACAGAAAGTAACCAGTCTCCTTCGGTTATTGATAATATTATTTCCCTTTCCGACCTCTCACCTGAGGGAACGGGATTGCGACTCAAGGCGTCCACATGTTGCATACGTGCACCTTCTCTATGCTTTATTTCGTACATGAACTCTTGAGTCGAAAGAACCCATCGTGCGATCCGGGGAATAATATTCTTTTTAGTCAACGCATATCTGACCGCATTACAATCCGTGATAATAGTGAAAGGTGAACCAATTAAATAAAGACGAAATTTCTGTAGTGAACTTACGATTGCTAGGAGTTCCAACTCAAATGAATGGTATTTCTTTTCGTCCTCAGTTGTCTGACGGCTATAGTAATATACAGGTTTTTCACCCTCATCAGCAACTTGAACGAGAATACCTGCAACGCCATCACGACTAGCGTCCGTATACAAAACGGTTTCTTTATTTGGATCAAAAATAGATAGTACACTATCTGATGTCAGTTTAGCTTTTAAAATTTGAAACGCTTGATCATGCAATGAACCCCAAGACCAAGAAGCGTCCTTTTTTAATAATTTAGTAAGAGGGGCAGAAATTATAGCGCAGTTTTTAATAAATTTGCGAAAATAATTAATTAGCCCCAAAAACTGTCGCAACTGATGCACAGTTTTCGGTACGGGAAATTTCTTAACGGCTTCCACTTTGGTTTCATTTGGCATTACACAATTTTGTTTTATTTTGTATCCGAGAAACTCTATTTCGGTTTTAATAAAATGACATTTTTTTAAATTTAGAGTTAAACCATTATTTTTAAATATTTCTAAAATGTTTTCCAAGAGCTTTAAATTTTCCTCAATAGTTTGTGTAATTAGATAAACGTCATCTAAATATACAATGACGTTTTCGAACCTTAAATTACCTAACACTTTATTCATCATATGTTGAAAACAAGATGGTGCATTAGCCAAACCAAATGGGAGCCGCAAAAATTCATAATGGCCATCTTCGGTAATGAATGCCGTTTTCTCTATGGACTGTGAGCTCATAATAATTTGGTAGTATCCACTTTTTAGATCAAGACTTGTAAAATATTTATAACCCTGTAGTCTATCTATAAGATCCTCGATTCGGGGCATTGGGTATTTGTCCTTTACTGTTATTTTATTCAATGCGCGGTAATCAATGCAGAGTCTTTTCTCGCCATTCTTTTTGTTCACAAGCAGAGCGGGACTCGCGTAAGGGGAGTTACTTTCTCGAATTATTTTATTATCCACTAATTCTTGTACCATATCTCGAATAATCTTTCTATCTGTATGAGAGGCTCGAAACGGTCTGCACTGCACCGGTCGTAAGTCTGTCAGTGTAATAACCATCTGGTGGTTATTCACTTTCCCTAACTCTTTTATGTCTGACGCGACACACTGTTTATATTGTCTAAATAAATAAATCAATTCATTTAAATGAGTGTCAGTATCGATATTAGTCTCATGAATAGCGTCACAAAGTTCACTAAGGGATTGCGCATAGTCAAACTTGAATGAATTACCTACACGTGAATATATCAGATCATTTCGCTCCGTTATGTTACGACCAATAAGTATATCACAACCTACTAAATCATCAATAACGTAAAAGTTCACACCAGTTAAAGACACACAATCAATTTTTAAATCTAAAGTGACGTTTCGAGTGACCGGTTTAGAATTATGTCTAGAAAATCCTTGTAACAAAACTGGCGAGGGTAGTACACTAGTCTGAAGCGAATATTTTTCCACCACCGATTCGGAAATCAGGGAACAACTGCTTCCCGTATCAATAAATGCCTCGTGGACAAAGTGATCAATGTTAACCATTTTTACAAATTTATTTCGCGGATCAGGGGTAAGGATCAATTTGGTTTCCTCAGTTTCTGGTTTAATTAATCCTGCACTTTGCTTAGTACGGCACACAGCCTCAACATGACCTTTTTTTTTACAAAAATTACATTTAATGAGATCACACTGATTCCTTTTATGATTTCCACCGCAACTGTAACATTTAATAGATTTCCGAATATGTGTTGAACCGACTTGATTACTTTCATGCGCACTACTAGAATTGGCGTTATTATTTGAAGAGGTAACGTTCGTGGACGGCTGGCTAAAATTATTCGTTTGATCCACCGTTTTATGTTGGTTTTCACGTGTACTACCCGAACTGGTTTGTTTTGAGTTTTTGCCTTTGTAGGTACGACCATGAAGGTAACTAGCTAAATCATGGCAAGATTTAAAATTACTCGCCTCAATAGATGCTCCTATATTGCTATCACCTATGCTCCCAACAATTATAGATATAATATCTTGCTCGGTAAAGTTTAAAGATAATCGGTCAACTTTACATTTAATGTCAAAATAAAATTCGTATAGCGATTGATTTTCTACCGGTTTTTTATTAATAATTTCTTTTAATAACTCAAACATATTGCGACGTATTTGAAAACTATTAGCTAGGCGCCGATTCCAATCACTCCATTTCCATGTAGGCCACTGACTATCAGTACGCAACAACGAGTCATACCAGACTTTGCCAGACCCTTTCAACTTATTAAGAGCTTGATAACGTATCGTTTCGTCGGTCCAGTCAAACGTTGCCGCATAGGATTGTATAATATTAAGCCATGCATTAATATCATCATTTAAGGGGTCAAACTCCGGTATTATATTATTTAAGGTACTCACAGCTTTGGTATCATTATGACGCGATACCTTTGACTTCCTTCTGGGCAGAGGTGAGGGCGTTCTGGAGCTTGTACTCGTCGTGCTACTTGACGACGATTGTACTTGCTTGCGATAACGCCTGCGTTTGCCCATGACACGTAGATCCCACTTCTGATATTAAAAATAAGACACTATTAATACACAATTATCGATTTATTAATGAGCAGATGAAGGTATTTTAAAAGTTATACACTTTAAGTATTATTGAGCAAATAATTCAACTTTAACTTTCAGCAAAACATTTATAGTCAAACAAAACCTTTTAGAAAAGTCAATTGAGGGATCAAACTAATTAGTTAAATCAACCGTCAGATTAAACAAATAAATAATAATAATCTGTTCCAATAATGGAGCTAAAACATGTGTCCCGTCGTACGGTCCAAGAGAAAAGAGAGCGGGTCACCGGGCGCGCCGAGCGAGCCGGTCTCCTCCCCACCACGAGCAGCGGTCGTCCGAAGTTAACGTCACTGCTAGCTAGGCGGCGCTTGTAGTTCCGGTCGGCAACAGATGGCGCTCGTTCCACGAAGTTGCCAACATTAGAATTACAATAAGTGTTCGTCACTGGGGGAAAGTATGACTCAACCACTGACTCATTACAGAACACAAATTACAACTTAGTACCTAACTTAGGAAATTGTATGTAATTAAGTAATTAATTAAGACAAATTAGCTATACGTTGAATGACTGTGAATCACAAAAATATTTTAGTTTTATTATTTTTTGTTGGTGATTCACAAAATACCTACTTATATTGTTAAGGCTCCTACAAACAGGCGTAACACGCGACGCGACACAAAGGCACCTGTCGCGCTACGAATGGTGCCTTAGTGTCGCGTGCGATTCGCTTCTCGTGTCGCGCCTGATTGAAGGAGCCTTTACACAAAAACACATCGTGCTTATGTTTAAGTCCAAATGTTCTCATAATTATGAGATAATCTTCGTGTCACTAATGTTTCTGTTATTTTGTTGCAGGTATGGATCTGTTTACGAAAAATCTCACAAATATGACGGTAATTAGAACTAAACCCAGTTTCCGTAAGTCTGATCAAGTCTCCTGATCAGTAATTCAGTGAATCGGCTGTCCATTCTCATGTAAGGCATGTCCATTCGAGTCACAGTAAAGGATGATAGGTACCTCGTGCTCATGGCTAAATAATAATAGCTGCACGGGTCGATCGAAGGTTAAGCAACCCTTGCCGCGGTCGTTTCGTGGATGGGTGACCATCCATTACATACTGGGACCCCTCTGTGCCACGGAAAGCACTCTCCCGGCTGTCATTCGTAGATCTTTGACAGTCGTTACGGGTAGTCAAAAGTAACGGGTATCGTGCTGCCCAGTACCTACTTGGGTTGTGAAGTTCAAACAGGCAGTCACTTTATGTAAAATTCTGGTATTCAGCTGCATCCGGTTAGACTGGAAGCTGACCCCAACATAGTTGAGAAAAGCCTAGGCAAATTGATTGAAGTAAGTAACTAATACCAACTACCAAACACAATAACATCGATTAAAAAATATGTCAGTACGCTTTTAAGACACTAGGAAATAAGCTCAGGAAATAAGCCCTATGTTGGAGCTTATAGTTAAAGAAAAAAAAAAGAAGAAAATGAAAAGGTTTTTCCAGGCATTCTCTTAATCTATTTTTGACTAAATTCAGGGTTATCTGACATGCTTATGCCTTTTCAGTAAAAGTAGTTTCGTTCAATGACCTTCAATTGACGATAATATTTATATCTCGGTGCCCTCCATTATGCCGCTTATAAATTAGTTTCCGGAGTACAACATTTTTGCAACATTCGCCAATAACAAAAATGAAGAGAATTACTATCCTACTAATATTATAATATAATATAATATAATATAATCCTACTTATATATATATATATATATATATATATATATATAATATTATAAATGTGAAAGTGTGGATGTTTGTTACTCAATCACGCTAAAACGGCTGAACGGATTTGGATTAAATTTGACACATGGGTAGACTATGACCTGGATTAGAACATAGGATACTTTTTATCCCTATATTCCCACGGGATCGAGATTTCTGCGGGTGAAACCGCGGGGCGCAGCTAGTAAGTAATAAGTGTGGATGTTTGGATGTTTGTTACTCAATCACGCAAAAACGGCTGAACGGATTTGGATGAAATTTGGCACATAGGTAGACCATGACTTGGATTAAAACATAGGATACTTACTATCCCGATATTTCATCGGGATCGAGACTTATGCGGGTGAAACCGCGGGGCGCAGCTAGTAAAAACATAAAGAAAACGAAGGTTGATTTTCTAAAGATAACTTGGTTTAGACAGAGTAGGCCCGTTGTGCTAGCACAGCTTCTTTACAGTACAGCGCGCTATCCGCACTGCAGAATAATCGTGTGAACTTGTACATATATGATTCGGCAAACCACCGGCTGTATGGTATACGGCGATGGAACCGTGCCGTAGTGCCGCCATGTCTGTCAACAAGCTTCCATAGTGATCCATACAATTCTGACGACCGTGGTTACACACGGCGAATCAACGGTAGTTTTTCACGGCAATAAACGTGTGTGTACAACGGCACCCTAACTGCGTAACACACTATCAATCACAATCTGAATAATTTTGATGCCTATTGCTAATCCATTGCTTCATATGTTCGAAAAATTTGTCTGCTGAACAACGTATATAACTCAGTGAATGTTGTTGAACTGTCAAAATGAAAGCCATTCCTACTGTTAGTGTGTTATGCAATTACCCCGCAGGTCCTCGAAGATCTAGGCATACCTTTAAGAATGATTGTTTCATCATGTACCCTTGCTTCATTGGTCTAGTCGCTATTGTTGAGCATGAGATCCAGGGTTCGATTCAGTTAGGGCAAAGTGTTTTGGTTTTCCATGAGGAAATTCTCAGTAGCAGCCCGGAGTCTGGATTTTTTCCCGGTTGATGGCAACAGGCTTGACTCCTATTTTATGGGACTTAAAACATAACATGGCGAAACGTAGGGTGTACCTACTATAGGTATAATAATAAAATAATAATAATGAAAATGAAGAACAATAATAATAGAATAATTGAAGATACAGTCCTTTACTCCACAAATAATTTTTTGCTTCGTGTCATAGGTATTGGTCCGCTTATGCTCCTCTTAAAATATCCAATCACGGAACTAAGAACCATCAAAGCACGCCAATAAGAAACGTACCAGACGTACAACTTCAAGTTTTTTCCGTGTACCAGAGACCAGTTATTACAGGGAAATGTTGTAAGTTGTCACATGGCAGCAACTAGAGCGGGTGAGTGAAATTGTCTGTGAAATTACCTCTTTATCGATATCGACGCGATGTTTTTATCGATCATTGTCCGTGACTACTGTCAGGGTTCTTGTTTTTTTATGTATTCATGTTGGCGTTTTGGTGCGATACGTTTTGTAATATTATACATTGTGAGTAACGATTGCAGTATGAATAAGTAGATTGTTTTTCTTTTTGTGTGGAATCGCGGCCTTAGGCATAGTTTGCGAGCCAATACGTTTTGGTAGTCTATTCAAATCTAATATTATTTTATATTCTGCTCTCTTAATGGCACGAATGATATGAGAATATGTGCCATGGTAAAAATATTAGCAATGTAATAATTACTAGCTTCTGCACGCAACTTGGTCTGCGTGATTTTTATGGTTCCCCCGACCCACCCCGTCGCATCGCATCGCCTGCCCGCTCTATTACTTCGTTTTCGCTTAGCGTTCTTTCTGACTTTTTTCCTTTTTTCTCGGCTCCTCAAGGTCCTAGCGTAATGTTAAATAGCACATTGCCTTTCTGAAGATCTGGGCTTCCAAATGAAAAGAGAATTGTTGAAATCCGACTGGTAGTTCCAGAGATTACCCTCTACATAGGTATAACTTTACAAACAAACAAATTTTGTCTCTTTATAATATTAGTAGGTACAAATGTAGTCACGTGGTAGAGGGACTTGATTGTCCAGACTGTTAAACTTATGCAACGAGAAATTTATTTTATTCTATTTAGCAATTTCTATAACAACAATTAATTCGAAAGCTCTTTTATAGTTTTTTTTTTTGCAATTTGGAAAACAATCTTTAAAACCACGCAACTTCTTAAATAAGATCTCTAAAATTTTATGTTTATTCATAAATAACTCAGGAAACCATCACATTACTATTAATAGAGAAACATTGTTTCTCTTACACATAAATAACACATCACTATAATGAATTATTCATCAAACTATTATTATTAATGTGAGATTCTTTTCATTCCCTCTACTTTCACCTATTTCACGAACAAAACGTTGAGTATGCTTGCATGTACGTATGTGCGTCTGTTCCCACGTGTCTGCTAACCGTATAAATGAATGATAGTTTAAAGACGCTACTCCTCAGCAGCCCACAGCTAAGCTATGCACGTTGCAGGTTCGCTTTGTATGAAAATGTAGGCGGGGTCGTCCCCTGCGACCCTCGGCCACGCTACGCACGAAATCATAATTAGTCTATAACGTTTCTACTGCTGGAACACACAGGCTTCCTCTTTGTGAGAGGGAGTCGGCCATAATCCACCACGCTGGCCCAGTGCGGGTTGATGGATGTCCCATGTCTTCGAATTTTTGGTTCATGGACATACCGGTTTCCTGGCGATATTTTCCTTCACCGTTTCGAGACCAGTGGTGATTAAATAAATTATACAAAGTAAAGTGCCTCCTTGGGTTCGAACTCACGACCTACGACACGTAAATCAGTGCGGTTACCACTGGGCACTGGCCACTGAGCTCTCTACGAACATTCGTGCGTGACTGGCAAACCAAGGAACCGCGTCGCTAACGTGGCAAATCTCTCCGTGCACATCCTACATAGCAGTGGACGATCGACTTAATAGTCGTATCAAATTCTTTCTTAACTGATGATGTTTGTTATCACCTATTGTAGTGGTTAACGGTTTAATATAGAGGTAAGAGAGGCGTGGTATTAGGTTGTCACGGGTCATTTGTTACTAGTTAATCATGATTGCTTCTCTCTCTAAAACTTTATTGTTGAGGCTGTAAGATGATTGTGTCTGATTGACGATTTGATTTTGAATGGAAGATGAGGAAGCATCTTCAAAATTTCACTTTTGTTTCAAGTTAGTGTAGCTATTATTTGTAAGTCCGGAAAACTACAACTGAGCAGTGGTGGCACAGTGGTACCGGCCGCGACTGACGAGTTGTAGGTTATGGGTTTGAACCCAAGTAGGCACTTTACTTTGTGTAAATTATTTCATCACAACTGCTCTCAAAACGGTGAAGGAAAACATTGCGAGGAAACCGGCATGTCCTAGAACCAAAAATTCGAAGACATGTGACATCTACCAACCCGCACTGGGCCCGCGTGATTGATTCCGGCCCACTCCCTCTCACCGAGAGGAGGCTTATGTCCCAGCAGTGGGAACATTATAGACTGATTATAAATAAGAATACTTGTGTAGTCAATTGAACTTGTAGAAGATTATAAAAACATGAGAGTAATGTTCTAAGAGTGGCACTTATACTTGGTGGAGATAAGAATCAGCTAGATACTAACAGAGCAGGACCGGTCGTGGTGGCAACCTCTGAGGGAGATAACAAATATTGAGAAGTTAAACTAAAAAATATTGAGTAGGTATCTAAACTGCTATTAAAAAGTCCAAATTTTAAAGATAATGTTTTGTTTTGATAATAAACAATTACCGCCGAGACAATTATTCGACATACGATCATTAAATGCTGGGAGATTCTTTCGGAAGTAACAAGGCATTTGTTACAAACAGTTCAAACAGTTATATAACCAAGAAACCCTTTTAAAGGTATATAATTTGAAGGCGTGCACTCGATGGCGCATGTCAGGTCATTCAAAGCCATAACATTGCCTATAAGGCAAAGTTCGCGAGATCAACAAAAGTGAAATGCTTGTTGCAGTCACGACGGGCTTGTCCCAACTAGGATAAGAGTTCAAGGGTCAAGCTACTATGACACATGGTTAGTCAAGATTTAAAATACTCTTTAATGATGGTGTCAAAGTCTTAATAACATGATTCACTGCATTATTATAAACATGTTGGTTGCTCATGGAAAAATAATAAGTCGTCGATCGTAGCTATAGTTACACTTGTCGAGGTCGGTTCGCAGATGGGTGACCATCTACATATAATATATCGAGACCCTTCCGGGTCTCGGGTACAACGTTAATCCGTTGGTCGTCATTCGTAGATCTTTGACAGTCGTAACGGGTAGTCAGAATCCCAAAAGTTCGATAGACAGATGCTCCATCTAAAATACAGGAATTCAGCTGCGTCCGGTTAGACCGGAAGCTGACCCTTACGTAGATGGAAAAAGGCTAGGCAGAGTTGATACTGTCAGATCGCTAAACAATGATAAAATGCTGTATAGTGATTATATCGAACTTATAATGACACTAAAGTTAGGTAAAGACAGAAATGAGAATGGATCAAGTTAAAATTCATAGTGTTGATGTAAAAGATTTTGATTGATACAGTATTGTGTAAAGATTTCAAGATGGGACTCATACATAGTAATTTGAAATGCATAATGTTGTTGACAGTTTAATTATGTTAATTAATTTCGAATTAACGAAATATTTCATTCATGACATTACTTCATACTCAGACTACATTCTGAATGTTTAATGTTTAAGCTATCTTGCTTAGAAAATATTCTTAGTAGCTTCGTTTTTATGAGCATGGCAATTTCGGTAATTTCTCGCTTTTTGCGGACTCCGAAGTGTATATTAATAATTGAGTATCTCCTCTTCATTAACTGTATAATATGATCGGTTTTCCTTTTATGGTAAACCAATTTAATATTTAGAACAGAGCTAATTGAAATTCGATCTGAGTGAAAACAAATCTAAATTATCTTCATTTACAACCAAAGTAGGCACATTAGGATTGGCAGGTACGTCATTATGCGCTTTCTGCTATTTTCCTTTAGGAATTAAAACAATTTCGAGATTTCTCTCAAATCAAATCAAAATATTTTACTTCATATAAACCTACATGGTCACTCATGGGTTCTATTAAACATATTATTATTATCATCGATAGTGTAGTGAAGGCCTATTCAATTAAATCTGTTTTCAATGCTCTTTCTGTTGTTATTTCGGTCAATCAATCACAACAGCTAGATCGACAGTAGCTTTCGTAAGCGAGGGTCAGTTTTATTGAGACAAGACTTTGAACTTACCTACTTACTTTTTTGATTTTTACATCGTCTACCAAAAATTTGCTGTCTCTCACAAAATTATTTTCAAATTCCAATATCGAAAATAATAATATACGTTATTTACATATATTAACTTACGTCTTCTTCCCATGGGGGTAGGCAGAAACCAAGGAACGCCACCTGCTCTCCTTTCATTGCGATCCTTTCATATTATCAGGCAAAATCATCATTATTTACCACTTTATACATATACTTGAATACCGTACTTTATGCGGCCTACTCGAATGTCCTTTCTTCGGTATTGTTTGTCGAGTAGTTGAGCTTCTTAAGTTCTTAGTTGAGCTACACGATTTCTAACAAATGCTTGCACTGACTGGATTGATCCACTCAAATCTGTGTGGTTCTTTCCTCTAAATACCATTTCAGATACTAATCTTAATGCCCCTCACATGATCTGGCTAATATTATGTCTGGACTTTAAATGAGTCTTTGAATATTGAGTTTGTTTCGCCATTTCTTCTCAGGGATAGTCAGATGGGAAAAGTCGACTCCATCTAGCAATTTTTGTTTTTCTTTATGTGACGTGTAAAAGTGATTCCGATATCCTATTAAAAGAATAAACAATTTCATATCAATACGTTTCATACTCCTTTTGCTTCGTTTACGTTCATACATCTGATCATTCACGCACGTCGCTTGCGAGTGCTACGCACCTGACCTTTCTAAAGAACATATCAATAAGGTCACTATAAATGTAATAAATCGTTATTCGTCGATTCGTTTATATCGTTTATTGTATACCTCTATTCTCTGGTTTAGTATACGTAGAGCTATTACACACTTAAATGCATTAATAAACACTAGATATTTGGAACAAACCATATTGAAATAAGATTGTCAGTAGTATCCCAACGATACGGCATCATTAGATTAGGTCAATCTCCGCTTTCTGCCGTGTGCCCAAAACACGGAATTATCCTTTCATCTCAGGTCGCGTGGTGACCATTTTGCATTGTTTATGCGATCTGCATCCTTGATACACCCACTCATAAGAGTTATATTTGGGTTAAGTGTTGTAAAAGTAGATGTTTCTTAAAAGGCAACTCATTAGGTAGCCTTGGTTTGTAGCTGTTTGACCACAAAAGACTGACCAAATTGTAGGTTTCTTTATCTGTTTTGAATTTTAATGTGCTAATGAGCAAACCATCAAATGCATCGCCTTCATTCTTAATATAATTTTTCATCGTTGTCTCGTCACTGCTTTTCTAGTTGGAGATTGTGTATTAATTAGGACTTCACGTTTTGTATGTTTGTCCTATATTGTTTCAGTTGATGCATTTACTTAACAGTTTTCAGTTTCAGCTGTTGTTTCTTCATCCGCATAAGAGTTAACGTTTCTAATAGCTATATAAATGCTAATAGCTATATAAGAATGATAACTCTTATCCTTCCCTCTTTACTTCCTGTTCTCACTCACATCTTCAATCACTCATTTTCCTCTTGCTCCTTTCCATCAGTTTGGAAACAGGCTCACATTATACCTCTACCTAAAACTAACGATCCTTCTTTAGTAACCCACTTTAGACCTATTTCTATTCTCCCATTTCTCTCTAAAGTTTTTGAGCACATAGTTCATAGACAATTATCATTTTTCTTGACGTCAAACTCGATAATATCCCCTTTTCAATCCGGTTTTCGCCCAGGTCACAGTACTGTATCAGCGCTTCTGAAAGTAACTGACGACATCCGCTGGGCAATGGAGAATAAGTCCCTTACTGTCCTTGTATTGCTTGACTTTAGTAGCGCCTTTAACTCAGTGGATTTCGACATTTTGCTAGGCATCCTCACATCTATCAATTTCTCTTCATCCGCCCTAGCCTGGTTCAATTCTTATCTTCGGGGCCGCTCTCAGTGTGTTCACCTTGAGGAGTCTTTCTCTGATTGGTGTAGCCTCACAGAGGGCGTTCCTCAGGGTAGCGTTCTCTCCCCTCTCCTTTTTTCAATTTTCATAAACTTTGTTACCAGAGTAATTTCTTCTAGTTTCCATCTCTACGCAGATGACTTGCAGCTATACCGACATTTTACTGTAGCTGACGCGGGTTCTGCAATTGCTGCTATGAATCACGACCTGGCCTGTATCAGCGCTTGGGCGCAGTCTTTTGGTTTGCAAGTTAACCCTTCTAAATCCCAGGCCATGATCATAGGCAGCAGATTCGTTCGCAATGCGGCTGATATTGCATCTCTGATGCCTTTATATCTCGGTGGTGTTCGAATTGACTATACCGAAACAGCCAAAGACTTGGGTGTAATTATCGACTCCAATCTTTCGTGGCGTGCTCAGGTCAATGAGGTCAGTCGAAAGGTACATTTTTCGTTTCATTCGCTGAAATGCCTTCAAAGTCTCCTGCCCTTGAAGACTAAAATTTCTTTGGCACAGACACTTATTCAGCCGATTATAGATTATGCCGACGCCTGCTACTTGGATGCTACTGAGGAGCTATTAAACAAGCTTGAGCGCTTGCAAAACTTGTGCATTCGCTTTGTTTTCGGTCTGCGAAAGTATGACCATGTTTCTCACCTTCGCAAGGAACTCAAGTGGCTCCCGATCCGCTTACGCAGGAACACTCGGATTTTATGTCTCCTCTTCAACATCTTACACAACCCATCTTATCCTTCCTATCTGCGTGAGCGTTTTTCGTACGCACGCCCTCGCGACGCACCGTGTAGATCACATCTTAGATCCCTCCTTAAATCCCATCCTCATAAAACCAGCTACTATTCTTATTCCTTCTCTGTTCATGCTGTAAGATTGTGGAACTCACTTCCGCCTAGCATTCGAGATTTAAAATCTATTTCTCATTTCAAATACCGAGTAAAAGAGCATTACCTTTCCTTTTAACTGTGAGAATTTATATATTTATATATATAAGCTTATTTATTTTAGCATTATGTATTTATTTAAGTATATGTTATTTTTATTTAAATTTTGCATTATATGTAAGTATATTTAATATTCTAGTTTAAGACGTCACGAATCAAATTCTTCTCTTCTTGTTCTCACACACTATTGTCTACATTTCTTTTTCATTTCTCCTTTCGCAGGTCTGCTGGAAGAAATTTCTTAAGAAATAAGCAGTACCTTTGTACTTAATACTAATATGCCGTATCTGTATCTATTTTACTGTGTGTACATAAATAATAAAATAAATAAATAAATAAATATTACTATTGGCAACTTTATTCCAATTGCTTATGAGTACAAGTCCCCTCACATTTTTGTGCCATGTCTGCCATACCTCGACGAGAACATTTATGACTTTTTTCGCACTTGTAACACTTATAAGGAAATTACAACGTTCCAACATTTCGCCATTGAACGTGTTCAAACTCCTGCGCACCCGTGAGAACTTACTACTGGCCATGAATAAGATATGAGGAATTAGCATAAATAGAGGGTCGCGTGCAATGACTCCAACTAATTGATATAGCGCTATTAGCTATATACGTTTATCTAACCTTAGACCATATGTACTTATACTACATTTTTGGAGGCCTAATGAAATCTTTGATCAGTTCATCTAATGATAAATTATAAATGATTTTATTTCTGTAAGTAGGTTTGTACAAACACTTTTACACATCAATCATATTTTAAAACTAGATGAGGTCTGCGTTTCCTATCTGACTACTCTGAGAAGAAAAGCCGAAACAAACTCAGAGGTCACAGTCTCTCTTAAAGTCCAGACATAATCTTGGTCAGATCATGTGATGACTTTGTTGATTTGTGTCTATAATGGAAAATGTGAAAATGTCTATGATGTCTTTTGAGGAAAAACCACAGAAATGAGTGGACCTGTCCAGTCAGTGCACGCATTTGTCAGTAATCGTGCAGCTCAACTCAAAACTTAGGAACTCAACGATTCGATGAACTATACCAAAGAAAGGACATTTGGGTAAGCCGCATAAATTACTCAAACTGCCAGACCATGATTAAAAATATGCTATCAGACTCATGTTAGCAGTTGCGATTGGTTAACAGAAGTAACAACAGCCAAATTATATAATTTGATTTGAGATATATCGCACGCTTTATATGTAAGTTTAATATTCATTTAACACACACACAAACCTTCCAGACATATAAATCCTTCGACATATAAATTCTAAATGATGGTGAAAACGCATAAAATCCGTTGCGAAGTTTAAAAGAACAACGCGGTCACATAGGCAGGCACGAAAAGCGACTTTTAATTATAACATAAGCATAAAGATTATACTTTAGTAACTCTACAATTTTAATCTCTGCAATATATTACTTGGCTGGCAGTCAGATGCCAGCCAATGCACCATACGGCGCTATTTATCGAAGTGCCTCGAGCAATATTGCACTAGACCAGCATATTAATGAGTAGGATTAACCTATAGCTTTCTTCATAATTCACAAATATTTATTTATATGGTCATGGTGACTTATTATGGTAACCATACCGTTATGGCAATAGGATGTTATGAAATTTGAGCATCGTAAACCTATTAATTTATCTAAGTGTGATATGAACATAAGCATCCGACATTACATAACGAATTAATTAATTATTTTTGTTTATATCCCTTAATTAATAGGTCAACCTACGTGCATCATTGTGAAAGTTGGTAGAGAACAATTTCATAATACTGTAGATTCTAAAAACAGTCATGGTAAATAATTTTCCAATGCTGGGTATACTATTTATGAATTGCGTTCTTCTATTAAACCATTGAGGCTGAATTTAGGAGCCAAATTTTATTTGGAACTCCGCCTGTAATTATTTCACTATACATAGCAATAACGCCTTCTCATACAGAGAAAGAACGAGCAAACAAAATAATAAATAACAAAATAACTTGAAAGAGCAAGTTGCAAAAGTTAAATTATTATACTTAACGGAAATAAAACGAAGAAAGCATCCTACTACCGTTGATAGACAAGTAGAAAACCACCAAAAACATCTAAGTAACAACAAAAGTATAACAAAAAATAGCCGGCCATAACTACAGGCTATTAAATTAAAAGATCAAGGTCACGATTGCTATATAATAATATATCTTTTTGTTGTATATACCCCAACGCGAAGAAGATTTATTTCGGATGGCGAGACTTTCACGAGCCAGTGTAGTGAAAGGTCTGTTCAAACTTTATAGGCCACTGGACTTGCCAACTGATGCAAGATAGAATGCAGTGCTAGCACTAAATGGAGTCATAAATATGCTTGTTAATCTTGGTAAAATTGTTTATGAGATTTGAGACCGGATTGAGGCGTGAAATTGCTAGGGTCTTAGCTTTTTGTATTACTAAACATTTTCAGATCAGCGTCAACGTTTCATCACCATATCATCCACTAATTCACATACCATGTCACGTTCTTTGCTCACCTTCCAGAGGATATCATAAAAAAAAATCTCTCTCATAGAATATAAGTTTCTGTCATTCAGTCAGTTCATTTTAACTCATCGGTCTGGTTAAGCTAGATGATCCAGCAGTACCTACCTGCAATAATTCTTTTATCTCGGAAAGTGTCAACGTTCTCTGGTGATTGTAATTTACTGGAAAATGTTTCTATTTGCTTAAATATGATCTTGAAATTAAGCCATATATACTTCTTTCGCCTGTTCAGGCTTGTTGAAAGTACTACCTACTATTTTCCATATCGGGTCTGAAAGAAAATGGATATCAAGTACAACGTGTATACAAACATTATGTGTTTACATAGTGTATGTAAAGAAACACATATACGTCTTGCTTCATTAAAACTATTTAAGAGAACTACTGACGTTTGCGCAAAAGATTTGTGAGTAAGGAAAGATGTGTTCTCTTGCGATATTCGTATAGGTCAGTGCACATACAGTGGAAATTACATAAATGAACGGTAATAAAATGAAACATTCCACTCGAAAACTACTATTGTATGATAGCATGACGTAATTAAGTATCCACCATCATATTATTATCATGATCTACGTTTTAGCCTTGTCTTTACCCAAAAATTTTAGGTCTGAGAGAAATACCAATTGTGGATAAATATCAGGATAAATAAAATATAAATATGTAGTATTGCTAATTGCTTGCATTTCGGTTCAAATAAAGGTGAATAACTATATTTGGTGTCTTTATTATGATGTCTATATTAGACACACATGTGACTGCAAACAACGGTGCTATTGCTCTAGGAACTGCTTACTAATCAACTTATTATGCCCATATAAAATCAATTGCACCACTTTTTGCCTCATCATATTAGCTGAAAAAGCGATTTAAAACACTGTCTTTCACTGCGGCTGTTATTTCTAATTCTCAATTGACATTCGCAATATTGTCACGCGAATACACAAAGCGGTATTTTCTATCGCAATATTCATATTGATTAATTCCAACTGTTTTTGTTTTTTATGCATACAAACTTTATTATCATAAATGATTGATGAATCATCCTTGTCATCGTTACGGTCTTCCGAATAAATTAATTCATTGAGGGCAGTTAACACTTCTGGTTTAAGGACTATTGTTTTATAAGTAATCTCGCTTCTTAGTAACGGTCGTTTGGAAAAACCTTCTAATGCGTCGATGTATCAACGTTTGTTTATTTTATGATTCATAGAATTTCGCCACTATTTTCGTTTTAAGATGAGTAAGGTTGGAAAGTTTACAACTACAAGATTAAATCCGCTTGGCTTGTTGGTAAATACCTACTCATTTTTATATGATCCTCGGTTTTATAAAGGACAATGACCAGACTTGGTTATTACGGTTGGTTGGCCAAAATTATTAATTGATACTGAAGAGAGATAAACAGTATACAGGGTGTCCCGTAAATAATGGATCAAACGTAACAGGAAGCTAGCTCACTTGATTGCCAACAACTAATTTGAATAGTTTAAAAAAAACCGCAATAATATTTTTTTTTTATTGAAGACATAATTTTTCTCGAATTTCACCATTTTTTTTACCAGAATTCCGTTTTTTTAATGCTATCGCTGCAAATGATAACATTTTTAGGTATGATTTTTGTTAAACATTTCTGAATAGCTTAATAATGTAATAGGATACCATTTTTATAAATAAAGTTTAATTTGCCTTAGAAAAAAAAAACTTAAATTGAAAAGATTTTTTTTCACCGTGAAAAGACCAAAATTGAAAATAATAAAAAACTTTTCAAATTAGTTGTTGGAAATCAGGTGAGCTGACTACCCGTTACGTTTGATCCATTATTTACGGGACACCCTGTATATAATCTTTCATAGCTATGAGTAGACGGAACTTTGGAATACGTTAGTTCCTAAGTTGATAATGCTGAAATCGTAACTCAGATTGCCATCGACACGCTAAGAAGAAGCAGTAAAGCAGTGTAAGTGTCTACATTTATATCTGTTATTTTTTATGGTGTACATAATAAAGAGTATTCTATTCTATTCTATTCTAAAAGATGATGTACTTAGATCAAAAATGAAAACAGGAAAAACACTCGTGCTCGAGGTTTCAAAAATCCAGGACTATGTATATAAATCAGTAGGCATTATTACATCAATGACTATTCTTAATCTACATAAATAACATCCATGAAATTGGCCTGAAAGGGGATATTGCACTGTACGCTGACGACACAAGTTTGTTTTACTCAGGTGCCTCAATATGCTCAATTATAGAACAAGCTCAGCATGATTTAAATCTCTTACATATCTGGCTTAAATCAAATTTATTGACAATAAACATAACTAAAACCAATTATATAATATTTGCTGCGAAGAACAAAAAGGTTGCTCAGCACAGTAACTTACAAATTGATGGTCAAATGCTAAAGAGAGTGCCTCAAGAAAAATATCTTGGTCTTATACTGGATGATAAATTAACGTGGAAACCACATATAGAAAGTATTAAAAATAAGCTCACATCACTAACAGGTGCGCTCCGTGGTATAGTGCGATGTCTTCCCAGACATGTGCGTTACACTATATATAACTCGATGGTTAAATCTCACTTAGACTATCTGATTGAGGTCTGGGGAACTGCCGCCAAAACTAACTTAAAAATACTCCAAATTGCCCAAAATAAAATAATTAAAACACTATTTAGATATAACTATTTAACCCCTACTGAAAAAATTTACAAAGAAACACAACTTATGAACCTTCAGCAAATGTATAAGTACAACACATGCATACTCGTCAGAAAAATTCTAGCTAAAGAAATACACTCTCAGATAACATTTAAAAAAAGGGCACAAACTTATAAAATTTTAACAAGACAAGCGAATGATATCTGCTTAACCCAGCCTAGGACCAATTATGGAAGGATGAATATCATGTATGAAGGGGCTAAGTTCTATAATAAATTGCCTAAAGACATAAAAGAAATCAAATCATCAAACAGTTACAAAAAATCCTTAAAAAGATATATACTAAAAGATATTTCCCTACCTTTCGATTAATCCAAAATAACAACAACAAAAAAAAAAAAAAAAAAAAAAAAAAAAAAATACATACATACATACATAAACTCACTTAGACTATAAAGAAAATACAAATATATACCTAAAGGAAAATATGAATAAAGAAATAATAATATGTAATATCACTAAATCGCTTATGTTCCACACTATGGCATAGGCCTTAGTAAACACGCAGCAACTATTAAATTGCATCCTACCCACATTGCTCAAAAATGCTGTTTCTTGTGGATAACTTTCTTCTAACTTGCCTTTGTTTTGTTTTGTTTGTTGTGCTTAGGTAATGGGTATATGTTTTAATTGAAGTGTTAAAATTGTAATGATAATTTTAAGATACGTACTTTATTTATTTATCTACGCTTACTGGCACATAAACTTTATTTAAACTATGTTTACTCTGTAAGTGAATTTTGTAAATTCTTTTGAGTAAATAAATATCTTTAACCGTAATGACTATAAGTAATACAATAGAAGTAGAAAGTGTACGTAAGTTTTGCATACATACGTAAAATGTTTTGTAACTGACCAGTCAAGGACCGGTTAAACTCGCATGAGGATTTAGATGGCGGTAACTGTTGGTACCGTAATTCATTTTATTTTTAGTTTTCTCATGTTATTTCATAGTACGTGCAAACTTGTTTGTTATTATTTCTTGCATAAAAGGTTTCATCATGTTATTGTTTTCGTAACGCCTGGAAATACAAGATATGTACTTAAGTCCATTTTTTTTAAATTGGACTTATATAAAACTCAGAGCATTTATTTCAAATAAACCGATTACAGGCACTTTTGAACTATCAAGGGGTCGGTCAGTCAGAAAGATGAAGCTAGTTGCCCATTCCAAAGCGTAGTAGGTATCTATGGCTAAATAAATAGCTTGCCATCTCCAGAACTTTTGTTCTGGAGATGGCTAAGAAAGGAATCAAAATCTGTATCAGAAATCAGGAACTGAAACGGATGATAATAATGCCAGCCTATTACTGTAATACTGCAGGGTAAAGGCCTCTTCTCATACAAAGAAGGCATGACCATTCATCACCACGCTTGCTCAAGGTGGGTTGGTGATTTCAGATTTAGTCTAGGTTTCCTCGTATTGTTTTTCTTCACCGATGTCAGTGATGTCTAAGATAAACTAAGAAAGTGCATATGAATTGAAAAAGTCATATTTGTACATTGGATTTGAACTCACAACTTTCTGCATGAGAAGCGAGGCCTTAAACACTGGGCCACCGCCACATTATTATTTACTACTTTTAATTGTATTATCTTAAAGCATTTTCATCATTTGAGCAGCTTACCTTCGACTATTGGAGTTTTCTGTGATTTCTCCAAAGCCTTTGATTGCGTGCAACATGACACCTTTTTGCGTAAACTACGTTATTATGGTGTGCAAAACGAAGCTCTCAACGTAATAAATTCATATTTACATAATTACCACCAATATATAGATGTCAGTGGTGTGAAATCTTTCGGGCTACTAGTTCAGTTAGGTGAACCTCAGGACTCAATACTGGGTCCATTCTTATTCTTGGTGTATACTCGTATTAATGAATTATCATTCTATTTAAAGGTTATTTGTGACGTTGTACTATTTGCTGATGATACGTCTCTTATCTTTAAAGTAGACAGGAATAGACACGATTATGACGACGTAAACAGTGCACTATCAATGGTTGCGGATTGGTTTACCACAAGTAACCTAGTTCTCTATGCCAAGAAACCGAAGTGTATAAAGTTTGCCTTACCGAATGTTATAAATCTAGGACCCAAAATTGTCTTAGATAAAGAGGTGCTTGAAACTGTAGACTCGGCAGTTTTTCTGGGCATAAAAGTAGATGCCAAACTTCAGTGGGGATCACAATATATCAAGCCTAGCGGGAAGGCTCAGTTCGTCCGCCTACGCCGTCAGGACAGTAAGACAATACACTGACGTTGATACAGCTCGGCTAGTCTATTTTAGTTATTTTCATAGCGTTATGTCCTACGGCATTCTGCTGTAGGGCAAAGCCACTGTTATTCAAAATATATTGGTTCTTCAAAAAAGAGATGTTCGAATAATTTATCAGCTAGGTGCTAGTTTCACCGAGATATTTTTTTAAGATATTGGTATTCTCAAGGTGCACGGTGGTATTACAATTCATATTCGCCAACATCTGATGTACATATTAGGCGAAATGTACACTTATACACAAACAACAGTAATATTCATAAAATTAACACTAGAAATAAGGACAAACTATTTGCTCCCTTTCACCGGCTTTATAAGGTTCATAACTCATTTGTTGGGCTTGGTATAACCATTTATAACAACCTTCCCTCTTCTTCGCTAGATTTGCCTTTTAATGCGTTTGAAGCTAAAGTTTAACCTTTATTCAAAGGTATACTAAATACTATTAAGGACTACTTAAACGATAAGAATAGTTGGTCGCTGTGATTAACTCAAGACAATGTTTATGTTCTTTCTCCAGAATTAGTTTACCTACTGGTTACGGGTTATATGAGCTAATATAATTGTTTATTTTACTTGACTACTAGGTTCTGGTCGCAACTTCGTCCGCGTGGAATTTTTTGCGTCCCCGACCCGTCACATCGCACCGCCTGCCCGCGCTACTACTCGTTTTCTCTAAGCGTTCTTTCTGCCTCCTTCCTTTTTGCTCGGTTCCTCAGGGGCCTAGTGTGATGTTAAACAGCTTATAGCCTTCTTCAAGAATTTCAAATCCTACCGGTAGTTCCAGAGATTACCTCCTATAAACAAACTTACATACTTTTACCTCTTTATAATATTAGTATAGATACATATACATAAGTCAATTTAGTTTAATTTTATTTTCATTTATTATTGACATAATCTACTCATTTCAATGTTTTTTTCATGAGTTGTATTGCAATATGTGGTTAGCTAGCGGCCTCAACAATTGATCATATTATTCTTGCCTGAGCAACCGGCAGCAAGTTCATCATGCTCCCTTAGATGTCACTGCTTGCGGTAGCGTCGTGGGTCGGATTGCCTCCTTCCTCCTATAGCGAGGGGGGTTAAGGCTGATTTTTGCGTTATGCTTGTGAACGGGTTCTGCTTGTGGTGACAGGTCGTCTTTCTGACCATGGTTTTGTTATTGTTTTTAGTAATTAACTGTTTGTTTATTTTAGTTCCAAGGTCCTAGTTTGTCATTTGTGACTTCAAGTTACAGCTATATAACGCGGAGACCCTTTATGCCTGGAGACTTTTATTTAGCTATTAAGTTGTGTTTACGTTTTTATTATTTATTTTTGCTTGAGTAAAGTTTTCAATGTGTTTTTTGATATATTGGCGTGTGCTAGCTAACATATGGCAAATATTTTAATTAAATTTTTTATGTTTCGTAATGTTAAAGATTAAGATAATTTTATTTGCAAAAACATGTGTATACATGCAAATTAAGCACGCAGGATGTCACAATATTAATATTTAGTACGTACATTTTTAACCCGTAAGGCTGTAAGGCGTACAGATTTATGAAGTTTACAAAACATACAAAACTACATTACAAAATAAAAACTAAATTACTAAAGGCACTTCAATCCAAGTACATAGTAGTCAGTAATAAATATTGATACCTCAGTAAAATAAATTAATCATAAAATGTCCCAATATTAATTACTTACTATTGTATATAATCCAGTTCCTCTAACTGACAGACAGCTGTGTTGCTGGAGAGTTTGTTGCGCCACTTCTTCTTCCCAGCAGCACTAGAAAGTGGTGAAAGGCGATCGTTTTGAAGGACTGTCTTATGTAATTTTGACGTTCAAAAAGTGCTGATGCTCAGCCTAGTTTGAATAAATGACTTTTGATTTTGACTATGGGCCTCCTGTCATCTGCAATAAGAAGTTAGAAAATAACATTGCCGGTAATAACCAATATTCAACCAACTGACAATACAGGTTTACAATAATATCTCCAAAATCTATATATTGTGTAGGCGGATCAACTAACCACAAATATGCTATAGTAATTCTTGCTGTTGCAATATTGTATGCAGTTTTATCTAATGTCTATGCGTCATGTTCCACACTGAGACATAGGTATTTCCATAGATTGCAGCTATTGATAGTAATAAAGTAACCAAACTCTTGGCACACGTCTAACCGGAATTAGAATTGTCTTCTTTTACAGTTGGGTCAAGATTTACGTGTTTAATATGATGATGAATACTGGTCAAGACTTTTACAAGAAGTAACTTTTATGGCTGTATTTTTTTTTTGTTATATCCCTTTCTTCTACGAGTATATCTTAAGACGATTTGTCAGCCTTTTTTTTTTTTTTTTTGGGTGGGAAATCATCAAATGACCTCTCCCGCTCTGGGCGGAGCGGAAGGGCGTGTCAGACTCTTACTGACTAAAACCCACCCGTGTTCCTTCAGTTGCCTGTGCGCCAGGGCCACGGTAACTCTTTCGAACAATCCGCGACCCCGGCAGGCATCGGTCCTATCGGACCCCGTCAATGGTGCTGACATCTCTTTGAGGCGCGCGTGGAACACGACGCGCCGTCGACCCGGGCCTGGTCCTTACCGGACGGCGAGCTGCCCATTGCTCGCCGTCCGCAAGCCCGCGCCTACGTTGGCCGGGAGTCGGCAATCGACTCCCGACGCCCAGGGTGTCTCCTCCTCCTGCGGCGGCTAGGGGCGCGAGGGCGTAGAGATTGCTTCTCCCTCTCGCGCTCCGCCTCCTCCTTCGCGAGCATTACTGCTTCGCAGAAGGAGGTGACGGCTTCCCATTCCCTCTCGCTCCGTACCATGGCCTGAACCAGGGCCGGACGCGAGAGGTCGCCGCCGCCGATCGCCGCCACGAGGACACGGCGGTGCTCCGCCCAAGCCGGGCAGACCTCCACCGTATGCTCCACCGTGTCCTCCGGTCGATCCACACAATGGTAACACCCGGGCGTTTCCTCCCGCCTTATCCGAAACAGGAACCTCCCGAAACAGCCATGTCCGGTGAGGACCTGCGTCAGGCGGAAGGTGAGGACGCCGTGGCGCCTCTCAAGCCACTCCTCAAAGAGGGGTCTTACCGCCGCAATTGTGGCGTGCCCTACGATTTGTCAGCCTGCCTGTAGTATCTTTGGTAATATCTGATGTCCTGAAAATATTGATACGATGTACCGATTACTCATATGCTAACTCTTTCAAGTATACTAACTCCTTCATCAAATAACTCAGTTTAGCAGTCTACTGCTAGGCACAGGTCTCTCTCAAGACTCACAATCTTGTTGACCTTATTCATTACGTAATTTGTTTTATTGTAACAATTCTTTTTTATTGAATCTAATAACAATCATCATCAACTTTGTCTTTCGCACTCCCTCGTTAAACACTAGCTATTCTTACAAGCGCAACAATTCCCATACCTCCGTCTTGAATCAAAACGAATGATTTATTACTTATTGTTGTTACTTTGTTAAAGATCTCAGCGTGATGGTATGTTCACAAAAAAATCGCGTGCGTCTATAATCTCTTTACATTTCTCCTTCCTTTACTTTCATTGCTCTTATTAAGATACGCTCATCTGATGTTACGATCTGCATTCTTTCACATGAGTGAAATAATGCAGATAAAGGCACTTCTCCAGTATCTTTATCTTATTAATTCTGAGTTGGCATTTTTCACACTACTTACGGCCGTTTCCCACGGCCGTCTAGTTCTGCGGGAACGGTTTTTTACTGGATCCCGCAAAATCATTGGTGTGTTAATACACAGTAGTTCGCATCCTGATTTTGCGGTAGAGCAACGAGCGGTTATTACATTAATCTAAGAAAATTCAGACATGTTGGACGTGAACACGCTTACGATATTATATTGGTGTTATGGCCGCCAAAGCCGGCAGTGTATAAAAGATTTTGGGTCCACCCAATGCTGAAAAGTCGATCGACATTGGGTACCTTTCGTAATCTCATGGGCGATTTGAGAAAAGATGAATGTAATTTTTATTCATTACTTTAGGATGTCCATGGCCACGCTTGACAACCTTTTAGAAAAGGTAAAGAAAAAACAAAAAAAAAGGAATACAAATATGAGAAAAAGCATCACCACTGAAGAAAAGTTAGCTCCCCACAACCCATCCAGTAAAAAACGGTATGCAGAAAGTGGGAACACTTCCATTAAACTATACGTGTAATTAAACTGGATCCTGTTTTTCACTGGACAGCTGAATCCAGTTTGTAGGGGCAAAACCGAATGTCAAATTCGAACGGATCCATTTTTTTGCAGGATACTATAAACAGGATACTCGTGTGACTGCTAGTATTGAAACATGTAAAAAAAAACCGTACCCACAAAAAGCGGGATGTTTGCCGTGGGAAAGGGCTGTTACTGTGGTAATTCGTTTCATCGAAACCACGTCTTTAGTTTATTTATATATTTAAAGGGGCTGTTCGTGTTCAAATAATTCTTGTACCTGAAACTATTACAGGACACTCACTCAACTCATACACACCATTCACCACTGAAAAATAAACTTATAATTATCTTTCCCTGTTTTTACCTTCAATTCTGTATTTCATACCATTAATTTCATCTTTTTACTATCTTATAATATATGTTGACATTTTTATTGTAAATTGTCACCTGTCAGTTTTCTTTTTCTATATAACTTGTCTTTTCACTTGTTAAAGTCAGTATTACTAAGGTCAGGTTCTCTGCCCTTCCAAGAACTGCTTTATTACTTCTGGCTAATTAGAAAACATGGTAATTAAAAAAGTTAAACTATTTATTTTTAAATGTGAATAACCATCTTGGTATAAATACAGGCCTCTTGTCACAATAAAGCAGCCTAAGTCTGGAGTCTCATCTTCATAACACTTCTTCTGCAATTTTATATACATCCCGGTGAGCGCCGGCGACGAACTCAAACATACATCCCGGTGAGCACCGGCGACCAGCTCATTAGATCATAAAGTCTACTATACTGCCGGAGGTTTCTGATCTACCTTGGCGCCAGAAGCTCCAAATCTACCATGCTCCCGGAGGTTCCATATCTACCACGCAGCCGGAGGTTCCTGATCTACCATACCGCCGGAGGTTCTAGATTTAAGTACCATGCTGTTGGAGGAGGTTCTAGAACTTCCGTGCTGCTGAAGGTTCCTGGTCCGCCGTGCTGCTGGAGGTTCCTGATCTGCTGTGCTGCTGAAGGTTCTTAGTCTGCCGTGCTGCTGGAGGTTTCTGATCTTCCTTGCTGCTGGAGGATCCTGACCCACCGTGCTGCTGGAGATTCCTGATCCGCAGTGATGCTGAGATTCCTGTTTCGCCGTGCTGCTGGAGACTCCTGATCCATCAAGCTCCTGAATTCTACATATGTTACTATATTTTAAGTGTTTTAATTCTCCTCTTACTAAAAATAATGTGACTTACGACTAGCCCTCCAATATAATTACAAGAGGGTTAACCGTTACGTATTTCAACTTCTACTCTAAACTTCGTTACTAAATTAGTCGAAAAAACTATATACCAATGTTTTCGGTCTAGTTTCATAGGTGTTTATAAAAAAACCAAGACCCGTAGTTACTGTGGACTTTCAATTCAATTCTGAATTAGATCACCCATCCATAATCTGACCGTGGCAAGCGGCGCTTATTCTTGCAGTTCTAGGTCGATTAATCTACGTGGTTGATATATTTAGCCACAAGGGCCAGAAAACCGTTTCATAAAATATCCCTAATTCTCATAAAATGGCGCTAACGAACATAATATGCGACTAATCGCACAAAACATGCGGTTGTGTCGGCAAATTAGATGCGTGCGCGCAGTCATTATCATTAGGCGCGCGCGCCGTGTTAGACGGTTATCGCGGCCATTGTGTTAAATTTGTCTGGTGTAGGTTAGGCTATAGTTCATTTAAATGCATGTATCTTGTTATAAGTGGGTCATTACTTAAAAAGACAATTAAAGTAGCGTTTAAGTTCGTGCCTAGAGATTGCCAAATATTTTTACGGCTTCGTTCTTTCGTTGTCAGATTCTCAGTAATGAAAAGTGTTTTCTTAAAATCTTCGGCATGGTCAAAAGCAGAAGTTTAAAATTATATTGTTCATGTCAATGACAACTATTTTTCAGGCGATCTGTTGCGTTTTGTGTTATAATAATGTGGTTTTTCAATTCCATAAGGTTGTTCCCTCGAAGTCCTTAAGCCTTTGTATTCAAAGCTATAAATTATAGCAAGATCAGAAAGATAAAATAGATATTAAAGATAATCTGTGACAGCGAAATTCCAAATAAAAAGTACTACTTAATATAATTAGCATTCATCCGCCATTTCCCCCATGAAATCCATTGTTTCTCGTACCGCGTGAATGTGCAAACTGTTTTCACCATTTTCACTATTAACAATAGTCAATATTTACCTTTAGAGAGCGTGCATTGTGCGACAAACGAAAGTATTCAGTAGTAGTATATGAGGATATTGCCTATTTATTTGTATGGTGTTTAGATATGACTGCAGGGGAAACTGATGGTTGAATAGGTTGAGTAGGTATTGGGTCAGTGTTTTGTAGTTTTTGGTTAGCTTCGGCAAGAAATAAGTATAGGAAGATACTTACTTACAGTTTTTAACAGAACGAAGCGTCTCCTTTTCAGCTTGGGCAAAAATGCTTTCGTATGTCCAGATGTCCGGCTGTTCTCCTCTACAGGTCGCATTTCTCAACCGATTCTCGTGAAATTTTGTCAGCAGGTTCAATAATTATATAGAATTTTTTTGTCAATTTCTTTTTTCGATTTTTTTTAAATGGCGTTTATAAAAAAAAAACATATTTTAGCCATTTCGTCTCTTTTTGTTTTAAGGTGCGCGATGGACATTTATTCAGTTTTAAGCTATGCAAAGAGAGACTCGCGAGGTCTACAGCTCACAGAGCCACTAGTTTTAAATTATCCAATGAGCCTGCACTGCTCTTGACGTGGCTCTGGGCTTATTTAATAAAACCGATAGCGGACAGGCGACAATTCGACAATTTTACAAGTTTCTTTCATACATTTAGGGCGAATTTCACCTATAAAAATTGAACGCGATTAACACATCTAAACCTCGTTCAAGATGCCAGTTTCATAACTAGTGGAATATTGAGACTGACAGCTCTTGAACGTGGTTCGGTGAAATTCACCTCTACTGCTTTATAAATCAAAACCGGTAAAAAACCGGCGGTAAGTCCTCTCTTTGAGGAGTGGCTTGAGAGGCGCCACACCTCACCTCGCGTCCTCACCTTCCGCCTGACGCAGGTCCTCACCGAACATGGTTGTTTTGGGAGGTTCCTGTTTCGTATAAGGCGGGAGGGAACGCCCAGTTGTTACCAGTGTGTGGATCGCCCGGAGGACACGGTGGAGCATACGGTCCGTCGTATGCTTCACCGTGTCCTCGCGGGGGCGATCCGCGGCGGCGATCTCTCGCGTCCGGTATGGTACGGAGCGAAAGGGCATAGGAAGCCATCATCTTGTTCTGTGAAGCAGTTAGACTCGCGAAGGAGGAGGCGGAGCGCGTGAGGGTGAGACAATCGTTGCGCCCTCACGCCCCTAGTTGCCGCAGGAGGACACGACCAGGGCGTCGGGAATCGATTGCCGATTCCTGGCCACCGTAGGCGCGGGCCTGCGGACGGCGAGCAATCCGTCCGGTAAGGATCAGGTCCGGGTCGACGGCACGTTGTGTTCCACGCGCGCCTCAAAGAGATGTCAGCACCATTGACGGGGTTCGATAGGGCCGATGCCTGCCGGGGTCGCGGATTGTTCGAAAGAGTTACCGTAGCCCTGGCGCATAGGCAACTAAAGGAGCACGGGTGGGTTTTAGTCAGTAAAAGTCTGACACGCCCTCCCGCTCTGCCCAGAGCGGTATAAGTTATTTGACGATTTTTTACCCAAAAAAACGGAGGCTGGTAGTAGTTGGAAGATAATGGCGGAGGGTGGATCTACCTAAATGATGTGCAACTTTTTAAAGGCCCGTAGGCTTCAGTCAGATGAGTATTCAAGAAACTTAATTAAAAAAGACCTGCTAATCTCGTCAAACGGAAGCTGGTTAAGCTTAGCTTCTATCGTTAGAATTGAAATTTAATTAATTCAACAATTATTATAATACATGTTCAAAATAAGTTAGGAAAAGACATCATAAACCATCATAACCGACTTCTACTCCTACTCTTTCACTGTGCACGCGGTACGATTGTGGAATTCACTTCCGCCTGACATTAGGAACTGCCATACTATTGGAGTATTTAAAAGTAGAGTGAAAGAGCACTATCTTTCCACTTTGTCATAATTGCATATGTATTTATTATTTGAATTACATTATATTGTTATATATTTTAGTGATATTTGTTTTAGTAGTATGTATGTATGTAAGTATATTCTCATATTGTATGTTTATATTTAAATTGGAAAATTATTTAAGATTTTATGTATATTGTTTTCCCTTCTACTCTTACACACGTTGTCTACATCTCTTTAATATACTCTCCTATCGCAGGTATGCTGGAAGAGATTTCTTTAGAAATAAGCATCACCTTTGTACGTATTTTTCTGTTCCTTTCTTCTTGTCTGTTTATATATGTGTGTACATAAATGGTTAAATAAATAAAATAAATAAATAATCGTATCTAGCCTTGCCTTAAGTAGAAGTCTGAGATTTTTGTAGAGGCTAAGGTTTTAAGCATTGTTATAAAAGTTTAATGTATAATGATTTATACGCTAAGTATTCATATTCTCACGTAACTGTTTTTTTACCTAATTGGCAACTGGCAACCAATATAAATTATCACAATTAATATATGT
Source organism: Dryobotodes eremita (assembly GCA_917490735.1). Lineage (NCBI taxonomy): Eukaryota > Metazoa > Arthropoda > Insecta > Lepidoptera > Noctuidae > Dryobotodes > Dryobotodes eremita. The sequence goes on along the minus strand of OU823265.1, from coordinate 16,919,215 downwards.
CATTATAAAAAAAACAGCTAAAATTCTTTAAGTTTTCAGTTTATTTCTTACTAGCGACCCGCCCCTGCTTTGCACGGTTTTCATGACTTGAAAAGACATCGAGATAACTTTTTATATGCAAGTTTAATATCAATGTGTTCTACCTACACATAAACTTTCCGGAATAAATTCTCTAAATTATGGTGAGCTACATCAGAATTCGTTTCGTGGATTATGCTACGGCTACATTGTCGCGATAAAGCGAATCGCGAATTCGCGAGCTCTCTGTTTACAGCGAGACGTCGAGCGGTGTGCGAGAGAGAGATCGCGTAGTGTAATTCGCCTTATCGCGATAATGTAGCCGTAGCACTAGAAGAACAACGCGGTCCCATAGACAGACATAAAAAACGACTTTAAATTTATAATACCTAGCTTTTGCCCGCGGCCTCGCCCGCGTGGATGTCGGAAATTATCCCACGGGAACGTACTACCGGGATAAAAGGTATCCTACGCGTTAATCCAGGTTATAAACTGTCTGTGTTCTAAATCCGTTCAGTAATTTTTGCGTGATAGAGTAACAAACCATCCATCCATCCTCACAAACTTTCACATTTATAATATTAGTAGGATAGGATGTAGAAGTGAAGTATTTTTTGCACACCATATTGCATTAGCAGAAATATGGGACAAAAATAATATTAGTTAAAGGCTTATTAAAATCATTGACTATCCGTAACTGTGGTTAGGTTATTGCAATTATAATCACAGTACAAATACTTGAATAATGATGAAATTGCAACACACAATCGGTTATATTTGCAATCTCATTTTATATTAGTTCATTAGGAGCTATAAATAAATAATAAAACTAATTGCTACAACGCCTAAGTAAAATTAAATAGCTTGCTCAATTAACCTGATGATATTTAGCGTCTTTCACTCGGATTTTTATTTCAGTATTTGAAGTTGACAACTGCTCAAACACTACCTTAGCTTTTGTATTGCTAAAGGTGAAATTAATAATAACAAATTTCTTATGTTTTTTTTAAATAAAGTTTGATTTTCGCGGGCTACATTGTAGTAAAACACCAAGCCAAGACTTGGTAATACTAAAGTAGATTTTGACAAATAATCAACCTCAACTTGTTAATTCAGAAACCTGCGGGGTAATTACGTAACACACTAACAGTAGGAATGGGTTTTATTTTGACAGTTCAACAACATTCATTGCGTTATTTACGTTGTTGAGCATACACATTTTTCGAACTTATGAAGCAATGGATTAGCAAACGGCTTCAAAATGATTCAGATTGTGACGTAATTAGGGTGCGGGTATTAATGACTTGAATGTCTAGTTAGATAGCAAGATCCCATTAGCAAGGAAATTGACTGCTGTTTAATCATTAGCGGCTACGACACTATGCCATTCCAATTATGCCTGTTTTACTAACACTAGTTAACACGTAAATTAATGCCTAAATAAAAGCGCATTTTTGAATTTTCAACTCTCAGGTCAGCGCCAAGGGTTGAAAATTCAAGAATGCAATAATATTTAGGCATCTTCGTAGTGAAAACGGTCAGTACTATGCTAATTCTCAATCTTAATTAGTCAGAGCCATTGCGCACTTCGCAAACGTAGTGTGGAACGGCCGCCGGCCAGGTGGAGTGACGACTTGCGAAAGGCTGCTGGCAGAGACTGGATGAGGAGAGCCGAAGATCGGGCTCAGTGGCGTTCACTAGGAGAGGCCTACGTCCAGCAGTGGACGAATACACGCTGATGATGATGTTGATGATTGCGCACTGTCGACTGGTCACCGGCGACTCGGTCTCTCGGCGGCTAACACATAGACAACTAGGCTGGTAGACCAAGCCAAGCGACTGCATTTAAGAAGTGTTTCTTGTACATTCGTACAGTATAAACGACAAAGAAATTTCAATAATGGCATTGCTAATTTTAAAGAGAAAACCGGACGGACAAGTGCGAGTTGAATTCGCGTTGTGAGGGTCCCATACGATGAATATGTTATCTATCCTGTTTTTTATCCCAAGAACAAACTTAACATTGTACTTAAAACATGTACTCTAAACTACACTTAATTGCGGTCGCTGAAGACCGTGTCACCGGCGACCAGTCATTAGCGCATAATGTAATGGCTCTTAACGACGGCTAAGGCTTTTTTTACATCATTTCTACTCTTTTATTCAAGAGTCAACTTTTGCAATGTAGCAATTATTCATTAAGTACCTACTTAGACCGGCTAGTTCAAAACCTACTCATCGTAAGGAATAAATTGACAATAAACTATGTACTTACCGCACCAAGCTTCGGCTGCTCTTGCGCATAATTAATTAATATTTATTTAGTCTGCTCTTGACGACATGTTTGTATAAAGATCGGATACTTATGTGATTGCAATAAACATAAGTATTTAATCAAGTGTCGATGGCAATCAGTAAATCAACAATCTCTTATTCAATTATGGCGATTTCTTTGTAACATGATTGATTATTATCATTTGCTGATCGCAAGGTCACAGCGATAGTGTTCTGTCATCCATAAGGATAAAATTGGTTGCATTATACGAACTACTTCCGATACGAAGATCTATGTCTATATTTGCGAAGAATGTAGGTAAGTTAGAATAAATAGTTCGAATAATATGATCATCCTAAAAAAACACTATGAAATCGACCAATGAAAAAATGGCGTTCTACATTTTATTCCGACAATAGCACAGTGACAATGACATTGACTGGCGATCGAGATTTATCGTGAGTTCGAATCTTTATCTTCGTTGAATAGTTTTATTGTCATAGCGTTCTTAGTTTTTACAAAGAATTTAGTTTAGTCAGGTTAGCTTTTCGGTAACTATGTACCTAATATAAATAAAAACGACATATTTATTAAAGCATTCAAATTGCATATCATGTAGCTGCCTTATAATAAACAGGTAATTGCTGAAGAAGAATTTTCCATAATTGAACACATAAAATCACGCCAAAATTCCCCGAAGGATCGCGCAGAGGTGTATAATATAGTAAACCACATTTTACTGCTTATGTTTCAATGTAACTTTAAAGCCAACTGAATCGCAGCGAATTGAAATTAAGACCACCGTTGATATCAAATGTTTGATACAGAAATTTTCTAGACGTTTCCATAAATATCTCGACTTGGACCTGATACCTATACTTATTGATGACACTTTCAAACATTAGCACAAAGCGTCCGTTTCTACGTATCCGCTTGGTTGGTCAAGTGACAAATGTTCCATTGAGAGTCACTTCTGTATCTGGGTCGAAATCATGTTTGTTTATGTGATATTTATGAAAGTTCGTCAGTTTCACATTTCATTTCATTTCTGGTTGTTGGCACTAACTGAGATATCGGAAATGAATAATATTTACCATTCTTGTCTTGTGCCAGGATTCTTAAAGCCTGATTTAGTTTATAATCAATTTTTCTACTGTTAACACACAAACAAGCAATTAGTATAATAAACCTAGAGATTTGACAACTTATTACGTTTTTACAAGCTTTTATTTAGCTTCACCTGGGTGTCTGTAATGAAATCTTGTAAGTAAAATTTGTCCCACTTCCCGGTTTCTGATTAAGCTGAAACTTTGCTGTATATGTAAATCGCATGACAATGCAATATTATTATGATATGGAGCTGATCTGATGATGGAGCCGGAACCATGGGAACTCTATAATAAAACGAAGTAACCCCATCGAGTTTGGGCTCGTTTGATTCGTCTTGACAAGTACTCTGGCTATAAATAATAAATAAAAATATTTAAAAATATATATACAGGATCATATCAAATTAGCTAGCGAAACTCCGCAGACGTTATGAGTATCGTTATCTAAACATGATAAAACATAAAATAAATTAATTTAATGTTCTTTTTTGTCGGGTCATGGACCGCAGTTTATGTAGTCACTTGAAATGTCAGTTTTTTTTGTGAACTATCCTGACGGAGTGGGAATCGTGGGGATATCTAAACACGATAAAACAAAAGAAACATTTTTTTCAACTCATACTTTAAGTAATACTAATAACACTAACAGCCGTCGTAGACCCAAAAAAAAATCAAGTCCTTTTCATTTTTATTTTATCGAGTTTAAATATCGATATCTATGATGTCTGTAGAGTTTCTCTAGCTAATTTAATTTGACCCTGTATATGTAAATATGAGTAAGAGAAATTACTAAACTACTCGTAGTTATTTAACATCATAAATACTAAAAAGTAAAAAATAAATGAAACGATGAGTGTGGTACATTTTAAAAGCTTTGAGCTTAGATAAAAAAGAGGTTGAAACACGCTTTTATTTCAAATCATTGAATAAAATTATTTTTAACTTTTTAGTTCTTTTTTTATGAATAGCTAAAAAAAGATTGTTAAAAAGAAAACTATATTATTTTTTTGTAGGGACTGAATGGATACCCTCGGTCTGGGGCGAACGGAGGGTTATGTCGGACTCTTACTGACTAAAACGTATTCGTCGATCATGACTATTTGGAAATGGTTTTACATAATAATCTAGGTAAATGATTATTGTGTCCATGTCTCTACTTAATAGCCACAGACAGCTCACCTGTGCATCTGTACTAATATTATAAAATTCGAAAGTAACTCTGCTATCTTTCTGACTGTCTATCTTTCGGATTTCGATGAAAGGCATACGTATAGACCATGACCTGGGTTGGGACCTAGGATATCGTCAAATGGAGTAAATAGATATGCAGGCGTTAATCGGGACGAAACCTTAATTGGGATTTTAACATTGAAATAATATAATTTGTTGCCAACAAGGGCACTTGATCGTTAATTATAATATAGTAAACACATTACAGTCAAACTATATTATTTTAATGTCTCGATTCTCCCCTGCATCCCTATTCACCCCGTATGACAGTACTTTGTATCCCGGTAGTACGTTCCCGTGGGATACTTTCCGACCTCCACGCAGGCGAAACCGCGAGCAAAAGCTACTTTATAATACTAATATCAATTACACCAATGACGCACGTTTCATCCTAGTGATGGCCACATAAGCTGCAACGCCACAGCACCTTATGGTCTGTTGGCCAATATTGTCATTGATTGATGGCTAGTAGCTATGATAATGACAGGCCGTTAGCCCATTCATATGAATACAGTTTTGTAATCTTTTCCATAGATGACCTGCGCGATATGCAATCTATTTGTCAAAAGACAGGTAGGAATTGTGATTAACAAAAACGTGATTTAAACAAACCATCACGCATGAATTTTCCCAATGGGTAGACAAAGTTAAGCCCTCATTTCATCGCGTCAGATATAGAAAGAAAAGTTGTAATAACAAAACACAATAACATTATACCCGACCTGAAGATCGCACCTAAATCTAATACACAGCAGTCGAGTTTACGACCGCTAGAACAATAACACAATTTTGTGGCCAATAGAACAATAACACAATTCTGCGACCATTAGAACGATTACATAATTTTGCGACCACTACAACAATAACACAATTTTGCGACCACTAGAACAATAACACAATTTTGCGGCCACTAGAACAATAACACAATTTTGCGACCACTAGAACAATAACACAATTATGCGGCCACTAGGACAATCACACAATTTTACGACCACTAGAACAGCCGCACAATTTTGCGGCCACTAGAACAATAACACAATTTTACGAACACTAGAGCAATAGCTCAATTTTGCGACCACTAGAACAATCACTCAATTTTGCGGCCACTAGAATAATAACACAATTTTGCGGCCACTAGAACAATCACACAGTTTTGCGACCAAAACAACAACAAAACAATTTTAATTACGAAATGAAAATGTACTAAATGAGGAAGGCAACTGTCAAAATGGCGCTGTCGTAGCTAGTACCCAAAACAAGCTAATTATGCAAGGCAAATGAGGTGGTTTTTAATATTTTTTGCGAAAAGGTTTCATTGTTGTATTCCTAATTGTTCGGAAATTGGAGTCTACCTACCATTTTCCCAAAGACCTGAAACTTAGAAGATTGTGGCTTAAAACTATTCATAGGGAATTATTTTACTTAAATAGAGTCCAAGTTTATGGCGGAAACATTTTGTTGACAACAATTACAAGGAAATAAGGAATATTTAATGTTTTTAATTCTGACACTTTCCATATCGAATAAACATTGATTTTACATATTCAAATCATCGAAAATAACAAAATAGTGTAATAAAGCCAAACTCATGAATGAACGAAATGGAATGAATGAATGAAATGTCAAATATATTGTAGGCCGTAGGGACCTAGCTATGGTTACGACATCTACAATTAGCTTTGACCTACCTTTCCCATATTAAAGACACTACGTATAAAACCCTTTCCAAAGATGGCCTTCGATCAACTTAAGCCTTAAATTTACGGGGCTCATTAAGTACCTATAAGTAGTTTAGCTAAGCTTAAGTATGGTAACATAAAGCTCTGGCCAAACTGAAGCGAACCCGCGCGGGATGCCGGATGAAAGTTTCCCGCGCCGATTGTGTCAACTAACTTGTATGAAGGTGTTCAAACTGACGCGAATAGTCACTTGACTTCCTATTCATTAAAAGAGTCGACCCGCGCAGTCGCGTCCCGCATTCTGTGTGAGATCCGCTTCAGTGTGACCAGAGCTTAAGGTCAGTAATCCGTGCCAAACCTCTTGAAAACAACTAAAATCGGTTTCGATCGAGTGAACGGTAAACACGTATATGTAATTAGTTTGCACAATATTAGCTAATGATGAGACTTTGACGTTCAATAGATGGATTTAAGGCTGAACTGATGCAGTATAATAGCTTCTAGTCTCATTATTGTCATGAATAACCTTAGACAATCTTTAAATGTAGGTGCGTAAGTACGATTTCTTGGGTTTTTTATGTGATATTTGGTTGGCCAAATTTTTGACCTCGGTTCCGATGAGATGAATGCCTATGAATGTATTTTGTGATAAATGTCTTTTGAATAAGTCTCTTAAAAGGAATCTGTCTTCTTAAAAGGAGTAAGTACGGAGCGTTCCTTACATACTCCATTTGATCAACAATGACAAAAAATAGATTGAAATTAGCGAAATCACGAAATTGTGTACATCGATACAATATCTGTTTGTTCTACTGCTAGAGCAAAAGCTTTTCGCATACAAAGAAAGAACGAGTGTTTATTATCATGGTTGTTCATTGCGTGTCGTTGATCAGGGTTCCAATACTATGGTGTTCACTCTATGTCAGTGGTGTTTGTCATTTGCAGAACCATAACATAACAACAGGCTTGTATTCTGAAGGGTTAGGCAGAGGTCTACACCCACATTTCTTCAGTAATGTTTAAGTCCCATTTAAAAGAGGGCGAGTCTATTGCTATCAACCGGGAACAAATTCAGACTCCGGGCTGCTGAGAAATTCCAGATAGAGAAACCCAATATAGCCACTTTTCCGGACCCGGGAATCGAACCCAGGACTTCATGCTCGGCAGTAGCGCTTGCGACCACTAGACCAATGAGGCAGTCAATTATTAAAGTATCGTTTGCTTTCAAAGTATCATTTGCTTTCAAAGTATCGTTTTCTTCTAAGTATCGTTTTCTTCAAAGTATCGTTGGCTTTAAAGTATCGTTTGTTTCAAAGTATCGTTTGTTTCAAAGTATCGTTTGCTTTCAAAGTATCGTTTGCTTTCAAAGTATCGTTGCTTTCAAAGTATCGTTTCCTTCAAAGTATCGTTTCCTTTAAAGTATCGTTTGCTTTCGAAAAGTCGAATTGGTTAAACAATAAATATTTAAGCAGTCTGATGGTTTAAAAGTTTTAAACTTTTGGTCCACTTCAACAAACTTTCCTTCATCGTCAGCATTTTTTCTTGTAATGCCATGTTTTTGGTCAATTTCACCGTATTTTGGAATCAAGAATTTCATGTGGTTATTACTGGTTTCATAGCTGTGTCAGTAGTAGCCTTGACCGGATCGGTCAATGTCGTCATTGATGTGGAGTTGTGAAAGCTGACGAGTTTTGGATGAGCCACGCTAAATAGTAAAATGTTGAGCAATTAAAATTATGGGTCATTAGTGTCCCAACTGAGAACTTACAGTATGTACAATGTTTTACCTAAATGTTACTTTAGTCATTATGTGTTTAGAAGCAGTAGATAACAGAAATATTGATGACAATTTACATTTATTTAATAGATTAAATTTTGGGTAAATCTTGCAAGACTGTCTTCCAAGTGGTTCTTCTTCTTATTTAAAGAAGAGTTCAGTTTCTTAGATAAATACTTATTCAAGACATCAAACTTACAAGTAGGAAAATGATACACGTCAGTTTTTTGCAGTGTTTGGCTCTTTAACTCGCAAAACAGTAATCAAGTCGTTCTCTAAAATATCAACAAAAACGTAATAAATACCGCATCCACACTTTACGAGTATTCATCCACGTTCACTTTCACCGCGACAGTGCGCGGGCGCATGCCACTGACGGACGTCCGAATTCTGTTCGGCTAACGAATCGGCATACAAATCGAACTGTGCTTATATTTGGGTAGATGTAGTCGTCGTGAGGCGGTGAAATTCGTTTGTTGGTGGTATATAGGGTTGCCAGACTTATCGGTCTCGTTGAAAACTAGTAGAAAACTGAAAATGAAATTTATCAGGCCTGTTATATCAGACCGGCTTGATTCCTCTATCGTATCACCATCTTCAATCAAGTGGTCCTGCCGATCTATTCTGTAAGAAAATCACCGTGAATTGAGTCAATGATTTGCATCATCTGAAATGATAGCTCTCTTCACTTATGTGTTAACAGGGAGATTACAGGTTGACCCGGACCGGCTGAGCTTTGTAGGTTATTGCAAATCGGTCACGGCACACTTAAAAATGATAAATTAATGAAGGTTACCTCAAATAGGTATAGCGGTTGGACAGTCGCCAGCGCATCAAGTTACCACAAACCGTCAGATTTTCTCATTCGATTTAGAACTTAACCCTCAACATTTTAAGGTTTAAAATCGTTTGGAGAAATTTGACAGTTTCGTGTAGCTGGACCTGCTGACGACTGTACTTCCCCAGACGGGGCTTATTCTCAAGGAGTACAACTTGTCGCTGAATGAAAGTGCTTGGTTTCTTGTCCTGTGGATTTCAATACTCAATATATTTAATGCATTTCACAATTGGAACGTGAATACCCTAATTCCAGTTTGTTTGTGCAGTCCACGGTGAATGGTCATATCCGTTGAGAAAGTGGATCCTTGACCGTGCTGTGTATCGTTTTATTTGCGGATTTTGCCTTTAATGTATGTTTGCTTAAAGAAACAGGTAAACAGTGAAAGCTTTTTACTATTAAGTTAACTTTTCTAAGTGCTATTGAAGTTTGTGAATGTATGTGATTTACTTACGTCCATTGTCGTAATTTCTAAGGAAAAAAAAATAGACTTGATATGTGATAATTTTATTTTGCGTGACAAATAACCGAACGTCATAATTTAAATCAATTATCTTCATGAGAACATTTATATCTGAAGAGTTTTAACGCGATCTCTTGAAATAGTTTACATTACAACATCCGCCCTCAATTAAAACTCTCAAAATAACATTATCACATCTACGAGTACAAATTTATTATTTTTCCTTAGAAATTAATTACAATGTTTTCTTTTAATTACAACGTAACATAAGTCTTTGTTCGAGCAGCTTTGTACTATTCTGTCATTGGGGATGGTTGCTAAGCACCCTTATCAAAATATTGCCTCTTGTAAGGTTAGAAAACAGAGTTGAGACTTGTTGAATAGGTATAAACTAGACACACTATGACATTGGCGGAAAACACTAGCTATCTTTGAGTAATGGGGACGAAAACTGGCAAATTAATTCCGCATAGATGGCGCTCAATGTGTGTTACTTTTATTGACTACTAATGGAGTTCCTTGTTTAAGATTTCTTCAAGAGATGGCGCTAAGTATTTTATCTTGTCGACGTTTGGTCGCTTTTATTTCAGGATGACTTCGACAAGAGTGACAAACACTCAGCGCTGTCTCGCGGTAAAGCTTCCAGCCAGAACAGAACCAACGATCAATATTATTAGGAATCAAGCAATAATACTATAATGACAGAGATCATCTGGATCATAGAAATATCTACTAACAGTATATCACCATTAAGAGAAAATACTATCTACCTACAGTAGGTACTAGGTACTATACTTCACTTAGCAAAACTGTTAGACGGATCTTAAGCGGATCTTTTCTAAAAGGGTTAATAAAAGAAGCCCAAATAATTTACTAGCACATAGCCAGAGACTACATTTGTATAGCAGGAATTCCAATTGCATGGCAATCAAAATCTTTAACAATTTACCCCCAGACATCAGAGTGTTGCCCACTAATAAATTCAGAAAAACAATATTTACTTGGCTTTTAGACAACTGTTTCTATTCAGTTAACGAATATTTTAAATATAAATTTTGACATTTTTATCAATATTTTGTGTGTTTATTGACTTTTGATTATATTTTTTTTTGTTGTTAATATTTGACATTATATAATTGGTATATTTTTGACATTTAATTCATTAATAATATTAAGATATATTTTTTTGAAGTAGTTGTGACATTGTATCAAAATTACCCATCATTTCAAACTAATTATAATTCTTAATGAGGATATTAATTGTACTATAATTTTAATTTTAATATTTCTACACCGGCTACGGTAGTATATGTGATTTTTTTTATTAATATTAAGATCTTAATGTACCTACCATTTACTGAGAAATAAATTATATCGTATCTTATCTTAAAAAAAGCCCCAACGATCACGTATTAAGGCTCGCTCATCATAGGCCAATGGATTCATTTCTTACAACAAAAAACAATTAATAGATATTGCGAGAACATTGGAGTCACTGGAGCAATATGTTGGGACAAAAAGATAGATCGAGAGTCGGTTATAAACATGGGCTAAGTTGTGATGTGTTTCCTTTTTCTTGCTGAACTGAATGTCAGAGATGCTTTAATGTAGATTGAACCTAGCCTTATATTACGTACGAGTATTTTTGTGTTAAGAAGTATTTTTTGTGTTTTCGTAACTAATTCTGTGTTTTCTTTTTTGTTACAGGTAAGTTCGTAATTCTTTACGGTTCTAGCCACCAAAAGTATTTTTGGTCCTACCAGATGATTAATTAAGGCGGTACTGGAGGTACAGTAAGAGTAGTCACGATTTTATCATCACTAATTCACCACCATTCTTGAGGAAACCATCTAATGCCATTGTTAAGGATGGTCTTCAAGGAAGGAATGGTGAAATCCTTTGCCTAGGAGAATACTATAGTCCAGCCAAAAAAGAAAGATAGTGTATAGTTTTAACTAATATATATGTATACTATTCTGTCGATAATACCTTTGCCATGTTCTAATCCAATAGAATAACAATAAATTACATAGGATCCATTATAAACAGACAAAGCTGTTAATTGTATAATGTTGGTATTGTTACTACACGAGGCTTAATTCAGCCCACTTTGTTAGTGAATCCAACATGTTTACTCAACTACCAACTCAGTTTTTGTACAAAATTGGTAAGCATCTTGACTAATACTTTTCTGCTCAGCGGAGCACGATAAGTATGAATATTTGACATTTCTGCTTTGTGAAACATTTCTGTACATGAGTTTTAGCAACGCACAAACTGGGAGAACAACCATTAGAAAGTATCTTCTTATCAGGCTTTTAAACGTGTTAGTTTACCAATTGATCCAGGAATGTAAAGAAGAAGGCTACTAAGGAATACCGTCAAAATCAAAAGGCTGGTTAGCAGTTTTCACGTGTCTGGAGCTAATTACAACAAATTGCAATCGTCAATCAACTGACGAAAAAATTCTACGCTAGGGGGTATAGAATCATGCTGAAATCATGGTTACAGTTTGCGCACTGGTTAAAAATTTATCCTGTATCGTGCTGTGAGCTTAGTAGTCCGGCTGTACTTTTAGTCCGAAAGTATCAAGTTGTTGTTTAAAGTAATTAAGTATTCAAAACAAATACAGATTTATAATGTCATTGAGTTGCGTATTGAATGTTTTGCGGCATTGAATCGGGGATAACCAGTAGCAGACTGTTAACCACAAGAGTAATTAAATGTAATTAAGACATTGAAGTAATACGATTAATAATAAATACGATAATGAACAAAATTAATACGTACCTATATCCCATTTTTGGCATTAAACGTTTAAAAATAAATGCAATTTAAATAAGGGTTCGCTTGTTGCTCAAATTGTCAGATTTAATGTTAGACGTTAAACAGTTAATACCTAGGGAGTTTATTTTAAACGTTGCTAAATAATTGTTAATTATTTAAATTACATAGAAGTAGATATACGTATGTTAAGTACTTTATGAAGGAGCTCTATGAAGAAGATCATCTACATCCTAATGCTGTATTATTAATTAGTGTAATCAGTAATCGTTGTTGAATAACCCTAAAATTAAGTTATAAACAAACGATATCGATCATTTCGAAAGTCTATCGGCCTTGTTAAGTACATCGTGCAGTTAACGTGTTAAGGTGAAACCACATGTAGTAACATAATAATTCTTAGGAAAAATATTAGCTTATTCATAGCACTTTCGAATGAAAATGACTCTCATAATCTTGAAATAAGATCAAAGGGGCAATTCTCGTGTTTTAAAATTCTAATCTCAGTCTCAATCTGTCAATAAAAACATTTAAAAAACCCCCGACACAAACAAAAACATCTAAAAACGGCTAAACAATTTATTTTTTTAGCTAAGAATACACTCTATCAAGTCATGTTACAAACAAAACAAAAAAAAAAAAAAACGATTTAGCCGTTTGGGAGCTACGATACCGCAGACAGACAAACAAATACTCACGTTAAATTTAAAACGTGGAGTTTGTACATACTTTTTCCGTCAGGGGTTAAAAATACTTCTATTTTATTCTATTCTATTTTCCAAATTTTTTACAAGATTTTGACATTGTTTGTGGTTCAGATGAAATTGCGACTACAGCCCGTTCACAGTTATTTACCTCTGATTTTGCATCACTGCCAAAGTCACAGTGATCTTTATACTCCTTATATTAAGGGTGCTGTTGGGTTGCCGCCACTGACAAGCCTGTCAAAAACACAGTGGTCTTTATTCTCGTTATAATAAGGTGTTTGGTTTTGTTCGTTTGGTTGCTGTTATCAGGGGTAAAATAAATGTGAAAGGACTGTTGAACGTTTTAATTACGGGAATTGGCCTTTAGATCTTAACATTAATGTAACTAACAAAAATGCCACAGCATTGTTAGAAAGCCTAAGTTTAACTCTTCAGTCAGGTAAGTAGAGTTCGTCCAATGCAAAACTGCACGCCCCTCGACTAAAATTTCTATACAAACATTTGAAATGTGTATGCAACAAGCAGTGGAGGGACGTGCAGTTTTAAATTAGACGAACTCTACCTACATCAAATGGATTAACTTAATGTTTCCGTTAACAGCTGTAGGCCTAAGGTCATAAAATGCAAAAACCGATTAATAGATTGGCTTTGGATATAATTAATATAGCATCCAAATTAAAATCCTTTATGAAATGATTTAATTTTGCCTGTGGCCTTTTCTTATAGCCAATTTATTTTAAGTAATTTAGTAGTTTTTTTTTGCAAATCATTTCTTAGGAGGCGGTTTTTGTCGTTCGCAATATACTATAACTACATTCCCATTGTACCAGACTACCACGTTGGTCAAGTGGTTTGATTACCCTGTCGGGTGTTAATGAGTTTTTCCATCTAGAATTTTTCAGTAGTGGATTTGTGCCTGGTTGAAGGCAATAGGTTCGCCCCCCTATTACATACGACTTAAACATAAGTGACGAAATGTGCCCAACCCTGCAACGAATATATGCGTGATGTTATGTTATGTTATACGCGACTTGATGGGAATAACATATCCCATCGTGAATGTTATCAAAATCGAATAAAAGTTACCTATGTAATTTTGTGTTTGTTGTGCAGGCGAATATCGGCAATGATTTTTTAATCACATTTAGCAATATACCTTTTTAGAAGGTTCATAATTAAATACATATTTCGTTGATGGGTACATAGCTTCCATTCATTATTTCATCTTATCCAACATATATTTATAAATTGCCAAACAATTGAAATGTTTGCAAATCTTGCACAATGCTCAGAAATTGCAGATACATTACAGTTCCCATAACTTCGACACCATTAGCGCAAATTATAAGTTATTTTAATAGCACGTGAGGTCTTTGAGGTCATTAATACTAAGGTCATAGTTTTTGTAATGGCCGTCGATTGGTATCGCAAGTAGGTACAGTTGACGAAAGAGATTTGTATGCAGGCTGCTTACTACAGCTCAATCGCCGCTGCTGCTGGGTCGCTAGAACCTTTTTTGTGTGCATGTCATTGATTTGTTTTACCATGGAGTAGGCCAAAATTGGCTGTAAAATCTCTGACAACACTCGTTTTAGTGTGTTTTGTGTTAGGAATATTTTGTTAGGTACAATATCACTTAATAGTAAGCATCCCCTATGTTAGTGTAAACAAGGATAGGTTCGTATATTTTTTGCCCGCACACTTAACTATTTTATTGAGCATACATTATAGTTATAACCCATGAGCGCTATCTGAGTCGAAATCTTAAAACAATTTTATTTGTTTCCGTTAACATAGACACCTACCTACATAAGAATTAAGTATTCATTTAAGCGATTAATGAACAGTTATAACTGATGTTATTTTGAAACAATGAATGTAGGACCTAGTTTTGGTGTTCTTCTTCTACCGTGTTGACGATAAGTAAATACAAACAGGAGCATTTCTTAAAATAATCTATATATATATATGTATATAAAAATTTCGTGTCATGGTGTTTGTCGTCACACTCTTCCGAAACGGCTCGACTGATTTTTATGAAATTTTTTATGTATATATTTGGTAAGTATGAGAATAGGTCGTAAAGTATATTCCATACCGTTCCCACGGGATCGAGACTTATGCGAGTGAAACTGCGGGGTGCAGCTAGTATTATCTTACTATTCACCGTATCCCTCCATTACTTTTTTATCGTTGCATTGTCTATACTTTTACGGTATAAGTATTTGTTCATCAACATTATTGGAGTTGGTATATATTATACCAACTGCAATCATTTTGATGAGCAAATACCAATGCCCTTGTACAAAATGTCGATGTTCCATTGTCCAATTTTTTATTACAGCATTTTATTCAGACTTTCAGATGTGCTTTTGTAACTCTTTATTAGATTAATATTAATGATAAATGATATACGATTTTTGTATGAAGTCAATCAAGATTAAGGAGGTGTTCTGTTCATGATTGACAGAATTTTGTCTTGATAAAAATGAATCATTCGTTAAATTGCAATACATCTTAAAGTTCGATTGGCGTATTAACTTATGTAGTATCCGTGCTATAATTTAGATTCCTGTAGATTCATGTATTTAATTAAGCATAGTTCGAAACACTTGCAGATAGCCAATATTATTTTAATTTAATTCATACATAATACTTATGTTTGATATTGAGGAGGGGCTCGTGGATAAATAATAACAGCGGCACGGGTCGATCGAAAGTTAAGCTACGCTTGCCCGCGGTCGGTTCGTGGATGGTTGTCCATCCGTTATATATCGAGACCCCAAAGTGCCTCGGAAAGCACGTTAAGCCGATAGTCTCGGCTGTCTATTTCTTGCTCGTTCTTCTCCATAGGTACCTACTACGCTTTGGAATGGGCAACTAGCTTCATCTTTCTGACTGACCGACCCCTTGACAATTCAAAAGTGCCTGTAATTGGTTTATTTGAAATAAATGCTTTGAGTTTGAGTTTTGTCATTTGTAGATCTTTGACAGTCGTTACGGGTAGTCCGAAGCCTAAAAGTCTGACAACCAGTCTTGTCAAGGGGTATCGTGTTACGTAGTTACTGGGTTGTGGAGGTCAGATAGGTCGTTGCTCCGTGTAAAATACTGGTATTCAGCTGCGTCCGGTTAGACTGGAAGCCGACTCCTACATAGTTGGGAAAAGACTAGGCAGATTGACTTATGTTTCATGTTGATTTAAGCTACATAGGTTGAACCCTGAAGTGTTAAGCGTACTACAACTTATTCGGGTAGCCACATTCGATTCAGCAGTATTTCTTGAATAATAAAGTCGACCAGAAGGCCGATCGGCTCGTGTCGATCATAAAACTCCATTCGGGTCGAAAGACGTCCACTGCTGGAGATAGGCCTCCCCCAAGCACCGCCACTTCGACCGGTTATGTGCTACTCGCGTCCAGCGGATTTCTGCTGCCTTCACCAGGCCCACTTGGTCCATCTTAAAGGAGACCTTCCAACGCTACGGCATCTACCTTCGCTGAATTATTTTCGCGTCGGCTCAGCACAATTTCAGCCAAGCCGAGCTGCTCTTTGCCAAGCAAATATCTATATTATACTAGCTGCGCCCCGCGGTTTTACTCGCAGCGGTATGAAATATATTTTACGACCTATACTCAGACCTATCAAATATACAAAAACAAAAAACAAAAATCGATCAAGCCGTTTCGGAGGAGTTCGATAACAAACTCTGTGACACGAGATTTTTATATATTAGATATTTGATTTCGCCATCCGGCTGTGCCAAATTAGGTCGACCCGAACTAGTTGTGAAGTGACCCGGAAAAGTGATAGTAGGTATTATAATAGCCTTATGTGATTCTAATAAAATCTCCAGCAACAATGCGATAAATTGGCAAATAAAAATTAAAAGCCTCTCAATAGGTATGTATAGTAGGTACCAATTGCTGAAATTGCTTCCTTGTCGTCATCACATCTTTTAACAAAAGCCGTTTAACCCAAGTCTTTGAATCTCAGCAAAAGGTCGTACTGTTACATGCTTACGACTTACACAAAGTAAGTAACTAAGCTTGGTCTGTAACCTCTAACCTGTGTACTGCTTGAGTAATACCAACTTAGGTTAGGTAACTTAGGTGTTCAAGTTATAATTAGTCGATTTATTAGTTGGTTCGTTACGGGGGTCCTAGGTATTGATACTGTGATCTATGAGCCAAGTTTAATTAAAATCTATGCTTTAAAGACATCAATCAATCATCAATCTATGCATACAAAGCGGTATGTGAGTTTCTATGTAGGGTATATAATCTTCAGAAATACTCATCCGTTTCCAAAAATTATTTCTTTAATGGGAAGCTACAGTATTGCCAAGGGTCATATGATATATTTTATGTTAAAACAAGACTTTCAGTGACTTAATTTGAGTGGATTAAACCTTTTCAGTATATGGTGTTGCAAAATTCCTGTTTGCGTCTCATATTGATACATTACTGAAATCTCACTAAAACAGCTTTTACACAACTGTAAACTTTTCTAATTATACTCAGGCAATAATAATATAATTGGTTATCTTACATTCAAAGTCTCGTAGAAAATGTCGTTAAACGGAGAGAGGCATATGACAAATTTTACGATGTATTGTCTCGTGAGAAGGCGTAAGTTTTTACGATGTAAAATTATGCATACAAGTGACTTCGCAGATTTTGATGACCATACTTTTGTTAGGTGACGAATGTCTATTGTTTGGGAGGTTTTGTCGTCCGGGATGAATGTTCCAGTGAAAATGAAAAGCTTACAAGAAAATATATACCTAGTTAGGAATAGGTTTTTTCTTACCTTCAAGGTAAGGAGAAACATAGACCTATCCTACGGTGTAGGGTTTGAATGTAACGTCGGACGTTTCAAAGTGCCCATGTAGGTTTATGTGCAATGTAATATTTTGATTTGGATTTTAAACATGATAATGGTAACATACGAATTGATCATTTAAAATCGCATATTTTTCAATCCATGGACACAGCATCAGTTTCTCTTTCGGTGTGTTCTTCTTTTTGTTAGTGCTCTTAAGTTGAAGATATTTCGATTTATATATTTTTTTTATTACCGTATGGGCCTGCTCTTGACCTCATTCACGCCTTATAGAAAGCAATAGGTGAGGTCTATGATGGAACGAGCGTGCCGAGAAGATTTTTAGTTTTTGGTTACTTTAATTCATATAAAATATCAGAGTGGCTATAAAGCTAGTTATTCACAAAACTCGATTACAAACGCATGTATCATGTAAACAAATCAACAAAAGTAAACATGACCCATCTTTGATGCGCTTACGCAACATTCTTCATGCAGTGTCATTAGCCGCCATTACCGAGTGTTCACCTGGTGATCTAATGACCGTAATAGCAGAGTAACTTATCTACACAGTCATGTTCTATTACTGTCGTACTTAGTCTGAACTGACTGGGCTTCATACTTTTTGAGTGAACACCTTGGTCCTCGTTCAATTGTTATGAGAAATAAGTCACTATTCCCAAAATTTGCATCTCCCGTAGGTAAAACAGAACTTACAGTTGTGACTAATGGTAAAAGTTCCGAGAGAATCAGGCTAGGTGATTCCAAAAATGGCCTGCCTTGTGAAAAGTTACGACCTTGCAAAATTGCTTACTTTGGAAATAAAGTAGAAAAATGACATTTAGAACGATGAACGGCAGACAATTATGGTGGTAGAAATAAACCTTTAAACACGCCAAGATTTTATTAATTAACTAAATTCTGCCTGTAAAGATTAATAGATTGGAGTATGTACCTAACGGTAGTTTATGCCACAAGACAATTATTGATTAATGTTTACCAAATGGCAGAACTTGTAAAACGAGATTTAAATTGTCTAATCTGTAGGCAGAATCTTACTTAGGTACTAGTATTTTCTTTGTTTACATCGCTTTGATCAATGCAATACCACTTAGACGAGTTTTGACTCCTGTGTTTTCCTGTTTTTTGTAATTATATTAGACCAGAGACGATACGGTTAAACATGCATCTTGCAATACATCACGGACTACCTCCCTAGTTAGCTTATTGTCTTCCTGTCCATCCAAAGGTTATCTGGTAGATAGCGATAAGACCTCTGTTGTACCCTGAATAATAATAGTTAAATGTAAATGAGCATTGCAATTTGTATCTAAATCATTATCTGCCTGTCAGTTTTTGGGCCACATACTGGTATATTACTGAAATCTACGGGGAACCTAAAGAATATAATTCTTCTCACCCGAATCAAAACATTATTTAATTAAACCACTACCGCAAAACTATAAAACCAAACCTTGCCTCACGTCCGCATAACAATCACGAACGCTTACATTACAAAACGCCATAATCGCAGCTAATCTTAAACCATTTAAAGCGTAATAATTACTGTGATTATGACGGTAATTTTACCATGACTGGTGACATTCTTGACGATGGCTTTCCCATCGAAATGGAAAGTAACCCTGCGGTGTAAACATTATATTTAACGGTCATCAACCATCAAGCGAAAGCGTGTGATGGCAGTGGATATATTCTGGGTACCTACCTTATGTATAATTTAGATGGGTTATCAATGCGCGTTATCATGTTTCGAAGTGGAAATAGCCCTAAGACACAGAAAGTCTCTAAATACACCTAGATGTTGATTAAAGGCTCGGGCTTTCCCTGCTATTGCTTCTATTATTGAAAGACACGTTTTGTGTTTAGATATCAGCATTTTGATGATAAATTAAAGTGGAAAGTCTTAGGACTGAAGCCGAGATCTATAAATGTAACTTAATAACACGTGCTTTGGCTAAGCGATATTTCTGCCAAACTACAAAAGCAAGGTAGCGATGGGGACAGGTTTAAGTCAAAGCACGTGCTATACAGGGGGTCCGGTAAAGAATGGATAACCTTGAAATAGCATAAGTATAATAGACCTTGACCTTGAGGTGATAAAGGTACAATTAATAAAACAATGGAAAGCTAAACCAATCCCATCTAAGTATTCAGTGTTTTGTTCTCTCTTGAGAATATATTACCATTAATTCGTCACCATTCTCTTGCCCTTATATCCCAATTTATTTGGCCCAACATGTGTTTTTCTTCCGTACTCTTGAGAAGATATAAATAATGTAATTTATACCTTTAAATTCTAAAGAAATGAAGAGAAAGATGAAAGAACACTCTGGGCGTCGGGAGTCGATTGCCGGCTCCCGGCCACCGTAGGCGCGGGCTTGCGGACGGCGGGCAATGGGCAGCTCGCCGTCCGGTAAGGACCAGGCCCGGGTCGACGGCGCATCGTGTTCCACGCGCCTCAAAGAGATGTCAGCATAATTGACGAGGTCCGATAGGGCCGATGCCTGCCGGGATCGCGGATTGTTCGAAAGAGTTATCGTAGCCCTGGTGCACAGGCAACTGAAGGAACACGGGTGGGTTTTAGTCAGTAAGAGTCTGACACGCCCTTCCGCTCCACCCAGAACGGGATAGGTCATTTGATGACTACCCACCCAAAAAAAAAAAAATGTCGTCAGTGTATCTTCCAGGGTCGCGGGTTTGTCAGAAAGCGTTAACGTGGCCCTGGCACACAGGCAACTCAAGGAACACGGGTGGGTTTTAGTCAGTAAAAGTCTGACACGCCCTCAGAGCTCCGCCCAGAGCGGGAGAAGTTATTTGATGAATCCACACCCAAAAAAAAAGGGGGTCAATGTATGAGCTACTAACCTGTCAATTTTACTAGAAACAATTACTTACCCATCAAAACTTGCGACTTCGTAAGCCCATCAATAAAAACAAAGAATTTGACACCGTTGCGTTAAGGTCAAAGGTTATACGTGTTGTTTTACGTAAACGGTAAAATCTGACCCCTGAACTTGTAGGCGCAGTGAGCCTTATAAAATAAGCAGTGTCAGTGGTTAACAGTGACATTTGAAAACGTAGACATTTGAAAGGTATTTTTTGGTTGAATAGAGCTGGTTGATGAAGAATACAAACTAAGAGATAGATAGATGGATAGATAGATATAATACTCTCTCTCTGTTATGTACACCATACGTATTAGAAGTTTTACATAGGGTGACACAATGGGCGGCCTAATCGCTAAAAGTGATCTTTTGAAGATATCCTTTGGATTGATTCAGAGGGAGAAGGAGAGACTATACTACAGGCAGCTTGTGGTGTACCATTCACAATAACAATCAACTCAAAGTCAAATCATTTATTTCAAATAAGCACATAAAAGGCACTTTTGAATGTCAACGTTTACAAGAAAATAGAATTGATTCTAGTTGCCCCTTCCAAAAGGTAGTTTCGTATGAAGGAGAATGGGCAAGAAACTCCACCGTTACTCTTTTAAAATGTTTTATAATATTTTGTATACATGAATTATATAATACATACATAAAGCATATACTTGAGAGGGTGTGGTAAGTTAATAGAAACGATACCCGTGGATTTTAAATCATAAACGACCATTGTTTACCGTTTATTTTTTTGTTCTTTTCCTCTTGTCTGTTTATATATGTGTTTACATAAATGATTAAATAAATAAGTAAAATCCTAAGAAGGTGCTTTAGTTGAGGTCAAGAAATATTTTATTGAAAAACGTTTTGTAATATTATTTAATGCGAAGTAATCTAAAGCGTACACTAAAGAATAGTTGAAACCTCTACAATAATATCAATAATTCAATTCAGTCCATGACATTCCATTGCTGACAGTACACCAACACATTACCAACTGACAGTCAGTGGAAATTGTATCAACGAAAACTTTCCAAATTTAATAATACCCAATAACAATTCGGTATTTCAGCCTCCATAATTTTCTGTTTTCACCAAATCAAATCCCGTTACTCGCAGACAAACCAGTGAAATTAAATCACCTATTGTCTTGCTCTATCATTTGTCACAATCAATTTACTTGCCATCAAAAACATGGCTATATCAATGAAATGTTGGTAGCAATCGTTACGCGAATGTCGCACAAATTGATGGCATTATACGGCGATTTGAACGCGATGATTCCAATTGTCATCATTATTGTGGTTATTGTGGTTATACCATGGATTGGATGGATTTTGTGGGCTATTGAAGCTTAGATTTCGACAGCTCCTGTTGAAGTTTTGTTGCAATCTCTAAATATTTCAGATTGTGTTTCTTTCTTTATTTATTAGGTCTTCCTCTTCTTTATCCCAGATTTCTGAATCTTACTTATTTTAAAGATAGTCTTTTTATGATTTCTTTCTAGTTCTTTGTCTTGCACATTTCTTATTTAATCGAATTACAGGCTTGAGGTGGCTTCCGAGGCGCACGATTTAAATACTACTCGTGAGTGTAAGACTTTAACTTCTGGTTTTTTCCTAATCGCTAAGGCGACATCCTGATACTGCTCTCAAACATTGTGAATTTTGCCACGTCTTTTTATGTAACGTAAGAAATCTTGGGATTCATCAAAAAGTAGGTACTCTATTAGGTGCTAGGGAGGTTTATGTCTTAATCCTTTTAATCCGCCTTAAGCACGCGTGGTAATCAATGCCCTTTGCCTTTTCTAAATGACAAAAGACCTCTGCCCTGCAGTGGTACAATAATAGGTTGTGTATTATTATTTATCCAAGTCCACAGCCTTAATAGTATACCCACCCACATGCTCATATTTCACAGACGTCCGTCAAATCGTCTACGGTCCGTCGACCGCGTCGTACACGGCTCTTTTCACTTTTTCCTCAATAAACTTAATTAATGGCATCTTCTGAACAGTATGGTTGTCCAACTGGTTTCTACAATGTAGAAATTTTGTGACAGCTGTCGAAAAGTAGGTATTAGAGAGGCGGTGTGTTTTGAAAACTCATATCTTTTCATATTAACATTTTGTGGGTGTGTCGGATTAGTTAGTGTGAATATGAATCTTGGTATTTGTATTGTGAGTTTGTGACTTATGGTGATTGATTGTTTTTTGTGAAGCCCCCACGACATAATGCAACACAGCAGCTGGATTTTTTCATTTGTATTTAGTTGGTATAGAAAGTAATAAGAAAAGGAAAGAAAAAACCGGCCAAGTGCGAGTCGGACTCGCGCATGAAGGGTTCCGTACCGTTATCTATAAAAACGGCAAAAATCATGTCTGTTGTATGGGAGCCGCCTTAAATATTTATTTTATTCTGTTTTTTAGTATTTGTTGTTATAGCAGCAACAGAAATACACGATCTGTGAAAATTCCAACTGTCTAACTATCACGATTCATGAGATACAGCCTGGTGACAGACGGACAGACAGACGGACGGACAGCAGAGTCTTAGTAATAGGGTCCCGTTTTACCCTTTTGGTACGGAACCCTAAAAATATTATTCTCCACAAATAAGATGTTCAATCCTGTCAATCTCCAATACAACAGTGTGAATTCGGCTTTAGTCTATCAGTTTTATGGGACTGTATTACTGAACTTCGAAGTTTAAAATATCGATGTATTTAATTGAGAATGTTCATAATCGCGATGTACGGAACTTCGAAAGAATGTCTGTTCAAACTTCGAAGTTCAGTATGGACATTCTTTCGAAGTTCCGTACATCGCGATTATGAACATTCTCAATTAAATACATCGATATTTTAAACTTCGAAGTTCAGTAATACAGTCGTTTTATGGCTATAGTTTCAATCCGTATTGAAATTAATTCAATAGTTATTAATTCATTTCCGATTCTACGAGCGGCGTTATTAATATATTTTACTCTTCTAAATGTTGATTAAATAGCAGTTAGAACATAAACAAAAATATTAGTCTAATAATGTCCGGAAATTCATGAGTAAAACTCGCTCAAATAGGTATTTAACATTTCAATAGACTAATCACGTCATCACATGAATTTCCATCGATAAGTTAGTTATTTTCTACAAAATTATTATTGTTTTCATCAATATTAGCCTGTTTCATTTCGCTGGGGAAACTTATTATTGCCTGTATTGTTTCATTGGCCAGTTGAACAATTTAATGAACACACATAACCTCTAAGGTAGAGACAGAGAAAAATTCTTTAGTCAAAAAATCTTTTTTAATTTTTACTGCAACTTTGTTTGTGTAGGTTGAACTACCGCAAACGATGTCAAAGTATATTTGGATAGATATATTTATATTTTGGATTTAGTGATAAATGATAAATGATTTTATTTCTGTAAGTAGGTTTGAACAAACACTTTTACACGTCAATCATATTTTAAAAACTAGATGACGTCGGCGTTTTCTATCTGACTAGTCTGAGAAGAAAGGCCGAAATAAACTCAGAGGTCACAGTCTTTTTTAAAGTCCAGACATAATCTTGATCAGATCATGTGAAGACCATGTAGATTTGTGTCTGAAAAGGTTGAGGAAAAACCACACAGGTGGAGTGGACTTGTCCAGTCAGTGCACGCATTTATCAGTAATCGTGCAGCTCAACTCAGAACTTAAGGAGCTCAACGATTTACGAACAATACCAAAGAAAAGACATTTGGGTAGGCCACAAAAATTACTCAAACTGCCAGACCATGATTAAAATGATAACAGTTAGTCAAAGTACATATTAGTAACAATTCGCATGTTTCTAAATTATTTTAGTTTTAATTTTGTGCCGAGACCGTGGCCAGCTATATATTTTTTTTAACAGATAACATACCTCTTACACATATCACACATCTTGTGTGTAAGGTAGACACTTAAAAATTAAGCTCCCCAAAAATCCGAATCCCTCAAATACAAAAGTTATTTGCTAGCACTACCAGTTAGTAAGCCGCCTTTCTCCGAACATCCGGCAAACCACACACAAACAAACAGCTGATTGTTTTTGACATTATTACGTACATAGCGTGACTATAATTGTTACGTACGACCACGGATCAATAACTATCTTGGCGATAATTGGTTTACATTTGACTTCCTTGATGAGGAAGCGCGAATTTGTGATGGTTAATTAATTTGTTTGGGTTACCGAGGCTTGCTAGCCGATGGCCGCTGACCTGACGATATATCAGATGATCGTTCCCACCCGATTTGAGAATGTATCATCTTGCGACGTTTATCTTTTGATTAAAAGATGGATGATGGTGGTGATGATGACGGATGGTGTCTTTGTTGCCTTTCTTCTCGATAGTTCCGTTATATCAAGAAGAACGGGCTTTGGAATGGGCTATTAGCTTCATTTATCTCAAAGACCGAATCCTTGACAGTTCAAAAGTTCGAAAAACAAATGGTTTAATTGAAATAAATGCTTTGAGTTAAGCGTTTGATGCTATTACGGCTGTAAAAACCGGTTGTAAATCTTAGGATGTCGGTGTCGGTATCCAATAATTGTATAGCGAAGGACAGAATGCAGTAGCTTGGTCGCCGTAAAATGTTGATGTTCCACCGGATCTGGTTAATTTGCGGGAGATGACCCCAGTATGATTGTAAACTGACTAGGCTAATGATAAATAATTATTTGTAAAACATGGATATCAGTGGTGATTATCCAAAGCATCGCTAATGAAACACAATTAATTTATCTATTGTTATGGTCCTCTAGCGGGCCACCTTGGGCTTGACTAGTTGCACAGTTGGCAAGCAAGAGAACATTTATTGGATCCCCAAACCGTGAAAATATTGACGTTAACCTACTCCTAGCTCAAGATTTTGTGGAATACCTTCCTATAGATATATCGCTCAGTAGGATAATAATATTATGTATGTCGTTTTTCTGTAATACATCCGTCCGTCTGGCCGGACGTAAAGCTGGACAGAGGGTTCACACTTATTGACATCGTTATTTTCGCACTTTTGCATTTCGTGTAAGGCAGTTACCAGAAAATTGTAGTAGAGAATGTTTCTGAAATCCTGCTCATGTTCAACATGTTCGTCATGTTCAACCTTGCTTGTACTTCTGGTTGTTGTTATTTTGGTCGACCAATTATAAAACTGCTACATTGAAAGTAGATTCTGATAGTCAATAGTCAACAACGATCTTGAACTCCATCTTTGGTGTTTAACCTAGGTACATAGAGTCTAATGCCCCACACTAGGAATTTCTCCTGTATTGTGGGTGCGTTTACAAATATTCAAACTCACATACACAAACAGCCAGACCCGGAACAACTAAAATATTTGTTCCGTGCGGGAATCTAACCCGCGACACGCAGTGCAGCAGTCAATCGCTTTAACCACTGTGCCAACCGTGCCGTCCTGAAACACTTGCCTGGTTTATTTTATGATACTTCCATGTATATCCATAACATACATATAGGGGATTAATAGATGTCCGTGGCATAACAGATGGTCCTATCATAATACCACTGCCGCGCTGGTATTGTGATAAATATTTATTTTTTAAATATCACATCATTATTCTGAGATAGGAGCCTTTTTGGCCTTGTATTTTTATTTTATGAGTGTTAATTTTGTTAATTTAAATGCTCATTTTGTACTGTTTGTATTTCCTGTGTGCGTCCCAAACAAAATATTTTTCTTATTTTTTCTTTCTTTCTTTTATACGTAGTAAGTTAGTTTATGAATAAACAGCAATTTGTAAGGATCCAGAGCCATAAAAAGTTTGAGAAAGAAAGTTGAGTGGGCGTTACCTACTTGACAAAAGTGGCTGGTTGTTTTCATCTCTTAGCTTAATAACACAGTAATAAATATTTGCAAAGCTCAATTTGGTTTAAAGAATGGGTAGAGTTAAAGTTAAGTAATATTAATTGTCAAACGAACAGGCGGATCAATCGAAGATCACCGCCTCTTATAGATATTATGCCACTTAAGGACTTAATAATAATAATACCAACCTATTTCTGTCCCACGGCAGGGCAAACGCCTCTTCTCATACAGATAAGGCATAAGAATTAATCACCTCGCTTGCTGTAGACGGGTTGGCGATTTCAGACTTAAGGACTTGCAAAAAGAAAAAAAATATGGAATTATGAATTAATTATTACTGGATGTACCTACTTAAACGGCAAGATTACAGTCGCGGTCAGTGGTTGGCGCGCTCACCGCATCATAGTACCTAATTATGGTTATCACACCCACACGTTGTAATTGAAGTAAGAGTTACGAAATGGCACTGGAGGTTATTAAAGATATAATTTCTTTAACGTTAATAAAAACGTAAAAAGATTTATTTTCCCATAATTTTACTCACAGTTCGCTACACTACGCCATTCTTCCCGGTTTTGTGCCAATGTTGTCTAACTCAGGTCAGGTCAAAGTTTCCTGACAAACTTTTCACTTGCTTTCGGGCCCTCATCCTACTCTTCTTGGGCCTTGTTTATTGGGCACAGCGATTAGGTTAGGCTACCTTTACCTACAACCACCTCAGGTGCAGGGGGGGTTCAGGTACCTTTGTTCCATGTTATTATGGACAGTGGAAGGTTACGGGCTAATGTGCTGCAATATTTTTAGTTAACCCATCGGGTGGGTAAATGTTAACCGATAATCTTCTTCTATCTATCTTTACATATAAATAAAATGACTGAGAAACTTCGATATTCTATAAACTTGAAACTTTGCCCGAATACTTATCTAAATAAATAGTTGAGATCGTAATCAATAATGTTCGAAAACTAAAAAACGGAAGGGGTGGAATTTGTAGCGGAAAATACGAAATCCACGCAGAACGAAGTCGCGGGCGCAGTGCTTGCCAACACTTATTAGGAAAATTGATAAGCGCTTTCTAATGAACTCTTCTCACGGCCATCTACATAATTTATGTCAATGATTTACTAACTTTGACAAGTTTTTCCAATGACTAGTAAGTACTAGGTAGCCCACGTTTATCTCGGACTGGTTTATAGTCAATTTTGTTAGTGAAAGTGAATATATCAAAAAACATATAAAAACAGTTATACATTGTTAACTTTCGTTATTCAACACACAGTTTTCTCAAGAACCGATAAGTGCAAGTTGGTTATGCTCTTGTGGTTCTGTAGTACAAACAAATAGATTGCGTACTAGAATCTTAGAAAGTAAAATATGGTCTAAGACTAGACTATGCAGGTACCTAGTCATACAGTTATATTAGTTAGAATGCATTCAGTTTCTGTAGCTGTGGGAAACGTGAAAAAAAAAGTCGACAGGTGTCGTGGGACACTCAGTTTTAACGAAGTTAAATAATAAATGATTTTATTTCTGTGAGTAGGTTTGTACAAACACTTTTACTTCCTTTCAGTTCATTTTGTTGCATATTATACATAAGCATAATCAGCCTATAATGTTCTCACTGCTGGCCCACAGGCCTCCTCTCGGTGAGAGGAAGTGGGCTGTACTTCACCACGCGGGCCCAGTGCGGGTTGGTAGATGTCACATGTGTTCGAATTTTTGGTTCTAGGACATACCGGTTTCCTCACGATGTTTTTCTTCTCCGTTTTGAGAGCAGTGGCGATGATATTTTTTACAAAAAGTAAACCATCTACCTCGATTCGAACCTACGACCTACAACTCGTAAATCGGAGCCATTACCACTGGGCCACCACCGCTCCCTCCTGTATATTATGTCTAAACTAATATTATAAAGAGAAAATATTCGATTTTTTGTATGTTTGTTTGTTACGCTTTCACGCTAAAACGGCAAAACGAATTTAGATGAAATTTGGCACATGGGTAGACCATGACCTAGATTAGGACATAGGATACTTTTATCCCGATATACCTACGGGATCGAGACTTATGTAGGTTAAGCCGCGGGGCGCAGCTAAGTATTAAATAACAGGCACAATTAAATAAATTAACGTTTGAGAATAACTGAATTAAATAAAAAGATACGGTCAAAATGTTACACAGTTTTCGGTCTAGCTCGTGAGATGGTACCTATCTATACTATTATATAAAGAGAGAATCTGACTGACTGAGTCATCAACGTGGAGATGAAACCCCTGAACCTAGAATGATGAAATTTGGACAATAGGTTCCTTTTATTAACTAGATAAGTAATAAGCAAAAATTTTTGAAAGTTTTACCCCTAAGTGTGTTAAATAGGGGTTGAAAGTTTGTATGGATTTATTTTTATTTTTGAGACGATTAACTTAAAATTTGGTAAATAAACACTTTAAAATTAAAATAATCAAACACGTGTTTCAGGGTTTTTCAAGATTCAACCTCTAGGGTGAAATATAAGGGTTGAGCAATTGAGAATTTGACTCACTCACTCATCAATATAGAGGCGACTCTGTATTTTAGTTCCATCAAGTTTAATAGAAAATATAAAATAAAATAAAAAATACAACGCCGAATGTAAAAAACATGATCGGAGTTAGATCTGCCTTTAATTATAATCAGAATTTTGACTACACAGATGTCGTTGATATTGGTAAAATGGACAGCGTTTGCAATAAGTGTATGTTTAAAAAGTGGAGCAGTGAACCCAGACGATTGTGTTGCGCTGATGGTAAGGTAGTTTTGTCTGATATACCTGAACCTCCGCAACCAGTTAAAGATTTGCTGGAAGGTAAACATTCACTCTCTGCACATTTCTTAAAATTGTTTAAGAAATATGCAGAGAGTAAATATTTGGTCCGACGAAACAACACTCTATTTCAAATGATATCCTTTGGAGCGAATGAAATAAAAGAAGTAAATTTTATGCGAACATTCAAAGTACAAGGACAAGTGTACCACTTGATAGGTAGCCTACATCCTCTACCAAAATTATTTCCCGATCAGCGCCACGTATACAATATTATAATAGATAGCATCAACAATAAAAAAGGCAAATTTTTCTTCATTGATGCACCAGGTAGAACTGGGAAAACTTTTTTAATCAATATAATATTGGCTCAGGTTAGGTCCACAGGGAAACTAGCGTTAGCCGTTGCATCCTCAGGAATTGGCGCCACACTTATTAGCGGAGGTAAGACAGCACATTTTACATTTAAATTACCACCGTCAATTCAGAGCGATTTTGTCTGCTCAATAAGAAAAAATGGACCATTAGGGAAGTTATTACAAGAAACATCATTAATAATGTGGGATGATTGTACTATGAGTCATCGATTGCATATTGAAGCAGTGAACAGAACACTCAAAGATCTGATAAATTCAGATAGAGTAATGGGTGGTATCACGTTGGTCTTTGCTGGAAACTTTCGGCAAATTTTACCCGTGATTCCGAAGGGAACTAGAGCAGACACAATAAAAGCTTGCTTTAAATCATCTGTTCTATGGCGATGTATTGTAGTTTTAACTTTAAGAACTAACACGAGAGCTCATTTAGGAGGTGGTGATACTAGCTTATCAGATCGGGTACTGCGACTTGCGAGACAGAATGGTCTCATAGAAATTAATGATATAGGAACAATCATTCATACCCTTGACAAATTGATATACAAAGTTTATCCAGATGTTGAAAATGTTAACGAACAAAACTTTACTTTTATTTGCGAAAGAACTATCCTGTCGGCAAGAAATGCCTCAGGTGATCAAATAAATAGTCAAATTTTGAATAGAGTTCACGGCGAGGAAGTTTTTTTATAAATCAATAGATATAGTAATTAATCAAGAAGACACAATTCACTATCCTACAGAGTTTCTGAATTCACTCAACCCTTCAGGTCTTCCATCACACCAACTTAAATAAAAAATTGGAATTCCTATTATTTTGCTCAGGAACCTAAGTCCTGCTAATTAATGTAACGGAACTCGACTTCTAGTTCAAAAACTTAAACAGAATATTATTGAAACTGTAATTCTCACAGGCCCAGCTGCTGGGCAAATGGCCCACATACCTCGCATACCTATGATTCCAACAAATCTACCTTTTCAATTTAAAAGACTTCAATTTCCTGTTAAAGTTTCCTTTGCTCTTACTATAAATAAATAGCAAAGCCAAACATTTAAGTGCATTGAAATTGACCTGCGTGAGGATTGTTTTTCTCATGGAGAACTTTACGTTGGCCTCTCACGAACAGGCAATCCCGAAAACCAATATATTCTAACCAAATCTGGATCCAGTACAAGAAATACAATTTACGCAGAAATACTTTAGACTATTGACCTTACCTTTACTTACACGATCTATAATTATAAAAACTTTAGCACCCATTTTAACCCCTTGGGGATGTCCACTATCCTACATAGTGTTTAAATTCGCCAATCCTATCTTAATAGAAAGTCACTAAGCTTACCCGTGCGAAGCCGGGGCGGCCCGCTAGTTTACTTATAATTATGTAGCTATTTCAGTTTTTTTTTTGCATTTTTATTATAAGGAAGCAATTATAAATGGGATAATATTTGATTTATATATGTGACCAGACGATTTATTAATTAGCATACACTCAAAGACAGTCCCGAGTCACGAAACTACCTTTTGGAAGGGGCAACTAGAATCAATTCTATTTTTTTGTAAATTTTGACGTTCAAAAGTGCCTTTTATGTGCCTATTTGAAATAAATGATTTGACTTTGACTTTGACTTTGATAATGACGAAACCGCTGTTTCATTTAGCCATTAAGTACGTATGAAATCCTTAGAACAAGTTTACAGCTACTATTTTTATCTAGTTTTTTTTCTTTAATTAGTTGCTGATTTAGAATATAGATTCAAAGATGAATGTTTTTCATTCAGATATCTCGGCGATTGCATTATAAATGTATAGATGTTAGGCAAGCGACCTTGCAGGATGTACTTATAATCGAAAGTATTATTAACTCATGTCAACACTGCAATAACTATGAATAACATTGCAAAAAATATAATATGCTTATCATTTACTTAAAAAATAATCTTCACGGTCGAGAGTCGGTAAAGTATTTTGAAATCGCCGCGATCTTTTTTTATGAATATGACATACTCCAGCGATGTATCAAGTTGCGTATGTACGTCATTATTTAGTTAACGATCGTGTAATTTCATATTGGCGCATTCGTTGTTTGCGGTTAAGAGGCAGGATTCGACTTCCAAGTTAAAAATCTATCTATTTAATCTATTAAATATTCAAAAGAGTTTAATAATAAATAAACCGTGGGTGAAACCAATTAATCATTTTATTGCTTTGATAAGTAGAGAAGACAGTAATAACAGATTAAAAAAATTAAACCAGTCACGATTATATGTATTAGTAATGTAATCAATTTAAAAAGCATTGTGTAAGACATGCACCGTTACTTACTAAGCTATTTTAATCAATATTTTTAAATTAATGGCCTAAGTCATCTTAAGGAATATTTTTCAAACTTGAATTCTAGTTACCGACTCAAAAAATGTCCTCCTTTCTTTTTACTGATCAGAAAACCGTTAAGCACCAAAGAACCGTTATTTAATTCAAAATCTCTGATGCATGACAGTTATTTATTTCGATAATATTTTTGTAGTGTGACATGTCAGTTTACGAGTACCTATCATAAATGATCTTTCGAACAACTTCTGTCAAATTCAATACAGTTGTATGGAAGAAGACATGTACCTACTGATCCCAATTAAATTGGGACAAGGGCAGAAGGATGTGTCTAAGTGGATCTGAGTAAGAACTAATTTATATCTGCGTTACTTCTAAATATTTAATTAATTACTCTAAATGAAACCCTTACTGTATTGTCACAAAGCAAGATAAACAGCTACACTGAGATCAAGTCAGATTAGTAGCTTATATTCTATTATCCTACCAGTCAGAAGTAAATAAACAGTGTGCAATCGTGAGCCGAGCCTTTAAAGACCTTTAGAAGTGATTTCATTAGGTAAAACAACGTAGGTGAAATACAGTAGTTCTAGTCGGTATCTAAAGTATAGGAAAGTATTAAATTTTTCGAGTAAAATTTTAAAACAATAAGAAAATAAAGATAGAAAAATTGTTCAATCTGTTTAGTCTTTAGTAGGTTCTCGTTTAGTCGGTCGAGTCACTCGGTTTAGCGGTCATAGTGACAGATTATAATCTCTAGGTAATTATGAGATTTTTTTCCAAGGAATAACATAGGAATAGAGATGATCTTATCCGACTATTCGGTGAAGAAACACCAAACAAACTCAGAGGTCACAGTCTCTTTTAAAGTCTAGACATAAATCACAGTAAAGTTCCCTTTCCAAGTACCTACGAGTATGTCCTTCAAATAAAAACCTCTTACTTACTACATCCGTGTTCTCAGAAAACTCAATCACATCACTTTTATATTTGGGGCAGGTAGCAAGTCACTTGCTCAGGTCAACGACCCCTCAAGGTATAGGCCACGGAAGTGAAGGTTAGGGCTGGGAACCGAACAAATAAAATTAATCGATTACTATGTAATAAAACCTGCTGCGTTAAGTAAATAGGTTTTCATGAAAAAAAGTTGAGGTGGTTATTCTTTACATACCTACCTAATAAAATCGTAATTTGTGTTATTAGCAATTCCTGTATCTTGAAAGGTGACATGGGGACAAATCACGATTTTGGTTTAAATGTATCTTAAGGGGACTACAGGACCTAAACGTAAGGTTTATAATACCTAAAGTATACGATCCACTGGAGTAAACAAAATCAAAAAAGTATATGATATTCTTCAGGATATATGCTAGTTAGGTAGTGTGTTGAAAACATAATACAACTAATTTGATACGATGGAAAAAATTCACGCAAATACCTCTAAAAATTTCTTTTAACGATTAAAAACCATACTAATATACATCCAATCGTTCTGATTTTTCGTCAGATTATTCTACAAGCAACATATTAACGTAATAGAGTTTTTTTTTTGTTTAATCAATAGATTTTTTGTAAATAGATAATTGCTTCATATTTCGCAATAAATTACCAGCGTTGTGTCATCGCGCTTCTCTTTATTTTCTATGCAGTACGAAAGTGACCGCGCTTTAGCTGTTGTCAGCTTCTTAAGTTGAAGTTATTATTAATTATAAGATATTATTCTCAAAAGACTCCACAAAAGGAATGCGATAACTCCTACACGAATGCATTATAGAAAATATTATTTTTATCTTTTTCTGCTCTGCTTCCCACTTGATCTACCTAACTTCTCAGCTTTTAATATTTTATCCGAACTTTGATGTTAAAAGTCTATCTAAAGAATCATCATAAAATGATGCAACGGTTAAACTTCTCAATTCACCTTTATAGTGACTCTTGAACTAAACTATAGGACGAAGAGAAATCTAGGCCACTCAATATCCTGGACTTACGTTACGTATCGCCGGAAAAATGTTCCGTCTGTAATTACCACTTTATGCTAAATATTTAGCAATAGCACAGTATAATAAACTAAGCAGTATTACGTCTCGGCAGTGTCCTTGAAATAATTACCTACGGCCACTCGGTAGATAAACACGCACTGGGGTTGCCCACTGATAGTGTCTCTTGGATTGTAACTGTACTTTGATGGGAGAGCATTCTATTTAAAACCTTCCGATTTATTGTAGGTAATATGAGCAGTATATTAAAATGTTTTTCACACATCTGGTAGTATTTGGTTTAGGTTTGTTTGCTGAATCATCTAATCGGCATATCAGCTGAAATAAAAATAGATATTATCCATTTATTCGGGTTCAAAAAAAAAAAATTTTTTTTATACAAAAGTTACATATGAAGGTACGCGATGACGTATTCTATGCTCAGGTTAATTCAAAAATTGATAAAATATGACAGAGTTGTATAATAAAAATATGTGAATTTGTTTAGGGTAATTTAAGTAGGTTAAATTAAATCCCTAAAAAAAAAATTGCTTGTCGTCAGGAAAATTTTATGTAGATAATAATTGCACTTCTTATTTCATTAGAAATCCACAGGGGCGAAGCCGCGAGCAGAAGCTCACTTTGACAAATTTTGTTCCTTCACTCGGGCATCGATCGCTTGGAAACTACTTTTTTTTCAAATTTTTCTTTTTTTTTAGTTAGTAGGTGAGTATCTCTATAGATACTGACCTACTAAGTACCTATCAAGGAAGTTATGCTTACTACGCTTCAATAAACATACAAATACCTGCATTACACAGATACAAATAAAAACTAAAAATAATGTTATTTTTATAGGCTTAACTTGCCGACAGAGTTGGTAATTAAAAAAAAAAACTGGTTTCGATATAGATTAATTCCAATATCCATACATTGAATAATACAGTCGATAACTTCGTGCCCTACTTCACGAAAATAAATGTGCGGGGGCATCTCGCACCGTCCATGTCCGTATACTCGTACGTAACTGCGGCGCATGCGTGTCTGTTGAATTATACTGGTGGACACCGAGATTTCGAAGCGTGTCGTTTCGACCGTTTTGTATGAAGACGTAATACTGCTTACTTTATTATACTGTGGCATTAGGATGCGCGAACGCATGTTGAAGTGTTTATTATACATGCATGAGATGTAATCAGCAGTGATCGGAGTAGGTAGATTGATTTTTAGTACTTGTATCATAAATGCACACAGAAAGAATAACATGGATAAGCCATTTTTCCGGAAAGTAATTCCGGTATTTCCGGATGCAATTAAATATTGTTAATTTTGGTAGTGATATTATTACTACTCAATTCAAAATTTAAAGTTTGTTCTGATTGGTCGTTGGGTTTTGTCAAATCGTGACAAAAAAAAAAAATAGGAAGAATAATAAAGAATAAAATTGCTCATTTTATTACAATTCCTACCTTTTTTTTGAGGATGGCAAATCATCAAATGACTCCTTCCACTCTGGCAGAATACAATTCCTACATAAGTTCCGGTTTTTTTTTAATAATCCACCAATTCCGGAGGAATGTCCATAGTAATATATACGTTTCGGATCAATGACCCCAGTTCAATCTACCTACTCCGATCACTGGTAATCAGGGACGCATCCTCGCGTGTTTGGACTAAATTATAGAGTTGATTTGAGGGAAGTCTTATAATTTTTAATTATGCAATCTTGTAAATATTAGGATTGATTCGAATAAAAATATTTATAATAGGTAATGCCCACTTTGTAACACAGACAAAGATAAAGATATTAAAAAAAATCTATCATAAATTGTTTACAACTTTAACTTCTTAATATTTGTGTCCACGGAATATCTATGTTTGTGTCTGATGTGGTCATTATTAAATACCATAATATTATAACAACAATTAAGTCATTTGTGATTCAACACGAAGGACTGATGGCGCAAAACTTCTCACGAAAAAAGAAATACCCATTGGTTTGCTTCGATCACAAATGATAACCCAATCTCACAGTTGAGTTTTTACGTCATTCCTTCATACGGACAATCATAAAATTAGTTCCGAATCAAACAAATTACATGCAAACTGCCATTCTAGCACAATATCGTGAGATAATGGCATTTATTGTTTTTAAATGCTGCATCGAACTCGCCTGCAGTGAATTAGAACCAGTTATTACTGAGCCATAGGCTTGTTTACACTGTACAAAGTTACTAGTAATTACGATTCAAGGAATTTCTAAACGAAGCATTGACTCTATAGAAGAAGAGTAAATGGTCTGAACTAATGACTGGTAGAAAGCTTAGCCACTGAATGATAAAAACCCTAACCTAACAAGGGCTTATTATGAAGTACAGTGCAACTATTATCTTAAAGTCCCTCAGGATTCATCGCATTTCCGAATACAAACGAATGCTAATTTCCATGTCCATCAATTATTAGATTTATCCTGTATAATAATTTGAATTACTTTAATTGTTGTTAAGTTTAATTGAGTACATGAATAACAACTTATATCTAATTAATTAACCTAACCTAACTAAAACTATTAACAAACTAAAAAATGGCGTCAAAAAATTCCTCCGCATCGCTGTCGACTGGTAATGTACCCAAGAGACTGGCGGCATTTCCACGTTGTATGGCAATGCTTAGCCTCTAGCCTAGGAAAAAGCCAGCCCTTGGGTCACGGGAAATTTAATTAATTGTTGTTACGTCAAAACAAAATAACATTAAAGTTAAGTACTTTGTTGTTGCTTTGTTCTGAATTCAAATTATTATACACGATTAATCTAATAATTGGTGGACATGGAAATCAGAATTCATTTGTATTCGGAAATGCGATGATTCCCGAGGGACATTAGGAAAATAGTTGTACTCTACCTAGTTTTTAAAATTGCACTAGAAGCAGTAGTTTCATTACTCGACCAATGTAAACGGGCCCTAAAGGAAACTGTAGATATATGATTAACCTTCTTAAAATAAAAATAAACCTAAGACCTTGAAGCCTAAATATGTAATTCCATCGCGCTATGATTTACTGGCCAATTTCGCGCCTACTTTGATATTTACCTATAGATACTTTTGCTTGAGTGATTGTAAAAATATTGTTTTATAATAGCTTCATAGTGGCTGACCCTCCAAATTGAGTATGAATTATATTATTATTTTTAAACACGTTTTAAAACTACACACTCGAGAAAAATATTTCAAGTATGTGGGCATAATATAACTTCATGCAGGAACCGAACGTGTTATCGTTTATGTCGAAAGCTGGCCTTCAACCGTCTGTGCCCATGGTTGGCAAAAAGATTGGTGACCACTTTCAACCAATAGTCACCATCATTTGACAAGCATGGGCCACTAATACCACTTTCCACCTTTTAACCCCCATAATTTGGTCCACTGTGTTTTCTATTAAAATATTACCTAATACTGACTTTTTCTTTACTTTCAGAAATCGTGCAACCAACATGTGTTCTGGAATCTGATTTCGGCTTCAAAATCAACTGCGCGTTCAAAAAGTCGGGCCTGTTCAGGGTACGGAATCTAGGAGGGGTCAAGGCACATGCTAGCATAGGTAAGTTCGACTTATTGTTTCTTTACGGACCTACAAACCACACAAATTATTTACTGGGAATTTCTCAGTAGCAGCCCGGAGTCTGGATTTAAGCCCGGTTGATGGCAATAGACTCGCCACCTATTACATGGGACTTACAATTTCAATAGCCGAAGCTCCAAGTGCTGTCAATCAGATCAGCATCCTAATTATTATTTTTTCTTTACTTCTGTAAACTTCTCACATTTTAGAGTATCGTCAAACTTAGGTAACTGGTGAAATGTGGGTGTACTATAAGGTACACCTCTGCCTAGTCTTTCGGGGATTATAGGCCTGATGTTATGTTACGTGTTATTTATGCAGGCAGTTGACCTCATGAGGACAAAGTGTATTTTTTTCAATGTTGTAATGGGATAGCTGCAGAACATGACGGTGAATGGGGCTTTTATAAAACATCAAGCCTCAATTCCCCGAAGGACGGGGCAGAGGCGTGTAGTACGATATGTGTGATGGGGCTTTTATTGTAGCAGTTAATGAAATGTCGATTTTCTATAGTTCTGGGCTGATATGAGATAAAAGTCGATAATTGTCATTCGTCTCTTAAAATAGATAGAGGATCCTCTTCCGACCTTAAAAGATAAAGTTATAAGCCCGCCCCTATTACATGGGACTTAAATATAACTGGCGAAATTTGGGTGTTCTATAGGTAGGAACACGTCTGCCTTACTCTTTGGGGATTACAGGAGTGATGTTATGTTGTGATATACCCATGTATGGTCATCAAATGTGATAAGTAACCAGGGTCGCCGGATATACTTGAAGTTTAGTAAGAAACCAATGGATATTTTCGAATAAAATTTAACGTAATTAATAGAAAACAAACAGTTAATTTATCAAATTAAATTTCATTTGAAAACATCCACCGGTTTCTTACTAAACTTCAACTATATCGACGACCCTGGTTTCTTATCTCTTTCGGTGACTGTACATTATACTATAGGATTTTAGTAAAACTTTTGTGCATAGGGGCTTTCATTCACAATAACATAAATAAACTAGCTCTTTCTAAGAATGCAGCAAACCAATAACTATTCCAATGAAGTAGACCGTTAGCAATTGACGCAGGAGTGGAATTTCTCGACACTTGACGAGTAGTTCGAATGAAAAACACATTCATATACAAATCAATCGTGTTTCTCCAATCAAAGAAATAGTAATGAATGTAGAACCTGTTAGATTTTCTTCAGAGGTATTTTGCATCGTGACTATCATTATAATGATGTGGCTGGACTAGTTAGATACTGGTGCCAATTCTCTTGTCACAAAATTCTCTAAACTAGGCTAAAAATCACTAAAATTTAGTTTATTCCTGTCAAACGACGATTTCCCATTCTGAAATAGACTAAAGTGACACAACTTAACTATATTTTAGTTTGACAGCACTAAGATGGCACTGAGTTATTAGTTTAGTGAAAATGGCAATTTTGCTGTTTTGAATTTGACGTTACCTAAAATTTTGGTTGTCTAACTAAATTTCACTATTTTTAATCGCGATTAAAAAGATGTGGAATAAAATTAGTTGTCATGAACTGAAATTCACTACAACACCTCGACATCAGGTGCAAAAATAGTACCGTATCTTTTTAAGCTATTGCATAGCTTTTATCGCGGGCTTTGAGCGCGGCGACCGAATCAAGAAATTCCGTAACGAGAATAAAACCTAACATCCGCCTACCATGTAGCTCGGCCGAGCGTTTGCTTAACGTGTATGTATATGGTACGACTGTACTTGAATTAATATCAAAGAAAAAAAAATACTGCCTAAATAAATAATTATAATTGCATAAGTTGATAAAAAATGCTATGCAATAGCTTTACCACGGCAGTCCCCGAGTGCCACACGTGTTTTTTATTTTTTTATTTTGCTTATATCTCGAAAATGGTGTGTCCTATCGCAAAAATAATGAAAATTTCGACCCCCTTTAAAGGACCCTTAAACCCCTAAAACTCTACATGTAGGTAATAAGTTTTCATAATTTCCATACAAAAAGTGAAACATTCCATATAAAACACGTCGAGGCTGCACGGCATGCGCGCCTCCGGCTCTAAAAAAAATCACAGGGTAGGGCAAACAAGTACCACGTGGAGTCGCGATTGTCAAATTAAATTTTAGTTGCGTCAAAATTATTTTTAAATTTAGAGATATTTTTTTGCAGAATAACTTTAAGATTCTCATAGCCAAAAGTAAAGAATTTTAGTGGTAGTTTAGTTAGTTTAGTTTGGTGTACAAGAGAATTGGCACTAATGATAGATTAATCACACATAAGGCACCTACCACTGTTTTGTCTCTAAGAGCCTGCGCCAACGGGCGGCACGGCACGGCAAGGGATTTTTATGCGATGAATAAGAATAGTATGGCAATAAGATTGGTATTTCAATGATACCGCCTACTGCCCAAGGATACCGCGGCATCGTTGCCGTCAGTATGCGCATGCATGTAGTGATGCCTAGGGATACCCTGCCGTGCCGTGCCGCTAGTGGGCGCAGGCCCTACATCACCCAAACGTTGACTGGTAGAAAATGCCTACGGCATTAAGTCCATCTCTAAACATTTGTGTTCTTAAAGTATTGAATAAATAAATAAATAAGAAAAATGAAGACAGTTGTTTGAAGATCCTAAATGATAATAATATATTTGTTTCAAAAAAGTATGGTACAGTATGTTACAGTAAATATATTTTTACACTTCAAGGATAAATCCTGAAGAGAGTAACAATTAACAGAATTGAATCCGGCATCCTAGCTAGGTTACATGGTAACCTGTATTAACGTTCGCCAGCCCAGGTTCACACGAAGGAGTAAATTTTTTTTAATAGAGAAAGCTTAGGACTATAAGATGCAAAACTGCAAACGTATAATAAATTATATTTGTTTCTAATCCTTATCATGATGGGTCGAAGTTATTTTGCTCGTGTTTCTAAATAAATAGAGGAAACTGCGAATCTCATGTTGGGACTCAAATAGTCTGAATGTTAGACTAACTCGTTCTTTTTGTGAGTGCTTGCATTGAAATGAAGAATGTGAAATTAAGTGTGAAGACGTACCGTGTATGTGGGTAGCCTGTGATGACCAGAGTTTGGTACCAGCGTAAGTCTTAGAGTAGGCCTAAGTCTATTGTAGAGTAACCACATTTGGTTTCCACAGCCTTTCTCATCTAGCATAGCATTTGCCCAGATAAAATTTACCACTGGCATGTAGTTTTTAGTTCATTTTAGACCTTATCTCAAACCACAATTATTAAGATTTATATCTTAATTTTTTTAGCCACTTATTTCTACACACATTGCAAAATTCCAAGATACTGAAGGTAAAACAATGGTTTAATAGTCAGTACTCATGGTCAACTCCTCTCTGCTAAGTGAAAGTCAAAGAGCAATTTGTAGTTATTACTAGATTCTGCAGTAGCTTTAATTTGATGAAATCGTGTCTGAGTAGGAAACTGTGCCATTAATAGAAGACCTACATTATGCACCTCTCTTTGAATAACGATCTTGTTCTTTTTCGTGTCGCTGGCACGACCTTTCTCAAATCTTGTTGGCCCAAAACTTCGCCACTTCCTCGGCGTCATCGGTGGCAGCGCAGAGGTCACTTTGACTGCAAGTTTTGGGAAACAGAGGGCAAGATAGAAGCTGGAGCATAGTTTGCGACATAGCTCCACATCCACAACCAGAAATGACGATGGTCAGGTATCATACTAAGAATGGCTGGGGCAAAGTGGAAACCAAATTCACTGAAATTGAAGGAATGACAAACTAGGGAAGGAGGACATAGTAAGCAACGGGTAGATAAGAACTAATGATGATAGTATGACTTGTAATATAATAATATGTATTCTGACGGCATGTCCACATGATTTGTTTGAGAGGGAGTGTGAAAATAAACTAGTGTTTAACCTACCTGGATGTGTTTAATTACAATACACTGACAAATGCGTGCACTGACTGGACAGGTCCACTCTTTCTGTGTGGTTTTTTCCCCAAAAGACCATTTCAGACTCAAATCTACATGGTCTTCACATGATCTGACCAAGATTATGTCTGGACTTTAAAACAGACTGTGACCTCTGAGTTTGTTTCGGCCTTTCTTCTCAGAGTAGTCAGATAGGAAACGCCGACCTCATCTAATTCTAAAATATGATTGACGTGTAAAAGTGTTTGTACAAACCTACTTACAGAAATAAAATCATTTATCATTTAATACTATAATTATCTGATATAATTTCTTCATCATCAAACCCTTTACAATGATTGATATAACTATAGATTTACAACGGTAATGTTAGACCTAATCCAACCATCTATCATTTCCAGGTTTCAGTCTGGGTGACGAGCTGGGTTTCGAGCAATCTCTTACAAACTTGGACCCGAGCCGGCGGCGGTCTGTCAGTGTCAAGAATGGACCTCCAGCCAACATTCTCGCTGACCCATCCAGAACTAATGTCAAGCAGGAGGTGAGAAACTAAAACATATTATAACGTAACATGAACACTATGATAGGCGGTGAATAGTACCTTTCATTACAAACACTAGTTGTCAATATTGGGATCATTATAACGATTTTACTGTCTTTGACTACTTTTATTCTTTCCTTTCTTACTTTTTTTTTCACTCTTACATTGAAGAGATTCATGTCTAGCAATCGATTTATGTAGTCATCAAAGAGCAACACTCGACCTTTTGGTTCACAGGCACAATTATGAACTATGAGTGCCTGTGAAATTGCAGACAGAGGCATTGCATGTCTCAATTACAAAGGCGCTACATTACAAGGTAGCCGTCATTCCTGTGCTTTGGTTCACAGGCACAATTATGAACTATGAGTGCCTGTGAAATTGCAGACAGAGGCATTGCATGTCTCAATTGCAAAGGCGCTACATTACAAGGTAGCCGTCATTCCTGTGCTGAATCCTTAAACGCCAAGCTCTATTCAAAAAAGAAAAAGTAATGCCTACCTTGATTTGTAAACAGAGACTTGGCTTACAATCCATCAATATTACACAAAGGCATATATATAAGCATTGACCCATTCTATGTAAAATAAAAAATATAAGAGCCCGTTCATACAAATTGTGATTGCAACAACCGGACTTGTAGAGGAGCAATTTATAAGACGATCGTGTTAAAAATAACTGTTATTACAGAGTTGCAGAGTGTAATGCAACTTTATATATGGAAACCGACATCTGATTGGACTATTATGTCTAGCATTAGAGGAAACCTCACCATATTTAGCTCAAATGGCTTAAAAATATGCAACAATTGTTTTTATGTGATGTCGTGTAAC
This sequence comes from Dryobotodes eremita, assembly GCA_917490735.1. Lineage (NCBI taxonomy): Eukaryota > Metazoa > Arthropoda > Insecta > Lepidoptera > Noctuidae > Dryobotodes > Dryobotodes eremita. The sequence continues at coordinate 16,876,349 of OU823265.1, read as the reverse complement.
AGTAATTTTAGTTACGTTTATGCGTCAACGTGATAAGTTAAGCAAGTTGGCTTAGATTTCAATGAACAGGCTTAGGTTTGTTATTTGTTTCCTTTAACCTTGACTATAAAATATGACCACTTAGTGACGATATTATGTCGTATGTTTGATAGGTCTATCAAGCCAGCAACTGCAATGTCTAAATGTTTATATTTTCCTGATTCCAGAAGCGTGGTAAACAGAACAGGATCATGCGCCCGATGCCTCCTGCTAACCGACCCAACCAATCTGCCATGGACAAGCTGACCAGCCTGCACCGAAGAGTTTCCACCACCATGCAGCCCATCGTTGTCCAGGCTCCCGTAGAACAGCCCATCGCTAAGCCTATCCCCACTGTCACCATGGCCAAACCTATGCCCATGGGAATACCAGCGTTCAGACCCCTACCGCCGAAAGAAGAAACCCTTGCCGTAATACCTATAGCACCAACACGGAAGACCTACTCGCCTCTGCAAGTCCCACAGTCCAAGGGCCCAGGACTCGCATACCAAAGTGAGATATACCCAACACACAACCAAATATCAAAAATGGTATCACAAATGACAGCACAGCAATTCTCCCCAATCAAATTCACACAAAGTCCCGTGATTGTAGAACATCCAAAATTTTACTCCATGACTACTGTGAATCCATTCGTACCTATGCCACCTTCTCAAACTATCTCTCTTACACCTGCTCCAGTATTCAAAGAAATACACATGCCACCTTCTTACTCACCTAACTCTATCATCCAAAAGCATCCTCTTTCTAACTTTGTAGACCCTGTTCCTCATCAAGTCCACGATATTGCGAACAACGTTGTATATAATACGAAGAAAGTCGACGATTACAATTCTATAACTGGTTATGGAGACGATACTGTGCTGAAGTTAAATAAAGAAGATATCAATTCGAAAATAGCAGAGATTGCTAAAGCCGGGAATATTTCTATGGAGGCTGTTGAAGCGGCGATCACGTTGAGGCAACAACAGTTGTTGAGTAAATATGCAAACATTCCCGTGCCAGCGCCTACAACAACTTCGTCAACAACTACAACAACAACAGAACAACCATTCGTGTTCCAACAGGAGCCCGAACCAGAAATATTGACTGCTGCGTTACCTCAGAAGCCGCTGAAGAGGTTCGTATGAATATTCATTTCATAGGCAACATTTTATTCTTAACAAACCTTGTGAATCCATTGTCATGATTTTGTTAATCCTCAACATTTGTTGCATCTAGTTTCACTGGAGAACCAAGAAGATAAGGTATAAATAAACTATTGGATGTTGGCAGTGTTGGCTTTGAGCACCAAATTAAATATTGCTTATGCGCTTTGCCTGGTGCGCGAATATACGCCACGATCACAGCAATAAACATTGATTTGCAATAAAAAAATGTGCTGATGTTAATGCTATTTATGGTCTGCGCAAAATACCATTCAACTGGACTTAAGTATCACTGATTGTTTTGGCATCTTTGGATTCCCAGTTTATGTTAAAGACTTTACTTTTCAGACTCCAAAAAAGACGCAAGGAGATACGCTTGACCTTTTACCCGATCTTTCACACTCCTCACATGAGAGGCTGGATCCCATCACCAGCATCCTTCAAATTCTAATTTACTTCCGTAATGATTTCCAGAATTCCTATATCAGGCAAGGTAATGAACGCTCCCCGCGAGTACTACCCTGTCGGCTATGAGAAGAACTTCGACGACCACTTCCAGTCCAAGGTCGACCTTCCGGATACCAGCTTCCATTGTGGTGACCAGAAGTACTTCCCTGGATTGTACGGCGATGAGAGTCTTGGGTGTATGGTAAGTGAATCCTGGCGTTTTCCTACTATCTTTTACCATCTTTTTGTTAGTGAAATGTGATGAAGTTGTGGGGTGTATCAACACAGAAACCCAGAGGTTTTTGCATTCTTCTCAAGTGTTGTGCAAGTGCCAATTATACTTACTGTTTACTCTTGAAGTGAGCAGCCAAGCTAAATAGTAAGCTTTGACTGCAAAGAGTTTGCTATACATTTTCTCCCAACAAAAAAAAAAAAGATTTACAGTTAGGCTAGTAATTCTAACGCCTTGAGTTACAGGTTACTTTTTTATTCATTGCATGCCTTAGGGCGAATGTCACCAATCAAACTGAACGTGATCAGCACATCTAAATCGCGTTCAAGAGCTGTCAGTGTCAATATTTTGCAACAATGATGACAATAACAGCTCTTGAACGTGGCTTAAATATATTGATCGCAATTTCATTGGTGCAATTAGCCCTTAATTGCTAGATCATAGAAACTGCGCATTCACTCAACATATTGCTATGTATTTATTTACAATTAATTAAATTATTACAATTTAAATGCTCACCAAAATAATCTTAGACCCTAAGACTAAGTACCAAGTAAAATATGTTAACTTCAAATAAAATAAACCTACTCTATACCGAGATGCCTAAAGAACAACGTTTTAAGTTCCAAACTAATTATACACTCATCAGAATAATTGTACGTGTTGTATTTATATTCTTTTTGCCTACCAAAATGGATAAATGCTCACCAAAAATAAGTTTGCTTCAAAATGCAAGGGTGGGATAGGATGTAAGAGCGAGCGAAGCGAGCTCGGGACTTGGGAAACCCCGACTCGAACAGGTTAGGTTTACTTTTTTTTATACCACCCAGAAGTAGGAGCCCCGCAAAGCGTGCCTCCGTCGACCTAAGTCTTATAAATAAAAAAGGAAAATAGGTTCATTTCTACAATACTTTATAAAACACAATTTGGTCAGCATGTCGAATTTTTTGGTAGTAAAACAGGTACTTTTCTGGTAGGGGTTTAAACACAAGCCTTTATAAATTATAATATAATTCTTGTTCAGCAATAAATACTTGATTTGATCCATATAGAATATGTGCTGTAAGGTTATTTCGTTTGTCCACCATAAAACAGTCACTTTAGGGTGGATACTCGGAAACGCCTCGTTCATCTGTCCACCCCAGACAGGGTGGATAATTGGAATTCGTTATTAATTTTCTTCCGATTTTCGCGCTCGGCCGTGTACAGTCATTTAGAGAATTAAGATAGATACTGACCCAAGATACCTATAAAATATAGGTACCTATAAAAATACATACAATTATAGTTCTTCTTTGAAATGTCAAAACTGAAATCGTTTTTAATTACCTATCAATCAATGTGACATAATTTCAATTATAGATTTATTGGAGCAGGTATTGAATAATTAAAAATAAATAATAATAAAATTAGTATTGGTCACTTCCTGGACATATTGCAGAATTTATAAATTGTATATTAATATTATGTAAAACGAGGAAGTTTAATTTGATTTATACGCCATACGTAATATGATTTATGTTTATGTTTGTGGTTATTCAAAATTAATAAAAAGTGTATGAGTATATTTTACTGTTGTATTGTTGATGATGACTGTACTTGGGGTAAAAAGTTGAAAGAACAATCAAAAGTGAATTCCGGTTATCCACCCCTCCTGGGGTGGACAGATGAACACGCGTTTCCAAGTATTCACCCTAGGGTGGCTGTTTTAGGGTGGCAAAACGGAATAAACCGTGCTATGCCCTGACGAGACGTAAAGCAAAATGAACAAGTCATCACAACAACATAGCATTCTGTAACTAAAATCTCACGAACTCCTTTTCAATTCCCAGGTGTTCCACGTCTGTGCTCTAACAGACGATGGCCTCGTCATGAAATCCTTCCTCTGTCCCGAGTCCACGCTCTTCGACCAGACCATCCTCAAGTGCAACTGGTGGTTCTATGTGGACTGCAAGAATACTAAGAAGCTGTATGATACTAACATACCGGTGTCCAAGAGCTACCAGTTGATGAAAGCACTTACTTTCTTCTCATCTTACAAGAAGGAGATGCAGGAGAATGGTAAGGAAACATATTTTTAATATATATATTATTTGTGTTATTGGAATCGTCAGTAGCAGCTCGGAGTCTGGGTTCGTGCCCGGTTGATGGCAATAGGCTCGCCCCCTATTACATGGGACTTAAATTTAACTGGCGAAATGTGGGTGTACTATAGGTACACCTCTGCCTAACCCTTCGCGGATTTCAGGCGTGATGTTATGTGTTTTTAACTTAATAGAAAATATTTGTAAAAAAGAGTAATTTTACTTGTGTTGAATAATAATTTTAGCCAAATTCAACAGTCGCTTCATTTGTACTTTAAAAAAAAAGGGTAATCTATGGAGTTGCTGAACCTAATATGAAAATCCATTCACTAATACAAAGAAACACTATTACCGATTAACAAATGTTAAGTTTAATTGTAAAATAGACAGACAGGGCATGAAAGTCATACAAGAAACTTTTAACCCAGTAAAATGTAAAGCTTCAGTGAGAATCCCATGTAGGTGAATCCGCAAGACGCAGCCAAAAGGAGCAAATATGTAGATCATGTAAGCATTATAATACTATAATCACTAAAATCACTACAATTAAATATTTTATGTTTCCAGGTCAAAAGCATACCCCTGAAGATGCGGACAATATTAAAGATGCTATTACTATACTTCAAAATCAAAATCAGGATCCTCCTCGTCCAAATGAACCTGCAGTTCAACCTAACGCAGATACTGTTAGCTTCCCTAATACTGCTAGCGTATCTAATGCAGCTAGTGTATCTAATGTTGCTAGTGTACAAAACACGGCCAGCTCATCAAACTATGTACAATTTGTCACTCCAACTCCTATCATGATTGATGAGAGGAACCGTAAAACGACCACTGAGACTGCCCCTGTGTACAGAGGCAATAGAAACCTAAACACTACAAGAAGCTTTAAAAGAAATGCAACTTCAGTAGAAAATGCCTCCGATTTCAAACTTATCACTGTCAACGCTGATATAAACATAGCCCAAGGAAACGTAACAGAAAATGATTCAAGAGAGAAAAAGCACAGAAGACGAATGACTTTGAAGAGTTCTGGATCAGCTACTACAACAACACAGAAACCCACTACAACTACAACACGAAAACCTGAAGTAACAACATCAAGCATAGAAATAATAAAACTAGATATACAACCAATAGAAAATATACAAAGGCAAGAGAAACTAACGGACCAAATTGAAGACCTAAATCCAAACGCATCAAATTCAGCACCAGTAAGACGGTTCTATAGATCAAGTGCAGAGAAATATGAAGATAAAGAAATGGCTATAGTAAATAATGAAAAAGTACAGATTGTACGTCCTACATCTCAATCAAGATTCGTGGGATATTATCCGACGCCGAGTGCAACTATAGCGAAATTAGATGAAGCCGTTTTAGGTAAAATAAGGACGAAGAAACAGGCAATAGCGATAGTAACGCCTCAAAAAGATAGTCCAAAAACGTAGTCCGAAATTAGTCAATTGTTAAGTGTCATAAGTAAGTTATTTATTTCGCCGATACGTGTGGACATGTATTTGCTCAATTTTTCTACTTTTATAGTCTAGTTGAATGGAGTCAAGTGATATTACGGTGTATGTTAGTAGTTTAGTAAATTTTCCTAATTTCTAAGTGTGTTTTATTTTGAGCTGTTTTCCTCTTTTTAACTCCCAACTGACGGATAAAGCACAGCGTAAAAACCCCGGGGGGCTTAGGTCTAAAGTGTGATATTTTTGTGACAGGAATTCTTATAATACGCACTAAGAAAGTATTTCTGAAAATTAACGAAATGGCAATGAAGGAATCGAGATTGGACGGGAAATTAAATGATTCAAGTGCAGAAATCAGCAGATATGAAACGTGACGCACTATAGTTTCCACTTAACTGTAATAAATATTTTGGCGAAGCTTAGGAATCGATCCCTGCTGACAACTTCAGTAAGGGTAAAGTCGATGAGATTTTCCTACAGTTAAATCCAAATAAAACAAATGTTTTGGTATGAGTAACATCAGCGGTCACTTTATTATAGTTTAGTACAAGTAATACTTACATCATAACAGTAACAGATTTTTATAGTTTAAAAGGAGCATTCTAAAATAGGGTCTATTTTTTCGATTTTGCAAGACACTTTAAGAATGTATCGCAAAATATTGGCCCAAGGACCAAAAGGCTTGCTGCTACTAAGGCGGTGGCACAACTCATACAAATCATTTTGTTCGATTAGTCTAAAATCTTGGAGTAAATAAGTTCTTCGACCGATCAGAACTGCATGCCACAGTCAGGGCATATAGGTGATGTAGGACAGTAGCACTTACTACCAAAGTAGGTTCGCGTCCAGTACGGTAGGCAGACAATCACGGTTGCAGCACCGATAAGACTCAGCAGAGATATACAAATCATGCATCCACAAAACGCCGAGGGTATTCTGAAACAAAAAGAAGGTGATGAAGTAGCCGAAGACATAAATCCAGCAGAAACGGCAACAATAGAAGAATAGTTTAAAAATGCGAACGATACTTGCTTTATACAGTTTTAAAATGAAACAGAATTTATTGTGGTTTTTAAACTTCACATTGCCAAGACCGTATCGCGTTGCATTCGTTTTTGAATACATTAAACTACTGGATTACATTCGTCGAGGTTGTGTTAAAAGGGATTAAGAAGGGGTACATAAACTTGACATGGTTACAGCTGATGACTAAACTTTTGCGAAACTACAACTTCAATTTAGTTGACTCGAGTTTGGAGTGGTTTTTTTTTTGTTTTAAAAGATCGTGCACAAATGTTACTAAGCACAACTTAATAAGCAACAGTTTTGAGTTCTAAAATAAATAAAAACGAATGATTTACAGTGACAACAATTTATTACAATACAAAGTCATGGATACAGTTGTATGAGTAAGGAAATCATCGTTTACTTTTAATGAAACATTTTAAAATCTTATCACAAAGTAGAGGCCCACATGCTATGCAAGTAGCCGCCACAAGGGCTGTTGCACAACTCATACAAATCATTATAAAAGTTTTTAAGATCGTACTCCGGAACAAGTTATTCCATGCACTGTCTTAGTTCCAGAAGAAAGCTCAGAAGTAGAAGATATTAATTTAATGTCCTCGATAATATCTTTACCAAATACTTTTGTCTCACACAAGCATCTGCTTCCCCAAATATAGTAGGTGCAAATCCGCAAGAATCTCAGGAAAATAGCAGCATTGATCAAGGTCAGGAACGTAACGCCAAGCATTGGCTCTGAAACAAAAGAGATGTACATTTATGGAGAGAAAAAACAAAGGCAAAGCAATTGACAAACAATTTTAATAAGCTTGACGAACTTAACGTAAGCGTTATGTGGGGCGAGGCTTCGTTTTTAGAAAACACAAAAACAGGTGTTAATTATCTTGAAATAGACAAGCAAGAAGTTTTTGGAGCGAATAATAGAAAATATCAAAACCGAAAAATAAAACAATTAAAGACATAATAAGTGTTTGTAAGATATAATTCAAATAGTAATAACAGGGTTGGTGCAAAAAACAGTGAAAATAAAAACAAGGGTATTAATGTTATTAAATGAGTTTTTCAGTGGTTTTCAGGACTTTTTCGGCCGCTTCTTGGTAATACAACATAATAATCTTTCGCATATAAGAGGTCCGAGCACAAGTAGTCCCAATATACCGATGAAGGTACTGCACGTGACACACACCATCCTGGCGGCTCTTGACTAATTCTAGGAATATGACTTCTAATAAGATAGCTTCAAGTTATCGTGGCATACCACAGCTGGTGCAGGTTTTTCTTTTTGTCAGGTATTCTCCAACGATCTTGAAACAAACGAAGAGCACCGCGCCGGTGACGAGGGCACCAACTGGACCAAAAATCATTGAATCTGAAACAAAAATTGAAGTAATTTTGGAAAACGACAGGATTTTACTAAAAAATATGAAAATAATGCTTATCTTGGATCTTGTTGGTACATTTCTTCTAAAGTTTGAATTCACTTCACAGTTTAAAATGCACTGAACTTGTCAGATGACAAAACAGTTATGTCACTTATGTCCAATTTATACCATCCAGTTCCTGGCATTTGAACACGACGTTTTTCGAATGGATTTATGATATTTCTTGACCACGTCCTAGCCACGTTTTAGACCACGAGCGTGACTATGGTCGCAGCTACCAGTGCGGCCAGCGATCAGGGGGCCAAGTCTACTAACTTACAAAAATTGCAATGGTCTCTCCATTGTGAGTTTTTGACAGATATGCTGTACCTATTAAATCTGTCAAAAACTCACGACCATTGCAACATTTGCAAATTAGTAGAATTAGGCCTTAGTGCGCGGGAAGGATTATTGTGTTATCCGTTGTAACATAAACAGAGAAAAATGTCTTGATGTACTTACATGCAAAGTTCAGTCTGTTACTCTTTGACGAGGCACGAGAATTTTGCTATCATTTGTTTCAATCAGACGCCGAAAGATAATCCCGATACCAAGATTATCCTAGCAACATTCCACAATAATTTAACACGCATATTGTTTTCACTAATATTTTATTACATGAAAAATTTTGCTTGAAATATGACACCAAAGGAAAAGTCACCATATTTTCTAAATTTAAAATTTCTTCATAAAACTCTGTCAATGACAGAGTTGAAGAGCTTAGAGAGGCTGTATAGCTGTTTTTATGTAAGATAACCTCTGCAGTCACTTACAACACTTTTAATTTTTTTTATGATAGTGTTCTGTGCAAGTCTCTCTTTGGCAATTATAAACTTTAGTTTTAGTATATGTAGCTCCCAGTGATGTGCCCGTGAGCGCAGCACCACTAGCCATAAGCGCAGCGACGACCAGCTATAGACGCGGCGTCGCCCTGCAGTAGCCGCGCCGTCATCTTGGAGGTGCTTAAACGCTACGGCTACGTGCGTGCGTTGGGTACACGCTTTGTTGACGTCGATCCGATGAGGCGAGCTGAAGCCAATGTGGTACCGAGATAGTTCAGTCACTGGCCTTGAGTACGAATACATTTGAAGACAGTTCTCAGACTTCGTCAGTTATCGGCAAAGCCGGCTGGTCTCCTGTTCGGAGCCCATTACTAACAACACTGATACTGAACTTAGAAATGTAAAACTATAATTATTACACTTAGACCATTTAAATGGTAAAAACTTAGATTATGCCTTGTACCTAGCCGCGTATTTAGCCTATTACATTATCAATTTATGTTTGTCTGTCTTATTCTATTAGAGATAAAAGGAGAGAAATTGCCCAATGCTTTAATAATATGTTCATGTTTCTGAGGCAATTAAATCATTTGTTCTACATATCTGTAATTTTAATTTGCCGGGGTCTCGACCAAGGATTGCATAGCATAGCTTAATCAGCCTATAATGTTTCTGGCTGCTGGGACACAGACCTCCTTTCTGTGATAGGAAGTAAAGTTACCAACGATTGAGTTTGATCTCACCTCACACCGGATTAGAAACCCACTTTCTAAGGCTTCACAGGGAGAGTGGGGAATTCACAAAGTTTATAATATTCTGTTTAAATTATAGTTTAATTCACTGGGAAGAAGAGGAGTTCAGAAGTTTACGTTTGTGCGAGTGTAGTGTTCAGCTCGCCTAACCTTATCAATCTTACCTTATTATCTTATCAACTAATGACGGTGTAAAGCAGATGCTGGCTGTTTCATGAGGTTGTGTGTTTTAGTGTAGACAGGGAATGCTGCGTCCGATACTAACTGTTTCAGAAATACCCTAGGAATTTGAGATAGAGAGGAGTTTGGATCTGACCGAGGCAGTAAGCCACAATAACAAAAACAGATGATACAAATATTTAATACAACTTAAGTAAGCATACAATCTACAAATTAATTTCTCAGCCTGGGTGAGATCGCTTGGGGCAGCATGGGCTCTTGCATGGCAGAGGTTGTGCGGGTGGTGGGCACGGTGGTGGTGGGCACGGTGGTTCTTCGACCTTCTCTTTACTTATTTTCTTATTCGGACATCTCGGCCAGACAGCGTCCAGTAATATGGGACCACAAGTAATCAAACTTACTGCAATTACCGCTGTCATGCAACTCATGCAAACTATCATAACTAATTCCTTATTTCCGGAGACACTTGACGAATTTGTGCATTTCAAACTGTCGATAGCAGACTGGAACGCACGCGAGGATCGTGGCAGAGGCGATCAGGGCGTACAAAGAAAGGCAAATCATTTTTTTAAAGTCCTGACTTTTGCAGGACCTTGTTTTTGATGTATATGAACTGTGGGGCTGAGTTGTCGCTCTTGTGGTAGAAGAGTGTGGAGTAGTTGACCAGAGACGTAGCTTGGTACGCTTGTGATAAACGGTCCTCCAAGTTTTACTGAAATTAGAAATAAAACGAATTAGTTAACATCAGTATAGTGCCCCTAATAGCCAATTGTCCACACTAGCACTGGACCGAAACAGCTGGAAGTCTGGAGGGAAGCCTTGACCCAGCAGTGGGATGATGCAGGCTGACCAGTTACTTCAGTTATTTTGTCAACTCTAAAATTCATAGAACTAGGGAAGCGGATGTTAGATCAATAGACATGTAATGTTCTGATAGTAGGACTTTTTAACTAAGGTGTAATGCTTTTCTACTTAGAAAATGTCTGCTCCCAACCCGTCTTGTACTTGGCTTCATATAACATATCTCGACTCTGGTATCTCAAAATAATTACTTTTGAGTCGCAATTATTGTAGTCATTCTTCGACCTTAACGACAGTTACATTTTAACATAAACAACAGTTCAGACAAAAAAATTAAATAGTGCTAAAATAAGCCAACCTTCAACATAATGACTAAAGGTTTGATGAAACTTCATATTATGATGCTGGGATTAGGCAAAGCAAAGATTTTTGGATTTCAGTCTCCAAAACATTTGAAATTGACAAGAGCAAGATAGCAAAAAAAATCATACTGACCACTAAAACACAATATCCCAAAAAAACTGGTGACAACTTGCGCTTATAACACTAATTTCGAGGCGAATCAAGCCTCAGTGATGTGGCTATCCAAACTAATGGTTAAAACAAGCGCACACTTAATTTCATCGTAGGTCTTTTATAAAAACCGATTTTCACACAAAATTTAAGCCATGACAATTTGTTGATTGACAGAACGCAACGACGTCAATATTTGAATATTCTATTCTGTGATCACTGTAATGTTTGCTGCCAGTAAAATATATAGAACCTTAATATCTGCTTAGCCTTTTCCCAACTTTGTAAAATATGACAACTTTTTGTAAAATGTAAAGAACCTCTTATATACAATTTGCTTTTTATGAAGTCGGTTAGCAATTTCTTATAGCTTTATCACTAGCTTTAAAGTGTCTTTTTGGATCTATTAATCAATGTGTACAGTGCAGCAAGCTTATCTGGCTCGTTGGCTTTAATTAGAACTAACCAAATCGGTTTTCTATTGTGTTTCCTAACTTTTTTATCCATAATCTAAAGTGCCATATTATTTTTTGTCCTAATGATCATTTGTCCAAATAATAACTTGCCCGAACTTAATGTCACATAATATCAAATGCCATAAAATTGAAATCCCTTTATACAATATGCCCTAAATTTGTTTTTTATGCATATTACAAACAATAATATACATAAAGACTTAAAACCGTTTTCAATTAAAAATAAGTCCTAAATTCAAATTAATTAATGTTTATTTAGCCTAATAATGTTTTAAAAACAAATTTGTATTACAAAGCTTTTGCTAGAAACTACTCGCAGGCGTTACGTAGATATGAGTTTTAAGACAGCGGGCAATATTTTTCCTTCTACCGACTTGTTTTAAGATAGTTCATTTGTTGTGTAGTTTTGTTTGAAGTAGCAGGATAAATACATTTTTGTTATAAAATATACTATATAATAAACCTGATACAATACATAAATAGTAAAGATGCAAAAGCAATAATGGCTTTTGTCACGGCTCCGGCGCTGCTTGTATTATCACTCAATAAAACTGTTGATTTTGAACATGTGGTTTTTATTTATCTATAAAAAGCATGTAAACAAGCATACACCATGCGTGCAGTAAGCATGCAGCATGTAAGTGAGCATGCAAGCAAGAATGCAGTATGGAAGCGAGCATGCAACATGCAGCAGGCATGGTTTTTGTCACGGCTCCGGCGGTCCCACGCGAGCTTATCGTCGCAGATGGTTTAGCGCTCATCACCTACTCCTCAACTCGCGGGCCGCCTCGCCCCTCCGCGCTTACGCGATTCTAAATTACACTCTAGGGGTAGGGCAGACAAGACTGCGTAGAGTGGGATTTACAGCGATTCGTTTCTGTCACTAAAACCAAATTTTTTGCAAATGTTTTAGAACTAACAATTTTAGTATAAATGAACATTCGTAATAATACACATTACATATAATACAATACTTAGGACATATGACTATATTTCATGCAAAATTAGGAGATTCAATTATTATAGTACTCGATATTATGACAGAATAGTTTTAGAAGTAAAGATAATTATGTAAAACAAAATTTTGAACTGCTGAACATTATGGTTACTGTAGTCTAAAGCCAACGTGTTATGGATAATTACTTTCGGACAAGCAATTTTAGGAGAAGAAAGGTAGTACCAACAAAATCACTATGAACATTAACAAGATCTGTTTTTTCTTTGGTGTATTATGGGCATAAATAGACGAATAACTCTCAGCCCTAAAAATGTGGCACATCATTTGCATCGTACTTGAAGCTCAGTAGGTAAATACCAGCTGTGACAGATATACATGCTGTGGTATCAGTTATGTAAAAGCAAGCTATAAAGACCTTAAGAATCTTCACAATACATACACCCAGGAGTATGCAGCAGACACTAGCCGAAGTTTTGTGGGCATCTTGGGCCTTATGTCACAAAACTTTACAATTACAATTTACAAATTTGTAAATTGTAAGTCCGTGTACCGCAAGTGTAAGTGGGCCTTCTGAAAAAAAAACCTTAGGCCTCGTGCTTTGTGTAACGCTTTTAAAAATGCGAAAGTATTTTAGTTTGTAACTCATACATATTTGTAATTTTTGTGTTACGCAAGTTTTCTACAATTTAACAATTTTTTAGGATTGTAGACTTATCAAGTTTGATGGTATAGGGTCCAGCAAGCAAAAAAAAGCTCCGTTGGCGAAAGTTCTTTCTTACCCTCTTGGATGTTCTAAGATACAACGTATCGCCACTTACCAGAGTATAATACAAGCGTATCAGCCGTGGCAGGATCTTATGAAAGCAAAACATTTTATGAATTTGGTACTGAAACATTGAGTTCAAAGCCAAAAAAGTATTAACATCTTTTAAGAAGAATTACTAATTAAAAAGTTAATATGAAAGAGTGTAAGAAATTAAAATTTAGAATAAAAATATGTCAAACTGTAACTTGATCGCGTTTTGTTTGTGTCACAAGCTTTGAAGAAAATTTGTATCCACCATTCTATGAAAGGAAAAAAAACTTATGCAAGTATTTAGTTTCACTTTGGCAATTTAATATTGCCGAAATATACGCATAGGACAATAAATAGTTTTCAAATGAGACCGTTTGTGTATTTGTTGCTGACTTGCGCGTCAGTGTGGGGGTTCCCGGAGGGTCGGTCGGAGGAAAATCAGCCGCCTGCCTTGCCGCAGCTGGCTCAACAGCTGGCTTTGCAGGACAAGAAGGACAATAGAGTGAGAGAAACCCCGCGAGACTGCAAGGGGAAGTGCGCCTCGAGTATAGCGCAGAAGGCAGCTGCTGAAGCAAAAGCAGCTCAGGCAGCACAGAACGCAGCAGGAGCTCAAGCATCTCATATGGTTAGTTTTTTTTTTATAATTAACAGATTTTGAGAATACTGCTGTTCGTAGAAGATATTGGTGGGGGAGACCTACGCTCTCTTTTTTCCTTGGCTGACAACATCAGAAAAAAAATTGAGCGATATCTGTCAATCCTGAACATTGAAAGTTTAGTCCTACCAACCGTCATTTTTTTTTAAATTTGTTATATAATTTAATATAATTTATTTGGGATGGGCGCAACGTTTTTTTCTTCCATACTTCTCAAATTACCTGTAAAATTAAATGTGTAAATAATTATATCTATTTTATTTCTGTAGGTAAAAACTCAACTGGCGGAAAAAGCACTACAAGCAGCTAAGGCGGCTGAAGCGGCACTCGCTGGCAAGCAAGCTGTTGTGGAACAACTCCAACAAGAACTGAAGGAAGCTGAGGCAGTTGTCGCTGAGAACACTGCTGCAGTTCATCAACAACAAGGGACTGTCAACGCTGCTGTACAAGCGGCACAGCAAGCCACGGCTCAGGTGAGCTACAACAATTTTGAGTTCCATTTCATTTTCTATCTTTGAGATTCCTTCAACTCGCATCCTTCCAACTTTCGTGAAATGTTAAGCCAAATTCACATCGAAAAATGTTGGTCCGTGCTGGGTATCTTCAACAATTCCTACCTGACCAGACGAAAAGGAATTCAAAGATTTACGAAGTATTCAATATCTAATGGCAATTCAATGCGGTTACTACCATAATTTTAAATTCCAACGATATTTGGTAGTAATTGTTGAAGTGCCTGATTAGCTGCTTGAATACTTCGTAAAACTTTGCTTTCTCTTTTCCCACAAGGTCTAAACGGGGACCAGACGACTTCAAGAAATTCCTTATCACCGTTTTCAAGAATATATCTACATATTTGAAGCAAATACAGCATCCATCATGATTCTATGCATGTCATTCTACACATTCATCATTACAGCAGCAGCATTATCTTGTGTCCCAGTCTGTTTTAGAGCATGTTCAGGAAAATTATTTGGTTGTTTGTGCAAAGGTGGTGGTGATAGCGGCGGCGTTAAAAAATAAAAATATTAAGTCATTAGAATGGTGGATAAACATGGTTAATCAAATTTTCTGTCAATATACGAACTACGTGTACTTACCTACCATCACATATCTAGAAATAAACATATATATAAAATTATATTGACTGATGTTTGTTTTCTTTATTAAAAAAAAAAATCAAATCACTGACTTTCTGATCAAGGGTATACAGTGGTGTTAACATAACATGTGATAACGTTCTCCTTGATCTACCTTACTGGCATGCAAATTTATCATTCTTTTTTTTTTAGTTTCATTCATTCATATTTTTATCTTCTAATATTGCAAAAACTTGAAATAATTGCGTATATCTTTGTAATGTTGGTTTCATATCGCAAACATTAATTACTCTTGAATAAAATACGCGCAATCTTGTAGTTCCCCATATAAGTTGCTTCAAAAATAGTGTCTTAAGAAACCTTTCTTGCTCTTACACTTTACAGCATAAACTTATGGTACAAGCGACTCAACTAGCAGCACAACTTGAAAAGTCAGCGCACTGCGTTTTAGAGAAGACTAAATTCGGATTACAAGAGAAATGCCATAACCTATCGGAAGCAAGAGCTAGACTAGCACACTTGCAACACAAGCTGCAGTGCGCTTGTGCTGATTGTGCGGCGACTAAGCAAGCTGCTCACTGTGCATGTGAGGCGGCGCGGGCGGCTTGCGGCAATGCTAGGAGGAAGAAACACGTCTTGAATCAGATCGCTGGAGCTTCGAAGGACATCAAACGAGGACGATGATCGAGCAAGTAAGGAACGTACGATTAAGTAATTGAAACATGGGCTAGGAGTCGGGAATTCTGATATTGTGGCGGAGTAAAGAAAAAACAAGAGTGTTTGGTTCATCTTTGGGACGTCTAAGAAAGGCATCATAACGTCTGTAACGTAATTTCTGAACGACTGCCAACAATTCAACAGAAGTATTATTCACAAAAAAACTTAACTTATACAGTTTTTAGCTACACACCTGTTTTTTCTGCACTAATAAGGAATTTCCGACAACTACCAGAAACACGTCTTCATATCCGCCGCTGAAACTGGAATGTAAAAGGGGTTAATACTGGTTTTATCATTGATATCTTAAGAAACTCGTCTAAATGCACTAGCTGTCAGTCACAGCGATTCACCAACTGTGTCAGATACCTGTCACTTTCATTGAGCTTTTATGAAAAATAACTTGCTTTGTATAATTTTTCTTTTGATGACAATGTTAGGAAACGCAGGCCTTACTGGAGCTTCATCATTATTTACTTCAATTATTCGTTATCATTTCTTGATAACTGTTTTTTCAAAAGACTTGTGGCCAAATTAAAATGTTCATGCTCAAAAGAATACTTTACTCATAATTGTTTTACTATATAATTATATCATATTCTATTTGTGTTCGTTGTCTATGTACTTAGGTAAGTTGTTTTAATTGTTATCTTTAATAATCCTGAATAAAAATTTTGCCAAATCTATTACAGAATCCGAAATGCTTATTAAGCTGACTTCTAAAAATGAATTACAATGACAGTTTATGTACTTCATTTTTATAGGAATGTAAATATAGCCCCGGGTTTACTTTCGAGAATGTGTGAATTGCGATTAATTTATGATAATTTTGATTAGTAGCTATATACTTTAGTTTTATAATAATGTGTATTTAAGACGTTTGACTTTTGATATAAATGGTTTCGTATAAGCTTCTGTTAAATATAGTACGCTTATAGAAAGTTTTGTTTTATTTGAGACAGCAATTCGTTAGAAGTGTAGCAGAGACTGAGGTAAAATTATAACATTGAACACAAAAAATTTCCTTTTTGGCTTTTCAGAAATCGGCATTTTTACAGATCGCCTCTAGCCACTCTTTCATAACAGGCCTTACCGCCACTGTAATGACGTGTAATTTGGTAAAAATTATTGCTTATAATTTTTGCCAAGGCATCGAGAGGAAACATCATGATTATAATGACATGATCTAACTTCATTTATTGACAGCAAAGAGCACGGACACAAAAAAAACACTTTTCCACAAAACAAACTTCCCTACCGGGATATTGCATCACTGTCAAAATCACCAAGTTATTTTCATTACATTAAGATGGTTGTCTTTGGTTTGCTGCTACGATAAGTCTATCTTTATTGTCATTACAATAAGGTTGCTGTTGGGTTGCCGCTTGTTTACTCATAGCAACTGATAGGTTATTCCGTTTATACACCCCAAGGTGGATACGTGAAAACGCATGTCCGGGAATTTATCCTAGGGCCTAGTTAGATAAACGGAATTTATGGGCTTCGGGTGGATTCTCTGACATGCTTTTCCGTGTATCCACCTTAGAGTAGATTTGTTGGCCGCCCCTGGCGAAGTCGGCGCCACCGAAACCCAATAAGGGTGGTTTGGCTAAGCAAGCGACGAACACCCCAGCCCTGGCGGCGAGACGGCCGCCCCCCCCCTGCCTCCTAATTCTCCTCCGGCCGACGTCGAATGGCAAGCAGCTGGAGAGAAGAGGAAGGCGGGTAAGGTATTAAGGGCGGCCAAAAGGAAGGAGAGGCAGCAGCGGCGCAAGGAGCGAAGCGTCGCGGCTAGGCACCGCGTTCCGAAGTCCGCAGCTGTAGTGATCACACTACAGCCGGAAGCGGAAAAGGGCGTGTCCTACCGCGACGTGCTCGCCAAGGCGAGGGCGGCGGTGAACCTGGAGGAGCTAGGCGTCGCCAATGGGATCCAGGTGAGGGTCACTGCGACTGGGGCCCGGATGCTGGAGGTTCCCGGTTGCGGCCAGCGGTCCGACCGCTGACGCTCTGGCCGAAAGGCATAGGGCGTCCCTAAATGCGGACGAGGCCCGAGTGTCCAGGCCCACCAAGTGTGTTCACATGCGCATCCTGGTCCTGGACGACTGTGTGACGGAGGGTGAGGTGGTGGCCGTTGTCGTTAGGACTGGGGGTGCTCTGCCGAGTAGGTGAGGGCGGGCACCATCCGTCCTGACCCCACGGGCATGAGAGCCGTTTCGGTGACCTGCCCCGTGTTGGAAAATTGCCGGGGAGGGCCGAAGACTCCTGGTTGGCTCGGTTTCCGCGCAGGTGATACTGCTGGAACCCAGGCCTCTGAGGTGCTTCCGCTGCCAGATAGGCAACCACGTGGGAGTGCAATGCACCTCGGAGGGGGACCGCAACAGTCACTGTTTCCGCTGCGGTCAGCCCGGTCACAAGGCCGGCTCGTGCAATGCCACGCCGCACGGCTATTTTTGTGCGGCAGCTGGCAAGCCGGTCGATCACCGGGCTGGGAATAAGGCCTGCGCTACACCCGCCAAAGCCAGGGGCAGGGGCAAGCCCACCGCTACTGCCACTGCCGCCCCCACCGTCGTAGCCACCGCAAAACCGCGGCAGGGCCCTCGCAGGGGGCTCGAGAGGGGGCTGATATAGAGTGCCAATAATGGCCCCATTACGCCTCCTCCAGGCGAACATCAACCACTGCGCCTCCGCTCAGGATCTGTTGCTCCAGAGTATGGCGCAGTAGTTGATTACCATCGCCGTGGTCGCTGAGCTGTACTTTGTACCACCTAGGGATGACCTGGGTAGAGGACCTGAGCGGCTCAATTACCCTAATTTCGTCAGCCGCCGCCGGTACCTCGTCACTCGAGGAGGTTTGGAGACGTATGCCGACCACCGGTATATCCGGTTTGATGTCTTCGCCCAGACCTCAAACGCGTTGGTCCGACAGGCCCCGAGTGGTCCGCGGTGGGCGCTGAAGCAGCTCGACTGGGAACTCCTCCTGGAAGCCTCGATTGTGCAGGCCTGGGTGTAACCACCGGACAGGCCTGCAGACATCAACGACGAGGCGCAGTGGTTCCAGGAGGCCATGTCCGAAATATGTGACGTGGCATTGCCACGGGTCCAGCCCGGACGCGCCTGGCGCCAGGTGTACTGGTGGTCGCCAGAGCTAATGACTCTGCACGAGGTGTGCGTTGCTGCGTGACGCCTATTATGCACCAGGCACCGCAGGCTCCGTATCCGCCCCCCGGATACTGAAGCCATTCAGGCGGAGCTGTACGAGGAGTGCAGAAAGGTAAAGACCACCCTCCGAGCGGAGATCCTGCGGGCCAGAGGAGCCTGCGAGGAGTCACTGGGGCTGAAAGGGATCCGTTGGGACGCCTCTACAAAATAGTGAACGATAAACTCCGCCCATGGTCTCCCCCGCTGACGCAGTCTCCGACCCTAGCTCGTGGAGGAGCTGGTGAGCACTCTGTTCCTTTCGCAAGGAGCGCATACTCCCCCGCCCATGGCTCCGCCTCCTGCGGTGCCCACTGTGGACCACACAACCGACGACGACGACGATGCTCCGAAGGTGAGCGAGGTAGAGCTGAGACTGGCGGTACGTAGGCAGAGTGCCAAAAATACCGCCCCAGGACCCCCGACTGCTTACCTGGAAAAGCCTGGGTCCTAGCCTTGGAACCTCTCGGGCCTCGACTGAGAGGGCTCCTAAGTGCATGCTTAGAGAGGGGCCGGTTCCCACTTCGTTGGAAGACGTGGAAACTGGTCCTCATTAAGAAGCCGGGGCGCCCTACGGACTCTCCGTCCGCTCATATACCGGCCCATCGTGTTGCTCGACGAGGTGGGCAAGCTCTTTGAAAGAGTCATGCAGACCGCCTCGTCGGGCGACTGGTGCGGGTGGGGCCGAATTTAGCGGAGAGCCAGTTTGGTTTCCGCCAGGGGCGCTCTGCGGTGGATGCCACCATGCGCGTGTGAGCCATAGCGACGGAGCATGCTGTGGGTCTTTACCTTCCGCCTAACGCAGGTCCTCACCAGGCATGGCTGTTTCGGGAAATTCCTGTTCCGGGTAAGGTTTGAGGAAACGTTTGTGTGGAGCACCCGGAGGACAAGGTGGAGCAAACGGTGGAGGTCTGTCCGGTTTGGGCGGAGCACCGCCGTGTCCTCGCGGAGGCGATCGGTGGCGGCGATTTGTCGCATCTGGCCCTGGTCCAGCCCATGGTACGGAGCGAGAGGGCCTGGGAAGCCATCTCCTCCTTCTGCGAAGCAATAATGCTCGCGAAGGAGGAAGTGGAGCACGTGAGGGCTAGGCAATCGCTGCGCCCTCACGCCCCTAGTCGCCGCAGGAGGAGACGCCCTGGGCATCGAGAATCGATAGCCGATTCCCGGCCACCGTAGGCGCGGGCTTGCGGACGGCGAGCAATGGGTAGCTCGCCGTCGATAAGGACCAGGCCCGGGTCGACGGTGCGTTGGGTGCGTTGTGTCCCACGTGCGCCTCCAAGAGATGACAGCACTAATTGACGGGGTTCGATAGGGCCAATGCCTGCCAGGGTCGCGGATTATTCTAAAGAGTTACCGTGGCCCTGGCGCACAGGCAACTGAAGGAACACGGGTACTTTAGTCAGTGAGAGTCTGACACGCCCTCCCGCTCCGCCCAGAGCGGGAGAAGTTATTTGATGACTTCCCAACCAAAAAAAAAGGCGTGGATTTATTGGGGTGGATAAACGGAATAACCGGAATACGAACGGAACTGACGATCATTCACATATATTATCACAGGCATTGACAGATTTGTTGTGACAATGCCTGTGACAGGCGAATTTGTGCTCAGCGTTATTTGTGCGGTCACGAATATTATTAGTAACGTTGCTTGTCGCTGTCGGTGCGACGATTCTGTGTTCTGTGGTTGACAGTGTGAATTAAAACGCTCTTTCATTTAACATTATAATTTAATTAAATATAATTTATATCGTAACAGACATTGCCACTTAAATAACTAGTCGTAATCTTGGATTCTCCAATTCTTCCTCTTCTCCCATTCTTGTCTCTTATCTACAAAACTTATCGTAACTAGAAGACTAAATTTAGGTAATATGGTGGAATATAAGATAAAATCTAGCTGGTTGTACATAAATACAAGATACTGGGCTACTTAAGCAGAGATTGACAGAGCAAACTAAGACGTTTGTCCACCACCACCGTTCTACGGGACGTCAACGAGAAACGAGATTATTCGAACTTGACGTCCAGGTGATGGCGATCGTTTGTCCACCGCGACCGAACTCGGCGGTTCAGTAAGTTATGATAGCCAAAAACATCAAACTTGTTTTGTGTTGCCAGCACATCGGCCTGTCACAATCTCGGGCTGAGTTCTGACGGTCGCGCGCGCTACTTGAAAATTCGGGGACCGGTATTTCGGCGGTCGGGTGACGGTGACGGACGTGCAGTGGACAAACGGCCTTAGACTTTACTCAAGCTAAGTACAGTAGCGTTTCATACGAAAATGAACCTTATTTGTATGGATTTTATGTGCATATTCCTCAGCGTTTTATACGAATATGATTTAACGCATAGAGATAAAGTTCGATTTGTAGCGCCGAGGAATATGGATTATGAGGAAAAGTATGCGCTTTTGTAATCATCGTCTATCTCCGGAAATACGAAAGCGCGATGATGAGATCTAATATAGAGCTATTAAAAATATGGCAGTACTAAACTATTTAGTGTTACCATGATTACATAATTGTAAATTAACAACTCTATGCCATTTTCAATAAACTTTTCAAAACGAGTGACAGATGACAATCTATGACTGGAGTAGATAACCCGACATAGAAAAACTTCATACAAACGCGTAATGAAAGGTGCACTACTACAAAGCGCGGTAGTACAAAACTCAGAAGCTTTGCATCTGTGGGCGGATACTTTGTGGTGCGAGGTCCGTGCGCGAACTCAGAAACACGAAGATTAATGAAGCGCATACCTTTTCTGGTCTACCTGTACTTAGCTTGAGTAACGTCAAAGCTCTTTCTACGAATTTCAGCCTAAGAAGAATGGACTAATTTATTTGGGTATGTGTTTTACAAATTATGGTTAATGTTTTCATTGAAGTCTTCTAGCGACCAGGCTTTGTTCGGTTTAAATATCATTTTATTCATTGAAATTTTTCTTTTTAATATAGGTAGAATACTGCAGTAAAATCCTATCCAGTGGTTTCGAAGCCTCATCCGAATACACAGATAGACGCGATCGCGCGACTTTATAGTAATAAAGGACCTTGCGTAATATGCGGTCACGACCACGTCTCGATCGCAGTTTCGAACAAAATTGGACGGACGGCCGGTGTGCAGACTAACATAATTCGTTTAAATGAATGTATCCTAGTCTTGAGAAGATGCGGTAAGGCAGCCCGCGAAATTCAAATTTTCCTACGTTTTTTGCAATTTGCAGGTCAGTGTCAGGTTGTAAATATGATGATTAAAATATGATTCGTGATCAAAACAAATATGTATTTATAGAATTATAATCATTAGAATCAGCAATACAACTCCCTTATGTTAGAATTGGCCTAAAATGTCATTAAATAGGGTAAATAAGTGGACATTAGTTGTATTGATGAGTATAATTGTTATACTTCATTCTCTAAATACATATTTGTTACGGTTGTTAACATGGCTGAGAGCAGTGGTGGCCCAGTCGTATCGACCTCGACTTACGAGTTCTAGGACGTGGGTTCGAATCCAGGTAGGCACTTTACCCGGGACGTAACACCGCTGCCGCGAGAAATCAGCGCTCAGTAGCTCCGGCGGGATCTTATGGCGGCATGGACAGCGCGATTGTCGCAACCCAGTGCTGGGCACGCCACTATTGCGGCGGTAAGTCCCCTCTTTCAGAAGTGGATAGAGAGGCGCCACGTTGTCCTCACCTTCCGCCTGTCGCAGGCCCTCACCGGACATGGCTGTTTCGGGAGGTTCTTGTTCCGGATAAGGTGGGAGGAAACGCCCGGGTGTTACTATTGTGTGGATTGCCTGGAGGACACGGTGGAGCATACAGTGGAGGTCTGCCCGGCTTGGGCGGAGCACCGCCGTGTCCTCACGGAGGAGATTGGCGGCGGCGATCTCTCGTGTCCGGCCTTGGTCCAGGCTATGGTACGGAGCGAGAGGGCATGGGAAGCCGTCACCTCCTTCTGCGAAGCAGTAATGATCGCGAAGGAGGAGGCGGAGTGCCCCACATCACGTCTCTAGTCACCGCAGGAGGAGACGCCCTGGGCATCGGGAGTCGATAACCGATTCCCGGCCGCCATAGGCGTGGGCTTGCGGACGGCCATCAATGGGTAGCTCGCCGCCCGGTAAGGACCAGGACCGGGTCAGCGGCGCGTTGTATTTCACGCGCGCCTAAAAGAGATGTCTGCACTAATTGACGGGGTCCGATAGGGCCCATGCCTGCCAGGGTCGCGGATTGGTCGAAAGAGTTACCGTCGCCCTGGCGCACAGGCAACTGAAGGAACACGGGTGGGTTTTAGTCAGTAAAAGTCTGACACGCCCTCCCTCTCCGCCCAGAGCGGGAGAAGTTATTTGATGACATCCCAAACAAAAAAACCGGCATGTCCTAGAACCAAATAATAGAAGACATGTGGCATCTAGCAACCCGAACTGGGCCCGCATGGTATATTACAACCCACTCCCTTTCGAAGAGAGGAGGCCTGTGTCCCAGCGGTCGAAACATTGAAGCCTGAATATGCCATGCTATATGCTACGGCCGTTAATCATAATATAGATCAACATACAACCAGATACTGAGCTACAAATTGTAAAAAAGAAAAAAAATGAAATGCACACTATGAATCACAATATATTAGCCTATTGCTAATCCATTGCTTCATATGTTCGAAAAATTTGTCTGCTCAACAACGTAAATAACACAGTATTGTTGAACTGTTAATGTGTTACGCATTTACCCCGCAGGTTTCCTGACTTCACTGTCGACACGTCCATCGGTTGTTCGGAAGATGGACCATGCGACTCATGTCGTGGTCATCCGAAAAGCAAACGTTTGTTGACAAATGATTTTAGGTTGGGCCTCAACAATAATTATTTTGCCTTTTCAATCCGTCAACAATCATATTATTTTGAATTTTCACACGTAAAAATATCACACATACTTTTCTCTTCTTACACTTCGTAAATACGCCCATTCTCCTTTTCTATGCCTAAGTAAAAATATAAAACGCTTCCTCTAATACTATTTGTCGACTATACTAAATGCATCGTTTAGATTCTGTGGACTGAAAGCCATATTGCTGTGCTTGTAATTCAAGTAAGGTGAGTTATTCGCTGATAGCGCGTTATCAGTATCTACGTAGCCTTGGAGGGCAGGGAATGTATCCTCGTCTTCATCATCGTCATACATCGGCGAATTCTGACGGATTTTCGGCACATATCTCGCTGGAGGCTCAGCA
This sequence comes from Dryobotodes eremita, assembly GCA_917490735.1. NCBI lineage: Eukaryota > Metazoa > Arthropoda > Insecta > Lepidoptera > Noctuidae > Dryobotodes > Dryobotodes eremita. Next base: position 16,852,322 of record OU823265.1, on the reverse strand, counting down.
TATTGTCCACCCACGATTATCTCGTCATCAAACTCATCCTGTTTATTGGCTTTCCACGGCTTGTTTACAACTTTAGAATCCGCGAAATAAAACGGTCTCTTCTTCCGGAAAAAAAATTTGTTCTGCAACTTTTCGTCTATTACAACTGGATTCAAAGAGTCAATGTGGCTATCTATAGAAGTTGGTGTTACGAAATTGGAGTATGATGGCTGTTTCTTTGTGAAAGCGTTACTGGAGTCAGAGCTAGCATACTTATGATTCCATTGATGTTCCTGCTGTTTGTAGTCCTGGATGTCGACATGTGGTGTGGAATCTTGGAAGCTATGGGATGTTGTGAACACGTCTTTGATACTTGGTTTTAGAGGTGCACCGTAAGAGTCCACGGGTGGCTCGCCATAGCTTTGTTTGTGGGTCTGATGTTCTACCTTATTATTATGTGACGGTGGCTCACCAAAGCCTGATTTATCAGGCGCAATAAAGAAGTAATGTGGCATTTTCACAATGTGTCCGAAACCTGGTCTGCTGTTAGGTCTATACTTAGGAACACCGTATTTTGTTTTATTTTTTGCTGCCCGCTTGTTGTTTGGATAAGTGTTATGTTTGGGCTGGGGATGTCCATATTTCAGAGATGTTGTTTTCGGCTTGCCTGTGCGGCGGCCCTTCTTTCCAGGTTTCCTTGCCGCTTTATGTGGCCTGTTTTTTGGCCTTGCTGGCCCATATTTTGACTGGTCAGATCCATATTTTCTATTAGGGATTCCAAATCTTGACATAGATATTCTCCTGTAGATAACTTTAGGTTTTTTGAATATTTTATCTATCTGGTTACCATTAAAGTCCATTATTAAGGTTGCTTCTCTTTTCCTTATTCTTCTGCCATCTTGTGGTTCTTCTACTTCTTTGTTTTGTTCTTCTATTCTGGCGCATGATGCTGTAACTGTTATCTGAAATTGATATAACGTGGATTTGAGTATTGAATTAAGGTTTTCGTGTTACTTAATTGTAATGTGTGTCGAGTGTATTCACACACAATTCTGCATAGAGAATTGTGTGTGAATACACTCGACTACTATGGCTGAAACAACTGATACTATATTGAGGCTAAATAATTGTTTCGTTAACGATACGAACCTCAGAGAAAAAGCAGTTGTACTTGCATAACATACTTTCAATCACATTCATAATCCATTGCTTCATATGTTTGAAAAATTCTTCAGCTCGACAACGTAAATAATGCAATGAATATTAATTGAATTGTCAAAATGATTGGCATTGGGATTGTATTATGCAATTACCCCTCAAATCTGCCACTGGCACCGAACAAATATCACAATATTTAAGTGCAATGATTATTTTTTGCATCTTCTACTTCAGTCAGTCTTACGACAGTCTCGACGTTTAAAACGTCTGCTTAGCAGTCGTATATCAATGTTTTTATCTTAGTTTTTGCTACATTATTGTAACCAGCCTCAATATGGTGATAGAATGCTAGTTTTCACGTGACGGTAATTATTTAAGAAAGTATGCGTTTACGCTGGTTAGTGCTACACGTTGATTTCTCGATATGACGAAAGGATTAACTGATCAAGTTTGATATTAGTAACTATAGTCCTCCAGGCCGTATTTCGGCCATGACGGCCAACTTCAACGGAAATTAGCCTTCGGCGCGGGAGATACTATAGTCCACAAGTATGTGCGCAGACACAGGTGCACTCTCTTTTCCTTCACTTTCATAGTCCGATGGGACGGCAATCCGAAACGACCGGAGAGAGATCAGGCGCAGGACCAACGGCTTATCGTGCTTTCCGAGGCACGCGGGTATCACACCGCCAACTTCCAAACTCCGGGCTGTTACTAAGAAATTCTTGATGGAAAAACCCAATAACACTTTGCCCAACCTAGGAATCGAACCCAGGACCCCCACGCTCAGCAGTCGCGCATGTAACCACGAGACCAACGGGGCATGGGGTCTGTAACTACTGCGTAACTATAAGTACTTTTAAGGGATTCTATACTCAAAGGGTGCCCACAAGAAACCGACGCAATATCTGTCTCTCTCGGTTTGTTTGTCACAGCTCATCTGTAGAAACGAAAAAAATTGCCAGTTGAAATTTTCACGTGCGTTATATTTATAGATCTATATGGTTCTTATATTTAGAACAGGAAGCCATTTGGTATCGTGTTCTAAACCCTTCTTCTCGTGTTCTTCCTTCTTAAAACTTGTAATTAAAACTAGCAACTTTTGCAACCGACAATATTTTCTAAACCTTTCTCACAATTCAAAACTCAATCACGTATTACATAAAAATTACCATACAAACGATGTCCCGTCTTTTTCTCAGTTACATATTGTCAATAGGCAGTTCTCTCTATGCTAATCTTGATCCCTAAGGTCGAATACTACCGCATACAAATATACATGAAAGTATGAAGAACAAATGCGCACGCGTCACTTTCTAGTGCGTGCTCAGATAATGTGACGATAAATCTGCTCCTCCGCCGTTTGTTAATGGCGATAAAATGTGGGCAGATTGTTCTTTTTTGCTGTAAACGGTTAGATAGATGGGAGGAAAAGTAAAATGGTATTGAGTGCTTGTCATCACGCGTCTATCATGAGATTTGACGCCTCCCACCGTGTGTGGTTTTACGACGCGTTTGTAAATCTTCAGTCTTGTGTACAATGTGAGGTAAAAAGCATTTTATGTCTTGAAATATCTACATTTTAGGCGCAATTTAGCTACCTATAAATTTAGACTGTAGAAATAGGATGCGTATTAAAGTGTTCGCATTTCCGTGCCATTATCATCAAATCCAATAATTACTGAGTGAATAAAGGCTGCTATAAACAGGCGCGACACGCGACGCGAATTGCGCGCGACACAAAGGCACCAGTCGTCGCGCAACGAGCGGCGCCTTTGTGTCGCGCTGTCGCGTCGCGCCTGTCTGTGGGAGCCTTAAGTAAGACATCAAATAATTTTTTAGGGATTTTCCCTCATTTCCGTATATATCCAACGAATTTCTTCGTATTTGGGCCTAGTTTACGGCATTAGTCTTGCTCTCCTGTTAGGTACATGGTAGGTACTTACGATTGTCAAAATAGTTAGGATGACAAACATTGAATAGGGCATTGTGTTGATACTAACTCGTCTGTAAAAGCTGGATTATAATTATCTAAATGGCAAAATGAAATCGTCATAACTGAAACTGTACATTATACATTTGGCTGGTTCATAAATAAATAATGTTTTAAATAGTAATGTAGGTCAGAAATAATATAAAAATTAACTGTTGTCTACATTCCAGCCCACATACAACAATGTTATGTGAGGTCAAGTTAAACTGTCAGTTTTCATTTCTAGAATATTTTACATATTGTAATTTAACATCTGTTTTCTCCCGTAAGTAAGTAGTAGAAGGAAATTAATGTTACGCAAATTCACAGTATATTTGTCACCCTACATCACTGCCGGGGTCGCGGATTGTTCGAAAGCGTTACCGTGGGCCTGGCGCACAGGAACTATAGGAACACGGGTGGGTTTTAGTCAGTAAGAGTCTGACACGCCCTCCCACTCCGCCCAGAGCGGGAGAGGTCATTTGATGATTTTTCACCCAAAAAATGAACCCTACATCAATTCCCCGTGATACAGCCATGTCATACAACTGTCAATGAATGACAGTTCTGGTTTGAATATACATTACTAGAGACTGGCAAATGAAAGTAGACACTCGAATTATGGCAAACTTTTTGATGTGAAACATCTATAGCCGCGGGTAAAACCGATTGTTGGCGTGGCGACGCATCGCCAAGCTATATTTTCTGTACAAAATAGTTTCGATGTGTCACATCTGCCAGGCGTCCCGCGACGGCTCAATTTTATATGGCAATATGGCAATGGTAAGCTAATGTCAACCTCAAGTTGCCAAAAGAAGACGACGTGTTGTTGGTGATTTGTTGTGATCTTGTTTTAGCATTTACTAACTCAATAATGAATAAAACTATTAAAAGTGAAGTGCAGGAGATGTTGTTTCGCATGATATCTAAATTTAAAGAAAAACAACAGGAGAAAGACGCCGAATTCAAACAGAAACAAGATTGTTCACGTGTGGTGTTAGATTTCTTAGGTTAGTATGACGCTAATAAGTTGATACTTTGTTGGAATTCGTAATAATTATTTATCTTTTTACAAAAATATATAGATATTTTAATCCACATTCATTTTATATTATGTTAAACACCTTAACAATAATTATCCATTATGGTTACTTATCATACTTTAATAAATGTTGCATTGTAATTTTAACACAAATTGTTTTCTTTTACAGAAAATCTAGAAGATGTAGCTGGGGCTGATGAAAAAGTGAAAACGATTGAAAAACTTACTAATTTAGAGCAGAAACACAGGATATGAACCCAGAACCAGTACTTGGATGAAATAGCTGCAATCAATAGTAAGTTTTTACTAAGTACATAAGTTTTATAAAGATATAACTTAGTACATGATTTGCTATTATAAATGCAGCACCTGATCAATGTTTAATCATTTTTTACAGAAGTGAGTGTTACAACATTAAAGGGTAAAAAAAGGAAGGTGTGGTAAATGAAGGTGTCCGGGAAAAAAGGCCAGATAAATCCACAGTGTCCGACCTAGATAGTTTCGACATAGATGCCATTCGTAACAAAATTAACGAATTTTACATCGTTAGAAAACAAGTTGCTACATTGAGAACTCTGTTAGTGGAATTAAGAGAAAGAGTTACAATGGCCCTGGCGCACAGGCAACTGAAGGGACACGGGTGGGTTTTAATCAGTAAAAGTCTGACACGCCCTCCCGCTCCGCCCAGAGCGGGAGAAGTTATTTGATGATTACCCACCCAAAAAAAAGGGAAATGGTACGTAAGTGTACGAGTACATGCTGGATTAGAGAAAGGCCCTGTGTCAAACTCAATGTTAGTCTTTAGCACTAGATTGAAAACGGCGGACTACCACCATGATATGAATGCAGTAAACTTTAATAAATGGCTGTGAGAAAAGCTCATACCCAATATTTTGTAAACATATTTTGATATAAAAGAGTGTCCATGAAGTTTCTTGCCCGTTCTTCTCCATACGTACCTACTACGCTTTGGAATAGGCAACTAGCTTCATCTTTCTGACTGACCGACCCCTTGACAATTCAAAAGTGCTTGTAATTGGTTTATTTGAAATAAATGCTTTGAGTTAAAGTTTGAGTTTTAAATGAGCCGAGTGTAATAGTTATGGATAACGCCAGATACCATTCAATCATTGTAAATAAAGCTCATACAACACAAAATCGCAAAAAATTGATAAGAGAATGACTTTCTTTGAATGATATTCCATATGACGAATATCACACAAAAGCAGAGCTGCTATGTTTTGTAAAACGAAACACACCAGAACTAGTATATGAAGCTGAGGAACTTCTGAAGCAGAATGGACATGAGGTATTGCGACTTCCCCCCTACCATTGCGATCTAAATGCCATTGAGCTGGTATGGAGTTTGGTAAACGTAAAGTGGCAAGTAAAAATACTGCCATGACTGCAGTAGAGTTAGAGAAAGTTACAAAAGAGTTGTTTGAAACCATAACTCCAGAGGAGTGGAAGAAAATGACTGATCATGTCATAAATGTTGAAATTAAATATAAACATAGGGACAGAATTACAGAAAATAATTTAGAAAGTTTCATTATTAATGTAGGAAACAGTGATTCCAGTGACTCTAATGAATCTTTTCACATGGATATTTTAGATTCAGATTTTGATTATAAGAGATAAGAGATCATTTATTTCGCAAGATCATATATTTATTTTCGAAAATTTTGCTAAAATATGCAGCGGGTTAATTACGTAATACACTAACTGTAGGAATGGGTTTCATTTTTACAGTTCAACAAAATTCATTGCGTTATTTACGTTTTTGAGCATACACATTTTTCGAACATATGAAGCAATGGATTTGCAATAGGCTCCATAATTATTCAAATTGTGATCGATAGTGTGCTACGCAATTAGGGTGCCGTTATAAATAAAATAGAGTCAGTCTCAGCCAAAGCATTCCAAAGCAAAACCACGTGAAAAAAGTGTTTGAACGACCTCCAAATAAGAGTGAAAAGGAAACTATGCGATTAAAATAATTATGCTATAAACGGTATAGACAAGTATTTTTTTTATAATTCATACAAATCTTTATTTACCGGATTTAAGCTGAGACGCATACTAAACATCGCAATTTATTATCATTTGTAAATTAGAATTAGAGACAACACAACATAACATCACACCTGTAATCCCCGAAGGGTTGGGCACAGGTGTAGCTATAGTAGGGTACACCCACATTTCGTCAGTTATGTTTAAGTCTCATGTAATGCGGGGTGAGCTTATTGCCATCAACCGGGCACGAATCCAAACTCCGGGCTGCTGTTGAAAATTCCTGATGGAAAAACCCAATAACACTTTGCCTGATCTGGGAATCAAACTCAGGATCTCATGCTTAACTGTAGCGCTTGCGACCACAAGACCATTAATATAAATAATATAGGCAATTAATATAAAACAAAGAGTTACATTTTTTATTATTTGCCTCGTATATTATTAATATTTATTTAAGCATTTATACTTAAATAAATATTAATAATATAAATACATATTATAAATAAATATTAAATATTATAAATAAATGTTAAATATTATAAATATATATTAAATATTATAAATATATATTAAACACTAATAATGTTAGATAAATACTTAACTACTTAATTGTTTATTTGAAATCTGTATTTGTGCCCAGTTAGTGGGAATAGGCTCGCCCCATATTACGTGGAAGTTGGGACTGGTTCCTAGGGTACTGAATTAAAGAAGGTACCTAAACATCTCTGTCCACACCTTCAAGAAATATTGGCGTAATATTATGTTGTTATGTGGTGTGTTTTATAACTTTGATGTTAAATAATCGCATATTTTTCAATTCAAATTTCAAATTAAATTATTCGTTAAATAACACACGAAAATGACAATTATATATTATGTACCTAAAGTTTGACTTTTAACTAATTAAAAGTCAGACTCAAGAACAAACAGACAGAGTTCAAGAAGTCTCATTTTACTGCAGCTAACTAAAATTCAGACTTTAGGTACATATCATTGTCATTTTCGTGTGTTATATAATGAATTATTTAATTTAAGATTTGAATTTAATGAATATGCGATTATTTATCATCAAAGTTATAAAACATAACACTGCGTTTGGTGTAATTTTACTGCAGCTAGTTAAAAGTCAGACTTAAGGTATAATCCAAAGATACAATATAATAAACTAAAAATACATCCAACATACTAGCAACGTAAAGGAAATTAAAAAAAAATTCATGAGAAAACATAACACAGTAACATTCTTGATGTTTAATTACCTACAACAACAATTAATAAACGTAAAAATATTTAACAATCATGTTTACTCACTTCCGTTAAAACATTAACAAATAAAAATCAACAATGTGACAATTCATAATATTTTTCGGATGACGAGGCTTGACGATTGCATTTGTCAATGTGCTACAGGAGATGGTACCGAATAATAAACATGCAAACAAACAAATATAACCTTAACATAACATAACGCCTGTAATCCTCGAGGGTTAGGCAGAGATTTACCTATATACACCCACATATCGTAAGGTATATCTAAAAAGCTGAAGAGTTCTGTTGGTTTTTTTTTTGTTTGAGCACATTAATCTCTAGAACTATCAGTCAGATTAAAAAAAATCGTATTGCATTTGATAGCCCAATTCTTGAGGAAGGTTATAGGATATTTAATATCACGCTACGACCTTTAGGAGACGAGCAAAATTAAAAAAAAATCACTAAGAACGCTAAGCGAAAACGAGGTAATAGTGCGGGCGGGCGATACGATGCGACGCGGTGGGTCGGGCGAGGGAGTTTTATAAAAATGTGGCTGTTATTTTAGTATATTGTGTATCTTACGACTTCCACGCGAACGAAGTCGCCGGCAGAAGCTTAGTGTTTTATAACCCACCGTTTAGGAATTATACCAAAAATGAATTTTATTTACAGCCATATTGCTACATCAAATTCATTTGTGTGTCAAACAATACAGTGTGGCAGGGATATCGATCACAACCTGCGGGGTAATTACGTAAACCACCAACAGTAGGAATGGGTTTCATTTTGACAGTTCAACAACATTCATTGCGTTATTTACGTTGTTGAGCGACCAAATTTTTCGAACATAAGAAGCAATGGGTTAGCAATAGGCTTCAAAATGATTCAGATTGTGATGGATAGTGTGTTACGTAATTTGGGTGCTGTTACCATGGATTCAGTAGGTACATGTTATTATTATTAAAACAAAGCTGTTTCCTACAAAAGTGCAATATCTACGCGGTCAAAATGTATGGAAAGGCATTTTTATTTCTGTTAAGTTGAAGCCCCTCATTCTGTTTACATAGAATTCTAAAACGAGAGTCGGTATCTATTAAAATGAGAACTGATTTAAATGTTGGTAATTTTTCCGTGCATCGTTTCGAGCGCATTGTGCGTTCTTCCTAAAAACGAGATAAGTTTCCGTTCACGACGAGACGGAAATTAACGATCTCTCAAGTTCATTGGCACTGTATAAAACCGCAAGTTATTTGCAAGATTGAGAGAATATTAAATCGTAGATTAATTCCAAGGCTATCAATTTTTTACGTAAACAAGTCTTTTCTCGTGACAGCACGCGCACGAGTTTAGCTCTTGATGGAGTGAAATTATTAGTAAAGGATGATTTCCACCAAACGGCTCGCACCGCATCGGATCGGAACGGATTTTACAATCTTTAAACGATATTCAATCATGTACACAGTAGGTATTTAAAGTCTATATTAGCCGAAAATATGCTGCGACGCGCGATCGGCTCCGTTCGCCTGTCGTCTTATCCAATCGGATCCTTTCGGCTGTCGTCGCGTGCGCTTAAAGCCGTAGCCGGGCGCCACGATACATCGTTTTTGCCATAAGTAATTTTTCTTTTCCTCTCCTGTGTTTTATGATTGTTTTCTTCTGCTTCTAATGCAATAGCCAACAATACTACGTCAAATTCAACCATTTTTAAAAATTAGAACACGTCAACACGCTTGGAATGAAACTATTTGACTAGGCGCAGAAACGGTTACGTTCGCAAGCGACGACGGTCCGGAGCCGATCGTATGCGTTGACATCCTGCCGGACGCGAGCGGCTCTCACCGCGTCCGTTCGTACGAGTATCCTTTTCGATCCGATGCGATGCGAGCCGTTTGGTGGAAATCATCTTTAAGACATAAAAGTAGGGTACTACCAAGAATATGCCTGACAATGGGACCAGGATAAGGTTCTAAACCTCTAAATAGTTAAGTCCCGGTAAACTCATCTAACTGACTGATAATCCATACTTAATATTATAAATGCGAAAGTATTTGTGTCCGTTTGTTACCTTTTTACGCCTTAACGGCTGAACCGATCGTTGTGAAATTTTACAAATAGCATGGGCGCTGGAGAAGGACATAGGCTCCTCTTTAAAGGCTCCCACAGACAGGCGCGACGCGACAGCGCTACACAAAGGCGCCGCTCGTCGCGCGACGCGCGGTGCCTTTGTGTCGGGGGTCGCGTCGCGCCAGTGTGTACGAGCCTTAATTCTAGATACTTATATTTTGTATTAAAAACCGGCCAAGTGCGTGTCGGGCCACGCACTATGAAGGGTTCCGTAGTTGGGATGAATTCATCCCAAGAACGAACATTGTAGTTGAAAAACATGTTCTCCCATACGTTCCAACTGCCAATAAGTGTAAGTTGGTCGACTATTACTCCTAAACTTGTAAAGTCTACTTAGCTGTGATAGTTTTCCTTTTCATTTCGATTATATATTTCTGACGTGAATTTTTTCACATATCCAAAAGCAACCATTTAGCTGGCAGGGGACACAAACTTACCTCTAACAAAAATTTGCAATTTGAAGCTTAATTTTACGCAAACGGATCCCTAAATCGAAAAACGGTTTGCACAGACCCGTAATATTTTTGAATAGCCTATCCAACGATACAAGGGATAGACCAGAAAAAAAAAATACCCACTTTTCGTGAAAAGGGGGTACCCTTTTTTTTATTTTTCATTATTTTATTTTACCACTTGGCGGCGTGATTAACATGTATATCCATGCCAAATTATAACTTTCTAGTACTAAGACTCTCTGTGTTAAGCTGCGGACGGAAGGACAGACGGACATGGTGAAACTATTAGGGTTCCTTGTTAGGGCACGCCACAATTGCGGCGGTAAGTCCCCTCTTTGAGGAGTGGCTTGAGAGGCGCCACGGCGTCCTCACCTTCCGCCTGACGCAGGTCCTCACCGGACATGGCTGTTTCGGGAGGTTCCTGTTTCGGATAGGGTGGGAGGAAAAGCCCGGGTGTTATCATTGTGTGGATCGACCGGAGGGCACGGTGGAGCATACGGTGGAGGTCTGCCCGGTTTGGGCGGAGCACCGCCGTGTCCTCGTGGCAGCGATCGGTGGCGGCGACCTCTCGCGTCCGGCCCTGGTTCAGGCCATGGTACGGAGCGAGAGGGAATAGGAAGCCGTTACCTCCTTCTGCGAAGCAGTAATGCTCGTGAAGGAGGAGGCGGAGCGTGTGAGGAAGAGGCAATCGCTGCGCCCTCGCGGCCCTAGTCGCCGCAGGAGGAGACACCCTGGGCGTCGGGAGTCGATTGCCGACTCCCGGCCACCGCAGGCGCGGGCTTGCGGACGGCGAGCAAGATAGCAAGCAAGTTGTGATAGAAAGCGTGTTACGTAATTAGGGTGCTGATCTGGTCACAGGCAACATTTTTACCCTTATCTACGTATTTATCTATCTTTTATAGTGGAAAAATTCAAACGGATGGCGATTGATCCGCAATGGAACTGCAGTGGTCTAAGTCGATTGATTTATCGTCAATTTGTTACAGCAAAAGAAAATGTACAAGTTTTTCCTTCATTAATTCTCAATAGAGGACGGAAAATCTTGCTATTTTCTTGTTTTGAACGTAAACACGGGATAACGGGTTGGTCAACTTATAAGGCTACTTGTCTTCTCATGCACTTTTACTTGCGCGTTAATACTGCATTCCTGATTAGCTTGACATTAGTACCTTCTTGATACTTGTAAGTATTTCCGACGACGCTTATATGACATTGTAATCCTCCCGCCCGATTTCGGTCACGGTGGCCAGTCTCAACAGATATTAAACAGCACCCTAATTACGTAACACACTATCTATCACAATCTAAATCATTTTGAAGCCTATTGCTAATTCATTGCTTCATATGATCGAAAAATTTGTCTGCTCAACAACGTAAATAACGTAATGAATGTTGTTGAACTGTCAAAATGAAACCCATTCCTACCGTTAGTGTGTTACGTAATTACCCCGTAGGTACGCAGGAGATGATACTCGTATAGTAGTGCACAAGTGTGTGCGCTACACAGGTACACTTTCTGTTCCTTTAATCTCGTACTACGATGGGATGGCAATCTGACACGACTGGGGAGAGATCGGGTGCAGGACCAACTTCTTAATGTGCTTTCCGAGGCACAGGGGTATCACACCACCAACTTCAAAACTCCGGGCTGCTACTGAGAAAGTCCTAATGGAAAAACCCAATGACACTTTTCCCCGACCTGGGAATTGAACCCAGCACCCCACGCTCAGACCAACGGGGCAGTCAACAAAACACATGACATGATGACATTAAAGTGTTTTTGCCAAGCACTTTTGTTGAACTGCCCTCTCAAGGTCGTGGATTCGGGATCATCAATGCTCAGCAACATGCCTACTCTGTGGGGCAAAAAGACTTTGATATCTACCAGCAAATATGTATGATTGTCTTACTTCAGAAGTACAGGTTCTAAATAACTAGAGGATGAAATAAAGGCAAATGTAATACACAGGAATGAAGACGACCCTACTTAGCAGCAGTAGCCATACGAAACTAGCTCTTGTTATGGTAAAAAACCTTACCAGTCCGCTGGTTGGTAGAGTGGTTGACTGCCCAGGGAGTGCTGGACTTAGGTATTTAAGGCGCTGCCCAAACGTAGGACACCGTAAAACGCTTAGTTTTTTATTGCACAGTTACAGCCCTTCCCTGGGCAACATCCCGCTTTTAGCAGGTACGGTTTTTTGCAGGATCCCGTTTAGGAGTGTACGTGTTTCAATACTGGTAGTCACACGAGTATCCTGTTTACAGTATCCTGCAAAAAAATGGATCCGTTCGAATCTGACATTCGGTTTTGCCACTACAAACTGGATTCAGTTGTCCAGTGAAAAACAGGATCCAGTTTAATTACACGTATAGTTTAATGGAAGTGTTCCCACTTCCTGCATACCGTTTTAACTGGATGGGGTGCGGGGACCTAACTTTTCTTCAGTAGTGATGCCTTTTTTCATATTTGTATCCTGTTTTTTGAATTTTTTCTTCACTTTTTCTATAGGTTGTCAAACGTGGTAAAGTAATTAAAAAAATTACATTCATCTATTCTCAAATCGCCCATGAGATTACGAAAGGTACCCAATGTCGATCGTTTGTTCAGCATTGGGTGAACCCAAAATCTTCTTTTTTCACAGAGGCGGCTTTGGCGGCGATAATACCAATATAATATCGTAAGCGTGTTCACGTCCACCATGTCTGAATTTTCTTAGACTAATCTAATAACCGCTCGCTGCTCTACCGCTAAAAACAGGAAGCAAACTATTGTGTGTGAACACACCAATGATTTTTGCGGGATCCAGTATAAAACTGTTCCTGCAGAACTGGAAGACCGTGGGAAAGGGCCGTTAAGCATGTTGGTACATATTACAAGCCAGAAAAAAATTGTGTATTGAAAAAAAAATGTGTATCAAATGCAACGACTTATTAAAAATTAAATTTATTATTAAATATTAAAACTTAAATGAAACGACTTATTCAAAAATAATTCATGAAAATAAATAAATAGTATCTTGATAAAAAATCGTAAAACAGACCTCATAAATTTCTTTACGTCGCATAATTCTCAAAATGTTGAGCATTAACTTTCATATTATATGTAGGTAATGAGAAATATCTAAAATTTATTTCACTGAGCCGTGCATTTATTTTTTAGTTTAGTTAAAACTGCTAAATTATTTTTATTTTGGGGTCATTCGATTCAACTAACATCAAACGTATCGCTATTTTGAACCTTCTTTGTTGCCGCGATGCGCTATTGTCAGTTACCTAAAACTTTGCTTCTTACCGCGCCTTAAGTATCTTCACTTGTTTATCTTTCTTTACGTTATTTTTCTTTCAAGGTGAAAGTAACTTAATATCATTAACTTGAATTATCGTAAAAACTGTCTAACTTGTTACCTGTCTAAGCAGTCAGGAATTTCTTACCGAATATATTACGAGTATATCTAATAAAATGTTACTAAGAATTTTAATTAAAAAATTAAATTCTTACTAAGTTGCTTTACGTTAAGTATTTGGATGATGGATGAAAAATGGCGCATTAGGTTGTCAGTTGCTTGTTGTTTGCGTTAATTTTATTGTTGATGTTGATAACGATCGGAGAGAAACTAGTAATTTGTAGATGGATTGAGCCATATACTATTTCTACTAACCCGCACTGTGTCGCGGGGTGGATTGAATCCGGCTCGAGGGACCATTCGGCACGTTTAGCAGCAGGCAATTTATTTAGAAATTTATATTTAATTAAATACAAATCTTATAAACAACCAAAACCATTTTTTCCTATTTAACTTTTATTTTAACGATAAAACTGAGTAATCCATGGTATTCCATGATAACAACATAGACTATAATAATTTTTTTCTATTAATTTTAACAAAAAGTATTTAACAATGGCTCGCTTCCTCTCACAGAGAGAAGGGCTAGGTCCCAGTTCCCGGGAACATTACTGGGCTGTAGGCACCTACTTACTTGCTTACGAGGAAGAACGTACGCTGAAAGTTTGACGTACAACACTACCTACTCATAACCAAATCAATAGGACAAAGTTCACCAATGCAACTGAACGCGTTTAAGATGTACTGATTACATGTCATCTAAAACACGTTCAAGAGCTGTCTGACACTGACAGCTCTCATTGTCGTGGAATATTGACACTGACAGACGGCTCTTATTTATTTGTATAACAATTACTTGCTCCACTTACAGTAAACACCAAAGCGCGCAGCGAGCCAACAACAAAACATTTAACTAAAAACTTCATACAAACATTAAACACATTAAAATTTAACATTATTGTGTCTGCGCACCGACTGCTTTTAAAATGGTTACCCATTCGTCAGCGCAGAGAGTTGAGGGCACTGTCAACGTTGTTCTCTATTCTCGACAAACCCACTTCTCCTTCGTACCTGACCTCCCAAATTCAATATTTGTTCTCTGCCCATAGTAAAAATCTTCGTTCCACCAACAATCGTCTTCTACGATGTCCTTCTCACCGTTCTGGCTTCATTCATTCTTCTTTCTTTGTCCAGGCGGTTTTTTTTTGGAATGCGCTCCCTCTGAACATCAAGATGGCAACCAGTCGGTTATCTTTTAAAGTGAAGGCACGTGAGCATATCCGTCAGAAGTTGGCCGAAACATCTTAGCGTTGATTTGCTGAATTCGTTTTTCTCCTCTACCGATTGTTATTTCTACTGACAAAGTTTATTTTGTTTATATGTAAGTATTAGTATTTATGTATTAATATTTATTCTTGTATTTTATAGTTATTTCCGAGCTATCTATCCCGTATATTGCACCTGCCATGTTTAGTCTCTGCATCACCCTAAGGTTGACTGGTAGAAAATGCCTCAGGCATTATGTAAGTCCGCCTTTCTACAGTATTTTTTTACTTGTGCATGAAGTTTTAATAAATAAATAAACATAGATTTACTGCTATACATAAATATGAGCGCGTTTTTAGATTTGCTGATCGCGTTTAGTTTAATTTGTGTAATTCGCCCTAAGGATGGTTTCATTTAGAAAAAGTTTTCCATTAATTTTAATCGCTAGAGGCTTGAAGAAGACCTGAAAAGTAGCGAGGCTTCTGTGATCTCATTTCCGTCTTATTATAGAATGAATTCCAACTTTAGTCCAAACCAAAACCATCGAATCAGTTATTGTATTTGGAACTTTATTCCGACCAAGGTAAAGTTGTTAATACATACTTGACAAGCAGGTTCTAAAGTCAGGTTTTGTAATTGTAACTTTAACTTTAAAAAGTTCGAAATTGAAAAATTACTTGATGGTTTAAACCTAGGTCTTAAAATACACCTCGTTATGTAATAACGGCGACCGAGTCTTTGTTCCCATTTTCGTCACACGACATAATATCATAACAATTATGATTACCCAAATCTTCTTAATAACATTCTGTTCCCTAGATTCATGTGCATTGACACTGTTAAACAGACTATTACCTAAAATGCCACAATGTAACCGTAAAAATAAATCGTTCTTAATACTATCACAACTACCGGAAGACATCTATTGTTCAAAATGACTAACTTCCGACTGACGATAATTATTAGAAAAACATTATCTTTGTTATTTATCTAAGCTTTATATTTCGTATTTTGGCTTTTTTTAATGATTTATTTGCTTTTGCCCGCGGCTTCGCCCGCGTGGAGGTCGGATATGATATCATGAGAACGTAGTATCGAAATAACAAGTATACCGACTATGTCCTAACTCAAGTCAAAGTCTACCTGTGTGCCAAATTCGTTCAGCCGTTAAGGCGAGGTTGCAGTACTTTTTAACTTTCTTAAACCTCTGTAAATCTAGCCAAATTTAAATGTAGCAAAAAAAAATTTTTTTTTGAAAATTTGATCATGCGGTCTAGCGCTGTGTGACGACGGAAACGTGAATTATTATTTACCTTGAAGAGATTCCATCATGAAACCATGTAAAAGTTATATGAAAAGATAAGGCTTATTGTTTTTTAGGACATGTTGAAAACATATTTTATAATTTCGTTATTATTTTTAAAATATATCCAAAATCTAGCAGTTCAAGCGCTCGCACCGCCACCCGCCGAGTTGCACTACAAGACACACCGCACTACAAACGGGCCTTAAGGTGTAAAAAAGGTAACAGACAGACAGTATATTATTTACGAATTTATTAGATTAATACGGAAGTATGGATTTTGGCTTCTTTTTAACAATACTCATAAGTTTATATTATTTATCACAAGAATCTGACTATAAAAAATCTCATGGAAACCCAAAGCTCTGAGATTTAGTGTAAGAGAGAGAAGTTATTTGATAATTTCCCAAACAAGAAAAACAAAGGTATCCATTATTTCTGCCTTAATTAAAGTAAAAGGTGTTCAGTAGTACAGTAATATTACTTAAGGTTATTTCAGACACCAACAATAATTTATAAAATTATTAATAATTATCCTAAAATATCTTTCAGAAGTTATCTAACAAAACTACTAAAATCAACAATTCAATACAATGATAGCACGCGAACGAAAATCGAAAGTAAACGAGATGAGCCGAACGAATCGCGTTAACACAGCGCATACATGAGTTGTTTCACGAACTGACGCAGTTTATGAATGAAAAGATTTTAATAAATCTTGTTATTTATTACCACAACGAGGGAAAATCATTGTGAGGAGAATTATAAGCTGTAATCAATACTGTATATCTTTGACTCCTCACCGAACATGGCTGTTTCGGTAGGTTCCTGTTTCGGATAAGGCGGGAGGAAACGCCCGGGTGTTATCATTGTGTGGATCGACCGGAGGACACTGTGGAGCATACGGTGGAGGTCTGCCCTGCTTGGGCGGAGCACCGCCTTGTCCTCGTGGTGGCGATCGGTGGCGGCGATATCTCGCGTCCGGCCCTGGTTCGGGCCATGGTACGGAGCGAGAGGGAATGGGAAGCCGTCACCTCCTTGTGCGAAACAGTAATGCTCGCGAAGGAGGACGTGGAGCGCGTGAGGGAGAGGCAATCGTTGCGCCCTCACGCCCATAGTCGCCGCAGGAGGAGACACCCTGGGCGTTGGGAGTCGATTGAAGACTCCCGGCCACCGTAGGCGCGGGCTTGTGGACGGCGAGTAATGGGCAGCTCGCCGTCCGGTAAGGACCAGGCCCGGGTCGAATGCGCGTCGTTATTCCACGCGCGCTTCAAAGAGATGTCAGCATCATTGACGGGGTCTGAAAGGGCCGATGCCTGCCGGGGTCGCGGATTGTTCGAAAGAGTTACCATGGCCCTGGCACACAGGCAACTGAAGGAACACGGGTGGGTTTTAGTCAGTAAGAGTTTGACACGCCCTTCCGCTCCGTCCAGAGCGGGAAAGGTCTATACTGACGATTCCCCAACTAAAAAAAAAAAATATATCTTTGACATTCTAGAGAAAATGATTACTGTCATGTATCATTAGAGTACGAGTATCATCACCTAAATAGAGTTCAGTTGAGTCCCAAACGTGTCAGGCTAGCCTAAAATATGACCGTAAACGCTTGATAAATACCTACATTGCTGATCACCCCATGTTTTTTGCGCTCAGAGCAAGAAGGATTACTATCAACTTACTATGTACAGGGTCAAATTAAATTAGCTAGTGAAACTCCGTAAATGTGATAGGTATCGATATCTAAACATGATAAAACAAAAAAAGAAATCAATTTGATGATCTTTTTTTGTGGGGTCATTGACCGCAGCTACTGTATTTCACTTTGTTTAAAATATCTGTTTTTTTGTGTAAACTTCATAAGTAATTAGTATCGATATCTAAACACGATAAAAAATATTTTTTCAACTCATATTTCATAATGTAACAACACTACAAGCGGTCGTTGACACCTAACAAAAAAACAAAAATTTCAATTTTATCCATCACGTCTGCGGAGTTTCACTAGCTAATTTAATTTGACCCTGTATATTCTCCTGGCATATTCAAATGGTTATTTCGCGATACCTACAATTAGGTTGGTTTTTTCCGTGGTGGTGCTGGTGGTGGTGGTAATTATATGGTGAATGGTCTCATTAGCCAGCCTAATAAACCGAAGGCCAAACATGTGCTATTAGAGCAAACAGCGTGAAATGCTTTCGATTTCACGAATCGAAAGTGGAAGTAACGATGGAAAACCATACATTTTTTAATTGTAGCCTCGAGTTGGCACTGCCACATTGGGCCGTGTTGAATGGAGCCTGTTCTGCTAGTCCTGGTAACTAGGATTCATTTAAGTGAGCTAACGTCGATAAGCGAGATTGAAGTATCTTTTGACTTTCTTAAACCTCTGTAAATGTAGCCAAATGCAAATGTTGCGCAAAAAAAAATGTTGTAGGAAAATTTATCATGCGGTCAAGTGCCGTGTGAAGACAAACGTGAATTATAATAAATGGCTCGATAAAAAAATATCATAAAGATGACACTAAATCGCTATATAAAACGTGTACCTTGAAGAGATTCCATCATGACACCATGTAAAAAATGTATCAAAAGATAAGGCTTATTGTTTTTTCGGACATGTTGAGAACATATTTTATAATTTCGTTATTATTTTTTTAATATATATACAGGTTGACTTTGAAAACATGCGACAAAATTTAAGGTGGTGTTCTACCCATCAATATGAACAACTTTTACTATGGAACCAACATAGAATTCTCAAAAAAGAATTCGACCTACTTAAATAAAATGGTCCAATCGGGTATGTACCTTTATACAGGAAAATCGTTTTTTTTTTTGTGAATTCTAAGTTGGTCCCTTAGTAAAAGTTGTTCATATTGATGGGTAGAACACCACCTTAAATTTTGTCGCATGTTTTCAAAGTCAGGCTGTATACAAAAACTAGTATTTCAAGCGCTCGCACTGGCCGGCTAGTGCCCGTCGAGATGCACTACAAGACACAACGTAAGAGGGCCTTTTTTTTTTGGGTGGGAAATCATCAAATGACCTCTCCCGCTCTGGGCGGAGCGGGAGGGCATGTCAGACTCTTACTGACTAAAACCCACCCCTATTCCTTCAGTTGCCTGTACGCCAGGGCCCTTGACGGGGTTCAAGGGCCTTAAACGACATTTTTGTAATGTGCCTCAGTCATGTCGGATTTAAAAATAGTAAGATCTAAGCAAGTTCAATTAGGCACATAAGCCACAAATAATACAATGTACTTGTTGATACTTCTTCTAATAGGCCACGGCTGCGGGTCTCTCCAATAAAGATACGTGATTGATAATTTGAATTTGTTGTATTTAAAAGAATTTCAATGTTTCAAATATTGTGCAAGAGTTCTGTGTGTAAAATGATCGAGTGTCGCCAGCAAAGTAAAACAGATGGCGGTCGATGTGAATCCGGCGCACGGGAGTTGCGCGGTTCGCAGAGACATTTCGTTCGGGATTTAAATCTGCGTCAGATGGCAGGCAATGAAATCGAAGTGCGGCGTTTGCAAAGCTTGCTTATTGCGAAAGCTTAATGCTTGAACAGTACTCATAACCTAGTTCACACAAAGATAATACCTAATGTTCCACACGCTAATCGGATTGAATTATATAATTAACGCCGTAGAACGCATGACAATGAAAACAGTAAATGGTTGTCGTGTAGCGAAAGTGTTTGCGGTGACGCTGTGCTGATAGAAAAGTGTTTTGAAATCATGGTGGTGATTTGATTCGACATCATTATGTGCCATTTTCTTTGTTGTATATAAGTATGTTGTAAATAGGCGACCTGATTAGCATAAAGTCTTAGCACTTAAGTTTCTGCGCTACTCCTGTGCAACAGTGGCAGGCAATATAAGAACATATTTTAAATCTCTGTGCCTCCGTTCTTTACAAATGAAAGCGTCATTGCCTGAAAAAGGACATCGATCTTGGTATTCACAAAATGTGGCAGACATCAGAAATCAGAGGACCGAAAGTCTGATGCTTGATGAAACTAAAGAAAACCGGTGACATCCAACAACCCGCACTGGGCCTGCGTGGTGGATTATGGCCCATTGCCTCTCATGGTAGAAGGAGGTGGAGGCCTGTGTCCCAACAGTAGGAACATTATAGGCTGATCATGCTAAAGAAAATCGGTAATAGCCCCAGTAATGCAGTTTTGAACAGTTATTTTCTGGAAAACTACCAGGAAATGTCTATAGCCCTTAATTCTTTTGGATTCTTCTCTGTGTTATGGTATTGCTACCATAAAATTTTTAACATTATTGTCACCTCCTCCCAACCTACCGAAAGTGGTGTTGATTCCGCAGCAGTATTTATTATATCATCATTATCACCATCTCAGCCTGTACAAATGTCCGGGCTTGCAGACGGCGAGCAATGGGCAGCTCGCCGTCCGGTAAGGACCAGGCCCGGGTCGACGGCACGTCGAGTTCCACGAGAGATGTCAGCATCATTGACGGGGCCCGAAAGGGCCGATGTCTGCAGGGGTCGCGGATTGTGAAAGAGTTACCGTGGCCCTGGCGCTCAGGCAACTGAAGGAACACGGGTGGGTTTTAGTCAGTAAGAGTCCGACACGCCCTTCCGCTCCGCCCAGAGCTGGAGAAGTCATTTGATGATTTCCCACCCACAAAAAAAAAGCCTGTACAAATGTGATCATTATCATCACTCTCAACCATAACATCCATTTACTGGACGTAATCCGGCTGACCCAGTTCTCGTGACAAAACCAAGACCATGGAAATGGATCGGTGTACTAATAATTTTCTCCCAGTTCAAGTAGTATCAAGTTTCAAAGGTGAAAATTTACACGATTGACCGCGGATATCGGATAACTTAGTCTAGACTAAATCTATGTAGACGAGAGAGTTTTATTATGATAGTTAATTACAAAGCAACGGCAACGGTGTGGTTTAAAAGAAGATGTAGTGACAAAAATTGGAAAGAATATGCTTAGATGGTTTGGCCATGTTGAGAGGATGAATGAAGGGCGACTAACAAAAGGTATTTAGAAGGCAGATGTGAGTGGAAACGCCTTGAGGGGATGTTCTAGGAGGACATAATATAGTGATCTTATTGCTGATGTTCTTCAGAAAGGTCAGGTGCATATTACTCGCAACCGGCGTATATCAGATGTAAGAACGTAAACGAGGCGAAAGGAGTATGTAAGGATCGTAGTAGGTGGCGTTCTGTAGTTTCTGCCTGCCCCCATGGGAAGAAGGCGTCAGTTGATGCATGTATGTAATTACAAAGTAAGAATATATATATAATAAGATAAATGGAAGAAGAAGATTGTAGTTTCCATTCCAAATAAATTGGTATAAGTGCAAGAGCGAATGATAATGATGAATAAATAAATCTTGTGTCTTATGGCCTGACGGCTATAGCTGCTGGTAGACCTAAGAAAATATATAACCATAGATGGCGTTAAAAAAAGAGGCAGACTTAAGAAAAGTTGATGGTTTAAGTGAAACACATATCTTTCACTTAAACCATCAACTTTTCTTAAGTCGTCGTCGTCTCATAAGAGTGAAGGAAGTAAACACGGAGATGACGACAGATAGAGAGGAAAAGAACATAGGTATGAACTAATTGTGAAATAAATTGAGATATGGGGAAAACATTAATTATTTTGATGATAAAAGAGGTGATGACATTGGTATATTTCTTTGAACTCAATACTGAATTCGTTTTTTTTTGCATTTTACAAAGCCTTGTCACTGTTGAAGACAACTTACAATGGTTATTGAATTAAATAGTGAATTTATGCTTACTGGTAAATACCTGAGGTATAAAATCTGCTTATATCTAGGTTCCTAGGAAACAATATGACTTTTACAAGCCGATTTCAAATCCGGCGGCCTACTCTTTAAGTCCGTCAACGAAGAAACGGGCCCATCCGCAAGTAGTTCGATACTTTGGAATGAACCCTACTCCCAAATAAATAAACTTTTTCGGACAAGCACACTCACACACACACACACACACACACACTCACACACCCACACCCACACACACACACACACACACACACACACACACACACACACACACACATATACACACACAGATACACACACACACAAATCGGGAGTAAGGACAACTGTCAAGTGATGTTGTTATACATTTTTAATTCGGGCCTCGAAATAATCTTATGTCCGTAAGTAATACGGAGTAGTGAACGCCCGTATCCTCGACCGAAACTACGGATTTCCTGGTTAGTGAGTTGACCTCATCAGCTTACGATAATACAAAGAGAAATCTGCATAGTTAACGTTTTTCTTTAGATCCTCTTTATCGCAATGATGTTTAAAAAGATGTCTCTAATGACCAGACTGAGTAAATAATAACAAATTGTTGATCGATGATTGATTAGCATTCTTATGTAACACATCAATCATCATTTAACTAACAATGAGATGCTATTTTCATTTCGATCTGAGTGTGTGACAAAGGTTTGCCTTCGAATTTGTTGTTGCTTAAATGGTACCTTATTGATTCGACCCTTTAGGTAGTTACGCAACCTGAACCGCAGCGAGTAATCACCGTGAGAGCATAAAATGCATGATTGCAGTTCAGGGTAGCCCTTCCAGACGGTTCCATGTATATTGTCTATTTAGCATTCTAAGTAGCAGTAAGTCCAACGGTGTAACCGATAGGATTCGTTTTTTGAGACATTACAGGAGAGCATCCGCGTCTGCTCACACGTATTTTGACTCTTTTATTTAATACGACGCTCCCAAAAACTTGACTAGGTATTAACTGCAAAGAGTTTACAAATAGGGTCTATTGACATTGCCTCGTGCAACAATTGTAAATCTCTCTTAAAAAAGAGCAAAAGCTGCAAAGTGTTTACAATGTACAAGTATCCTCCTCTTTATGCAAGTTGTTTGTTGTTTGTGTATTCTTAACTAGTAACGCGCCCCTCCTTCGCACGGTTTTACGACTTGACGAAATATTGAGATTTATTTAAAACATGCAAGTTTAAAATGTAAAACCGCATCAAAATCCGTTGCCGTGTTTAAGAGAACAATGCGGTCACATAGACAGACACGAGAAACTAGTTTATTACTCGGCTACTTTTATATTATACACACACACACACATACACATAAACTCACGCCTTCTTCCCATGGGGGTAGGCAGAAACTACAGAACGCCACCTGCTACGATCCTTACATACTCCTTTTGGCTCGTTTACGTTCATACATCTGGTCATACACGCACGCCGGTTGCGAGTACTACGCACCTGACCTTATGGCCATTTTATATTATAACATGAATAATTATAGAATTTCATAATTTTAATTACCTATTGGAAAAAATTCTACGAATTTTTACACCCACCTAACGTCAGTATGTATACGAGTATAAAGCTGAAGTTTTGTTTGTTCTGTAGTTTGAGCACATTAATCTCTAGAACTATTAAAAAGAAAGAAAGAAAGAAAATACGTTTATTTGCGGTAAACATGACGCGGAGAAAATCACAAATAAAAAAATAACGAGTATTGCATTTGATAGCCCAATACTTGAGGAAGGTTAGGGGCTATTTAACATCACGCTGCGACCTTCAGGAGCCGAACATCTCGCCATAACATCTCGCCTGTTATCCCGGGGGTCAGGCAGAGGTGTACCTATAGTCCGACCACATTTCGCCAGTTATGTTTAAGTCCCATGTAATAGGGGGCCAATTGCCATCAACCGGGCACAAATCCAGACTCGGAGCTGGTACTGACAAATGCGTGATGGGAAGACCCAATAACAAATATGCCCGACCTGGAAAACGAAACCAGGACTTCATACCCAGATGTAGCGTTGGCAACCACTACACCAAAGAGGCATAATTATACTTTAAGTGAAAACGCAGAAATAGATAGTATAGTCAACCGCACTAAACTGGTAACATAATTGGTATAATTCGATCATTCAATATTGACGGCATCTTTATGTCGTAGCACTAAGGGTGATTATCGTAGTAAAAGTGAACAGTTGGTCGTAGTACAATAAAAAGTTTTAATATTATATTCCGGTTATACTTTCGCTGGTTAGCTTAATCGGTTACTTTCCCTAGAACTTCAATTTTGGTATAATTCCTGTCTTTATTAAAAAATTTAATGAAGCCAGGTATGTAATACTAGATTTAGTGGAACATTCAACATTCCAAGGGGCTTATGTTTGTCTTAAGCTATTTTATGGTAAATATAACTACGTTTCTAAAACAATTATCTCGGAATAAAACAGCAAATCTTTTATAAAAACTTTCAAAAGTCTTAAAACCGGTTTCGAACGTGATAACTGTGTCGAATACTAATAGTCACACGGTTTTTATGAATTTATTATTATTTCGGACTACATTTTTTTGTTGGTCTGAGAAAATATTTACACACGTTGAATCATGCGAAGTATAGTCTACCTCGTAATTTCGTTACCCTCTTTTTTGGGTTGGACATCATCAAATAACTTCTCCCGCTCTGGGCGGAGCTCAGGGCGTGTTAGACTCTTACTGACTAAAACCCACCCGTGTTCCTTCCGTAGCGTGTGCGCCAGGGCCACGGTAACACTTTCGAAAAATCTGCGACCCCGGCAGGCGTCGACCCTATCGGACCCCGTCAATGGTGCTGACATCTCTTTGAGGCGCGCGTGGAATACGACGCGCCGTCGACCCGGGTCGGGTCCTTACTGGAAAGCGAGCTGCCCATCGCTCGCCATCCACTATCCCGCGCCTACGGTGGCCGGGAGTTGACTATCGACTCCCGACGCCCAGGATGTCTCCTCTTGCGGCGACTAGGGGCGCGAGGGCGCAGCGATTGCCTTACCCTCACGCGCTCCACCTCCTCCTTCGCGAGTATTACTGCTTCGCAGAAGGAGGTGACGGCTTCCCATTCCCTCTCGCTCCGTACCATGGCCTGGACCAGGGCCGGACGCGAGAGATCGCCGCCACGAGGACACGGCGGTGCTCCGCCCAAGCCGGGCAGACCTCCACCGTAAAGTGATTAGCTGCAGGTGTACACCTTTGTAGTTTTCACGCTATCACTGATTTCACTTTATAACCGCTATTTTAATATATGGTCTTAGGAAAAAGCTTGATGCTAACACAGGAAAACTTAGCTGTGGCAACTAAACTAAGAACCTGCTTAGATACTTACGTTTGATACATGTACGGCAAATATTTGAAAGTTTTTATGTCGTTGCTGCCATTAATAAATAATGGAAAATATAAACTCTGTCTTCAATATTATGTGTTCAGACAGATTCTGTTTTTTTTTTAATATCCCACTAGATTTCGCCACTTCAAACAAAGCCGATTACCCGATACGAATCGATATCAGAATCGAATCATACCGATTATTGATGCACATAATATCTATCGTTCAAACGCATCGTGCTAACACGACAAATACAACGACCACTTTAGATTGACACCTTTAAGTGACTCTACTTGTCAAAGAAAAAGCAATCATGTGTGAATTTCTTTAGAGTACCTTTTTCTTGTTTGGTATACAAATATTATGGCGTACTAAAATTGCCATGATGATTAAATCGTATCAGTTTTTTTTATGTTATTCTACCAAACTTTTCTTACCAAAGATCAAGACATTCATACCCAACCCAAAGTGTGTGATTCATACAAAAATCGTCGTGATTTTCTCACCGGGTTTGTTTACCAAAAAGAACAAGTTAAAAGAAACACAATACGATAACAAAAATAAATTTAATCATTTCGCTGCGTTCCAACTTACACTGGTTCGTGTTTGATGTTTTCTATCACAACCCAATAAGCATCTTCACTTTTTACAATGTTTTTTCAGCTGGCAATCGAGAAATTTACGAGACTTTTGAATTAAATTGATGTATTTATTGAACCCCATCCGGGTTAAGTCGGTCCAAAGAATTGTTTATTAAATTACTAGCGACGCGTCCCTGCTTCGCAAGGTTTTTAAGATTCAAAACTCAAAGCATTTATTTAAATTAAACCATTTACAGGCACTTTTGAACTGTCAAAGAGTCGTTCAGTTAATCAGAAAGTTGAAGCTAGTTGCCCATTCCAAAACGTAGTAAGTACCTATGGAGAAGAACGGGCAAGAAACTTCATGGACACTCTTTTATATCAAAATATTGTTAGAAAATATTGAGTATGACAACACATCAAGATTTCTCTATTACATGAGAAGGTTAGGATCAAAACCACTACATTATCCACTTTTTTCAATAAAGCAGAAATCGAAAAAAACTTAATACTTAAATAGTGAGCACATATCTTTGTGTTTTTTTTTTTAAGAATGCCTTTTACGTACGTGATAAATAGGTCCATAAAACAGTTTATTCTTTTATTTTTTATACTAGGGTATGTTGAAGTTTTGGAATAAACGTTAATATTAGACATCATTTTACTAAGGAGAATAAGCTGTTTTGAACTAAACAGTTACTGCTAATGGTAGGTTTTATCATTTTGTGCAGAAATCGTGAAAAAAAAAGAAATTGTCAAAAGGAGATATGTTGTGGTTTTGATTCTAACCTCCTTATAAATTTAAATTAAATATTAATGAAACAGTGGTAGCTCAGTTGTAACAGCCGCGACTTATGAGTTGCCTACAACTCGTAAGTCGGGGCCGATACCACTAGGCCACCACTGCTCAACTGCTCACTGATAGATGATGACTGGGAGACAATTCCAGTTCAATGACACATGGTGACGGAAATTTATTTATGAATGGAAGTTATTGTTGTTATTATTGTCACGGACAGGGTATTTGTCTGTTTGTATTTTTTTACCGACTTCAAAAAAGAGGAGGTTATCAATTCGGATGTTTATATTTTTTTTTATGTATGTTCGGGCGTAACTCCGTCATATATAGACGGATTTGCAAAATTCTTTTTTTTTTTTAAACAGTCTACTCTCGAGGTAGTCCCATTGTCACCAAGTCAGAATCTGATGAAGGGATCCCATGGATTTCGAGGGAAATACTCAAATTTTATAGGCACACCTATAGCGATTTATCTATTTTTTATAAATCTAACTTGTGCATTTGCACTCGGAAAGCACCATTCGGTGAAGTGGAACTGATGATAAAGACCAGAGGTGGCCACTGGAACTACTCAATAATAAGTATTTGACGGGTTGCGATTCGATTTCTTTAATATGGTTGCTAAGCAATTTATGTACCTACACAATGCATAATTATGGTGAAATGGAGCTGATGGTGGCTTCACCATCAGCTCCAGTTCTTTTGGTTCTTACCAGGAGAACTCCTCAACAATTAACGTCCCTGAATCAGGAAAAGGAATATTTTGTAAAAGGTGATGAGCAGTTGACATTAGGCTATTGTAACTTAGATAAATTGATAACTGACTGACTAAAAAGTGAAAAATAAAAAACTGTTTTACAAACAAAAAAAAAAAACAATCGACTTAAAAAGAACAAAAACACATCATGTGAAAAATAATTTTAATTTCGGAAGTCGGTGGCAAAAACTAAAATACAGATCCAAAGACACCGACTTCCGAAATTAAAATTATTTTTCACTTTGTACTTACCTAGTATTTTTTTTTTTTAAGTCGATTTTTTTTTTTTGTAAAAACCTGTTTTTATATTATAGTCTGTTCATAGAAGAAATAAAGAGAGAGAGAGAGAAATTGTTTATTCGTTCATCGTATTTGTATGACATTGTTAAATAAATGCTAGACGGGTATAATATAAAATTCTATTATCTTTTCTTTTACGAGTAACTAATTGGGCTAACATAACATCTCGCTTGTTATCCCCGGAGGATTAGGCAGAGGTGTAGCTATAGTTCAATCACATTTTGCCAGTTATGTTTAAGTCCCATGTAACAGGGGGCGAGTCTATTGCTACCAATCGAGCACAGATCCAGACTCCGGGAAAATTCCTGACGGAAAAATCCAATAACACTTTTCCCGATCTGGGAATCGAACACAGGTCCTCACGCTCAGTAATTGCGCTGGACACCACTACACGAGGCAGTCTAACTCAGAATTTTATCTTATTTATATTTTTTTTTCCCATCGATATCCGCTCAAACATCGTGCTCTAAGAAAAGCACAAAAAGGTATTCGTTACGGCTAATACGTATTTCATAAACAACGTGGAAAAGTCTAAAGTCCTTGTACTGGCCCTGCAGTCTCGACATTAGACAGCGACAAAAATCGGTCGTTAAATCGTATCGTTGTCAAATTCCTTTAATAGGTTTTCAACTTTATTTCCAAACCATAAGACAAATTACACACACACATATCACACACACACCACACACACATTACATATCAATAATCATGTCAATAATTTGAATTACTGTCATAAAAAATTGAATTCCACATTTTTTAGTATCCTTATTTGAGCAGAATAAACAATTTTTCTTTCATTCTTTGCCTGTGATTCCACCATATTTCTTAATGTATACAATGTGAGACGAGCTTCTGCGTGCGACATCGTCCGCGTGAAATTTTGTTTATATTCTTCATTCATAAAATATATTCTTTAATACTCGGCAATTCTATAGCTTACCATTAGTGAAAGAATTTTCGGAATCGGTTCAGTTCCGAAGAGTACATAAAAACTCACAAATTTTACCTCTTTATAATTTATTAGTAAATATTTGCGTACATTTTATAAGAAAACCGTGAAGAGCTTAAATCTGTACCATTCTACTTATCCTTTGACTGATCAAGTTAAAAGTTAAAGGTCTCAGTAGAAGTAAATCATAATCATCATACATTTTATTAGAAACCAATACTGCCAAACTATTTTCTGTAAAATATTACTAAGTTTATTTAGAAATAATTTTATTTTATTTTATTAATAGTAGTTTTTCGTCGATTGTTCATTATTATTATGACGCCATGCGATTAACAGTTGATATGATGTGCTTAGGTTCTATAAACTGAGTTGAATTTGTAAGGCTATTAAGGTATTTACTTGAAGATCTAACGGCGTATACAGTTGCATTCTTGATCTAAAAGAAACGAGCTTTTTTCTTAAAGCTACGCATCCTGGCACCTAATGATAGGCACCTACATCGTTCTTCAAATGGAATTACCGTTTTCAAAAGAAAAAAACACCAGCTTTGACAAATTAGTTTCCAAAACTGTCGTACCATCAAAGTGGGTGTATATGAATGCAGGGTGAATCGAGACGAAACTTTAAAAGGGATTTCAACATTGAAATAACATAATTTGTTGCCAAAAAGGGTACATACTTAATCTTTAATTATAATACAGTAAACACATTAGAGTCCTTTTTGGCAACAAACTACATTATTTCAATGTCAAAATCCCTTTTAAAGTTTCGTCTCGTTTCACCCCTGCATTTCTATTCACCTCGTTTGACGGCAAAGTATTTGCACACGTTTTTAAGTAAAAAAACGTGTGAAATAAATAGGATCCTTATATATAAAGAACTAATTAAAAAAAAGCGGTAAAATAAATAAAGTTTGTACACTCACCGTCAAAATTATATAACACAAAACGTCAGTTAACTGCATTATCACAACACTGATACTTTTCGCTGCGACATGGACGGTACTAATATGAACGCTGCATGCGTCTGAGTCGAAAGCCCGTCAAAGAATGGCTGAACGCCGTCGGATTACTGTAAAGTATCCATCTGTGACGGATTCCATAGAGATGATGAAACCGCATTTGTTTTTTTTGACCACTTTTGTTTTGTATGAGAGTTACTTCATGTTTCTTTAGGGACAATTTTTTACTTTGTATAGGGTAAGAACTATCATAGGTTAATTGAATTAAGAGGGCTATGTTTGTTGACAGCTGCAGCAGTCTAACGGTAACTATTTAGTGTTTATTTTTCACTGTGAAAATTTGTATTAATATAAGTGTTGTATTAATTTAATTCATGTCTTTTTCTTCCACACTTCTCTATTAGTCGTCATCTCGGTAGTCACCCCATTTCTAGCCATATCGTCTTTCACACATTCACTCTATCGTTTCTTAAGTCTTCCCCTATTCTTATCGCCATCCTCAGTAATACTCAAAATTGTCTTCACTCCTCCCCATCACATACCGGTGACAACCGATTTCCACTCAACTTTTCAGTCACCGATGCTACTTTCAAACTTCCTCTTTTATAGGTCCATAATCAGCCTATAATGTTCCCACTGCTGGGACACAGGCCTGCTCTTTTTGAGAGGGAGTGGGCCGTAATCTACCACGCGGGCCCAGTGCGGGTTGGTACTCTTTTCTTATTTTATCTATTCGTGTAACACCACATGACCACACATCTCTCTTAGCATTCTCATCTAAGCTGCATGCGATTGCCTTTCATTCATCCCCTCTGTGGCCCAAAATTCTGATCCATGCAAGACAGCAGTTCTAAACCTTCCCCTTACGTTCAAGGGGAATGCGGGAGTCGAAAATTGGTCCCGTGACCTGCCACCATTTCATATATCCGGTGTTAATTCAGAGCATAACAGTCCGATCTACTTCGCCATCGCTTTGCATGAGTGAACTGAGATACCAAAGTCGGTGTAGATTGGGAAAGGTGCGCCATCTACCACTATGCTACAGACCCGGAGAGACCGCTTAAATCGCAGAACATATATTCAGTCTTGGTTCTGCTGATTTTCAAGCAAACATTCTCCAGCTTCTGTTGCCATTTCTCCAGTCTGTCCTGGATTTCAAGACCAGCTTCATCGGCAAGAACAATGTCGTTAGCAAACAGCACTCACCAGACTGGTTCTTCCTATATGTCCCGACGTCAAAGCGTCCATAATCAACAAGAAGAGATAAGGACTTAAAGCCGACCCTTGGTGCAAGCCTACAGACAAACTGAACTCGTCGGTGTTGCCAACCGGACGTAGGTACGAGATTTACTGTACATAGCACGAATTAACTCTACACACTTCCCAGGCAAACCTTTCTCTTTCGAAGCCTACCATAACACATCCCGAGGTACCCTATCATACGCTTTCTCCAGATCAATGAACACCATATGCAAGTTCTTGTGTGCACATTTGTACTCCTCGTTCAATTGGCGGAGTGCAAAAGTGTCGTCCATTGTTCTTCGACCTGGCATAAACCCAAAACTGATTCGGGATAATCTCACTCTCCTCTCGTCTCTCGCAATCTTTTCTCTATTACTTTCTCCCATACCTTCATACTATGTGATATGAACTTTATTCCTCGACAGTTGTTGTAGTCGTGTACGTCACCTTTATCCTTGAAGATGAGCACTAGCGAACTGTTGCGCCATTTTTGTGGGATTGCTCCTTCATTCAACAACTTATTGAAGAATAAAGTGAGCCACATACATCGATCCATCTTCTATTAAACACTTTCATACTTCTACTCGTATACCATCAGGGCCCATGGCCATAAGTAGATCATTACAGAAGAGAATCGAGTGTTTTGGTGGCGTATTCCGCAGAACCTAAAGACTAAAGTCTTCAATTAGTGCGTCCTGCCTGTTATGACTTACGGAGCCGAAACGTGGACAATCACGGTACAGCTGGTGCACAGATTCAAGGTCACTCAGCGAGCTCTGGAACGAGCTATGCTTGGAATCTCTCTGAGGGATAGAATCGGAACTGAGGTGATTCAGCAGAGAACCAAAGTTGACAACATAGCTCACAGAATAAGCAAGCTGGAGTGGCAATGGTCCGGCCATATTTTCAGTTTCTGCTAGAACATTTAGAAGTATTGCGCTTAAAAATATAACAGGATTAAGTACACAACAATCTTACAACAATCCTAAAATCGTAATTTCTATTATAAATGTTCTATTATATCTTCTTTCTCCTTTTATTATTTTTACTTGTATAAGTTTCAGTTTAGTTTTATATTTATATTTAATCATACTCTCTATTCAATGTAATTTACGCGCGCCGTTCGTGTTTGTTTAACGTTTTTATATTATGTGGAAAATGTTGTTGGTAATACATAATAAAATATATAATAAATTCATTTAAACTCACTTTTTAGTTTTAATTTCTTTGCCATAACATTGTAATGTGTAACCGTATATTTTCCCAAATAAAATATTAGTCGTAGAACCGTTGACCGTTGGGGTAGACGTGTTCTTGAGCGTGAGACCGCGAATCGGCAAACGTAAGGTATAGGACGCCCTCAGGCTAGGTAGAGCGACGATCTTTGCAGGGTGGCTGGTAGCAGCTGGATGAGAGTTGTCGAGAATCGAGCTGAATGGTGAGCAATTGGAGAGGCCTATGTCCAGCAGTGACCTGCTTCAGGCTGATGATGATCACAGCAGAGAACACTAGCCTTCAGCAATCAAAGGATTATTACTCCTATACCATGCTTTAGTTATGTTGTTTCTAGCATAGGTACAACAACTCATTTGTTATCTTCTAATAGTGGTTAAGAGCAACGTTTTTATACAGCTATTATGTAAGTTGATAACCCTCACTGAGAAAAATGGCGTGCAATGGAAATCACCTACACTAAGCAATGGGTGGGTACGGGTTGAAGCAGAGATCATTATCAAAGTAGGTCGTACTAGACAATACGACCTACCATGACAATGATATTCCAATATTATCTGATCAAAGTGTACAAAAACCCTGTTCAGCGGGGTAACTGCGTAACGCATATAAAATGGCAATTGATCGCAATTCCTTTCATTTTGATAGTTTGCCACGTTCATTAATAAGCAGAAGAATTTTTCAATCCTATTAGGAACTTTCTTCAAAACCCTCGGATTGTGAGTGAAAGTGTGTTTCGTAATTAGGGCGCTGGTTATAATTGTAGCGGTATCTACATCGCCACATGCGAGCTACACGTCACAGTGACGTCACGCAAGATCCTGCATCGCGCAAGCGGAGTTTACCGCGCAACTAGCATATATACAACACCAGACACTACACCCGTCTGGTCGAAGGATCCCCCTTTCCCATAGAGTATGAGTGAGCTTCACACCCTGTTCCTCATACCTCTATATATTCTTACGCCTTAAAATCCCTTTAATGAGTGATTACTCACTAAAGAGAATTAGCACTTAACACATCCATCTTTATTTTTACTATCACAGCGGAATGGTCACCCTTCTTGATGTGCGTTTAGTCGATAGTTAAAGGAAAAATTGCCACAATCGTAGAATAATCAGAAATGGCAGTTTAAAAGGGGGGGGGGGTAATTACGTAACACACTAACAGTAGGAATGGGTTTCATTTTGACAGTTCAACAACATTCATTGCGTTATTTACATTGTGCAGCAGAGTAATTTTTCGAACATATAAAGCAATGGAATAGCAATAGGCTTCAAAATGATTTAGATAGTAATAGATAGTGTGGTACGTAATTAGGGTGCTGATGGACACTGTTGTCCTAAATCTACTAAATAATCTTTAAGGATCTTCTCTTCCATGTAGAAGGGATGCTACTATCCTAGAAAAAAAAAACGTGAAAGATTTGGCCTACCCTCATATGAAAAAGGTCTGAGTTTATGTTTCTGTGTAAAAAATAATATTAAGCATCAAATTCAAAATGGGTGCGGGTGATTCAACAACTCTATATCATTCCTCATGAAATGAACGCACGCGCAACTCTCACATCAACTTTGTTTATTTATTATCTCTAAAAAGAATGTCGTTGAATGCAACGGTTCAAATTTAATTTATTTTGTTTTTCAATATTTGTTGGTTGACATTGTTGTAGTGATTTATTATGATAGTGATGCAAAGGCGGATCCAGGGGGGGTGGGGGCACAGGGCTACGTGCCTCCCCCCCCAAACGGTTTAATCTAATCCATCAAGACATTGCTTCAATGAGGAACGCTGAAGAAGTACTAAATCTTCAGCAGCAGTGGCGTAACAATTATGGTTCAAAGTGGTGCAGTCAGTTCGTACTTGGACACAAAAGTCTGCTATGCCAACAATACACAGGTCTAGAGTCGGCGAGAGGATCTCAGGATAACATATAATGCTAAAAAGATAGCGCGGTATGAGGGGCTTCGCGTCTCCAAAGTTTATAAAGCTTACCTTAACTCATGAAAAAAAATTGCTGGTCCAAAGAAAAACTAACCAAACCAATTCGAGGTGGGGTGCTAAATTTTTAGAGCTCGCTTCGCTTGCTCTTGCAACCCAGGTTCTCTTAATTTCTAAACTTTACTACCTATGTCGACAAAGTAACTCGTATTTCTGTACCTATGGTCAAAAGAAAATCTATTCTATCCGAGAAGGGGTGTTAAAACTACATTGTTGAACGAAGTTCTACAACGCGGCTTGCGTAGGAGTAAACTGGCAGAAAGCGTCTCGAAACGAAAAAGCGTTATGTGTTGTATAGTTTTCATGATTTTCGAGGGTACCTACTGAGACCGATAGTGAGGTTAAAATGAAAATCCAAGATGGCGGCTGCGTATATTTTTGAATTTTTCGTCATGGGTGTCGTTTACATGGTTATCGAGGGTGCTAAAGCCGATATTGAGGTCAGAATGAATATCCAAGATGGCGATGGCGATATTAAGAAGAATAAGAATAATTACTAAGCTTACATTCAAGTGGATTTAATTCCTAGACCTCACACTAGGATTCGCTGGGTTGTGAGATGTCCTTCGTTCCGTTAACAATTTTATACAATAGGGACACACACATTTGCGAGTATCACGTAAAGAACTTCGTTCCAGACGGGGGTCCCCCGACCTCACACTTTTGTTTTTCTTATATGTCATTTGAAAAGAATGAATCCCAAAAACACCATAGTACAATACTAGCTGTAGGAGACACTTCTTAATTGTCTGGCCCATGTGCCCCTCCCAGAAATTAATCCTGGATCCGCCCTTGTAGTGATGCACTGTCCCAGTGTTTTTGAATATTTTTGTACCAGCCTATTATTGTACCACTGCAGGGCAAAGGCTTCTTCTCATATAGAGAAGGCACGAGCATTAATCACCACGCTTGTTCAAGACGAGTCCAGGTTTCCTTCACCGATGTCAGTAACTTCCAAGATAAACTCAGAAAGTACATAATGAATTGAAAAAGTCACATTAGTACTTGCCCGAATTTGAACCCACAACCTCATGCATGAGAGGCGAGGCCTTAACCACTAGGCCATCACGACCTTATATAGAGAAAAAAATAATATCTATGCGCATTAGAATAATCATTACCTCAAGAATTTTTGTCCTTAAAAATTTATTTATGATTACATATTGATATATTCATAGGTAGCAAAGATTTTCTTTATAATATTATTTTGTTGTTGTACGAGTATTTAACATTTCATAGAAGGGTTAGGAAAAATGCACTTATAACAGGGTTCACCAACAACACAGTATTCTGTCCATTTTCAAACATGGTTTTTTTTGGGTTTGGTATCATCAAATAACTTCTCCCGCTCTGAGCGGAGCGGGAAGGCGTGTAAGAATTTTACTGACTAAAATTCACCCGTGTTCCCTCAGTTACCCGTGTGCCAGGGCCACGGTAACCCTTTCGGAGAAACCCGCGACCCCGGCAGGCATCGGCCCTAGCGGACCCCGTCAGTGAGTGCTGACATCTCTTTGAGGCGCGCGTGGAACATAACGCGTCGTCGACTCGGGCCTTTTCCTTACCGGAGGGCGAGCTACTCATTGCTCGCCGTCCGCAAGTATCCTGAAATTAAATTTAAGTTTACGCAAATTTATCTCGAATTAAAATGTAAGACACTGCCGCAGAGGCGCTGCCTAGATTGGGGTTCACTATTAAAATGACTGTTAAATATTGGAGAGCAGTGGTGGCTCAGTGGTAACGGCCGCGACTTACGAGTTGAAGATCGTAGGTTCGAACCCAGACAGGCGCTTTACTTTGTGTAAATTATTTCATCACCATTGATCTCAAAAACGGTGAAGGATCGTGAAGAAACCGGCACGTCCTAGAACCAAAATTCGAAGACATGTGTTATCTACCAACCCGCACTGTACCCGCGTGATGGATCACTCCCTCTCACAGAGAGAGGCCTGTGTCTCAGCAGTGGGAACATTATAGGCCGATTATGCTAAATATTCTAGATACAGTAAGCATCCAATATTATTATTTTTGAAATGCATTTTGTAACAATGGACCAATAAATTCTTCTTATTTGTAGCTGTATCTACATCGCCACATGCGAGCTACACGTCACACTGTCGTCACGCAAAATCCTGCATCGCGCAAGCAGAGTTTACCGCGCAACTAGCATATATTCAACGTCCCGACATCAAAAGTCGAGCAGTTGCCCACCAGACACAACACCCGTCTGGTCGGAGGATCCTCCCTTTTCCATAGAGTATGAGTGAGCTTTACACCCTGTTCCTCATACCTCTATACCTTCTTCCTCTCATTTTTATTTCGCCAGATACCTCGGATAAATATTTTTCTGAGGATAAATTTTGAATATTTGACTATTTTTTTATACTAGAACTGTCAAAAGTCAATTATATTCCATGGATAAAAGATATCTGACTTTGGTACAATCAGCCTTAAATCAAATAATTATGTAATGGGGGCAAGCCTTTTTGCCATTAACCGGGCACAAATCCAGACAGCGGGCTACTATTGAGAAGTTCTTATTAGAAAAACCCAATAACACTTCGCTCGACTTGGGAAACGAACCCAGCAAACTGCGTAACACACATAAAATTCCAATTGTTCGCACTGCCTTTCATTATGACAATACAGCCACGTTCATTGCGTTATTTACGTTGCTGAGCAGAAGAAATTTTAAAATCTATGAAGCAATGTATGTCGAAAGGGTAAGTAATAGATGATATAACAACAAAATCTCTAATATTAACATACACTCGGCGTCACAAAAATCGCACCTCTCCGAAAATAAGTTTCAAGCATGTCCCGCCATCAACGAATACATTAAACCTAATTAATATTAGTATCAATTGAAAGTATATTTAACGACCTTTAAATTAACATTAGTTAGAATTCCTAAACACAACAGAGCTCATTAGCACGTAACGTTAAAAAAAATGTTGTCAACATATGCATTACAACGGCCACTAATTGCACCTCCCTACAAGGGTATAAAAAGGGCGACCCGGGTTAAATGTGGGTCGCTCCTGGCTGGAGGCAGTGGAGGCCCTTTCGAGTAAAATCTAAAAGGCAACCACAGGACAGTCCGGTTAAGCAGCCACGACCCCCAGTGGTCAAAACTGCGAGTTGCCATTATATAAAAAAAAAAAAAAATGTGGGTCATTCGCTATCCAACCTTTGAAGTGAACACACGTGAACAGCTACAGCAAGAAAATACCCCAGAAAATGGATACCACTGCAGATGAAGCCGCTCAAGTCATTGCATTACTGCAATCAGGGCTGCGGCAATGTGATGTTGCTCGGCAACTGAACTTAAGTCGCTTTTCCGTTCGACGAGTGTTCCAACGCTTCCAAGAGACTGGTGGCTATATCCGAAGACGTGGATCTGGAAGACAACGGTGCACATCCGAAAGAGACGATCTCTTCATTGTTTCGATGTCTTTACGTAATCGGTTCTCCAATGCTGTTGAGCTGCAACAACAACTGCGATCAGCTCGCAGAACTTCTGTAAGCGTCTCCACGATTAGAAGAAGAATGCGGGAGAAGAAAACTGCAGCTCACAGGGCTGCTACAGGGCCAAAATTTACTGCACAGCATAGGAGAGACCGGTTGCAATTTGCCCGTGACTATGTGGATTGGACAATAGACCAATGAAGAGCTGTGCTCTTCTCGGATGAGACGAGGGTGTGTCTTTTCTGCAACGACAGGCGTAGAAGAGTGTACAGGAGGCAAGGGGAACGATTCGCACAAGCCTGTATTCAAGAGACAGTGGAATACGGGGGTGGCTCGTGCATGTTCTGGGGCGGCATGTCAATCGACGGCAAAACGAACCTTGTGTGTGTTTCTCGGACTGGAAGTGCTCGCGGGCAAGGGTCGCTGACTGCTCATCGGTACATAACAGAGATCTTAGAGGAGCAGGTTGTCCCTTATGCAGGTTTTGTTGGCAGTGGGTTCACGTTAATGCACGATAACGCCCGCTGTCACACCGCATTAATTATAAGTGACTACCTGCAAGAAGTTGGGATCCCTGTTATGCGCTGGCCGGCGCGTAGTCAAGACCTGAACCCTATTGTGCACCTTTGGGATGAACTGAAACGGCGAGTACGGGCACGTGATCCTGCCCCTACCACTCTCCAAGACCTCCAAGATGCCGTCGTTGCAGAATGGGACAACATTCCTCAAGAGACTGTTGTCACATTAATTAGGTCCATGAGAGAACGCATGGAAGCAGTCATCAGGGCTAGGGGGGGTAACACTAGGTTTTAAGTTGTTTTTATGGACTTTGTTGCAATTTTTGCTGATAAAATAAAATAAAACTTTTTAATAATTTGCATTAGCTTGCTTTTTTATTCCCTGGTAAACAAAAAACCAAATCTGTTGATTTATTCTGAAATTTAAATAAATTGCCATTCCAATGATACCTTATAGTCATATGTCTACCGTTGATTAATAGGGTTAAAATGACTTTGAAGGGAATTCTTAAAGAGGTGCGATTTTTGTGACGCCGAGTGTATAACAACGGAACCTATAATTTTATTTAATATAGCAATTAGTTAATATAATGAACGATTGATATAATTTTAAAATAACTAATTTTTATAAGCATAACATACATTAAATATAACATCGTTTAACATAACATAAATTAAATATAAAATCGTTTGACATACCACTCAAAAGATATAAAACTTTTTTGGTCTAATAAGATGAAAACGCCTACTTAAAAACACAAAGCAAAATTGCATAGACACGGGTTAGTTTATTTAGTATTATTTTCTGATTACCACCTGCGCTAACATAGGTCGACGGAGCCCTGCTTAGCGGGGCTCCTATTTCTGGGTGGTTTAAAAAAAATAACCACGAAGGCTAAGGCGGGAGCTCCGCTCCTCTTCGCTCCCGCCTTAGCCTTCTAACCTAACCTATCCGAGTCGCGGTACTCTAAGTCGGGGAGTTAACCATAATGACGTTGTTTATATATATTAAACGTTAGACCTAATGATTTTCGATTAAATAAACAATATACATATTAAACGTTAGACCAAATGATTATCGATTACATAAACGTTATATCAAACAACATTATACTAATTAAGTTTTAGAATAAATAAATGTTATATGTAAAGAAATTATATCAACAGTTGGTATATCTCACGTTGATTATATCTTATGAACGATAGTAAAATGAAATTAGACCAAATGAGTTTATACGTTATGAGACGCACCCATGTCGAAATGAAAGCAATTGCTTTCATTTTGACATTGAAATACTTTTAGATAATTTAATTTAATATTTGAATTGTTTTGTCTTTTTATTACGGACGCTTTTAACGTTCTGCGTCGTTCTCGCATGCATAAATTCCAACATGAATGATGTAACCAATATTTTGTTACCATATTTTGATTTAAAAGAGTGTCCGTGGAGTATTTTACTTAATAAATTACTTTCATAAATTACTTTGGCTAGCGCCAAAGGGCGGAAAGTACAGTCGCCAGCAGGTCAAGCTACACGAAACTATCAAATTTCTTCAAAAGATTTTAAACCTTAAAATGTCGACTGTTAGGTTCAAAATCGAATCAGAAAATCTGACAGTTTGTAATAACCTGATGTGCTGGCGACTGTACAATTACAACCTACATTGTGATTGATCAGTGTCTTAAATGGACGACACTTCAACATTAAAAACGTTATATAATGCTTGTATTCCACGAAGGGTTAGGCATGTGGCTAAATTATAACCAACAACATTTTCTCAATATTAGATTTCCTGCTCCATCTATGTAAAAGATTTAGAACTCAGAACTTTCTGTGGAACACCACTACGACAGTAGTTCAGTAAGTTGTTACTAGGTGGCGCTAATGGGTATGATATACAATTTATGATGGCGTCAGACTACATTGTCTTCTGTGGTAAAGAATATATTAAAAGTTATGATTATTGATTTTATCTACTTTTTTCCAAATAATTACCATTTTCTTCGAGTTTTTTTTAGATTATTATTATCGGTCCATCTCTCATCTGCATAAATATTAGGTAGGTATTCAAATCATTTAATTAACTCATTGCAGCGTTGGTTTCATGCCACGGATATCGAGGGATATGGCTTGGAGGCGTGGCACATGTCGCCTCTGTTTGGTCATACT
The DNA here is from genome assembly GCA_917490735.1 of Dryobotodes eremita. Lineage (NCBI taxonomy): Eukaryota > Metazoa > Arthropoda > Insecta > Lepidoptera > Noctuidae > Dryobotodes > Dryobotodes eremita. The sequence continues at coordinate 16,812,257 of OU823265.1, read as the reverse complement.
GACCCAAAATACGCATGACTCGGTGAGCATCGTTTAGTCAAATGTTTGCATCGGAACGTGTAGTGTGATATCATATTTTTACAAAATGCCGAATTGTTCCGTCCTTATTTGCAAAAATAGGACAATTACAACAAACCTTAGGACAAGTGGCGTGTCTTATCACCGGTAAGTAAAAAATCACTGAATGAATTACAATATTTAAGGATTTTACAAATTATCTGGTTGTGAAATATTTTTGACATGCGTCAGGTTATTGCCTAATGATTGACGCATGTCAAGGCGAAGCATTAGTGATGCGCAGCGCTGAGATGTGGATATCGATAATTGTTAGTTATTCTAAATCAAAACTTATATTAATAACCTGCGGGGTGATTACGTAACACACTAACAGTAGAAATGGGTTTCATTTTGACAGTTCAACAACATTCATTGCGTTATTTACGTTGTTGAGTAGACAAATTTTTCGAACTAATGAAGCAATGGATTAGCATTAAGCTTCAAAATGATCCAGATTGTGATAGATAGTGTATTACGTAATTAGGGTGCTGTTTTACAAGAATGATCATATTTTATTTCAGTTTCCCGAAAGATCCAGAAACTAAAAATAAATGGATAGATGCAACAGGCAGAGAAAATAATTGGTTCCCCTCAAACCAAAGTGTAATTTGTTCTTCCCACTTTCAAGAATATTGTTTTAAGCCGTCCGCGAAAATACGCAGGCTTTTTGAGTGGGCTGTACCTACATTCAAATTAAGATACATATTTGAAACTGTAAGTTAACTTTTATTGCATGTGCAAAAGTTTTAGGCAAACCAATTGTTTTCATTCTCCAAAACTATATGTGCTGCTGGGAAGTTTGTTGCGCCAATTCTTCTCCTCAGCTAATGCACTAGGAAGTGGTGAAGGGCGGGTGTTTTTGGGGGGACTGTCTTATGTAATTTTGATGTTCGAAAAGTGCTGAGTCTCAGCCTAATTTGAATAAATGACTTTTGATTTTGATTTTATGTTCAATAAGTACCTATATGAATTGTTGTTTTATGTGTGATAGTTGAATAATTTTAATTTAAAGTACCTAAGAGAGAAACTGAAGAAACTGATTTCCTTAAATGTTATTTGCAAACGAAAATATTATATTTTTACTTGTTTTGTTGTTATTGGTGTTTTAATATTCCACATCGAAAAGCAGAAAAAATAAACGATACAAAATACGTCCAAAACCTCCTTTTGCAGTCGCTTTTCATCGATATTTTTATCGATCACATATTTATACCAACCCTCTTCCCTAATTGATGCTACAGTTATATGTGTGCATTCAGTGACTGTATCTATACTTTCTAGTGCCCGCCTCTTTTGAGCATATGTGCAATAAAATTGCACTAAAGTGTTACGCATATTTTCTTACTTGTGTGCGAAAAAAGCATCACGTGTGCCGTATCTATTTCTTTTGTTTATGTGTGAGTTTCAGGAGTGGGGAAAAGGTGGCGACACTTAAACTTGAGCAAATATAGAGTAAAGGCATATCTCTCGGATATCTATGTTTCATGCCCAATTTTGTTTAATGTTGATGTCGATATTTGAAGAGTTGACTGTGAAAAAAAGCACAGCTCAACTGCTGAACCCATGTAATGAAGGAGTGGGCCCCCGGAGTGACATAATAATAATAAATAAAAAGTCAACTCAGTGGCATGAAAAATTTATTTGATTTTCTTTTAATTACATTATGTATTACGATATGCTAAAATAAATACAGAAATTGTTCGGATAACTTTATCTTATTTATAATTATGTCCATTTAAATAATTATGAATAATTATAATTAATTCAATAATACACGGTTAAGCTTCTAAACCTAGTTATTTATTTACAATTTAATTAATAAATTAGAGTAAAATTATGGTGATTTTTATTTAATGGAAAAACTGTTGGCTGAACACACATTTCATTTAAGTATTACCGTCTATTTTGACAATTTTTTGTCCGAATTGGACAGTAAGACACCATTTACAGTAATTTTTATTATTCAAAGCTATTCAAAATATAATTTTGTCAGTTAAGACTTTTTGACCATTTATGTAGATCATTATAGTACCTAAATGGCTACTACAGATGTCCAGTAACCCATGTTTGGGTTAAAAAAAGTGTTATTATGTATTATTTCGTGTTGAATATAATAATGAGCAATAAGTGACATTTTGTATGACAGTTCTTCATGAATCTTGTCATATATTTTGTCACAGAACTATAAATGTGGTTCGATTTTTATAGTAATTGGCTAATTAGATTATTGACATTCAATTGACGGTACGCCAGTAAAGCCAGAATAAAGTCGATTCAAAACAATTATATTTCTGTTACAAATCGTTATTAATTATAATTTTATATCTTTAATATTCAAAGAAAAAGTTAAGTGGTCCAAAACTTTGATATGTAGGTAATCATTATTTGCCCTCAAAATGTGAATTTACAATATATTTTTTTAAATCTTAATTAATATTTGAAATGAAAGTCACACAATGGAAGATTAAATCGATAAGACTCGATACAATACAAAACCTATAGTCGAACGACCCGTATCGACAAAACTATTTTTATAATACAATAAGAAGACGAAATATTTTTGATACTGGTTTTGTTGTGAATAGCACTGAATTTTGGACTTAAACAACTGTGTTACTTCTTGAGGATATTGTCCTTTGAAGTTTGATACTCAGTTTTTTTTCAAGTCTAAGTTGTAAGGTTAAAAAAAATAAGATTCACTAAAAGTCATTAATGAGATTTTCTAATGACTTCAGTGAATTAAATAATTTCTAAATGTATATCAACGGCAACAATCTGTAACAGGAGTTTTAAAAGCTCAAAAGTTTTTCATTTTACGTTAGTCCATAGTTCTATTTAAGTCCTAAAATCCAGTGTTATCCAAAACATAGGTACCATAAAAATTTAAGTTATCTTAAATTCTAAGTCGACGGCGGAAGAGTCATTTGAACGCAAGGTGACCGATGCCGTACCAACGTCGGTCACTGTAGCATAATGAAAAATTAAATAAATACTGACTGAAATTCTTAGTGGTTTTAGAACTGTCCTTACTTTGTACAAGTAGTAAAATCAAGGATCAAATAGATATAGAACATTGAGTGGCTTTAATCAAGGACATCAAGGATTTTCAAAAGTGGTGTTGGTGACAGAACACATTAAATTTACAATGCATTAAGGATCTAAAATCGTATAGTATGATTTCATAAATAAATACTTCTTCATCAACGTTTTACTTGAGAAAAGTATACTTAATAGTAAACAAAAGTTTTTGTTTTTAAAAGGCTTGAGAATTTTCTTGGCGGATGCTACCAACGCATGCCCTATGGAATTATATTTGCAAGCTAGACAGTACTGGTTCCCAAGTTTGCATTGAAGCAATCTAATCTTTGTTTGACTTCAAATCCTCTTTTATCAATCGATAATACTTCTTGTAACAAACAAGATTCTAAAACTACCAGAAATTCAGCGTATACAATTAAAAACAATAGAAGTACAGTGAAAGGCACGACAAGTGTATTTACAATGCTACGTGGCGTTGGTTCGGCGGTGCTAGCAGTCGACCCTATGCTTGAAGACATAGTGCATAAGCAAGACCAAAAGGCTAATGATGGACATATTTCAGATGTCATTACTGAAAATGTTGTTATCAAAGTCTTTAAAGAAGGAGAATATAAAATGATAGAAGATATGGCTAGGAAGGTGAACGCTGAGGTAACGGCTGATAGAGATAAATGAAAGAAGAAAATACACTGCATTGACCCCAAATAGATTGGGATAAGAGCAGGTGATGAGGTAATAGATATGAAATTGTGTCCAACATTAGCTAAAATGTGTACAGAAGCCACACAAGGCTACTAATCTTGCAATAAAGGTGTAGTTGCTGTACATGAAAGATTTCATCTTGCCAGATGCTCACAAAACTATTTTTGCAACAAATTATTTAGATAATCTAACTTGTAACATATAGGTAGATAAGTGGAAACAGCAAAAGGTGGATACCTTTTTCGCTTAGAATTTGTGATATGTAATTCAATCAATTTGGCTGTCACTCAATTTCATATAATTGAGCTTCGTATGTAGGCTCATAAAATATTGGGTCGACTGCATTATTTAGTGATATGTGATCATAATATTGCGTGCTTAATATAATGATATGTATTGCATAAACATTTCGCTTTAATTCGAAATTGATATAATAGAGTATATAAAATAATATGTACCTTGTTTATACGAGGCTTGCCGCGTAACTTAAAGTACTGTGAAGTGCCTGCAATAATAGTAACACAAGTTTTAGTAATAAACATGTAATATTCAATGTAATTTCAGATTTGGCATCAGTCGATAAGAATTCCTATCATGGAAAAGAAGTCAAAGGAAAAAAAATGGTGGAGACATTAATTTCAATTGCAAGAATTAAAGTAGAAGGCGTTTAGGAAAAAAATTGAGTAACAATGAAATTGAGAAATGTCACACACTTAAATAACTAAGAAAACTATCATGGTCAATCAAAATATAGTAAGGACTGTTATAAGTTACATCTAGTAACCTCTTATAAACAAGGCATTGAAAATTTCAATACAAAATATTTTTTTACAAAACTTTTGATAATTTGCTTCGCTAAAGTCTATCAAAGACTCCGATGACTAACATTTAGAGAAACCTTCATTCGAAGCAAGCTATTGAATATAAAAATAAAAAAAATATTTACAAAGTAATCGCTTAACCTATTGTGTGTAACATTGCGTCGCGTGATTCGTACCATTTATACTACAAAACGACTATCTTTTATAATATTTGGATAAAATTTTCGAATTATAAATATACATGAAGACGTATCTACACAAAGATACTGGAAGGACCCTGTTTAAGTCTAATAGAAGACCTAAAGACCGATTCGGTCTCACCACTGAGCGAGGTATAAGAAAGTTAAGTCTTGGTAACAAAGATTGCAATATTTTTCTATAAAGTATTTACGAACATCTACGAAAAAATTTGAGAAAATTTCGATGTGTTTTGGACACCCTGTCTAAAAAATCAACATTTTCTATGATCCAGTTTGGGAAGTCAAAATATTTAAATTCAAGATCATTGAGTGGCTTCAGCGGTATGATAGTGCGATGGATGGTAACGCCAAACCTGAGGAGGGGAGTACTCGACCGGGACCTCTTGTGCCGCCCCTCCAGCACCCCACATGAGCACCGTCTGGCGCGGCATTTCAGAGGTTTGCGGCTGCTGCATCCGCTCTTGCTCCGAGTTGCTCGACCCCGCAGGACTTGGTCCCGGCACCACGGAAGGCGACCTTCTCTCTTGTCCCGTCACTGGACTCATATACCTCCCACTACTGTCCACATAGGTATACTCTCTCGAAGGTGGTCTGTGATACGTTGGCGCCACTTCGTACCCAGGCGGAGGAGCCGGTTCGAGGAAGCCATTCGGCGCATAAGGAGTATAATGATAAGATAAAGGTTTATATTGATGGAAGAGATTATCTGCTGTTAAGAATCTGTCGTCTAGAGGTGGCGGGGCGTAGTGTAAGGTTGGGGCTGGAGGGTACTCTCCATAAGGAGCTGTGTAAGCGCCATTTAAATTCGTGTAAGCTGCCGCTACTGCGTCTGCTGCTAAGTAATCCACGGGAGGAGGCGCAGGAGTGGTGGGGACTCTTCTCTTATTCCTGCAAGTTGATAGGAAGTCCCGCAGTTGTGTTTTGTATCTCCTGGCTGTTCTTGGAGGAGTTGTGACGGTGGTCTCGCAGCCAGAGAGTTGTTCCGACTCTGAGAAGTAAAGGCTTGTTAGACCAGTGTCGAGATAGCTAACTTTGAAGTCCATCGTTCTTTTCCCGAGTAGGTCTCTGCCTTCTTCTTCCCTGGAATTGATAAATATGTTTTTTTATATCTATGCACAAAAAGTTCTTTACGCGATAATCGTACGCATACACACATACTCTTATATAATAGAAATAGACAGATAGAGAAAGTCGCATAGAGGGGGCATAACATTTTTCTCTTACGTGAAGATATCTAACAAGCAAGTCCTACCGTAAGCCGCGTTAAGGAACTTTGGTTCAAAAAATCTATTGTGTGGTATACTCAAATAAATGAACCGATTACTGCCAAAATATGTAATAAGAAGATCTAATTCGCAGAAGATTGATGTAGACTTACATGAGCGGTCGATGCGTGCTGATCACAAAATCAGGTTTAGAATTCTTGTAGACTAGTCTGGAAGAGGTCTGCAGCCACTGCCACTGACCATCCTTGGTTTGGAAGCGGTAAGCGATCATTCCGGAAGCACCTGTTTTTAACACTGAAACAAAAATCGTTTAATTAGTAAGTTTAATTTATTTTCGTAATTACAGTGACCGAAGAATAAGCAATGTTTGCATAAGCAATAAATACTATAAAACTTGACCACATTTTTTTTCAATAAAATGGTTAATGATTTTGCTAAACACTGTGTCGTTGGATGAAAAAATTATGAAGCATTTAAAATTTTCACCTAGTTCTAAGTTAGAGTATTACCAATCTAAAAATAAAGGTACTTACATTCTTGATGTGCGCTGGCGACATAGGCCAAATCATCGTAATGTACAAGATCATAGCCACCCATATTCGCCAGCTCAGCATCGGTGTAACCTAGCAGCATTTTACCCCTGTAACAAGCAACCATTGATCAAAATTGTGTAAAATATAAATCAGTTCGACAACGGATAGAAGATTTAGTTCTTTGGCTCTATTGAATATCAGAAAGAGGATTAGAGTAGAGTGGTCATGAATAATTAATTAATGTGATTATTATAAGTTATAAGAATGCCATTTAGAACAATTACCTATGGAACAGGGACTAAAGTTTTCCTACATTGATTTAAAACCTCGTGCTTCTTACTGCATCAATTCAACATAATAGTTCAACAGGGCAGAATTTGTTGAACTCACGATTTCCTTAACCTTATATATAAAGCTATTGTCTAGAAAACATTTTTTTTTGTTATAACCTTGCGGAATTCCCATTAATTAAGCCAACCACTGTTGAAGCAGTATTTGAGTGTCAATTATCAATTTATTATGGTTTATAAAATACTTCTGATCATTGATGATCTTTTATTGTTACTGTTTTTGCTAAAACTATTGTTAAGCAATAGCTCGTGGTAGCTTTTAGTTTTAACTATTAATTATATCAAACGATGTAAGAACGATGTTCGAAGTTTATATAAAGATTAAATACGTATTTACTTTTTAATTATAGATTAATGCTGTCACATTAAACGTGAAATTATTACAGAATTCGTAGGAATTTATTTCTCTTTATGGTTGTGTATCCTAACAATGTCGACATTACTATTTTTAGCTATGAAAGTAAGGGTTTGTAGGAAAAGAAGAAAGTGTGTGGTTTCATCATTTTAGGCAAGCTGGCTGTATACAGTATAGCCAGCCCTGTTACTGCCTATCTGAGTTCTGTATTATTTGGCCTCCACCACTCAATCATCATTGTCTCTTCAGCCCTCGGCACCACGTACGGTGTTGGTAATCGTGTAGGAATAAAGAAAAATCTAAGTGTCTTTGGGTTACAAGATACAAGATAAGATACAAAGACTACCACTTAAGATACAAGACTACTACTATACTATACTTCCTTTAAAATACAAGCTCTGCTTAATTTGGGGGTCAACGGTCAAACCAAAAAATTGTGATGTACAAACTTAACTGTGTTAATGTAAAATTACTGTCTGTCATCACCGTTTGTTTCTTTTAGCCAATAAAACTTTTCGTATTTTTTTTTGGTCAGCTTATACTAATAATAAGTTATCGGACGCTACTCAAGTCATGACGGATGACTAGTAACTGATGTTTTAACTTTACTGTAGCATTACACCCAAATATTGCATAATGGCTCGATGCGATCTGTTGCGGCTGCGGCTATCAGTCACAACTTAGGTTACGTACGATTATTTGATTCTATCTTTATTCTGTTTCTTATACATCGTTTTCCTTACCGTTGATCCATAGAGACTAGAGACAGGTCGAGCTTGTGTTTGCTCTTGAACATGACTTCCTTCTGAGGGATCTCTAGAAGGCTGGGAGGTCCGAAGGGCGCACAAATTGCGAACAGTGCTAGAGGTGGCTCTTCAGTTTTCTTGTTCTGACCATGAAGGACTTTGATGCGGCCTCGGATGTCTAGCCTCTGTGGGTGAAAAGAGTTAGATTTTAAATGCGCTGAATTAGCATAATTGGTTAAGTTTGTTTACATTACTGATTCATTAACCACTGATTACATTAAATTATGACCTTAACAAGATAAATAATTTAGTCATGGGATGGATTCTCAAATTACAGGTGTCAGATACATTTTGTTGAATAATAAATAATAATAAAAGATTACTCATCAAAAAGTAACACTACAATGTGACATAGTCGATGAGCCACAAAATAAGCGTTGCTTGTATCTTGTGGCTCTAAAATGACAATGAAAGTTCCGTTTGTTTTGTTACGGATAATTAGTAATTTTACCAACAGCATTTTAAAATAGAACATAGTAGGTATAACTTATTTATACAACGTAAGAAGAAAATGTAGAAGTTCCTTATCCAACGCAGTTTATAAACAGGAGACAACTTACCAAGAACCCAGAAGTATTATCAAGCAAACACCTAAATCTAACAGTGAAGCTCCTTTCCAATAGATGCGCCCTCTCCGGCCTTAGGACATCCTGCAGCGTCAGGTTGCTGACTTCTGGAGGAAGGAAGGAGTTCCACAGGATCTGACGCTGCAACTCCTCCCGGTCTTCGGAGTGGACGAGCTCGTAAACTGACTGGTGGACTATGTCCGACTGGAAATAGACAATGAGAGTTTTATTAGGGTTAAAGTTAAGGTTAGTCGTTTCAATTTCTAATAATTGCAGCTTCATCGCCACTTGATGGTTACTAGGAGAAATTTAACAAATAATTATTTTTATACTCATTTAACTAAGATACAAGAAACATATTCGGACATTTATTAAATAAATTTCTAGGAGTAAAGCACCATTCACACAATGCAAGTTGAACATTGAAACAACAAATGACTTGCAGAAGGTGCAACTTTTACTGTTACGTCAATTTATGGTGCACTTTAAGCAATTAAATCATGCCGTGTACATCAGGCTTAAATCACGACGTGTAAATCAGACTTAATCACATCGTGTACATCATGAAATTCGATTGAAAAGATCACTATAAACATCTATTAATACGAGCTGTAAATCCATACAAATAATCTATTGTAGTTTAAACATGACATGATGAAATAAAAACATTGAATAAATTAAATCTCAATACTTGTAATGGGCCCCTAATAAAATTCAATGAACCAAAAGATAACAAGATAATTAGTTAGCAAATACACGCTCAACAATAGCAAAAAAGAGCAAGTCACAATCAAATCGTAAATCAATAAACCGCAGCGAGTGAGCCCTAGAAATCGATTCGAAGCTCAATCATTAAAGAATCATCTGTAACGAAGATGGACGTGTTAATTCCGGACCTATGACAAGCTAATGACTACCTTAACTACCTAAAAATACGTTCTAAAATTATTTAAATGCTTACCTAATTCATTTTACCACACGTCACATAACAAAAGACCGTATAAATAGTGTAGTTAATGCAACAGCATATGATGCTAGTACAAAACTAATTGATAATCAATGGGGTTACCCAAGCCACGAACTTCGGCCCCCTCTAAACATATAAATGAATTTGTAAAATATGTATAGGGCTGGTATGAGTAACAACATATTGCGTTGGCATTAAACGTCAAAAGATGATTTGTTGGGTAATTGCTTTTTGTTCTCATTGGGTTGGGGGGTTGCTATGGTACGGAATCATGTTTTGTTGATAAACCTTTGTTTAGGCAATTTTTCGTCGTGGTTTTGTATTGATGGATTATATCATTTTTATGTACGTTTTGGAAAATATTGTAGTAATTTGTCTCTAGTTTTGAATGGGGGATAGAATGTTTTGATTAACTGTGGCTTAACGTTAAGGTCCCATTTTATCTTGATGAAGTATTTTGATTACATCATGGTTATTGTTTATGACAATAATAAAAAAATCTTTAACGATCATTCCGTAGATTATGGTTATGACTCATATACGAGTAATCTAAATAAATAAAAATTAATTGCCAAAAATGTTTGTCCGCGCATCATTTTAAAGCGGTTGCGCCTATTTGGCTAATTCTTTTTTTGTTGTAATTGAATTATCAGGTCATGGTTTGTATGAAAGAATTTTTTTGAAAATCCACTGAGGAAGTCAGAAATTTGGATGATATTTTTGTATGAAATTCACCCCGGGCGACGCCGGGCACGAACAGCTTGTATCTAATAATCTCTAAATAAACTTCAAAATTACAAAATCTCTCATTTTGCCTCTGCTGTACTCTTATGGTAAATTATGATACCAATATGTTTGGCCCCTGAAAGTTCAAAATTTTAACAAAGTTCAAACAATTTGTACAATCATTCCCACAAAAATAAAATAATGCCTCAATCCAAGACAAAACAAAAACGAAAAACTCAAACAGCAGAAATTAAAATATGAAATAAAAATGATCTTGGTGGCAGTCGGGGCCATTTACAATGAAGCTCAGACCATTAGCGATCGATACTGCCCGGCACCCACCTGGCGCGGATTGAAGCTAATGTTGCTATTCAGAACACCCCTTCGAAAGATGCATTTGGATTTCGAGTTTGTATTTCGAATTGGTTAATGGGAAAGTGTACTTTCGAATTATTGGGTTTGCAGCTTTGGGATTCATGCGGCTGGACTACAAAATAGGTGGCTATTGTCCGATCCTGAATCTTTGCGCATAATAATTTAATAATAATTTATTTATTTAATCAAATAACAATGTTACTGAAGTGCAGACTTAAATGGTTCTTTGTAAAGTACTAAAGGTAGCTTAGCTTCAAACTTAAAATTCTCTTTGTTTTCTGATGATGTAGGTGAAGAGGAGCAGCCTTTAAGAGCAGTGCAGTGCATGCGTTTCTTAACTGCTCCAGGGATAGGTTGTGCTTTGAACAAACTAGTTTGCGCTCCTCCTCAATTTGGCGCTTGATTTCTTTCTTCTCTACGACGCTTCAATTCTTCATCTCTTTTCTCAAATGAAAACGGTTTAGGTTTAAGTGGACCCACTCTAGGACGATGTTCGTCTTTAGGTTTATTTTGAGGTTTCATTAGTTTCATTAAAAACAGGTTATCATTTCTAAGTTGACCATGATCAGCAGAGTTCGTTTTTTTGTAGCGGAATTTGGGGCTAATTGGCTTGGTAACATGTAGTGGAGGTTTAACAGGTATGTGAGGCTTCTCAAGTATGTGTTTAGGAGCTGGCCGAGCCTTGGATAACATTAAATAGTATCATAGTGTCATCACGCTTGACTTAATGATAGTTAACAAAACAGGTAAGTGTTGCAACCAGCACCCTTACTAAGTCATCAAATAACTTGTATTAAGGGCAGTGGTACAAGCCCATCGTACCTAGGTTTAAAAAAAAATTGCAGGTAGAACAAGTGTTTTTTTATACTAAAGTTGACATAAAAGCATAATTGAAATAATAATAATAATTAACAAACTTACAATAAATCATTAGCTCTACATTATAAAAATATGTATACAAATTGTTAAGTCTTGCTACGGGTATAAGGTGGCGAGTAAAATTACATTTATTACATTAGATACATTTATTTCGGTACTTGGCACATAGTCTTCATCCCTATCATCCCCCGAGAAATACTCATCATCAATATCAGACAGAATATTGTCTGCAGGATCCTTCACAGGCCTTATCAAATGTCAACGCTTGCGGCGATAGATACCTTTTTTGTTACTAATATATATATATATTGTAATTTCTGTAACGATAGCTGTAAGCCACCCAAACACAATAAAATAAAATAAAATAAAATAAATAAGAACGTGGAGTCGACGCTTTTCTCATTATTTCATTCAGAAATAGAATTTATTAAGTAATTTGACATTTGGAGTGAATAAAGGAAATAGGCTTAAGTTTTATCAAATAGGTAGCTTGCTTAAAAAATGGACCATTTACAGGCTTCATGTAGCCCCATAGCAACTAGGAATATATATTTTTTTATACTTATGTATCTTTATGTTGTTGCATGACATTATAGATAGCTGATATTTTTGTATCTTACGCATTTTTTCAAGGCAACAGACACAAACTCGCATTGCTCTGGGTATATAATTATTATGCTTCCGCCACATTCAAATTTTCACAGTTCACAGTCAATATGAATTTCTTAATTACTTCCCACAAAAATAGTTCCCACTTAATATTTAACAACCTCAACCACTGCCGAATTTTCACCTAAAATTGTATGCTAATAATCGGATTTAATGTCCACAGTAATATTTTTATTTACACTGGCAATCTTTACTGCGTATAATCGCCCTAATTTAAGCGTGGCTTACTTTGCCACGTGCCGCCATGCCAGGAAGTGGCAAGTACCCGGACCGATTTAATGATTTATAAATCGATTTGTTTTAATCGCGACCCACCCTTACGCACTTTGATAGGCAAGGATTAGGTGCGCAGATGGGGATGTAGGTAAAAAACTAAGCAGATATCTGCAGGGTTTGTGTAAGTTGACAGTTGGCTAGGTATTCTAAGATGACCACCTAAGTAATCTAAGTAATTTAAAGACTTTGTAAATAGTATTTCATGTAAAGGAGATGTTCCAAAATGTATGGAACCTGGGCCAGGTCCTTGTACACTATGCTGAAAATTAGGGAAATACATTTAAAACATTTCTCAACTGTCCAATTACCTCAAAATGGCTTTGTTTGCTGGTACTTGAAATTTGAACACATAACGTCATGTCGGTAAGCTGTCATTTTGATTGATTAATGACGTTTGATATGTTTATTGACACTGTTGTGACAGCTGACAGTTCTCTTTCTGTGATCAATGGTTGATCTATGGTATACTGTCACTGTTTTTAAGCACAAACTAACTAAATCGCCGAGACGCCATGTTGAAAGTCGATAAAAGTAATTAATAATTATCAATTAATTACCACAACAGTAAACATTTAAATAAATTATGCGTATTTTTCCGAATTCTGCGGAATTTTCTCTTTATTTTGAGTTACCTAGTGTACATAGACCTGACCCATTTTGAAATATGTTGTTTCAATAATTACTTTATTTGTTCACACAGTTATACATACTATGTAAAGTTTATTATTTACTATCTATATATTATCTATCTATTAGTCGTCTTTCATACCTAGTCATAACGACAGTTTCACGCAGTTTGTTCGCCGATAAACATTTTAAAACTCCTGGAACTATTTTACAAAAATACTGTGTACAATTTGTAAAACCAAAGATTCTAACAAAGTGTCCTTAATTATTTCCCATACGAGTAGGTTGACATAACTTCCGCAGTACATTACCGACAAAAGTTTATTCAACCAATCCACTCTGCCCAATAATCTTTGCCCCACTAAAGTAACTCAGGTAACCGAATTACTCGCTCGCTTTGAGCATAAACAAAGAGGAGAAGGGGGGTTGGACGTAAAATTTATACGCATACGATCACTGCCAACTGAAAGTTTTATAGCGGGGGTCGAAAGGGGGTCGAGAACAGGGGTTTTTACATTCTAATAGCAATATTTCATCGGGGACTTTATTAGCTCTAATGCGGAGGGCATTTGTTAACGAGCAATTTTAATATGCGACGCAGTTTTTTGTTTCTGAAGATTCTTTTTTTGGATTCCGTGGTTATGTTAATTTTTTTGTTGTGGTTTGAAAGATATTGGGATATGAAAATGATTTATTTTTCTGTGAGGATGTAGGATAAGTTATTGCTTGAGGAAAACGTAGAATGGGGAGGAAGTTATTAAATTATGGAGATACATAGCTTTTGGAATGTTATGTCAGTCATTTTAGAAATGTGGGGTTTGAACTACCCGGTGAGTTACTCTATATGGTAAATGCAATAAAACAAAGATATAAATGCATACAGAAACTTTTAGGGGACCTTACATGGACCGTTGTGACTCGTTGTTTTTTTTGGTCATAAATAGATAGATATTTGTGACACCAATTTGCTTCTCAGGTATTTGACAATAAATCCGTGACATACATACTTAATTCCTTCTTAAGGTGACTACAGGACCTAAATGTAAGTTTTATAATGCCTAAAAGTATATGATCCACTGCGCTAAACAAAATCAGAAAAATATATGTTATTCTTCAGGATATTTGCTAATTAGATAGTATGTTGAAAACATAATACAACTAATTTGATACGATAGAAAAAAATCACGAGGATACCTCTAACAATTTCTTATAACGATTAAAAACCGTACTACTATGCATTATATCATTCTGATTTTTTGTCAGATTATTCTACAAGCAACATACTAACGTAATAGTGTTTTAATTTTTTAATCCAATCAATAGATTTTTTGTAAATAGATAATTGCTTCATATTTTTCAATAAATTACCAGCGTTGTGTCATCGCGCTTTTCTTTCTTTTCTATGCAGTCCGATAGTGACCGCGCTTTAGCTGTTGTAAGCCTCTTAACGGATAGCCGGATAGCTTCGAGGCTAGCCTGCCAGGTTAACACAAGGTACATAGATTTTATAGGTCTCGGAAAAAATCCCAAACAAATAAAATGAGTACAACTAAATATTTTACTACCAATAATTTTTTTGGAAGTGTTATTACTTATGTACAGTAGGTACTGTAGAGGTTATATGCATGTGTCAACCTGATGTTGACTGGCTGGTAATATATTATCGATGGTTACTCTCGAACAGTCAAGCAAGTTTGAAATAACCTTTGGAAGGAAAAGTGATGGTAGTTTGTTTAGAGATGTAGATAGGCAGGGCTAGGGCCTGCCGGTGTGTTAGGAAAATTCCTTGATAAAATATAATAATCTAGTTAAATATTAAATATAGTTTCCTTTCTCTTACGCCCCCACTTTCATATATCGCTCATTTGGAGAAACATCGACGTAACTACTGCTTTTAAAATTTTACAGGAGAGTGATTTAAAGTAGTTTTTTTTATTTTTTGTAATCTGTAAACCGTCTCGTTCTGAAATGTTGATAAATCCCAAAACCATATTAAATATTTCACGCCTCTGCTCCTCTGAAATTTTTTTCGAGCACAATATATGTCGACAACTCATGTTTGGGAAAAATTACATTTACGTCGTTGTTCTCCAAATGAGCGATATTGAGAAAGGTATAACAGTACCTACTCACATAGCAACACATTTAACCAGTGTTCTCAAGGGGTGTGGGCCTAAATACCTCACACCGCATTTACTTAGTCCCCCAAAAAGAAGTAAAACGTGAAAATATGTAAATACCCTAGAGATTACAAAGCCATTCGTTGAAACTCCGATAAAAAGTGCCACTGATAACACTACGGTGGCACAAACGGCACTAAGCTTACTTATCGCGGGTTAATTAATATTTTTATAGTACACTTTTATATTTATGAATAATTAAATTTCGGTCCAAGCCTTATCTTATTCTGGCTAAGTGATTAATAAGCTTAATGCGGCCTTTCATAAGGAAAATAGGGTAATTTTTATATGGAAATAATGTAATTAATTAAAGTGAATTTGTGGGTAAAAAATTTCGTGTTATTGAACGAAGATAATTTTGTTTTTCGCGTGTTGTGTTAACACTGTTAAATATTTAAAAGTTTAGAACGTCAAACAAACCTACCAATTGTTTGTTAGTGTCAACTAAATGATTTATTTTCTATATTAAACTTTTATATGAAGTCTTTATATATGTATATATAAACTTAAGTGCAAAAAAAATGGCCCACTCCATGCTCTCTGAGAGAAAATATCTCAAAAATGTTGATGTATATTTAATTTATTTTTATTTTAAGGTGTGAAGGTAGCTAAGATAAGGTTTATTTACACATACCCTAAACTTTGATAAAAGCAATATTCTTGACAAGATCGACTCGATTCTTCAAATGTTCTCGTCACTCGCTTTTGTTTGGAAAAAAATGCGTGACTCTTTTTTGTCAGTGAGTTGACAAAAACTCAATTTTGTTTATTACATACTGTTCGTTTATTCATCATTTAAGTTAAATATTTAACCCACCAAAAAAAAGTAGGTTCTTTATTTGACCCGTATGTTTTTAAGTTCGCGATTTTCTTAAAAACGAATGAATGTTTTAATAATTTCTTCAATAGCGTACTTTACATATCGCACACAGTAGCACAACTGAAAACACCTCTTTTTTCAGTAATAGCATAAAACGTTTTACTCGTTTTCTATTTGACCGATTTAAAATGATTGTTGTATGATGTTGTGTATTATTTTACTAAGATATTAATTTGCTCAATTAATAACTTAGTAGAATAATATACAATATCGTTAAACTCGTTTTTGGTTTATTTTGAGTTGCGCTACCCTTTATCTAGGTGTGCGATACATTAGGAAGGTTTTAGTACACACTATATTAGGTTGTTGATAATTAAACTCGTTGAATTATCTTGTTTCAAATCGGCAAGAACGGAATGGATCGATTTTTTGCACGCAAGTGTATATCTATACACTGCAATATAAAGTCTGTTCCAAAAGTATATGATGAAAACGTATACATACAAAAGGATCAAAAAACGTACTTGAGGATGCCAATTTGTTGTGCCACTTACAAACTGAGTACTTTGATTTGATTATTCCTAAAATTCAAATTAACCTAATGTTTTTTTTTTGGATAATAATTGAGGTTTATTTTATAACCTCAGTAGAATAGAATAGAATACTCTTTATTAGGTACACCATTAAAAATAAATAAATCAATCAATCTCAATTTTCGTAGACGACTTTTCAATTACAATTCTAAAATTAATATAACACTTTTATCAGATATTTTTGGAAAAGTCTTTTGATATTAACTCAGTACTAACTAGCTTATCTCATTCAATAGTTCCTAAATAAAAACATAATAATTAGTGTCTTTACTTTAATATTAACTTAGCTTACATTAGCTACTCTATTGCATGCTAAGATTAAGTTAGAAATAAATTGAACATACCTGATGGAAGCCTAAGTAACTCTCGATGCTGTGTGTGGCGAAGAAGACCTCTCCCTCACACGTCAGTATCATTAGGAAACCGTTGAGTGCCTGAAATAGAACAATATGTCATAATCAGAACAAACACAATCATACTTACCCTATCCTAACTTCCTAACTAATATTATAAATGCGAAAGTAAGTTTGTTTATTTGTTACCTTTTCCCGCCTAGACCACTAAACCGATCATCCTGAAATTTTGCATATACGTTGTCAGGTGTACTGAAACGGACATAGTGTACCTTTCATCCCGAAGAAAAGTAATGTACCCGAGGAAAACAACAATAACGTTCTTATGATAATAGATGGCGCCACGTGTCTTTCGAATCATGATTGAATTATAACCCGAATTGATAGTCAAAGTCTAAATTAACGCGAGCGAAGCCGCGAGCAAAAGCTAGTAACAAATAAAACAATGTATTCCACCCAGCGCTACATCACTTTGCATACAACAACAGTATAGGAAAGCCAAATTATTCAATAATTCTTTCAAAACCCATACACGAGAGAAAACTTCACCGAACCCCATCAAAACGGAATAAAATAACCGAACTTACCCGAAGCCGATTCACGATTTCAAACAAAAAACAAAGGTCAAAAGTTTTTCGGAGTAAAACCAAGCCTGACATGGGGGACCGAAATTATTCTGTCGTTGACAATAAAGACTTTTGCCAAGTTTTTCGTCGGGTTTCGTAGCTATTTCCTTGGCCAGACACAAGGCTGAGTTACGAGCCAAGTTGGACGGAGAAATGTGGGGGCGCGTTTCCATTGGCTTTCCTTGTGTTGATGTAGGACTTGTTTTGTTTTTCCGTTACTAGATGGGCTTAGACAAAGTGCGTTATTCTCTTGCCGTTTGTCCTAATGTTTTCTATCAGCGATAGCGATGATCAAAAATGGATCGGATTGAACGAAAAACTTCGGTCAAACCTGTTGAAAGTCGTTTTAGAAATACGAAACGCTTTGAAAGCGATTGCCAGTTACTATCTAGGCCCTCGATAAGGACTGAATAATGTCATAGCAATATTGTAGAAGGCTTTAAAGGATATCTGCGATCAAGAAGTGGAGAGTAATACTTATCTGTATGAGATTGAGAATCAAAAGATAACTTAAAAAAAAACACTAATTAACAAGAGATTCATGGAAATCTTGAACGACAACAGCTTATCAATAGGAAACAGTAGAAAATAGACGTAAATAAAAAGAATACTATCGTATCATATATTTTTTTCTGA
Source organism: Dryobotodes eremita (assembly GCA_917490735.1). NCBI lineage: Eukaryota > Metazoa > Arthropoda > Insecta > Lepidoptera > Noctuidae > Dryobotodes > Dryobotodes eremita. Next base: position 16,793,875 of record OU823265.1, on the reverse strand, counting down.
GTTGATTTTGGACCTTACTGATATCGGTGAAGAAAAACATCGTCAGGAAAGCTGGATCTATATTTTATACGAGTATTAGTCTGAAATCGCCAACCCGTATTGAGCAATCGTGGTGCTCAATGCACGTGCCTTCTCTGTATGAGAAGGGGCATTTGCCCTAGAGCGCGATAATAATAGGTTGGTTATAATAATAATAATAATAGTTTATTGGGAACAAAAAACAAATACATTCAAAGACAAACAATGTTACACGATGATAGCTGTGTAGCGGCATCTACAAACGCCACATGCGAGCTACACGTCACACTGACGTCACGCAACGTCCTGCATCGCGCAAGTAGAGTTTACCGCGCAACTAGAATATATACAACGTCCCGACATCAATGATCGTCGGGCAGTTGCCCACCAGACACGTCTCCACACACGTCTGGTCGGAGGATCCTCCCTTTTCTATGGAGGCATGAGTAAACTTTACACCCTGTTCCTCATACCTCTATAGCTGCAATAGTTAAAACTGTGGCGCAGCTAGCAACGCCCGACTCCTAGTGAGAGGGTAGCTTGTTCCAAGACTAATACTTAACCAAGGGATTTTGATAAATATTTAAAGAAAATAAAATTATACATACTACTAGCTATTGCCCGCAGCTTCGCCCGCGTTTACGTCGGAAATTATTCCACGGAAACATGCTACACGGAAAAATAGCCTATGTTATTCCTTATAACATCAGCTATATGCCAGTGAAAGTCCCGTCAAAATCGGTCCAGCCGTTTAGCTAATTCGGAGATTAGGTGGAACAAACAGACAAACAAAAAAAATAAAAATTGATTTTTAGTTATTAAGTACCTACCGTATAAACTTTCATATACATTTAGCAAAAAAAAAATATTTTGACATTACAAACAGATACTTCAATTTTATTTATTTGTATAGATGTATAGATATACTAATACATTTTAAAATTGTTATTACGAGTATATCGTGTCATCATAATAACCGTAACGCATGACAATGGAAACTCACAAAGCTAACTAGAGAACGTAAAATAAGCACATAGTACTGATTATTTATAGCATCGATATTTCGTATTGATTTATTTTGTTACGGACTAACTATACATAATTTATAAGTGTGTCATGTCGTCTCTATGGAGTCTTGTTACTGCAAAGACTGCAGAATTTAAAAATAAAGTTTCAAGGCTTTATTTCTCTGTAGGATAAAATATATTATGTTTTAATACCTACAATGGAACTTTCAGGAAAAACGGAACTGAGTTCTTGAAAAAACTAAAACTAAATAAAAGGTGTTAATACCTTTTACAGATTATTTTCTTAGTAAATTAATATGAAAAACCAAAAACAAACTATGCTCCACCTTCTATCTTGACCTCTGTGTCCCAAAACTAGCAGTCAAAGTGACTTCTGCGCTGCCACCGATGACGCCGTGGAAGTGGCGAAGTTTTGGGCCAACAAAATATGAGAAAAGTCGTGCCAGCGACACGAAGAAGAAGAAGAAGAAGTAAATTAATATAAAATTGAAGCCCCTGACAATTAAATAGTGCATATAAGTGGTATCATTGAAATAAATGCTTTGAGGTTGCAAATATTTTCAGAAGAGTTTCGACAACAGGCCAAATAGAAAAGTTTAGCATCCTACACTTTTTTAGAATTCTCTGTCCATTTAGTGGTATCCCACTAAATGGACAGAAAATTCTGACCAAGTTCGATGTGGTATTTATAAGGGGCATTGAAAAGAAAAAAGTTGAAATGATGGATATGATGGCAAGGGTCTACCTATGGGTAGTAGCGAAGATACTGACCGGCAAATATAAACGTGTAATTTCCACTAGGTACAAATAGCTTTACGCAAAATAACGTTGTTCAAAGCATATTGCTTGTCACTGTACTCGAGGAGCCTGTGGTTCAGCTACACCCCAACGCCTACAATGCTCTGCGGATCCAGTAAAACAACGCATTTAGAGTGCTGTTGCGTCTCCTTCGGCTCTGTAGAGGGTCACCTATGTTCGCTGAGTGAGGCACGTACCAACTGCTACATTGCTGTACTGCGTAAGAAAGCGGCCTCACTGCTAAACAGACTCCGTGGCAGCCCCAGCAGCATTCTACGCGCTATAGCTAGGGGACATTACGGCCCATTAGTGAGGTCACTTGTCACCTGAACACTGTCTGTGTTATTCTTATTAATTAAGTAATAACATAGGTTAAGACTATTGTTACTAACCCTATGGATGTTTGTTATCTGAATAAATGAATTATGAATATGAATATGAGCTTAAGTAAATTATTCTGAATACAAATGTCAACAAATAATGCCAGACAGTAACCAATTTTCCGCCATAAACAATATTGCATAACATAAATTGAAAAAGTTAATAAAACTGAAAAACTTATGCTTTGTTCAAGGTTCTGTTATTCGTTAGCCTTGAGGTCCAAGGTTAGGAGTTAATACTTCTTAATGTTATGATAATCGAAAATAGTTTTATGTTAGTGGCACCCCAGAAATAAATATTTGTTTTTGTCATAGATATCGTAATCTTTATATATATAAAAATTACGTGTCACGTTGTTTGTCCGCGGTGGACTCGTAAACTACTGAACCGATTTTAAATTTGATTTGCACACCGTGTGCAATTTGATCCAACTTGAAAGATAGGATAGCTTACATCTCAATTTATAGTCGCAATATTATTTTATTGCATATTATTTGTCTATTATTTGACAGTCACAATTATCTGTTAGCTCTAAACGATTCTAACAGATGGCGATATCTGTTGACTGGATTGAGTAAGTATTCAATAGATGGCGCTATGTTAAAAATACAAACGTTTCATATAAGCTACAATTGCACCACTTGTTACTGAGCCTAAGGTATAACCTAAATGTATTTTGTAATAAACGAAATACAGTGAAATAATATTATAAAGAGAAAAGATACGATTGTTTGTTTGTATTGAATAGGCTCCGTAACTACTGAACCGATTTCGAAAATTCTTTCACTGTTGGGAAGCTACACTATCTCCCGGTGACATAGGCTATATTATGTTATGCTTTGCTACCCGGGCGAAGCAGGGGCGGGTCGCTAGTATGTATATACTATGGTTTTTATAATATTTTCCGGATCTAAATTAGATACTTGTCTAAACAAAATTGATTACCCTGAGGTATATTTTTGTTTAAAGAGCTTTCTTTTTAACCCCCGACGCAAAAAGAGGGGTGTTTCAAAGTCAAAGTCAAATCATTTATTTCAAATAGGCACATAAAAGGCACCTTTGAACGTCAAAATTAACAAAAAAATAGAATTGATTCTAGTTTTCCCTTCCGAAAGGTAGTTTCGTATGGAGAAGAATGGGCAAAAAACTCCACCGTTACTCTTTTAAAATGTTTTACAATATAGGTATGCATTAATTATATAATTAGATGTGAAGACGATGCACCTAGAATAAAATTACTATACCATAATACGTAAAAAAAATTAAATATAATGCAATTTCAGGTAAATTTATTATGTGATAGATACATGGTGCTCACATATTTAGGAATATTGAAAAGTAAATGATTTTTCAAATTTTTTAAGAAGTAAGATGTTAAAGTTTGACGGCTATGTATGTGTGTTGTGTGTCTCTCTGTGGCATCATAGCTCTTAAACGGAGAACCGATTTGGATGTGTTTTTTTTTAATTTGAAAGCAGGGTTTCTAGCGGTGGTTCTTAGACATGTTTTATAAAAATCGGTTCAGCCGTTTCAAGGTCATCAGTTCTTTTTTGTGTCGGGGGTTTTTAAATTTTACCTATTATTACTTAAGCGTCAGCATTTTTTACTTGCTAATCACTGTGATAACGAAAATAAAGATCAATATGATTTGTAAAAGGACTGTAGCTAGAGTGAGCTTTGTACACGAGGCATATAGTTCCACGACAGACACTCTAAATACTTGACATTATTTTCTCGATGAAACTACATCCCGAACCTTCCAACATTGATAGGTATCAATAATGTTTTCGATATTATCAGCTAATTGGCCGAGTGAGCGCGAAACGTTTCCGTTTCAGCTTGGGCAAAAATGCTTTCGTATGTCCGGATGTCCGGTTGTTATCTACAGGTCGCATTTCTCAACCGATTCTCGTGAAATTTTGTGAGCAGGTTCGATAATTATATGGAATTTTTTGTTCATTCAGTTTTTCGAAGTTTTTCAATATGGCGGAGATACGGGGGTCGAAAACGTAAAAAAAAAAAATTGCCTTTTCCCGCTCTTTGCGCGCGCTTTTTGTTTTAAGGTAAACATTGCTTCAGTTTTAAGCTATATAAAGACAGAGTCGCGAGGTCCGTAGCTCACAGAGCCACCAGTTAATGTAATAGTTACGAGTATTATGTAAATTACACTTACTTGTAAGAACATCTCTCCATCCGGCATGGCGTGGTCGTATGGCGAGTGTTCTCTCCTGTGTCCGTGGATATCTTCTTTTTCTTTGTGCATGACCACTGTAACAATACAGATAAATAGTTGTAAATACTTGAAAACTCAAATTCAAATCATTTATTTCAAATAAACCAATTACAGGCAATTTTGAACTATCAAGGGGTCGATCAGTCAGGAAGATGAATCTCGTTCCCTATTCCAAAGCGTAGTAGGTACCTATGGAGAAGACTGGGCAAGAAACTCCATGGACACTCTTTTAAATCAAAATATGGTTACAAAACATTGGTAACATCATTCATGTTGAAATTATGCATGTGCGAACGATGCAGAACGTTAAAAGCGTCCGTAATAAAAAGACAAAAACAATTCAAATATTAAATTAAATTAAAATAAGCCGTGGCAGCTAAGAGATGACCAGTCTCTACTGACGGCGCCCGTTCACGAACATGACGTATGGATCAGCCCCATTCAGCTCAACCATTTTGAAGGGAACTTAATGATCCAACACACACGCCACCACCAGCGAGACATTTGAGTGAGCATGACATACTCTCAGCCGTCAGGGCACATTCAAGTCAATGAAAGACAAACCTAGTAAATGGTAGCTTTATAGTAGGTACATAGTACCCACACTTGTTAACATAACGTGGCATAGATAACACTTGTATTCCTCAAAAACGTAAGCAGGGTAAGTAATACCCACATTTTGCTAGTAAGGTATAAGTTCCGTGTAATAGGGAACGCACCTGTTGTTATCAAACGGGCACAACTCCAGAGTCCGAGCTGTAACTGAGAAATCGCTAAAGGAACCCCAATAGAACCCAGGACCACAAGCTCAGCGATCATATAATCATATAACATCTCTTGCGGGGCGGTTAAGCTCGGCCGCTTATGCTGTTAGGAAGATAAGACAGTTAACAGATGTAGAAACCGCGCGTTTGGTCTATTTTAGCTACTTCCACAGCATTATGTCATATGGCATTTTACTGTGGGGTCGGGCTGCTGACATTGAATCCATTTTCATTTTGCAAAAGAGAGCTGTCAGGGCCATTTACAATCTATGTCGTCGCGAATCTCTTAGGGAACTATTTAAAAAGATTAATATTATGACGGTACCTTGTCAATTCATTTATGAAAATATTATGTATGTAAGAAAAAATCGACATCTTTTTAATAAAATAAGTGATAGACATAATTTTAATACTAGAAATAAAGATAAAATTGATCAACCATTTTTTAGATTATCTAAAGTACATACATCTTTTATGGGGTACTGTGTTAAATGTTACAACAAAATACCTTGTGACATATTGCAATTAAATGAAAGAAAATTTAAAACTCATATAAAAAGTACACTTTGTAAACAAGCATATTACAAATTAGAGGATTATATCCTAGATAAGAATGCTTGGAAACATGCTGGTCCTGCTCCATAGGACAATCTAGAATCTAGACAAAATCAAACTGGTTGCTAATTTGATTGTATAATTTATAATTTTTATGACATTGATTGTTACATTATGTACTTAACTACTTAAACTCACACACTAAATTATTACTTGTTGAAATTTTGGAAACATCATCTACTTTTCAATATTTGTAAATATGTGAGCACCATGTATCTATCACATAATTAACCTGCCTTTGCATTATATTTAATTCTTTTTACCTATTGTGGTATAGTAATTTTATTCTAGGTGCATCGTCTTCACATATGATTACATAATTAATGTGAACTTACATAATATTGTAAAATATTTTAAAAGAGTAACGGTGGAGTTTCTTGCCCATTCTTCTCCATACGAAACTACCTTTTGGAAGGGGCAACTAGAATCAATTCTATTTTTTTGTAAATTTTGACGTTCAAAAGTGCCTTTTATGTGCCTATTTGAAATAAATGATTTGACTTTGACTTTGACTTTGATCTAAATTGTGACCACTTATCCAACGAGGCAGTCACACACACATGTTATATGATTATAACATAAGTTTAGGTAATAAAAGTAACAATTCAGATGCGTATTACGCGCAACTGGCGTGCGTGTGTGACCAGCACACTAATTACGTAACACACTATCTATCACATTCTGAATCATTGTGAAGCCTATTGCAAATCCATTGCTTCATATGTTAGAAAAATCTGTCTCCTCAACAACGTAAATAACGCAATGAATGTTGTTGAACTGTCAAAATGAAACCCATTCCTACTGCTAGTGTGTTATGTAATTACCCCGCCGATGAATGAACGAAAACGAGGCACAGGAGTATGTAAGGATCGTAGCAGGTGGTGTTTTGTAGTTTCTGCTTACCCCCATGGGAAGAATGCGTGAGTTTATGTACATGTATGTATGTTAAACTCAAACTCAAACTCAAAGCATTTATTTCAATTAAACCATTTACAGGCACTTTTGAACTGTCAAAGAGTCTGTCAGTTAGTCAGAAAGTTGAAGCTAGTTGCCCATTCCAAAACGTAGATCTCTATGGAGAAGAACGGGCAAGAAATTAAATAGTAGTTCCTTATTTTGTGCATATTTCTTTCATCTTTCTATGTGAATTTATGTATGTGTATTTAATTTATTCTAAGCTTCTTGTAAAAGACAAATCGAATTGGCTTATACGGTAGTTACGTACTTCTTTGTATTCAAAACAGCACTTTCTTATCAGCGTAGATATTCATAATAATCATAATTACAATTTTATATAATTACAATTTAAACATTATTTTTATCTCTGCCACCTTTAAAGTGTTAATTGCCGCCGCATTTTAATATCAAGTGTTTTACTTTGTAAATATCATACCGTATTTTGTTCAGTAATTAAAAATAATAATTATAAGTTTTAATTACTGGTTATAGGGACATTAGGTGGGACGCTGTGTTGACACCTGCCTTCAACGAGAAATGATAGCATCTGGGATATAAAACGAAATCGTAACAGAACAAATAAAATATCTGCCAAGGCTTGTCAACTATCTTGGGGTCGGCTTCCAGTCTAACCGGGTGCAGCTGAAAACCAGTAATTTAGATGGAGCGACTGCCTATATGTCCTCCACAACTCAGTTACTGGGTAACACGACACCCCTTGGCAAGACTGGTTGTCCGACTTTCGGGCTTCTGACTACCCGTAACGATATAAGATATATAAGAAATATATATTTATTTTCCAGTTTTTTTGTACCTCTCCTTTAATCCAGTTTATTATTTTTGATTTTATGTACAAGCCCGAAATACAAGAGGTATGTTATGGTTTTGACGGAAGGTGTAAAAATGTGACAGGAATGAGAAAAGTAGAAGAATTAAGTGTCCCTCAAAGCGACGCGGCTCTTATATAACAATTTCTATGAAAACTTCATGGAAATTGTTCTACAAGAGTCGCGTCGCGCTGTTACGTCATGACCAGTGATCGGAGTAGGTAGATTGAACTGGGGTCATTGATCCGAAACGTATATATTACTATGGACATTCCTCCGGAATTGGTGGATTATTAAAAAAAAAACCGGAACTTATGTAGGAATTGTATTCTGCCAGAGTGGAAGGAGTCATTTGATGATTTGCCATCCTCAAAAAAAAGGTAGGAATTGTAATAAAATGAGCAATTTTATTCTTTATTATTCTTCCTATTTTTTTTTTTGTCACGATTTGACAAAACCCAACGACCAATCAGAACAAACTTTAAATTTTGAATTGAGTAGTAATAATATCACTACCAACATTAACAATATTTAATTGAATCCGGAAATACCGGAATTACTTTCCGGAAAAATGGCTTATCCATGTTATTCTTTCTGTGTGCATTTATGATACAAGTACTAAAAATCAATCTACCTACTCCGATCACTGGTCATGACTGAGTGCGGGAGCCTTTAAACATGTTTGAATAATGTGCCCGCGAACATTTCAAATCTTTGTACCTATCGGGAGTTTGGGGCATATGCCCAAATGTTACGGGATGCAATAGTTCGTGCTCTGAAATGTGCGGTCTCAATACTACCAGCATTGTCACCCGGAGACAAACGTCTCACAATATGACTAATTTCAACAGTGGCTTAAAAACTTTAAGCCATTATCGAGACCTACGCTGGAACTTCTAAATCAGAATATCATTGATTCAAAATTAACTCACCCCCTTATGTATGACTCAAACTAGCGTCAAACGTCAGATCGCGAGAGCGGGATAAAATCGTAGCAAACATAATGGGCTTATCAATTATTATAAATTTATAATATCTACACGTAGTACTACTTGCGCGAGTGAACGAGGGGGCGTGGTCTGCGCGACAAATCAGAGAGATTGTACAGGGGATGCTGGGCGAGGGATGTTTTATGTTTTTTTTTTTTTTGTTATTGCAAAATAAGCTTTGTTATAACCAATTTATAAGTACCTTTATAAAATATAACGTTAGATTATAATTTCATTATTTATCTAGGGTAGCAGTTGAGTAATAAATTTAAAAAAATAGATTTAAAATAATTGTAAGTCAGTTGAAAGTTGATGTCAGTGTGAAACGTTTTATGTGATTCAAGATTCAAGATTCAAGATTATTTATTTGTAGAAACATGAGTAAACATACAGAGCATGCGGGTTATTAAATTATACATATTACAGTTTAAGATCAGTCATGTTTGGCCTTAGTGGCGTACAAATATTTAAATTTCAGTTATAAATAAAAAAGTTAGTGTTAATTACATAATTATGAGCACAACAGTAAAATATGTCAATTTTGAAAACAAATAAATTAAAAATATGAAAAAAATTAAAGTAAATGTCAATGTTAAATGTCAATTAAAATTATCATTATAGCAATAATGTTGCGCTAAGTAGATTATGTCAAAGATGTATTGATAACATTGATTACTACACGGCATTAGATGTTGTCATTAAGAAATTCTAGGATACTGTAATATGCTTTCCCTTCTAGCATCTTCTTTAATTTATTTTTTAATTGACGGACATTAAGTTCCTTCCAATTATTCGGGAGTTTATTGAAAACTTTAGGGGCCATACAGAAAACACTCTTGTGCATTAATGCTGTTTTCGATCTATGTAGACAGAGAATACTGTCATCGCGTCTACTATGGCTGCGATCGACCACTTCTGATTGACGTGGAAATAAGTGTCGATTTGACCTTACAAACATGTGTAACCTATAATTTGCGTAAATTAAAGGTTTTCAATTAATATTTTAGTGTTTATTCGTAAGATAAGGTAAGAGTAGTTAATTAAAACGTTACAATGTAATGTTTGAGATAGCTTGCAATATTTTTTTTCCTAAATTCTGTAAAGAATTTAGGAAAAAATAAATCTAAGAATATTATTCATTTAAGTAATTAAATGAAGAATATTCATAGTTTTACAGTTATCATGCTGTTCGTTCACAATTATTCGCGCTATTATCACACCTGCACAATTGTATAATTTCAACAATAACAAGAAAGTATCGATATCATTTGATGATACTGACTCAAATGTTACGTTCAGCCATAATTACAATAGGTTATGGGTTGAAAAAGTACCTGTTAGGAGTGGTTTCATTTAGAATTGGAAATAAAATAACCGTTTTGTTATGTATCATATTATTATTAGTAAATTAATATTTAAGTGAAATAAAATCATGAAATTTTAGAGAACTTTGTGGTCTAACGCTACATTACTTAGTAACCTGTGTTCGCGAGTTTACAGCCATGTAGATATAGTCAACAAAATACGTAAATATGCAGACAGTTAACTGTTTTTAGGGTTCCGTAGTCAACAAGGAACCCTTATAGTTTCGCCATGTCCGTCTGTCCGTCCGCAGCTTAGCTCAGAGACTCTTAGTGCTAGAAAGCTATAATTTGGCATGGATATACATATTCATCACGTCGATAAAGTGGTAAAAAAGTTTTTTAGGGTACCTCCTGTACACGTAAAGTGGGAGTGCTTTTTTTTCGCGTCTATCCCATGTCATGGGGTATCATTGGATAGGCCATTCAAAAATATTACGGGTCTGTCAAAATATTTTTCGATTCAGGGATCTGTTTGCGTAAAATTAAGCTTTAAATTGCTAATTTTTGTTAGAGTCAGGAGCCCCATCCCCTGCCAGCTAAATGGTTGCTTTTGGGTACGTGAAAAAATTTACTGCAGTACTATAAATAACGCAATTAAAAGAAAAACTATCACAGCTAAGTAGGCTGTACAAGTTTACGCGTAATAGTCAACTAACTTACATTTGCAATTAGAACGTATGACAGAATATGTTTTTCAACTAGAATGTTAAGTTTGTTCTTGGCGTAAATTCATCTCAACTACGGAACCCTTCATGGTGCGTGGTCCGACATGCACTTGGGCGGTTTGTTTTTTACTGGTAATGCTTGCCCTTTGGTACCTAATTTTTTATTCGAAGTAAATATTTTCATTTTACGTCTCTTTAACGTGAGATCAAATCTTGCAAGTGGGTACATGTTCTATAAACTTAAATATTTACATTTAGTACCATAGGGTACTTAAAAAGATGGCATCCCCATTTTAAAGGTATTACTACGTAATTTAAATATTGAAGCCTGTAAAACACTTGTTTTAAAACGAATTTTACAATATTTTTACTGATTATATTGGGACTATAACAGGAGTTTTAAAATACTTTTAGTGGTAGTTAAATAATATGGTTGAATTAAAAACCACGTGATAAGGACTTTATAAGTATTAAGAAGAACTAAAAATAATAGGTTTCGGACTAGTGCATTTTTTGAGAAAGAAATAACTCTATGCACAGTTTCTCAAACTTTTTTCTTGAGCTAGATCCGTCACAGGCGGTGATATTTTTGTAAGCTGTGTAAGTCAAGAAACGTTCTCGATTAGGCGACTCAATTTCACTAAGAGTTAACTTTATTATTTCAGATTGGTTGACTTGAAGCAGTCCGCTTTGTTGTTAACTTGACCCCTTTTCTTCATTTATCGTTGTGTTACTTACATTTTCCAAGTTTGCGTCATCAGATTGAGCTGGAATTTTGTAAAGTTTATTGATGACAATAAAATTACTATAGTGATGTCATGTATCTCTTTGGATGTTCTCCGCCCTGGGGCAGAGAGGGGTCTGGCAGACTATTGCTGACTAAATACGGTATTCTTCAACCAGCGTTGGTCGGGGTGGTGGAGCACTTGTGCAGGTCGTCACGGTCCCCCGGCCAGCACCCTAATTACGTAACACACTATCTATTACAATCTGAATCATTTTGAAGCCTATTGCTAATCCATTGCTTCATATGTTCGAAAAATGTGTCGCTCAACAACTTGAATAACGCAATGAATGTTGTTGAACTGTCAAAATGAAACCTATTCCTACTGTTAGTGTGTTACGTAACTACCCCGCAGGTATTAGCCCTCATGATTTCCATGCGGACCCGTCACCCTCTGCGGCCGTATATTTAATTCAAATTAAAAATATTTCATTTCACATAAACCTACATGGGCACTTATGAAACGTCAGATGATGGTGGTTTAGGTGCACGGTTTCAATTGGTCGTTTCCCATGAGAAGAGCCGCAAGAAACTCCACGGTTACTTTTTAAAAAATAATAGGCTTTTACAATGTTTTCAAATTACACTGTTAATAGGTATGGGAGGAACGTAAATAAACGGTTGCAGTTCCTCTTGCTAATGTCATATACCTACTTAGGTATTAGTTTGGTAATAGATCTGATGGTTTATCAACGCTAGACTACCATGAATGTCGTTTTTCGCAAGAAAATGTTTATTTATTAATTTTAATTGATTTATTAACTGAAATGATTTATTGATTTAAAATATTTATTGACTTAAAATATTTATTGACTTAAATGATTTATTGACTTAAACTTTTTTTTTTCTTCCTAATTCTTCTATATAAAACCTAGTCTGGCTCGCGACGCAAACAAAACTTTGAGTAACATTCTTTAACAGTTCAATGCAAAAGGTCAGCCTGTTTAATTACAGTTAACATTTCGATCGAATCGTTAATGATATGGTTTCAATGATAGCTAGTTAGTGAGAAGTTCTTGCTAAGCATCGGATGTGACGATGTTACAGATGTGTAATAGTATGGTAGTCTACATTATTGGCCGTACGTCTAAGGCCATAATTTTCTAATAGAGAGTTGATTCCTAGAATATCATTACTCTTTAGGGATGCAGGAATGATCGGACAAATAAAACAAACAAAACAAAAAAGAAATACACAAAAACAAAACATAGCATTAAACTAATAACATAAAATAACTTTTAATATCTACACATATACACATACATACATACATACATAAACTCACGCCTTCTTCCCATGGGGGTAGGCAGAAACTACAGAACGCCATTTGCTACGATCCTTACATACTCCTTTCGCCTCGTTTACGTTCATACATCTGTGGGGTAATTATGTAACACACTAACAGTAGGAATGGGTTTCATTTTGACAGTTCGACAACATTCATTGCGTTACTTACGTTGTTGAGCAGACAAATTTTTCGAACATATGAAGCAATGGATTAGCAATAGGCTTCAAAATGATTCAGATTGTGATAGATAGTGTGTTACGTAATTAGGGTGCTGGTCATACACGCACGCCGGTTGCGGGTACTACGCACCTGACTTTTCTGAAGAACATCATCTAGGTCTAGGTCTTCCTAGGGCGTCCCCTCCCGGCGTTTCCACACAACACAACACAACTAAACCAACCAACCAACCAATATCTATCACAACCAAATTGTAAAAACGAATAAAACACAGTCTATCTAGTCCTACTCGTGTATGTATATAGTTTCTAATTTTATTGCTTATTCATTCATCATCACCTCAACATCTGCCTAGCGTTTTCCCAACTGTATTGGATTCTAATACAATGTTTAGTCTGAACCATTTACGCTGTAATACTAGTTCGCTATCAACACCAACGATTGTGGTTTACATGGATGATTTGATGACGTAAAGCCACGGAAAAAACGCGCGAATTCACGTAGGTATTTGTGTATCGTAAAAAAAGTATCGTCAAACGGGGTTGATGGGGATGCAGCGGTGAATCGAGACGAAACTTTAAAAGGGATTTTAATATTGGAATTATAGAGTTTGTTGCCAAAAAGGACTCTAATGTGTTTACTGTATTATAATTAACGATTAAGTGCCCTTGTTGGCAACAAACTATATTATTTCAATGTTAAAATTCCTTTTAAAGTTTCATCCATATTCACCCCTGCACCCCTATTCACCCCGTTTGAAAATCTATTTCCTTAGTGATAAAAATCGTAAATTAGCTATGTAGCTTTTAAATTAAAGCGCCCTTAATCTTTTTGGAGGATGATAAAACTGTTGCTTGCATTACAAAATATTGTTCAACACTTACTGTACTAACTACCTCAGAACCCATAATACACCTAATATAAAATAAATAATAATTCTCATGACAATGGCGTTGTCACTGACAAACGGTACGGTACACTTTACGACCAGCCTAGCCAATTACTGCCTGGGAGGCACCATGTGGAAGCCAGTGATGTGATACTATCGATAGATTTATGTCGATAGATCATAGTTTATCGACGTCTGTTTCAATTGGCTGGGAGTTATTATTGATCGTGTTTGTTTTGTTTTACAAGTACTTACAATATTAATAATATTGTATATTTAGGTACAATATTTCATAATATACAAAAAGAACTGCGCTAAAGTAAATAATGTTTTAATGCTGTTACTAAAGTATAACATTAAACCTATGCCACTTTTTCTCCACCCGTGGTTATAAAAGGCAACTCAGCATTTAAGTCATGATGATTAGCAGCAGTGTCCTGCTGTCTGCTAATGACAAAACTATCCATCAGCCAAGCGAAATGATAGGTAAAGTATTTTTTTTGTGTTTTCACTGTTACAGTCACTGGATAATAAAATTTGTTATTTTATTTATTAAACTACCTACAAGGTCAGCATATTATACCTAGGCAGTTTATTTAGTTACAAGGGTTTAGTATAATGGCTAGATACTGATCATTAAAATGATAGCTGGCCTAATTTTTTGAAATAAAACAATACGAACAACAGCGTTTACCGACAAAATAACAGGTGACTTGACCACAACAGACAAACAATAAAAAAAGGTTTAACAAAAACTTGTATTATTGTTAGTAATTTAATAAACTTATTACTAGTAATATAAAATTAAAGTATCAAGGTCTTAATTGCAATTATTTTCGCAAATTCTTATGAACAAACGACTCATTTAAATAAATATAACCACATTTCAATACCCCACATAATTATTTAAACACCGCAACATTAAGCCGTACACTCTTTATAAAAACAATCGCAATTATTTCACACAACAGCCTTCATTACTTTTCTTTGCACAGCATTTTAACTTTTTAATAAATAAAAGGCAAAGTTATTGTTTTGCGGCTCACAGATCAAGATAGCGCTGGCCGGCAATCGAATGGATTTACCGATTTATCGATAATGTCCGTGGGTACGTCACTAATCGAATGCCCGGTGGTTTATCACCCTCTATAATCGTCATTACACTATCGGGGGTTTCTTTTTTTTTGTTTTTGTTGTAAATTGAAAACGAAAATTGATGACAGTAGCTGTAGCTTGGCGAAACTCGTTAATTTTGTATTTTAGCACTTTATAGATAGGATGAATAATAATGGTTTTTCTATGTAGGGTGTTTTTAGTAATTAACCTATAATTATGATGCCGATAAAACAATTTTCGCGTATTATGGCGTTTATTATGTTGTAAATGAGTTCCAGAATTACTTCAAGCAATTCAGAAAAAAATATCCAATTACGGACTTAGTGTCCGTTACAATGGATTTCCAACAAAAACTTTTATACTTTTTAAATCATACCTCTACGTCAGCTTACCCCGGAATAAGAAGTTACAACTATCAATTCACTGCCATATTAAAGCGATTATTAGAAAAACGAATAATGTACCGAAACGCAATGGTCTTGTTACTAAAAAATGTTGCGTGCACGCAATTTGTCATTATATTTTCATTAGTGGCATTATTTTGCATTGGTTTACGGTATGCACAATAATGTTTAGTTAATTATTTGCTGTTTTTTATAGGATTATTCTAAGTTTCTAAGATATCACAAAACACGACTCTATTTTGACAGCCGCGCGTGCGAAGCTTATTTTTTTTTTTCGGTTGGGGTCTCTTCATGTGGAAAAAGCTTTCGCAAAATTTCACACTGCGCGAATGGATAGTCTTTGATTAAATAAAAGAATCCTAAAATTTCATATATTCAACTTATATTACGTGGTAAAATTGTCATTTATTTATACCACAGATAATGTGCGAAATTCACTCCTACGTTGTTCCGTTTTACGTTCAGACAAAGTGACAGCTGATTTTAATGGTTTTTAGTATAAATATTGTAAGTTTGTAACTTTAATTCATTTTTAAATAGCTGCTAACAGAATGAACTCAATTATGAAGCAAATAATATAATTAATGAAATTAAAAATAATAAAGTTTTATTTGTACCTACTCTTAAAATATCGTGGGTGGAAACGTAATTGAATTTAAGTGACGCTAACGTGTGACTGGCAGGACAGTTGTCAATATTACTCATCGTAATTCATTGTATGTACTCACAGTCGAGAGTGTCTTTTGTAGTGCTATTTCTAGCAACGAGTGATTGATACCATGGCGTCCCCAAAGTCCCCGAACGTATTGCACTACGCACCAAACCAATATAATATACAATAATAACACATCTCGATTTAGTAAAACGGCATTGTTACTAAGAGAACTTAGGATGCCAGAGCGAGCGAAGCGAGCTCCGGACTGGGGGCACCCCGACCCGGACAGGTTAGGTCCGAAGGTGATGGCGGGGTCTAGTGAGCGAGCGAAACGAGCGAACATAGACCACGCTATCCCCTCCGTGGTATTTTTTTTATAAACATTCTGTTGCCGACTACGTCGACTACGCCTTATTATTATTGCTTAGAAGAAAGTTTAGATCCGCCACGTGATCTTCCCCACTCTAAATAATCCCACTATCCCACCAATCTCAAAAGAAACCGTGGCAGCTTTTTTCTCGGCACCTATGATTTTGCGCCCTTGGGCTTTGAATAAATACAATAAAAAGCGTCTAATTTACCCAAAAAAAATGCTACTATAAAAAAACACCGGGTGTTAAAGCACAGTGGTTCCCAAATCACTAAATGCGTTTCTATTTTATTCTATTTTTATTTATGGCAATGTCAGATGTGATATGGACGTGTGAGTGAAAAAGCCTGGAGGTTAAATGCGCTTAATACTAAACATTAAAACGTCATTCTGTCCCTGTCATCTTCAAACCTGTCAGAAATTGTCAGAAACAGAATTATGTTTTAAAGGCGCTAACCGCTAAACGCATATAGTGGTTTGTGGTGCAAGCGGATATGTGTATGGAATTATAAATTGTAGACGCCAAATCAAAAAACATAGTTGTGAGATAAATGATAAATTATTTTATTTCTGTAAGTAGGTTTGTACAAACACTTTAACACGTCAATCATATTTTTTTAACTAGATGAGGTCGGCGTTTCCTATCTGACTACTCTGAGAAGAAAGGCCGAAACAAACTCAGAAGAAGGCTTGGATCATGGTCTAAAAAAACAAGGTCTGGCACTCCGGGAGTGACACATGCTTTCGTCACTATCCAGTTGCCACTTTAATGCAACTAAACATGAATTATGGAAACATTTTCAGTCGCCATTCTGTTGAAAAATATATATAAAGCATTTAAATTGTCGTTTTGTTTTTCTAATCAAACGAAACAATTCAATTTAAACATATACCAACGTAATTGTTAATTAAAACCTCATCGTTTTATCGGATTCGCACAGGTAATAATGGCGGTTGGGGAGTTATTATTACACACTACTAGTAACACAGCGGTGATGACGTAGGCTTGTGTCACCCACGTGACCACTGTGTCTCGGAATGCTGTACCTGGCGAAGTATATTATTATACTATGGCTTGGATTATACAATGTGGAGACGACAATACGATAGTAAATGAAAACACTGGCAACCCACCAGCTGGCACTGACTAATGCATAAGAGTATTTTGAAACTATCGAATAAATCCTAACATGAAATTGAAAATGTGATTTTTTCAAACAAACTAATTAGTAGTGATGCGCCGACGATGGTTTTTGCCAATCTTTGACTAGCTATAGTGACAAAACTATTGGATATATTTGGTTGACTTTTTGTATGCAGACTGGGAACATCATTAGGTACTTATACGAAGTTTAATTTATAGTCGTAATGTCGTCTCCAGCTTGTATAAAAAACTGAGGATTTTATTTCCACTTTGTTCTTTATAAAAACAAAAGTACGAAGAAATATTGTTTGTTCAACTATCATGAAATGTAGGGACAACGAACGAATTTGCACTGCTGTTAAGTTTTAACAAATAATTTTCACAGTTAAAAACTCGTAAGTTTTTTTTAATTTTAACTTTAAAGTTTTGACACGACCTCATATTTTTCCACTAAAATATTTATTTTAATAAATACTACAAATAAACTTATTTAACTTTTTAATTAAGTCTTCAAGCAAATACTACGCGTTCAAGTATTTTTACCATAAGGATGAATATTCATATGAACGCAAAGGTGCAACGCAAATGTGTTCACAGCTGATTACCATAAGGGAGATAGCGTTATGTTATTGTAATTGCGTATGCCGTCTTTATCATTGCGATTTGAGGCATGTACTTGTTGTAATATAGTTAATTATGTATGAGGAGTGGTTACAAATAGGATGTGTCAGTTGCTTGGGATAGGTAAGCATGTTTTCTAAAGTAGGTATGCGACAGTGCAGCGGGGTAATTACGTAACACACTAACAGTAGGAATGGGTTTCATTTTGACAGTTCAACAACATTCATTGCGTTATTTACGTTGTTGAGCAGACAAATTTTTCGAACATATGAAGCAATGGATTAGCAATAGGCTTCAAAATGAGTCAGATTGTGATAGATAGTGTGTTACGTAATTAGGGTGCTGGAGTGTATCTGTACCCTAATTGTGTTACACACTATCTATGACAATCTGAATCATTTTGAAGCGTATTACTAATCCATTGCTTCATATGTTCGCAAAATGTGTCTGCTCAACAACGTAAATAACGCAATGAACGTTGTAGAACTGTCAAAATGAAAGCTATTCCTACTGTTAGTGTGTTACGCAATTACCCCGCTGTACTTTGAAGTTAAAGAATATACTTTATTACTCTCGCAGGACGAATCTCACTGAAAGTTTCTTCTACAGCAATTTTAATCGTTCTGATTTTTTTTATTCTAAAGGTGATTAAGGGCGAATTTTACCGATAAAACTGAGCGCAATCAGCATATCTAAACCACGATCAAAAGGTTTCAGTGTCAATATTTTACAATAATGATGACTCTGAAGTTCTTGAACGCAATTTAGACGTGCAGTAGCCGAACTATGACGTGTTAATACCATCATGGTTCCATTGCGAAAAAGGGATAGTGCTATCGGTCATAGCTCCGTCTCTCTTTCACGCTGGAACAATGATGGCTTTAACACGTCATAGTACGGCCGCTGTTTCCGTTCTGTTTAATTGGTAAAATTCGCCTTAAAAGAAGATTTCAAGTGGTTATCCGGAGAAAAATATAAAACTTCTTCTTTATCCAATCTATCCTAAATTATTCTGTTCTCACGTTCTTGTGTTGCACTATAATTAGGAACTATAAGTAAAGTCTATTTTCTTGAAAATAACGTTTAAGTGAACATGGCTGAAGTGGCAATGGGCCGGCCATATTAGCCGTAGAACCGATGACCGTTGGGGTAGTGTTCTTGAGTGGAGACCGCGAATCGGCAAAGGTAAGGTAGGACGCCCTCAGGCTAGGTGGAGCGACGATTTTCGCAGGGTGGCTGCTAGCAGCTGGATGAGAGTTGTCGAGAATTGAGGTGAATGGCGTGCAATTGGAGAGGCCCATGTCCAGCAGTGGGCTGCTGTAGGCTGATGATGAACGTTTGACGTAGTTGGATTGTTTTTGTGTTCCTTCATATTCAGTTGCCTGACAAATGAGAAAATGGATGTGTTATTTGAGTCAGTTCCTATTACCAATAAGCAAAAAAGTCTGGCATTTTGTGCCAAAATTATTAAAAATACTAAACTTTCAGATAAAAAAGTGAGTTCACTTTAAACTAAACAAGGCATATTTTGTCAAAGTAAAATGTATGTTAATTTTGAACTAACAATGGTTGGGTTACAGTGACCATAACAAGCGGTTCGTGTTAAACTACCATAAACTTGAGTTAAAGTTAACCGGATCAAGCGCGGTTTGCGTTACATAATAGCCTTGTACGTGATTTTAGAACTTAGGTTTACAATATTTTTGTGGGGCTTAAGCTAAATTTTTGATGAAGTGTTTTAAATACATCGAAAAATAAAGGTTTTATTTTGGAACCAAAGCAATAAAAACGACCACTTAGAATGGTTGATTTAAAGGACCACCATATAGACCAAGGTCTAACTGAATGTTAACAAAATATAATTGTTCTAAATATTATGTTAAAAGCAGTTTCTAAGGTCTGTTTTGATGAAGATCTTGACAAAGATCATCATGCCAGGTTTTTTAAAGGTTGGAGACATCCAATCCTTAAAATACCTAGCATGATGACAATCGATGGTATTTGTTTTGCCCCTTAAGAGGGCATACAACAGTCCACTAGCGCCACTCCTATAAAAAAATGTTATCTCGTGACTGAGAAGGAAATAGGAATAACGGCTTGTAAGGACCCTCGGTAAGTGTGTCTAGAATTTTTTAATACCTTTTATAATCTTTCATATTGAGACATGAAGCAACAAAATACGATGTAGAGGAATGTGGCCGCTTTTCTTTAGATCGAATTTTGTTGCTTCGTGTCTCAATATGTAACTTTACAGAAGGTATTAGAAAATTCTAGACACACTTACCGAGGGTCCTTACAAGCCGTTATTCATAATTCCTTCACAGTCACGAGATAATATTTTTTTAAAGGAGCGGCGCTAGTGGACTGTTGTACGCCCTCTTAAGTCATACTATAACAATATTGGTTACACCAGACCAGTCGATCTATTCTGCAGAAACCTCGCCGTGATACCTCAGGTAAAGTGAGCTTGAATTTAGCTGTAATGAGGGCTATCGCGCTTGAGTTTGTCGCTAGAGGCGCTAGTATAGAGTAAGGTCTCTAAATGTCAAAATATGTACTGAGCGTTGACTGTTTGCGGGATCTTTTATCACGGATTTTAACGAATGATTCATAATAGCTGTAATGGTTGTGCCATTCTTGGTTAATTATGGCTTAAGATTTTAAGTAAAAAGTTAGGATCTAATTTGGTAGCAGTTGAAGGAAGAATAAGATTTGTCTGCTTCATGCTTGCCAATTTTAGGAACATTATAATCTAAATATTAATTTGAAATTTTAAAATGTAATAAAATAACAAAAAAAAAATACTATGAATATAAGGTTTCTTAAACATATCCAAAACATCAAGTAAAAGTAATGCAACAGGACCTTACTCGACAGTGGCGCCAACTGGTGAGCATAAAAACGATAGCCCCCATTCCACATGATGCTAGGAATTGACAGCTCCCTCCAAGTTCACTTCACCAAAGCTTTCACGTTGAGATTTTTAACATCTTACTTTATCAAAGTTTAATGTATAGACTTTGACAAAGAGATATGAACCATTCTAACAGCCACCCGAACCACATACCAAAAAAAAACCCTTTAAAACAAAAACACAACACATAATAATTCACGGAAAACAATTAAAAACGTATAATTTAGGTCGCACATCTGTTGTAACCGTTTCACAATATGGCACGTGGTCGAACCCCACACAGGGGTAGCGCACCGTGACCTCTTAATGACTGGACATGTGGAGAATACCGTATGGGTGAGATACGTTGGGAGGTAAAAAATACTGGTCCTTATGATTAGCTTGGTGTCATTGTTTTGATCATTTTTTGACGAGAAAGGAAGCCTGGTATAAACGATAAATTATTTTATTTCTGGAAGTAAGTTTGTACAAACAATTTTACACGTCAAACATATTTTTTAACTAGATGAGGTCGGCGTTTTCTATCTGACTACTCTGAGAAGAAAGGTCGAAAAAAACTCGGAGGTCACAGTCTCTTTTAAAGTCCAGATATAATCTTGGTCGGATCATGTGAAGACCACGTGGATTGGTATCTGAAATGGTCTTTTGAGGAAAGAACAACGCAGATTAAATGGTCCGTCCAGTCAGTCCGATGACTGTCCAGTCAGTGCACGCATTTGTCAGTAATCGTGCAGCTCAACTCAGGAAGCCAGGACTTGAAGAGTTCAACGATTCGACGAACAATATCAAATAAAGGACATTTGGGTAGGCCGCATAAATTACTCAAACTGCCAGATCATGATTAAAATTAACTGAGAAAAACAAAAGCAATGACCCACATAGTCCTCACTTTCACAATAATTAAAATAACATAATACTTTACAAGTAAATACCGCCTTCGGTACGCCGCCCGCGCCGCGCCGAGCAAAAGACCATGAAGACGCCAAACATTATTGTGGTACGAACTAATGCAGCTATCATAAGGTATAATTATTATTTTATGACAATGAAATAAAACCTGCGGGGTAATTACGTAACACACTAACAGTAGGAATGGGTTTCATTTTGACAGTTCAACAACATTCATTGCGTTATTTACGTTGTTGAGCAGACAAATTTTTCGAACATATGAAGCATGGATTAGCAATATGCTTCAAAATGATTCAGATTGTGATAGATAGTGTGTTACGTAATTAGGGTGCAGATATACGTTTGCAACGGTAGATAACTAATTGACTAACTTGCAAAAACTGATAAAAAACTAAATGTCGATTGTAAATATAGATTTGTTGGGGATTAGTATTTACTTATACATTATAAATGATTCAGCTCACCGATTTGACTTTTTTAAAGTAGCATTCATACATTGCAAATAATTTCTCTTTTAAGTGCAAGAATCATGTGTCAAACAAATCGTGTATTTATTTTTTGTACTTGGTTTTAAACCGTCTTAATTAAAGAAAAGAAACTATAAAATAATTACCTGATAAAAAAACCTCACTTTAAAATTGTAAAAGTCGACGAAGTTGTAATGTCTCAATATAGTCCACAATACCAAATAGTGTCTAGACGGGTTCAGACATCGTGTACAGCCATCAAAACAAACAGAAACATGCAAATAAACATAGAATCGTCGGGAATCTTAACACTTCAGTGCCGGACGCCGTCACGCGCCCGCTCGCGTGACACGCTTCTTATTATAATAATGTCACGCCAATATTAAAGGATACTTCGGCCGAGTATAGTTGCTTATTGAGTTTGGCTCGTTTTATATCCTGCTAAATTTTATTTGCTTTATGCTGTCCGTTGATAGTTAAGCTCAACTGAGAAATCTTAAAATTGGTCAGATTTTTTGAGTAGTCTGGTCCTTAATTAAAAATATCATGCCAATCATGATGATATTTATTAATTTTTCATTAAATCCAATACAAATAACTTAGAAATATAAGACATTAAATCAACATAAAAACACGAACGAACAAGCCGACTCTTAAATTACATGGCTATTACAAATACAATAGAAAGTAGCCCAAAAAAAGGTTTCCTAAAGCTTTTAAAACTATAAACATAAAGTGTGATATCAATACCAAATTAACATAGTAACATAAATCGCCAAACGTGACGTAGTTACCACTAATTCTTAAAGTAAACATACTGATAAAATTTCTTGCCGACTAACAATAAATCACGACAAACCAAGATGTCTCAATATACTACAAAGTAATTTCACTGTTAGCAGAAAAGAGACGGAGGTACCAGCCCTTCGAAAATCAGTACGAAGGAGAGAGACAACCGATAGTACCACATTTCGTATTAATTAAGGAGCAAATGGTTTTAAATCATTTGCCGTCGACGCTCCCTGTGGGAATCCAGAAGAGTTATAAGACCCTTTATTCTAAATTTAAAATTACAATTTTGTAAATGTTTCGAATATTTTAAATCTTGGGTGCTCGTTATTGGTCTCTTGGGCGGAAAAAAAAGCTGGCCTAAATATCGATACTTTATGGTTAAAGGTTAATGGTCTTTAAGGGGAAGCAAAGGGAATCTTGGGTGTATTGTTGATCTGCGTTTAAACTAAAATACAAATTGGGACTGTTGTATAGTTCTCAGAGCCCAAGCACATCTGTATTTAGGAGGAAAACTGATACGAAAATTTGTTAATTCACTTTCATGAACCGTTTCTATATTAAACACAACCACGTTCGATAAATTATGTAAGTACAGTAAATTATTCAACTACGCAGGGCTACATTACAATTTACTACTAACAAACTCCATTACAACTTTACAACGAAATTATACTTCAATAAAATCATAATACTAATTCTATTACACACAAAATCAATATTCATAAGTACAGAACACCAATTAAAACCGTTGGCACATTATCTATGCGGCCAACTGTCCCGCGACAGTTGTGTGAAACGAAACGTCACGGGCACGGTAATCGCGAGATTGGCTCATTTGATATGTGAGTGTCACGCTGAGTAGACGTGTGGCGTTGAATGGGTTAATGTTAGGGGAGGAATGTGATATTAAAATTGGCAGTACGTTTTTGATGTTTAGTTGTATTTTTTAAAGTATTTATTATGTAGGGTATTTTTGGAAGAAACATTTGATTTCTGGCTTGGATGTCGTAGAAGACAATTTAGGTATTGCGTGAAAAGAATAGACAGTAGCGGTTGTCTATATTATAATGAGGTAGACAGTTAGGTCTTTGTACATTAGAATCCGTTATGGTTTTGCAGAATGGAAGAAAGTCGCAAAAAAAGCCACTCGTACCTAATGAAATCATTTTGGAAAATAAAGCACAATGTTATTGTATCTACCCAATTGCAATTTAACCTACTAACTACTCCTATATTCAGAATTGGCGAAAACAAATCCACAACACGCGTAGTATCAAGAACACAGTCATACCAAAATCCGTCTCCGATACCTATGTCAGTCCCATCGATCACAAGCTAATTAATTAAACTACCCGTTACGGGAGCGAAGTGAACCAATTTCGCTCTGGTTTAAATTTAAAAGTGTTGAGATTGCTGCGTCCATTTAATTGATACAGCCGGCGAAGAATCCCGGTCCGTTCGGTCGTTAGCTTATCAATATACTGATTTCACACTCGTGTGTCGCAAGTTTACATGGTGAGGTTTATTTGTCAATGGTTTTGTTGAAAATAGTGGTAGGTTATACCCACCAAGACCCACCAAAGTTTTGGTGGGTTTTGGTAAAGGTGATTGAAGTATCATGCCAAGAGCATGGATAGCAGTCTTTATGTTTCGTAAAAATGTTCTTCTACCACCAATTCTTCTGGCAAAAATCGTTATTTTGACAAATTATCTTTTGTTACAGTTCATTGAGAGACCAGTGAATTTATAGCCTTAGATAACGAATGAAAAAAAAATATATATTGAAGCAATTAATGCTCACAGGAGTCAGTTTCCAGAATAGCAACTTAAAAATATGTACCAAATGAAGTAATAAGTTTATGTTTAAAATTTACCTCTGAATTTAATGTTTTATTTTATGACAAAATACCAATTATAACGTTTAATTCATAATGATAAACAATATAAATAAAAATACCTTTATAATCGCAGGCATGTGAGCCGGTCGCGTGCACAGGAGCCTACCGGTCACGATGCTCGAAGGACCAAAAAAAGGACCGTATTATCACATCTCGGTATGTCCACGGCTTTGTGCATCCACATTTATAAAACGCGTTTGTATTATTGCTTATTTAATATGCTTTTGATTCGTTTAAATGTGGGATTACGGTTTTTTAATGGGAAAGAGTGGGTAGGATTTTTAGTAGTGTATTTTTGGAGTTCCTAGGACGTTATTGTAATGGCTTCTTTGACACTTTGGAAGTGTTTAATTTGATTTCTTTATCATATATTTTTGAGTTGACTAACTTTATCAGAGAAAACAATAAGGATAAATCGAAGACTTTTGGTGCAGTAGCAAAAAAAAAAGAAATTTGTTCAATAGTTTACACAAGGACCAGTTTTAAAAATCATGATAAGTGCCAGCCCTAGTCCAAACGTTCATCAACGAAAGCAAGGGAATGGAATCTATTTGACTATAAAGAAACAGTCAAAAGAAAGAAGAAATTTAAAAGATCTCAAGTACTACAGCAAAATAGTGGTCTTCAATGAAATGTGCATAATTCATCGGCGTTTGCCATCCAACATGCAGAGGCAACTTAAGAATGATATATCTCTTTTAAAGGTTGCATTAACGTATTTAAAGTGTACATAAATTACTTATGTATAAAATGATGGACTAGAAAAATGACTATAATATATCATGCTCCATGAATTTATTATATAACGCGCATCAATTTATTAGGAATTATAATTAATTCTCCATAATTAGTTTATAACTTAACTGTAGCTGTATATTTTTCGCAGGTGATAGTAATTTTTAATTACTGTTACATTAGGTCTGAGTAAGATGCAAAAATATGCAGCGGGTTAATTACGTAATACACTAACAGTAGGAATGGGTTTCATTTTGACAGTTCAACAACATTCATTGCGTTATTTACGTTGTTGAGCAGACACATTTTTCGAACAAATGAAGCAATGGATTAGCAATCGGCTTCAAGATTATTCAGATTGTGATTGATAGTATGTTACGTAATTAGGTTGCTGGTATTTAGTTAACTAAACCTTAAGGTTTTATTAAAATATTTATTATTTTATAGTTATTTTCACGATAGGTAATTATGGGTTTGTAAATTGTTATTGCCTCTATTCAATTAATTATTGCATTTATCACATATTTTTTTACATTTTAGCGGAAATATGTGGAAGATAGAGAAAATAAAGAAGTTTTCCCGCTACACTAAACTTATTCGGCTTCGGATTTCGGCTTTCCGGCGTGCGTTATGACCAGATGTATTAACATAAACGAGGCAAAAGGAGTATCGTAGCAGATGGCATTCTGTAGTTTCTACCTGCCCCCATGGGAAGAAGGTGTGAGTTTATGTATGTCTACTAAACTTATTCTTCCCAGCTTTAACACTAAGAAGTATTCAAGGGTTGAAGGTCAAAAAGCATTAATTATAATCAATTTCTAAAGATGAACTTTAAAACTGTATTTTAGCAAAATACGTAAAATAAAATACTGTGTTTTTTTATTTCAACTAATATATTATACAAAGAGTACCTAATTACTAAAGAAAAACTCATGTAGGTATATATCCTTGGACATTTCTGGACTAAGAGCTATGAGAACTTAAAACTAGTTTCAACCAATCAAATGGCTCTAAACGAGTTTGAAGTAATGCTTGAGTTTTGAGTGAGGTTCTGTAATACGGGCCTAAATATGAACTACAATAAAATTAATGTTCACAGAATTACTGTTTTTCATGGAATATCAAAGAAAAACTCAACTATACTAACGAAATAAAAACATAACAAAATACGCAATAGTACTAATATAACGTATATATACATCTACCTCTTTCATAAATACGATTTCTTTCTAAAACCATCTATTGCTGTCTCGTTCTGTTGTTTAGAAAAAGACAAGGATGGAAGAGACTTATGGTAGACGTACATTTATGGATGACAAGTTTTTGTCCAATGAGGTTAGTCTATAAAATAAGCATAAGTGGTCTTTGCACCCATAAAGGTATGAAAATTTTATTCTTTACAAATTGTATTAATGTATTCTTCATGCTTCAAATCCTGTTTTATGGATGACACACTTTATTCATGCAAACATTGATGGGTTTTCATTAATATCGACGGAGATAACACAAATGGGGCAATCATTTTTTATTTTCTTTATTTAGGCGTTTGTCTAAAAAATCTGCGCTGTTGGTTAACAGCGATAAAGAATGGAAAGTTATAGAGTTTGTGTATTACAATAAACGGCGGGAAAATTACGTAACACACTAACAGTAGGAATGGGTTTCATTTTGACAGTTCAACAACATTCATTGCGTTATTTACGTTGTGGAGTAGACAAATTTTTCGAACTTATGAAGCAATGGATTAGCAATAGGCTTCAAAATGATTCAGATTGTGATAGACAGTGTGTTACGTAATTAGAGTGCGGTTAAGGATAAGTACAAAACATAAAAACGGAATAGGTGTAGTAACGAGCATAAATATGTATACACTTGGCTAAATTCAAAAGCGATTTTCTCCTTAATTTTTGAATGAAATTTTATGTTGTTACGAACATAGTACACTCGAGAGCAATGAATCTGGGTCACTTAAAGAATCCTAAAAATCTCGGAAGCTAAAAATGCTAGGTTAATGCAATAAATTGTATTTAATAGACAATGTAATACTCCTTAAATGAAGGTATTAAAACTTCTTAGTTATTGTAAAGTTATATCATAAAAAAATCAAATTTGAAAAAGGGCCACTTTCGAAGATGGAACTACGAAATTACAGCATTTGGTTTTGCTTTTGTTTGTAATCTGTCATTTATGTGGGTACATAAACCATGTTGATAGTGCTCTATATTCATTATTCAAGCTGAAATTATGTCGCTTACGCCTGAAGAATGCACCAGAATACTTACAATGCTGGAAACCGGCCGGAGTCAGCGCGATACAGCCAGGACTGTCGGTGTGTCGCTGTCAACAGTACAAAGAGTTCTCCGACGTTACGAAGAAACTGGTTCTAACCTACGCAGACCAGGAACGGGCAGAACCAGGTGTACCACAGCACGAGAAGACCGATACTTGGTGAACACCATGCTTCGAAATCGCTTTCTCACAGGAACTGAACTCACAAATCAGTTTCGACGCCTCGGAGGAAGTAACCCAAGTGCATGGACAGTAAGACGTCGGCTTGCGGAATCTAACTTAAAACCCCTTAGACCTGCAAACGGCCCTAAACTGGAGCGTGGGCATCGTATTTCAAGACTAAGATATGCCCAGAGCCACGTAAATTGGAGTATTGAAGATTGGTCAAAAGTTATGTTCTCCGACGAATCAAAATTTATGCTCTACAAGCACGATGGAAGACACAGAGTGTATCGAAGACCAGGGGAAAGATTCAAGCAAGCATGCATCGAAGAAAAAGTAGCCTACGGTGGTGGGTCTGTACTTGTGTGGGCCGGAATTTCTTCTGAAAGTCGCACAGAGCTGGTGATCATAGAAAACGGCTCTTTAACTAGCGTAAGATATGTGGAAGAAATCCTCAATGATCACGTTGGTCCATTTATGGTCAATTTAGGTGAGGATGCTATATTTATGCATGACAATGCCCGACCTCATACAGGTAGGATTGTGAATGACTACCTTCAAGAGATGAACATTACTCGTATGGAGTGGCCAGCGCGCAGCCCGGATATCAACCCGATCGAGCATGCTTGGGACGAGCTAGGCAGATGCGTAAAACAACGAAACCCTCCCCCAATCACGCTTCGTGAGCTCAAAATTGCTCTCACAGAGGAATGGGAGAATATTCCCCAAAATCGTATAAGGAACTTGGTGTACAGCATGCCAAACCGCGTAAACGCAGTAATGGAAGCACGAGGAGGCAATACGAAGTATTAAAATTCAAGAAAATCGTAATAAAGTTCAAAAATTTCATGTTTCCTATTTTTGTTTTAAGGAGAGATCAGCAGTTTTTTTCTTTATGTAATTTTGTGTTAATAAAATGTATGGTGACTCATATTTTTTTTACTTTCATTTAAGGAGTATTACATTGTCTATTAAATACAATTTATTGCATTAACCTATCATTTTTAGTTTCCGAGATTTTTAACATTCTTTAAGTGACCCGGATTCATTGCTCTCGAGTGTATTTTCAAACTCATATGCTTATGTAATTTATGTCGCATTCCAACGTTGAATTTGGTATTTCACGAAAAAATCGCCATTGAAAGTTGCCAAGTGTTAAAATATTAGTGCTCATGACTGTACAGTCACCAAAAGTGATTAGTAAGGGTCGTCGGATATAGTTGAAGTTTATTAAGAAACCGATGGACGTGTTCAAATGAAATTTAATTTGATAAATTACCTGTTTGGTTTCTATTAATTAAATTAAATTTTATTCGAAAACATTCATCGGTTTCTTATTAAACTTCAACTATATCGACGACTCTAGTTATTTATCACTTTTGGTGACCGTCCTAGGACTATTTAATAGAAATGTGGTTAAAATCATTATTGAAAAAGGTTTTGGCCTTTGGTAGGTCCCAAATTTACATTCACACCAATAATTCCATTCTTAACAAGAGCAAACACTTGGATAATAACCTTCATCGCTGCACTAGTACAAAAGAGGTCCTTTAAACCAGCATCTT
Organism: Dryobotodes eremita; assembly: GCA_917490735.1. NCBI lineage: Eukaryota > Metazoa > Arthropoda > Insecta > Lepidoptera > Noctuidae > Dryobotodes > Dryobotodes eremita. The sequence goes on along the minus strand of OU823265.1, from coordinate 16,764,057 downwards.
AAAGAGCAATGGACACAATCCCAAGCCTACGTGTCTCAGTCATCTCAATAACAAATGACTGTACTTTATCCCTCGCCCAGCATTGAATATCCATTTAATAGTTTAATTTACACTCTATATTCATCGAAGGATATTTATAATCTGTCATCAAGTTATTATAATATCACGCTTGATCTACAAGGCGATGAAAATTCAATCGAGATGGAAATAATATTTTATTTCGGACGCTAAAATGAAGGATAAAACGGACTGTAAGGGGTGGTAGTAACCGGAGTGTATCAATATGAAGATCTTTAGTCGGACACACGGGTAAATAAGTAAACAAGCTGATATTGAACTTTTTTAATAATTCGATCCAGCCTGTCCCACCTTGCTCCCCTCCTCTCAGTGACGACCTAAGCCGAGGTTCGTACCCCGCAGGGGGTGCCCTTAGCTTGCGGTCACTTTATCATTTAAGAAATTCGCCCCTGGCTGGAGGCTTTGAGTCATCTTAAGGCAGCCACAGGATAGTCCGGTTATGTAGCCATGACCTCTTAGTGTCACAACTATAAGATACCGTTGAGCTCCTTAAGTCCTGACTTCCTGAGTCGAGCTGCACGATTACTGACAAATGCGTGCACTGACTGGACAGGTCCACTCAATCTGTGTGGTTCTTTCCTCAAAAGATCATTTCAGATGCAGATGCAGGGTCTTCGCATGACCTGACCATGATTATGTCTGGACTTTAAAAGAGACTGTGACCTCTGAGTTTGTTTCGGCCTTTCTTCTCAGAGTAGTCAGATAGGAAACGCCGACCTCATCTAGTTTAAAAAAACATGATTGACGTGTAAAAGTGTTTGTACAAACCTACTTACAGAAATAAAATCATTTATCATTTATCATTTAAAAAAAAAAAAGAACTTTTTTAGTGTTGCGTCATGTTTTACAAATGCTCATTTGAAATTTCTCATTGACTGGTCGAGGCTTCACGTGACCAGAGACCTGCACCCTAATTACGTAACACACTATCTGTCACAATCTGAATCATTTTGAAGCCTATTGCTAATCCATTGCTTCATGTGTTCGAAAAATTTGTCTGCTCAACATCGTAAATAACGCAATGAATGTTGTTGAACTGTCAAAATGAAACCTATTCCTACTGTTACTGTGTTACGTAATTACCCTGCTGGCTCGTTCTTTGGCTAAAGAATTAGAATTGCCATCCAACGTGGCATTGTTGCCAGTCGTCCAGACACGTTTCCAGATAACAGCGCTGTGAACAAGTACTCCAACGCCTAAATGTCCTTTTGATGTTGTTTTTCTATCAGACTGCCTCGTTGGTCTAGTGGTCGCAAGCGCTACTGCTGAGCATGAGGTCCTGGGTTCGATTCCCGGGTCGTTCAGTGTTATTAGGTTTTTCCATCTGGAATTTCTCAATAGCAACCCGGAGTCTGGATTTGTGCCCGTTGATGGCAATAGGTACGCCCCCTATTACATGGGACTTAAACATAACTAGTGAAATGTGGGTGTACTATAGGTACACCTCTGCCGAACCCTTCGGGGAATACAGGCGTGATGATAATGATGTTATGTTATTGTATAGTTAGTTAGTTAGTATAGTCATTCAATTTAATACCTAGTGTAAATAGTTAGTTGAGTAATGATTGTATATAGGTAAGCAATTTAATGTTAATATTCAAAAATCCTAACTAATATTATAAATGCGAAAGTAAGTTTGTTTGTTACCTTTTCACGCCTAAACCACTTAACCGATCATCCTGAAATTTTGCATATACGTTGTCAGGTCTACAGAAACGGACATAGGCTAACTTTCATCCCGAAAAAAAATTCTGTTCCCGAGGAAAACAACAATAACGCCCTTATGATAATAGATGGCGCCACGTGTCTTCCGAATCATGATTGAATTATAACCCGAATTGATAGTCAAAGTCTAAATTAATGCGAACGAAGCCGCGGGCAAAAGCTAGTCTTAAATAAATCAATTGACCAGTGTTCACTTGTGCCAAGGAATCACTCCGATGTCAATCAGTATTACCTTCACAGTCGATTTTCACTGAAGATATTCATCTACAGATTAGAAAAATGGGAAATATATAGCGAGTTGGCCGTTTCTTCTATTGCATAGGCCTTCTTTCTTCTTAAGAAGTGTGTATGGAAAGTATTAAAGGTATAATTTTGATTGGGAGGGTTAAACCATGGGAGTAAAAATCTGGTCCTTGCGACTGCAAGACAATTTATCAGAAAAACTGTTTCAGACACAAGATTATTGTAACTGTTTACTGATTACAAAACAATATCGACTTACCCGGTAAAGCACGAAAGTCTAGCCAAGCTACCCGTCTGTATAGGACCAAAAGAACCGGCAAAATGGGAATAAGATTTGGCGTGGTCCTTACATAAATCAGAAAGACCAGTGTAGCTCAATTAAAAGCTTCCTATCTGATGTAGTCTGTGCTCCGTGTCATTTATTTCGCCACAGATGTGTGTTATACAGGGTCCGAAAAGTGCATATGAGATTGTAGATAGTATATTTAAAAGAGAGATTTATATTTTATGAGTATTTTTAAAAGAGTAACCGTGGTGTTTCTTGCCGGCTCTTCTCAAACTCAAACTCAAAGCAATTATTTCAATTAAATCATTTACAGGCACTTTTGAATTGTCAAAGAGTCGGTTAGTCAGAAAGTTGAAGCTAGTTGCCCATTCCAAAACGTAGATTTCTCTATTGGATTCTCCATAGGATACAACCAATTGGAACCGTGCACCTAGCTTCTGACGTTTCATAAGTGCCCATGTATATTATATATATTTATTATATTATACATGTAGGTTTATGTGAAATAAAATATTTTGATTTGATTTGAGTAAGCAGGTATAGGGATTATTAGGGATTGGGTAGGGATTGATTCGATCTAACATTTATTTGTTACTCATATTTTTACGACATTTAATTAACTTTATTTATTTATTAATCAATCAATAATTCATTATTTATTTAATTGCTCAATAGTGACACTTATAAAATTAGCAAAATTGTGTATTGGTTTTTATTTACCTAATATGGGTCAAGGACCTGAAATAAATGAATTTAATTTTTTTAATAGTATGTAAAAGATATATGTTTTGAAAACGTTGAATTATGAGGAACTATTTGTGCTATTTAAATTGCTAACAAAATCTTCTCGCATGGATATATACAAACAACTTATTAAGGCTCGTACACACTGGCGCGACGCGACGCCCGACACAAAGGCACCGCGTGTCGCGCGACGAGTGGCGCCTTTGTGTAGCGCTATCGCGTCGCGCCTATCTGTGGGAGCTTTTAAGCCACGTACACACTGGCGCGACGCGACAGCGTGACACAAAGGCACCGCTTGTCGCGCAATGAGCGGTGCCTTTGTGTCACGCTGTCGAGTCGCGCCTGTTTGCGGGAGCCTTTAAGATCCGTAAAGGTTAGTCTGTACGACAAAAACATAATTGTGACTCTTACTGGTAGGTCCAATCAGTATTATATACGGTCTGATATTATTATTATGAGCAACCCATTTACATCAATTAAAAAGACGGATCTGCCACTACACAGCATTAAAATCACAATATGCATCTAGACTTCACACCATTTCCCGGATCTCTCCCTCCAAGAAAAATATGAGGAAAATGGTCGAAAGTGAAGGCGGCCAGATAAAAGAGCACTTTTTATGTCCTACCCTGCTCTGATAACTAGATCATAAAACACCAGTTATGTCTACCGGAGAGTAACGATCGCTTTACCGATTTTTTATCGAAACGGTCACGATTATAATCGACTTTCGGCTATTAACATCGATATTTTGATTGTCTCGATACTGTGGAGAATGTGAAAGATTTGGTTTGATTTATTATTTTGATTGTAGTCGGATTAAGTGCAATTTTTTGGTGAAATGGGGTGTGACAAATCAGTGAAGTTTGGCAATACGATTAGCGGTCCCGCACACGGTCACGCCACAGTGCGACGCGATTCTGCGATTTATGTATACACGTAGAACTATTTCTATTAGTCGCACTGTCGTGTCGTGCCTGTCTGCGAGAGAGACTTATGACTGATTGCCAAACTTTTTTGCACAGTATTTGAAAGACGACAATTTTATTATTCAGATATGCCAGGACTTTTAAGACTACTTCCTGAATTTCACAATCTCACTTGGTACCTAGCTGACACTAAGATGCATTCATTATCATGAAATGGGCAGATAAAGTAAGTAGATTTTACTAACTACTCTCATGAATTCAAAAACGTCGTTTGCATTCAAAAAATCTAACCTCCATTGGGTACCTACACAAAATCTATGATCAGCACCCTAATTGCGTAACACACTATCTATCACAATCTGAATCATTTAGAAGCCTATTGCTAATCCATTGCTTCATATGTTCGAAAAATTTGTCTGCTCAACAATATAAATAACGCAATGAATGTTGTTGAACTGTCAAAATGAAAGAATGTCAATGAAATGTTGTGCCAGAAAGCCTTTTATACCGTTAAAAATTATATTGAGGACAAAAAGGCTTGGGATTGAGTTGCTCCAATTTTTTGCATACTGAATGTTTTTTTTGTTATTTTTATTTTTGCTATTTTTTTAATTTGTATTTTACATAAACTTTGACATTTGATAATTATTACATATAGAATGACATGACAATTTACTTTTTGAAGTATAACATTATTATCAAATTATTGTGAATGTGACGACTATGTGCGTCAGTTTTTTTTTTTTTTTTTTTTTTTTTTTTCACTTTCTCAGGTAGTTTCAATGATGATCTGGCAGTTTGAGTGCTTTATGCGGCCTACCCAAATGTCCTTTCTTTGGTATTGTTCGTCTAATGGTTGAGCTCCTTAAGTTCTGAGTTGAGCTTCACGATTACTGACAAATGCGTGCACTGACTGGACAGGTCCACTCAAATCTGTATGGTTCTTTCCTTAAAAGACTATAGAGGTATGAGGAACAGGGTGTAAAGTTCACTCACACCTCCATAGAAAAGGGAGGATCCTCCGACCAGACGGGTGTTGTGTCTGGTGGGCAACTGCCCGACGATTGATGTCGGGATGTTGTATATATGCTAGTTGCGCGGTAAACTCTGATTGCGCGATGCAGGATTTTGCGTGACGTCAGTCTGACGCGTAGCTCGCATGTGGCGTTGTAGATGCCGCTACATCACTCCCCCCCGGAGACCGGAGGTCGATAGTGGGCTGAGTCGTGTATCTTGCGATGCTTGCCAGGGCCAGGTGAGGTTCCAGTGAGTCGGAACCGGGTGTCGCATAGTTCGCAGTGAGTCGGAACTGTCTGCGAAGATTCCCCAGTGAGTCGGGGTGGCGCTGCGTTATGCTCCAGTGCGTCGGATGTGGTACAGCGCCAAGTTGTGGCTGACTGCTGGCGTCGACCAGGAGAGGGTTTGAAGGCTCTGCTTGTGGACCGGCCGAGAGTGCAGTGTGCTGTGCCAAGGTTGCTGATGAGGCTGAGGGTGATGACCAGGTATGCGCGGTCGCTGCATGCTGGTGGTCAGGATACCCGTTGAAGCCGTGGGTGCTGGCTGGCTGTGTGACTCGCCGCTCTAAAGCTTGCGGAAGTGATGATGATGACGTCACGCTCAAGTAGTTGCACGAAGGCTGCGCTGACGTTCATGTTCGGGGTCACCAGTATAGAGGTATGAGGAACAGGGTGTAAAGTTCACTCACACCTCCATAGAAAAGGGAGGATCCTCCGACCAGACGGGTGTTGTGTCTGGTGGGCAACTGCCCGACGATTGATGTCGGGATGTTGTATATATGCTAGTTGCGCGGTAAACTCTGATTGCGCGATGCAGGATTTTGCGTGACGTCAGTATGACGCGTAGCTCGCATGTGGCGTTGTAGATGCCGCTACAAGACCATTTCAGACACCAATCTTACATGGTCCTCAAATGATCTGACCAAGATTATTTCAGGATTTTTTATACCTGTTGACATTGATGAATTTTTATAAATATATTGACATGAATATTTACTTTGTAAAATAGTATATTTTTTTAATTATTGTGAATGTGAAGACTATGTAGATCATTGTTTTTTTTTTTCTTTCTTTCTTGATTAGTTTTAATCATAGTCTGGCAGTTTGAGTAATTTATGCGGCCTACCCAAATGTCCTTTCTTTGGTATTGTTCGTCGAATCGTTGAGCTCCTTAAGTTTTGAGTTGAGCTGCACGATTACTGACAAATGCGTGCACTGACTGGACAGGCCCACTCATTCTGTGTGGTATTTTTTCCTCAAAATTACCATTTCAGACTCAAATCTACATGGTCTTCACATGATCTGACCAAGATTATGTCTGGACTTTAAAAGAGACTGTGACCTCTGAGTTTGTTTCGGCCTTTCTTCTCAGAGTAGTCAGATAGGAAACGCCGACCTCATCTAGATTTAAAATATGATTGACGTGTAAAAGTGTTTGTACAAACCTACTTACAGAAATAAAATCATTTATCATTTATCATTATCATTTAAAGCTATTCCTACTGTTAATATGTTACGCAATTACCCCGCAGATTAGTCGATGATCTGATTAAAATAGCTTTTATAGTTATGACTTCTACACTACTTCTACTATTTCAACTTCTGTACTCTCTTATTAATTGTCATATTTAAACTTAAACGTGTTTCCATTAGCTTATACCCCGGGGCCGTTTACTTAGCAGATCATACACTCATTACGCATTCCCCCAGATAAGTTGCCAACAAAAATAATTTCTCAATGATATGGCAACACTGGCCATTACGCCGGTTACGGTATTTTGTGAGAATCGAGCGCCCGTGCGCCACTCAATTATGATCGATATCGTTTTAATCGATTGTAATCGGTAATGACGCGAGACACCGCAGCTGTAAATTTTATTTATACGTTGACTTGGTTAACAACAAAAAAACTTTTTTTTTTTGTTAAGCTTTTGAGTTTTGTTAAATTAACTGTTAATTGGTTTGTTAAAACTTGGCAGGTTTTTTTTATGCATTACTTAGAAGGAATATTTTATGAAACATGAAAGCGAAGGCTAAGAAAATACAATAGGTTTAAATGGATGGAAATATTCTGGCTGGTCGTCTTCAAACAATGGCTTTTAATTGTTAAAATCATGCAGACCGACCCGTAATATTAAAAAACAATTTTATAATTTCGATAAATCTGTTGGCATGATTTTAATTGCAAATAATTTCAAGTTATCGTCCCATTTTGTCTTGATTCAAGTATAATATTTATTAACAGCACTAGTTTATAAATATCGATAGTTTTGTGCTACCATTCTTAAACACTGTGTGATATAATATGACCATTCTAGTAGCAAAAATTAATTGCCAAAGTAATGCCTTCGCAATTACCATAATAAAACCATTTAATATTTAAATAATGTTTACATTTTTCAATAGCTTTAGTCCTGAATCTAATTACATACATCCCATTATAATAATTATAATACACTATCTATCATGTAAGTCTTTATCGATAGGTACTGATAGGAATCGATTTTAAAATTCATCTATACTAATTAGGTATCGATATTATCGCAGCGAGTTCGAATAAAAAGCCCGACACTATTTACGCAATGGATGTCAAACTTAATGCAGAATATTAAAAAGGTCGATAATAATTAAAAAAAATTGTCCCGTCTCATGAATATTTTTATGAGAATGTAGGAGAATAGGAGGGATATGGTTTATTTGGAATTAATTAATATTTAACAAGGTAAAAAGAAAAAAATCTCTTCCGCTGGTATGAGCTGTGCAACAGACATGATTGAATAAATCTTTCACCGTGGTAGGACACATGAATAAATATTTGGAGATCTAATAGTAAGGCATTCAAGCGTCAATTAAAAATGTTTCTTTAGCAAAAAGAATATTATAGTGTCTCCGAATTTCTAGCCGATTTTTTTTAATTAAATTTTTTTTATTGTTTTCCTGACATTAATATAAAATTTCTATTCATATGGAATTTTGACAATATAACAAAAATAATTTCTATTTTATAAAGTTTCTAAATTATAAACTTTGTAGTGCCTATTCTAGGTAATTTTTCGATTTTTCTTATGGTTAAGAAAATAAAAAAGAAGAACAAACATTTAATACATTCGTGAATAAATTAAAACGATTTCTATTATCAAAATGCTATTACAATATCTATCAATGAATATTATAATGTTTTTTTTTTAAATTACATATTTTATAAAATAATCACAATATAATTATAGTAACAACTAAGTAGTCAAATAAAAGCCCTCTTCCTCTCTCCTACTTCTGCTGTGCCCGACAGGGTCCACAATGGTCATATTTTTGTAACCTACCACCTAAGTTTACATGTGGAAGCAATAAATATATTAAGTATTGAGTATTTAATTATTCTCAATGTTATGGAAATATTTGTACGCCGATACTTACGGCTAAACATGATTGGACTTGACTTGAATTTGTAATATCTTGCATGCTCTTGAATGTATACAATGTTTAAAAAAAACAAAAGAAATCTTATTTTACGTTTAAATATTTATACTTCTATGTTAGTATAAAGACTGGGCTAAATAAAGATTTAAATTAATTAAACTTTAAATAACTCGTTTTTCTTCAACTTTTAACTATAAACTATCCAATAAGTTCATATGAAATATAAACGATTTCCATACAAACACGTCGTAAAGGTAATGTTAACAATGCCATAATGGCTACACATTTTAAATATTATTAAAATTTAATATAACATTATAATGTCTGAACAAAAATTACGATCACAATTTCATGGATACTTGAGAAAATTAATCGTGCAATACTTCATTTATGTCTCATTTCACTCAAAAAGTTTAACACACAATGTTATTTCTTAACTCTTATGAAAATATAGACCAAAATTGCATGAAATAGTTCAGCAAAGAAGGCAATATTGTGTAAAGAGCCTAAAGGTACAGTCGGGGACATAAATAACTGCGCGCAAGATATGAAGATGTCGAGTGGTTTAATGAAACGTCAAAGTACCTGGCTCATTGATTGCTCGCGAGAAAGCATAAATCGTGTGCGCTCACGGGTACTCGCGACGCTTAAATCATTTTGCGCCTGATTGTACGTGTTTGTTTATGTTTCTGACGGTCAGTAGGTATGTGCACGTGGTTGCTTACTCATTATCGATAAATTGCGAAATGAGATTGGAGCGCGCGAAGGATGGGGATTGAGTCTTTTTCAGGACCAAATTCATGTTCTCGATACGTGTCATAAAGACTGTAAATGTTGGGAGTACAGGATGGATTGAAAACACCGATTTTCAGGTCAAGATGCAGGTTTAATTTTATTGCTAGCAATTTTACAAAAAAACGGCGCACAAAAGTTCGTATACGGCAGATTTTTGTACAAAAAAAAAAGAAACTGAACTGTCAGCTGTCAAATATTCTGTCATGGTGTTCTCACAAACCATAGATTAACAAACCTTTACTCATAAAATTAAAGTTGCCAACTCTTAAATCTAAGCATCATGTTAATATAATACAAAACAATTAAATAAGTAGATAGAAATAGAAAAATTGCTGAAATGTTAAGAACGCGTCGTCCACAAAGACTGTCACTAAATACCCGTTGTAATGTCGATATAGTTCTGCTCTGGGCGGAGCGGAAGGGCGTGTCAGACACTTACTGACTAAAACCCACCCGTATTCCTTCATTTGCCTGTGCGCCAGGGCCACGGTAACTCTTTCGAACAATCCGCGACCCCGGCAGGCATCGGCCCTATCGGACCCCGTCAATGGTGCTGACATCTCTTTGAGGCGCGCGTGGAACACGACGCGCCGTCGACCCGGGCCTGGTCCTTACCGGATTTCGAGGTGCCCATTGCTCGCCGTCCGCAAGCCCGCGCCTACGGTAGCTGGGAGTCGGCGGACTTTGTGAAAGATGATAATAAGGCTACAAAGGGGGTAACTATCGAGATGACGACTAAGAGACTTCTCCTCTATTAATATGGAAGAACAGTACATGTTTCGCGGACAGCAAATAAATGAGGAGTACCGCGCTTGAGCTCGCCGCTAGAGGCGCTAGTGTACAGTAAGGTCTCTAATTATGTCAAATGTACTGAACGTTCATTGTTTGCGGGATTTTTTATCACGGAAGAACTAACTAACTTTTCAAAATTGTTGTAATGGTTATGTTAATTATGGGTAAAGATTTTAAGTAAAAAGTTAGGACCTAATTTGGTAGCACCTAAGGAAGAACAATATTTGTCTGCTTTATGCTTGCCAATTTTAGGAACATTACAATCTATATATTCCATTTGAAATTTTAAAATGTAATAAAATAAACATGTTATGAATTTATGGGAACTTTAAAAGTATCCAAAACATCAAATAAAATCACTGACGGGCCCTTACTCGCCAGTGGCGCCAACTGGTGAGCACAAAAACGATAGCCCCCATTGGCATAAAGGCAGGAGATTGATGATGACAAAGGTTCTTAAAAAGTTTAAACGGAATCCTTATAGTGACAATTCAGTGCCTTTTTGTTTATTTTTAATTGTTTGCACGCTACAATAGTCAAGATTTCCTATTCTTCGTGAAAAATACATCTTCACATCTACATATTTACTCAATTTAAAATACAATAAGGAATAATACACATGACATAACACACCTTGCCTATATCCTTTGTCTTACTTTCTTTGCCCTTCAATATCTTTAAGCCAACTGTGTAACTAGGCGTTAAAAAAAAAAGCGTCCAAGTGCGAGTCGGACTCGCACACGAAGGGTTCCATACCACCATACACTACTTTAAAAAAAAATACTTTTGTAAAAAAACACGTTTCTTGAATATCTTTAATTTTTAATTTTGCTTTATTTTTATTATTTTTTATTAGAGCGTCCATACTAGTAGACACTCTGTGAGATTTTCAAGTGTCTACCAATTATGTTTTAAAAAGATAAATTCCTGTGACAGACTGACGGACAGCGGAGCCTTAGTAATAGGGTCCCATTGACAACCTTTGGATATAAACCCTAAAAATACAAAACCGGCCAGTGCGAGCCGGACTCGCACACGAAAGGTTCCGTACCATCGTACAATAAAATTACACAACAATTTTTTTTTCCATACGTTTCTTGTATGTTTTAATTTGTAACTTTATTTAACAATAGCAATATGGCAATAGAAATACACACTCTGTGAAAATTTCAACTATCTACCTATTACGGTTCATGAGATACAGCCCGCTGACAGATGGACGGACGGACGGACGGACGGATGGACCGGCGGACGGACAGCGGAGGCTTAGTAATAGGTTCCGTTGGCACCCTTTGGGTACGGAACCCAAAAAAGCATTTATTTTCCAGAAAGTATTTAATCGTTTTTTTTTTTGCTGTCGCTTCTTTTTGCAATGGACTGTATCACGTGTGCTTTTACCGTGGGAAAAGTATTTGTTTGTGACTTCAGTAGCACCTTTGTTATTAATTATTTAATTACCCATTAGAATAGTAATTTAGAGCTTCGAAATGTGTTTGAATTTGTTTAAGGGTGTCGCTTCGAATGTAGGTGCCTTCAAGTAACAATCTCATCAAAAGGGATCGAAGGAAAAACCAATTTCATGGTGCTTTTGCGGCTAAAAGTCGGAAAATTTTGGTCCTTCCATACGCATGGATGATTGTGTGAAAATACTATTAGCTAGTATCAATAGATTGTCAACACAAGTAGGCTAGAATAAAATTATTTTTAACAATATCTAAATGAAACTAGCGTGTTATATTGGGTAAAAAAAAACTCCAAACTATCACTAAAATAAATAAAAATCGAATAAATTACTCAACAAACTAGCATTCAAAAGTCCAGCTGTATAGCAAAAAGAATCATCAACATCGGTTCACCTAAAAAAAAGTTCTGAGGTAACACACATAAAAAAAAATATTGTCAAATTAAGAACCTCCTCCTTTTTAAAAAGTCGGTTAACAAAAGTGGAGCAACTATTAACACTGTCTCAAAAGACTCGTATCATCAGAAGCCCGGTGTTTGCAAATCCTGATTGCTAATTACAAGTACTTGTAATTACTCCGTCCCTTTAGATAAGAATTTCTTTTATTTTTGTCTCTCGCACCTGTAAGCATAATTGGGTCTTTCACCAGTTTTTTCGCGTTTAATTATAAGTTTTCAAGTTGATATGGTAAGTAATGTTGACAGCTGTCACTTTCTAAGGAAAGGGTTGTGCTATTGGATGTTTGGTCTTAAAGTCCGCAGTACCGAATCATTGTTTACCGTTCAATAAAGCTTTGGTTTTCTATAAAAGCGGTGAACGATGACACAATAACGGCTGTCCAAATACAGAGCATTTTTTGACGCCTTAATGTCAAATTCTGGTGAAAATTACAGTTTTTAATGACAGTCATTAAAATATAACGGAACCACTTTCCTAGAAAACCAGAGTTTTAAGCTATTGCATAGCTTTTATCGCGGGCTTTGAGCGCGGCGACCGAATCAAGAAATTCCGTAACGACAATAAAACCTAACACACCCCACTCCGCCTACCATGTAGCTCGGCCGAGCGTTCGCTTAACGTGTATGTATATGGTACGACTGTAATTGAATTAATGTCAGAGAAAAAAAAATACTGCATAAATAAAAAATAAATAAATAATTATAATTGCATAAGTTGATAAAAAATGCCATGCAATAGCTTTACCGCGGCAGTCCCCGAGTGCCACACGTGTTTTTTATTTTTTTTTAATTTTATTCATAACCGTAGAACAAAAGTTTGATCGCCTATTGTGTTACCAAATTTTAGCTTGTAAAGGTTTATCTAATTAAAGGAGACCACTGTCTAATTTATTAAAAATAGTTGTAAAGTTAATTCCAAAGTCTTTTTAACAGTCATTTTACTATGCACGATGCAACGTTTCTAAATGAATGCTCGCCATAATGTATGCCATCGATGCAAGAATAAACGATTAATCATTAGGTTTTGCAGGCTCTAAACTATAAGCTTCTAAAGCTGATGAAGCAATATATTATAATGTAGTCATGTCATTATTGACAGCTATTATAACGCTTCTGCAGACGAAAAAATACCGTTCAAAAGATTAATCAAACACAAAGTTGCAGAATGCTACCATTAAAATGTTTGACAACTCTTAAATAGCCATAGTGAAAATTTTATAGCGTTGTCCTACACAAAACCGATAATTAAAAACACTCATTTCTATTTTAAACAATTTCTTCATTTCATGCTTCGCGTTCGAACTTCAAATTAATGATCGAATTCAACAGCTAGACGTGTCCCTTATTCGATTATTGAAATTCAAAAAGTGATAATTATCGAATCATTATTGGTCTTTATTATCGTTTATTCGATTCTTTTAAAGCATTATTGCTTACGCCTAGTAGTTTTTCGTAGTGTTGTCGTGTCATATTTGCATACAATGTCGATTATCGATTGTCGACACCACTCTTTATGATAGGTATTTGTTTTATATTTATTTCACGAACACAGCGTTGGGTCTTAGTTATGGCAGACAGAAACGATATGTCATCCTTATACGAAGAAGTATGCGAAGTTAATTTACATTGCACGTTTGTAATTAAAAACTATTGTAACTATTTGCATTTATTAGATATACTGTCTGACTCCTACTTTTATGGCTGGCAAGTAAACATAACTTTTGTTTTAAAAGAATTATGAAAGAAATATGCTTCTGTTTATTGACTTTCGAATAAATGAATAGTTTGTTATCAGACCATTTTTATTGTATTTCATTTCAGAATATAACTTGCTGGTTTTGTTTTAAGTGGTGCCTTATTTTATAAACAACGATGGTTTATACTTTCAAGTTATCCTCGGGCAAAACATGACTACCAACACAGAGATAATTCGTGAACTCTATACAAGGTGTTCATAATAAAACATTCATGCCATTCGGAGAGAAAATACGTTCTGAAGTCCGAAGTTATATCTATTGTAATGTTGAGAGAAAAGGAAAACGTTTGCAGTCAAACCGATTTCACTTTTCATCAATCAGTCCGGTCGTAACTGCACTCATTATTTATCATTACTAAGTATTTTAATTGCGTACGTTCGTATGCGAAAATTGCTTTAGCTGCGAAAAATAATCTTTCGGGTAAAAATTTGTAATTGATACGAATAGTTAATTATCGATACAATTAAAGTGCTTTGTGCAATGCCCGTCACTATTTAGCTGTAATAACTGTAATTCGAAGCGTAACGCCGCGCCGTACCGATGAATTATTATTCTACGTTTGTACCTAATTACTTACTTCTAGAAGCGCTTCTCCTTCTCCCGCCTCTTTGAAGTTTCTCTTATTTCTTTTGAAAACACAAACAATCTGCCTAGCCTTTTCCCAACTAAGTTGGGGTCGGCTTTCAGTCTGACCGGAGGCTGCTAAATACCAGTATTTTACATGTAGTGACGGCCTATCTGACCTCCACAACCCAGTTACTAGGCAACACGATACCCCTTTTTAAGACCGGTTGTCAGACTTTTGGGCTTCTGACTACCCGTAACGACTGTCAAAGATCTACGAATGACAGCCGGGACTAACGGCTTAAAGTGCTTTCCGAGGCACGGAGGGGTCTCGGTATGTAATGGATGGTCACCCATCCACGAACCGACCGCGGCAAGCGTAGCTTAACCTTCGGTCGACCCATGCGGCTGTTGTTATGCGAACTCCTCTTATTTTGAAAATTATTTGTGATACTAAAGTATACTTATAGAGGTATGAGGAACAGGGTGTAAAGCTCACTCATACTCTATGGAAAAGGGAGGATCCTCCGACCAGACGGGTGTCGTGTCTGGTGGGCAACTGCCCGACGATTGATGTCGGGATGTTGTATATATGCTAGTTGCGCGGTAAACTCTGATTGCGCGATGCAGGATTTTGCGTGACGTCAGTCTGACGCGTAGCTCGCATGTGGCGTTGTAGATGCCGCTACATACTAAAGCCGTGTCCAGACGTGTATAATGTGTAATGTAATGTATCGTATAATGTAATGTGAAAAGTGTGGACGGCATACAAACTCAACGCGAATCCTGTATGTATTCGACTGCGGAAGCCTTTGTGTTCGCGCTAAAACCGACAGCCGATGGACCAGCGCAAGCGTTACATGTAATGCTCGTAGTCCCATCCACAAACAGAATTCGCGTCACATTACACGATACATTACATTATTCATTATACGCGTCTGTACACGGCTCTACTATATTTTTTTGACGATTACCGAAGAAACATTTTATGATATTTTTTCTTGGTACGCGATTATAGTCTCGTGATAATTAGGTAATGTCAAAGCTAAGTTTTATTTCAGAGGTTTTAAAAGTATAAGTAAGAATACTACAAAACAATTTTTTTTTTAGATGCTTAATTAAACTCTACATTCGTCTGGCCTAACCTTTAATAAGAAAAATACAGATTACTTTCACTTAACACGTTTATCAATAAAAAAAAAACACGTGTGGCACTCGGGGACTGCCGCGGTAAAGCTATTGCATAGCATTTTTTATCAACTTATGCAATTATATATATTTTTTATTTATGCAGTATTTTTTTTTCTTTGATATTAATTCAAGTACAGTCGTACCATATACATACACGTTAAGCGAACGCTCGGCCGAGCTACATGGTAGGCGGAGTGGGGGTGTTAGGTTTTATTTTCGTTACGGAATTTCTTGATTCGGTCGCCGCGCTCAAAGCCCGCGATAAAAGCTATGCAATAGCTTAAAACCTTTTGTAATCTGCTCGAATAGTGTAATTTATGAAGAGGGTTATTATTATAACACCAGTTAATAACAAACTTTTAATAAAACACATGATAATAATTGCTCTACGTACCTTTAAATGACATCTGTACCCTAATTACGTAACACACTATCTATCGCAATCTCAATCATTTTAAGCCCTGTTACTAATCCATTGCTTCATATGTTCGAAAAATTTGTCTGCTCAACAACGTAAATAACGCAATGAATGTTGTTGAACTATCAAAAAGAAACCCATTCCTACTGTCATCAGCTTGTGTGTCGATCTAAATTATTATTCGCGGCCGTAGCAAATATTTATTCATAGAATTATTGTCACAAAAATCATCAATACATCTCTATAAGTTCATATTACCCTATTGAACGACTACTTCATGAAATCTTGACATTTGAGATATGAGGCCAATTCTAACTTAAGGAGTTGTATTGTTGATTCTAATGATTATAATTCTGTAAAGTCATGTTTGTGACGACCGAGAATCATATTTTAATTAACATACAACCTGACACTGACCTGCAAATTGCAAAAAAACGTAATTAAATTTGAATTTCGCGGGCTACTTAATAGAAAAGTAAGGTATATTAAAGGAACGGTGTTACCGAGGCTAAGAAATAGTTTCTTCTCCCTTAAGTAAGTGTCATAAGCAGAGTTCGGATATTCAGATCCATATTCACCTAAAGTTGAGATGTTGGCTAACATGGAATGCGCTTTTGTATAGAAAAAATCCCGCTAACGTCAGATTTCAGTGACCAAACCGGACCAAATCATAGCAATCAAAAGGTAGTGAATAAACTTGTTGCAGCCGAGGTAATGTTTATGCCCAATCAGAATATAAATTACTTAAGAAAAATTATTAAATATTTTTTAGAAGTGGCTTCCATACTATAAACCTGACTAGGGTATTCCTGGCATACCGGGATTTTAAACAAAAAATATATTTTAAGAAGCCGGTTCCATACTTTCAAAATTTACTTTCGGTAATTATGCATCCGAATATCCGATCTCTGGTTATAAGAGGCTACATTAATTACTTAGGTATAATAATATTATTACACACAACACTCATAACATAATATCACGCCTATATTCCCCGAAGAGTTAAGCAGAGGTGTACCTATAGTACACCCAAATTTCGCCAGTTATGTTTAACTCCCATATAATAAGGAGCGAGCCTATTGCCACCAACCGGGCACGAATCCAGACTCCGGGCTGCTACTGAGAAATTCTAGATGGAATAACCCAATGACACTTTGTACCGGGAATCGAACACAGAACCTCATGCTTAGCAGTAGCGCTTGCGTCCACTAGACCAACGAGGCAATATAGCATTTATAGAATACTAGCTTCTGCCCGCGGCTTCGCTTGCGTTTTTGTCGGAAATTATTCCACAAAAACGGGCTACGGGGACAAAAAGTAGCCTATGTCCTTCCGCAGGATACCATCTATCTATTTGCCAAATTTTATCGAAATCCGTTCAGCGGTTTAGTATACATACGAGTACACCATAACATACAGACCAGCGGGGTAATTACGTAACACACTAACAGTAGGAATGGGTTTCATTTTGACAATTCAAAAATAGTCATAGCGTTATTTACGTTGTTGAGCGGACAAATTTTTCGAACATATGAAGCAATGGATTAGCAATAGACTTCAAAATGATTCAGATTGTGATAGATAGTGTGTTACGTAATTAGGGTGCTGAGTTACTTCCGAATTTATAATATTAGTATGGATTAAAACACGAAGTCCAAGGATTTTCAATCATGATAATGACGTAATTTGATCAACGTTTTTGGCCGTTAAAATATTTATGGAGGACGAAGTGGAGCAGGATCGTCCACAGATGAGTTCATTCATGAGCACAAACAAAACAAGGTATCCCATACGAAATTCTCAACCGAAAATTATCGCGGAACAATCTTAAAACATTAGTCAAGATCGACATTCAACCCGCTCGCTTGTTCAACAATTAAAAATATTACACATACCCATAATTCTTTCAACACCGTATCACACCCAAAAATACTCAATTAAAACAACGGGAGCCGCGAGATAAAATTAAAACTTAATTAAATCTCAATGAAAGAAAAACGGGTTGGAACAGGACAGAGGTTGGTACAAAAAGCGGAGGAATACAAAAAGACAGGTGTAAGAACATTTTGTCACTAATACAGCGAGTTCGTGAGTCGTGCTGTCCGTTTGTTTTGCTCGGTGTGAAACACGGGATTGTGGCGGTTATCGGTGTTCTCCTTAATGATCCATTAAAAGTCTGAGAAGGCTTTAGTTATAAAATACGGGGGCAGATTTGGAGCAGAAGCGTGAAAGTGTAAATGGCTTGCATGAGACGTGTCCTTTTGTTAGGCATTCCGTTTTGTGGGATATATGTATTTAAAAAAAAAAAACACGTGTGGCACTCGAGGACTGCCGCGGTAAAGCTATTGCATAGCATTTTTTATCAACTTATGCAATTATAATTATTTATTTATTTTTTATTTATGCAGTATTTTTTTTTCTTTGATATTAATTCAAGTAAAGTCGTACCATATACATACACGTTAAGCGAACGCTCGGCCGAGCTACATGGTAGGCGGAGTGGGGGGTGTTAGGTTTTATTTTCGTTACGGAACTTCTTGATTCGGTCGCCGCGCTCAAAGCCCGCGATAAAAGCTATGCAATAGCTTAAAAATCTATAGGTTTCTATGTATAAAGGTTTCTTAAAACCTAATAAACGTTTAGTAACTCTCATTTTCTATGTGCTAATATAAAAGTTGGGGACCTCATTTTATTGAACGATTTCAAGAGTCCAGGACAAAGGACCAAGAACTGCTCAGCCATTGTAGCGAAAATGAGACGCCTTCTGTTAATGCGATGCTGTATTATTACCACTTCGATATCTCTCAAAATGCAATCACATAATATGCAAAAGAGCATATTTACAATTACATTTTCACGATTCTTAGTGGAAGAACCAGCACCCTAATTGAGTAACACACTATCTATCACAATCTGAATTCACATATTTAAAGCCTATTGCTAATCCATTGCTTCTTAAATTCGAAAAATTTGTCTACTCATCAACGTAAATAACGCAGTGAATGTTGTTGAACTGTCAAAATGAAAGCTATTCCTACTGTTAATGTGTTATAACCTACATGATTTGGTTACATTGATGAAATAAGGCTTTCAGCTGAAGGAATTGATTCAAACAATAGAATCTAAATCTTTTCCCTATTTCTGATATCAATTATGTAGATTGTATTAATATTTGAGTACTCTAAGCAGAAAAATATAGACTCATTTATTGACGTGGACATCAAATCTAGGCCAGGCAATATTGTAGTCGTCCTGGCGACTATTTGATATTTATAAGACCTTAGGTTTGATTGAGTTTCTATTATAGAATCATACCTTTCCATTTTATCCGCCCTATGGGACCTCATAGGCTATGTCTATTTGCCTAAAAATGGTATTCAGGTAAAATGTCAGCAGTGGATGTATAGTTTTTCCAATTTTTTTAGTTTATTGGGAAAGTTCCTTTTATTTCGGTAATCGTGGATATACTGTCGATACAATATCCCTATGGTAGCGCATGTAAATGCTATAGTGAAATAAATTAAACCCTCATTTAATGGTTAAGATACTTGCCGTGAAAAAGAAAATGGTATTCATATTATGAACTAGGAAAACACTAGCTCTCTGTTCCCGTTTTCCATCAACACACACCACTACGTCAACTTCATACAACATTAAGTCACGGTTAGTTTTATTTCGACACAGTGCACAGTGGTGTGGCTGTGTTTAATTCCAGTTATCAGCTACAATGTCCACGCGGCTACCTGTTAAATATGGGATTCAGTTCAACTTCGAGTGCGCGCAGAATTAGGAAGGGTATAGAGGTGGACGAAGACATTTTTAATTGTTTATTGACCGAGCGAGCGTGAAGCGTCTACGTTTCCGCTCGGGCAAAAATGCTTTCGTATATCCGGATGTTTGGCTGTTCTCCTCTACAGGTCACATTTCTCAACAAATTCTCGTGGAATTTTGTTTGCAGGTCCGAATTTTTTCAGTTCTTCTTTTGTGTTAATTTTTGCTTCTTCGAATTGCGGAGATGTAAGGGTTGAAAACATAAAAAAAAACATATTTTAATAATTTCGCGCTCTTTGCGCGCGCCTTTTGTTTTAAGGATTTCGTTTTAAGGTAACATTTATTCAGTTTTAAGCTATGCACAGACAGACTCGCGAGGTCTACAGCTCACAGAGTCACTAGTTTCACAGTTGGAAATTTTTTAAGTTTGTAGCTGAGAACTAGATGTAGATGCAAAACCAAGGGGCAAACAATACAAAGTTTTTTTCTACTAAGAATTTTTTGCACAATATTATGACTGGCCAAAAAGGATACTGAAATGGCTGCTCATTGTGGAGATGTGAGAAAGAAGAAGATTTGCTGTACCGATCCCAAATATGTTAAGTAGTTTTGGAGACAGGCAGGAGGATGACAATAGCAATATTCAAATCTAAGACGAATCAGATAGCTGGTAGGAAATGGCTTTTGCTATTTTGCAAGACGTTTTTTTGTAATTCAGGAACTATCTGCAGTGTCTTCACGTTGAAACGCCATGGTTTGAAAGAAACAGAAGTCTTGCAGTTTCGCTCTTTTTCTTCTCCCGGATCGCCCCAGATTCGCAAAAATTAAATTCACACTCTAAATTTTAAAATCTTAATAAAATATATGAAAGAAATATAAGGAGAGCAGTGGTGGCCCAGTGGTATCGGCTCCCACTTGCGAGTTGTAGGCCGCGACTTCGAACCCAGACAGGCACTTTACTTTGTGTATTTAATTTCATCACTACTGCTCTCAAAACGGTGAAGAAAAACATGCGAAAATGGCATGTCCTAGAACCAAACAAAAATCGAAGACATGTGACATCTACCAAATCGCACTGGGCCCGCGTGTTAGATTCCGGCCCTGTCCCTCTCACAGAGAGGAGGCCTGTGTCCCAGCAGTGGGAACATTAGAGGCAGATTTTGTATGTATGTGTAAAAAAATATGATACCCACTTATTTTTTCTTGCTTCTACCCACTTCCTCACTCTACAACAGAATGTCTTACTCATCGGGTGCCGAAGTAATAAATTCGGCCGGCAGCTCATTTGAATGCGACCGATTGTGATCGACGGCTGCGCCGGCGCGGCGCACCAATTTATAGCTCACGCCCCATACGTACGGACGGTAAATATTGAGAGAAATACATTGAGTGTTTATTTTGATAATTATTTAAATTGTTTGAGTTATTAGAAGTAATGTTATGTCTTTGGACTAATTAGGGGAAAACGCTTTATTTTTAAGAAGTTTAAAGCGTTATCTGAGTTTATGGCTCACGCCTCAATAAAACTAGTGGCTCTATGAGCTGTAAACCTCGCGAGTCTTTCTTTGCATAATTTAAACCTGAATAAATGTTCACCGCGAACCTTAAAACAAAAAACTCGCGCTAAGATCGCGAAATGGCTGAAATATGTATTTTTTTACGTTTTCAACCCCCGTATCACCGCCATTTAGAAAAAATTCGAAAAACTGTATCAGCAAAAAAAAAAACCATATAAACATCGAACTTGCTCACAAAATTTCACGAGAAGCGGTTGAGAAATGCAACCTGTATAGGAGAACAGCCGGACATCCGGACATACGAAAGCATTTTTTCCCAAGCTGAAATGGAGACGCTTCGCGCTCGCTCGGTCAATTATGGTCGCTCAATATTTTGAAATGATGATAATATTAGCTACTGGGATCTTAATGAATATTTAATAAAAACAGTAAAATACGATAATCTTCTTCTTTTTTTTCTTAGCGTGTCGATGGTAGAAATAACACGAAATATACATATATTTTGCTAAGTTAAATTTGACCAAAATTCAGCTTCGTGAATACCGTTTGCTGACGCAGCCATTAGGACCACGATTGCAAGTATAAAATAATAAAGTAGATGTGAAAATAATACTTCTTTAAAGTTCAATTGCAGAAGCACTTTTCATCATCGGTTAAAAACATACTAAAATAAAACGTACATATACGATATATCTACTATCTAATTAACATCAGTTGCACAAGTATAGGAAACAATGTGAACTAATATTTTAACGTTACAAAAAGGTCAATCCTAATCGTTAACGCATAGTAGTCATGAACTGACTGGACAAGTCCACTCATTCTGTGTGGTTCTTTCCTCAAAATACCATTTCAGATACCAATCTACATGCTCTTCGCATAATCTGACCAAGATTATGTCGGTACTTTAAAAGAGACTGTGACCTCTGAGTTTGTTTCGGCCTTTCTTCTCAGAGTAGTTAGATAGGAGACGCCGACCTCATCTAGTTTAAAAAATATGATTGACGTGTAAAAGTGTTTGTACAAACCTACCTACAGAAATAAAATAATTTATCATTTATCATGTTTTTCTTACGTAAATGTAATGTAAGCATCTTCAGAAAATGAAATCCGAACGATTAGCATCACCGAACACTTTTTCAGTCCTTCAATTAATTATCCACAAACCGCTTTCTACAAAGAACTTCAGCCACTCAAGTGCACATCAATAATTTCCATCTAATTACTGAAATCGATCTCATTACGGCAGACATTTCTTTGTTTTTTCAACGACTTTCATTTTCCAGCCGCTGCAGCGCTGTTGTCCATTACTTTACGTACAATAATTACGAGTATGTTAGAAAGCATAAAACTGCGCTGTAAGAGAAAACTACGTTTTGCAGATGCTACGGCAATTACGTAATTAACTTGCAATTGTTTTTTTTTGCAAAAATATTCTTTGTTAGTGGAGGGGATTGGATTATAAATGTTAAATGATTTTATTTCTATAAGTAGGTTTGTACAAACACTTTTACTCATCAAAAACTAGATGACTAGTCATTAAAAACTAGATGAGCTCGGCGTTTCCTATCTGACTACTCTGAGAAGAAAAGCCGAAACACACTCAGAGGTCACAGTCTCTTTTAAAGTCCAGACATAATTTTGGTCATGTGAAGACCATGTAGATTGGTGTCTGAAATGGTCTTTTAAGGAAAGAACCACATAGATTGAGTGGACCTGTCCAGTCAGTGCACGCATTTGTCAGTAATCGTGTAGATCAATTCAGAACTTAAGGAGCTCAACTTAAGATAATCTGAAAGTTAATTCTCATAACTAAAAACGTACATTATCAAGTCGGAATCTCATCACAGCCACAATTAATGTCTAAAACTTGTGAAAAATTTAGGTAAATTAGACATATTTTACACAGATTGAGACTGATAATAGCCCACGTCCGCACGGACGTAAAAATGTTGAGGTGGGATTTTATCGCGCACTAGATTTTCAACTGTATTGGACTGGACTGGATTTTTTTTTCCTAGGCGCGCTCTCGTGCTAATGCACGAGAGCGCGCCTAGGCGGAAAGAGGCGTACGTCTCAGGTTATTCATTCTTAACTTTATTTTTAGTCTTACAACGTTGATATTTGTTTAGCAGTGACAACCGTGCCGCGCTGCACCTCGCCAAGAGTGCGATGGTCCTTAGAATGCGAACGAAATGATTTTCATGTGACAAATCTTGATGAAAAGAAGTTAGATATAAGAGAGAGCTTCATGTCTCTTCTTCAATTAATAAACAACTACATCTATAGATTTCGGACACCGTGGAATTTATAGATTAAGAGATAGTGCAGCTCAGACCACGGGTAGACCTTTCATCTGCTAATAACAACTAACTGAAGTTAATTATTAATTTATCCAGCGATGACAATGGCCATTTCTTCATTGACCTTAAGGAACCATGGGGAATATAGGATCAGGAGTGGACGTTTATACATAATCAGTTCTTCTAACATAACAGACAGCTGTGCTACTGAGGAGTTTGTTGCGCCAATTCTTCTTTCTAGCTAAAGCACTAAGAAGTGGCGAAATAGGAGGGTTTTTTTTTATGAATCTCTTCTCGCCGGTCAACCTAGGAGGTTGTCGCCTGCTTAACCGGTCATGCCTGTGGTTACCTTAATAAATTAAGGCCTCCAGCCAAGGCTTAAAAAACTTATAGGCTAGGCGACTACACGCTAAGGAATCCCCCTGTTGAGTACAGACTTTTGCTTAGGGCGTCGCTGGGGTAAGGCAACAAGGGACAGGCTGGATCGGAAGTGAAGGCCAGCCTTTTTGGGCACTGTCTTATGTAATTTTGACGTTCAAAAAGTGCTGATGCTCAGCTTAGTTTTAATAAATGACTCTTGATTGTTTGATAGGCAGTTCAAAGCAAAGAACTGGCATAAAGATAGTGATAAAATAAAAAATAACTCACAAAAAATCGACGTAACCGGCACCCTAATTACGTAACACACTATCTATCACAATCTGAATCATTTGAAGCCTATTGCTAATCCATTGCTTCATATGTTCGAAAAATTTGTCCGCTCAACAACGTAAATAACGCTATGAATGTCGTTGAACTGTCAAAATGAAATCCATTCCTGTTAGTGTGTTACGTAATTACCCCGCAGTTCTAATTAACGCTAAACTTGAACTTTCTATTGACACGTCAAGTATTTATCCAGTTCCTGCCTATCTTGTAACGGAAAAAGAGCGTAAAGATACCACATCTATGTGTGGCAGTGGGTTACTCGGCGATACTGGGTTACCGTGGCCGGCCTGCGTAAAATTGTTAGTATTAGTAGTCTCCTTGACACAGCAAGCATAGGATAATTGCGGTGTAGTACAAAGTGTAGTTGGAAGACTGCACTTTGTATTCGGGTACGATGGGTCGTAGTTCTAGTAATTAATTAGTCATATGATCATCGTTGGTCTTAGTTTCCATACTTTCATGACATTTCTTAGGCACTCTAATTACGTAACACACTATCTATCCTAATCTGAATCATTTTGAAGCCTATTGCTAATCCATTGCTTCATATGTTCGAAAAATTTGTCTGCTAAACAACGTAAATAACGCAATGAATGTTGTTGAACTGTCACAATGAAACCCATTCCTACTGTTAGTGTGTTACGTAATTACCCCACTGCGGTGTATTAAAATGGTCTCCTCGAATGACGTTACACCCTGATCAGTCAGTTTAGTCAACGGGTCGAAAGTCTGATAACTGACTTTTGAATGTCAGTTTTGCGAAGCAATTGGGTTGCAAAAGTTATGTGATAGTCGTACGTAACAAGTAAAATGTCGATATGGTAAGACTTAAAGCCGACCACCGTAGTGATGTGGATAGAATCGTGTATACAGCTACGAGTACATTATGAACGACCAAAGTTCAGGTAAAATTTGTGTAAAAAGCAGATTTTTGGAGGCTTATACTGAATTTGTTTCTCTAAATTTTGATTTTTTTACTTGCATAGAAAGCCAGATAAAGTGCACAAGATAGCTATAAGTTATTTTAAGACAGAAATATTGATATTTCAAATCGTCCACCGTGGAAGATAAAGGCTCCTGCAGACAGGCGCGACAAGACGGCGCGACGCGACTGTAGTGGAACAAGTTTTATGAAAACGTCTCGTCGCCCCTGTCTGTGGGAGCCTTAACCCTCCATTAACAACATTAATAAAGGGTGCACCCTCTTAATTTCTAGAAAATACACCTTGAAGGTATCATAGACTAATAACAGTTACAATTGAACCAGTTTTTTAAACAGTTAACCCTATCTACCCTACAAAGGAGCCGCCACAAAGTCAAACACATACAAAAAGCCTTTTTTCCCTCGTCCTGACCGCATTTAACCTCGAGTTAATTATTTAAAGCTAAGAGCACATTTATCACACATCGGCGAGCGGTAGTGCGTTATTTATTACTTTATATTTGTTATATGTACTTGTACTGCGACTTTGCTCGTAAATATAGGAGAGTTATTGGTGACGAATTTAAATACTGCTACTGTTGTTTCTGACTCTTTTGTTTTGATTTAAAAGAGTGTCCGTGGAGTATCTTGCCCGTTCTTCTCCATAGGTACCTACTACGCTTCGGAATGGGCAACTAGCTTCATCTTTCTGACTGAGCGACCCCTTGACAATTCAAAAGTGCCTGTAATTGGTTTATTTGAAATAAATGCTTTGAGTTTTTTTGGGTCTGTTTGTTTGGGGATGAGATAAAGATTGTTGCTGATTACTTTTTTCACTTAATAATTTGGTTTGGTGGCTGAATGAAAGGCTCGTGATTAAATAATAAATAATAACAGCTGTACGGGTCGATCTTGAAGGTTAAGCAACGCTTGCCGAGGTCGGTTCGTGGATGGGTGACCATCTATTACATATCGAAACCCATCAGTGCCTCGGAAAGCACGTTAAGCCGGTAGTCCCGGCTGTATTTCGTAGATCTTTGACAGTCGTTACTGGTAGTCAGAAGCCCGAAAGTCTGACAACCAGTCTTACTAAGGGGTATCGTGTTACCCAGTAACTGGGTTGTAGAGGTCAGATAGGCAGTCGCTTCTTGTAGAATACTGGTATTCCGGTGCATTCGGTAAGACTGGCAGCCGACCCCAATACAGTTTGGAAACACTAGGCAGATGATGATAGTTCTGGGGAACAGTTTTTCCAGAAAAGGAAAGATGAGTAAGACATGTCTCGAATGACCAAAACTGTAATATTTTCTAAATACGACAAATTTTGCGGTATCAATTCTTGGATCTTCAGTAAATATTAAATTCAAATCAGTAATAATTGATTTATCCTCGTGGGTACCTATATTAATCTCTGTTAACATTTTTTTAAACCTTCCAGTTGTCTATTCAGCACTTCAGACACAATCTGACTTCCTCTACCATTAATAAAAAAGAAAATAGCGTAGGTATTATTTTGATATATAAGCTTTTACGACGAAATAGTAATTAACTGCCTACTCGAAATAGGGTTGAACAGTAGAAAAAAATACTATTTTCAGGGCTGCGCCAAAAGACAACTAATTTATTATCAACAAACATGGTGTCAGTAACGATTAGCATAAACCCATTAGGAGCAGTATGTTATAAATTACATATAATATGTTATAATAATTGTAATAAAACCGCGGCCAGCGCCCTCTAGGGAGTGTTTTTTATGTGCCAGTTTGTTTTGTAGGTTATCATTAATGTTTTAGATTAAACTTTTTTATTGCGTAGTTTTGGGGAGCTGGGAGTATGAAAAATATACATAATGAGGTACATTATGTATATTTTTCAACAACATAGTCGACTTTTTTATTTAGGATTACGCAAACGCAAGCTCCCCGACTTACGAGTTCAGGCCGCGAGTTCGAACCCAGGCAGGGACTTTGCTTTGTGTATTTAATTTCATCACCACTGCTCTCAAAACGGTGAAGGAAAACATCGTGAGGAAACCGGCATGTCCTAGAACCATAAAATTTGAAGACATGTGATATCTACCAACCTCCGCACTGGGCCCGTGTGGTGGATTACGACCCACTCCCGCTCACAGAGAGGAGGCCTGTGTTCCGGCAGTGGGAACGTTGTAGGCTGATTATGTATACGCAAATCTCCTTAAGCTCCTTGAGCTCCTTAAGTTCTGAGTTGAGCTGCACGATTACTGACAAATGCGTGCACTGACTGGACGGGTCCACTCAATCTGTGTGGCTTATCCTCAAAAGACCATTTCAGACACAAATCTACATGGTCTTCACATGATCTGACCAAGATTATGTCTGGACTTTAAAACAGACTGTGATCTCTGAGTTTGTTTCGGCCTTTCTTCTCAGAGTAGTCAGATAGGAAACACCGACTTCATCTAGTTTTTAAAATATGATTGACGTGTATAAGTGTTTGTACAAACCTACTTACAGAAATAAAATCATTTATCATTATTTATCAAGCTGCACTTTCTGAGAACTTTGGGCTTATCTCTCCGTTTATGGAGTCACACTATCCACACGAATCTAGATGAAAATATAGCAATTAATATGCTTTGTAGGTAATTTAAATTTCCATCAACCCTGTCTTCACCATAAGGGCGAAACGAAAACAATGTGTTGATACGCATAAGTTACGTGCCGACGTATCTCGACCATTTTAATATGGCGTTTCTACGTTAGGGCAAAATGATACTCAGCCATATTGAACATGGTGCGCAGTGCAGTGAGCATATGTGCGCCCCGACGACGCAAGCATTTGTTTTGTTGTGTGACGCGCTACGGACGCGTTGCGTTACCGTACCACATCGGTCTTTGTACTCGTACTACCTTTACGCCTAATCTACAATTCGCATTCACACTTAGACAACCAACAATAAATCCAAACATACAAAAATAAATGCCATAATTATGCAAACGACGTTCATAAATTAGCGAACGATGTACAATGACTTATAGCTTCGCCAACAAAATATTCACATTCCGACCGAATTTACATATTTGCGTACAAAATCGGCTGATTCAAATCAATGATGTTTTAATAACTCTATATTTAGTTTTCTACGTTTCCGGGGGTTTTCTGTTAAAGATTAATTGATGACAGTTGCGTGGTTAAGAGTAGGTACGAAATGTGGACTCGATTCCGGGGTTTTAATAACTAATAATGTACTTACATGGAACCACGTTGATTAACAACGAATTAAGCATTTTATTGCGAATGCAGTTATCGAAACTTCGTTTTCGGGACTAATTAGTTACGTACCACTTTACTAATGATTTATTAACTATTATTTCGTAGCAGCTTGATAAGATAATAGCTTCACTTTTAGAAATTCATGATCGAATATCTTTTTAATAGGATACACTTGCGATAAAGAATAAAAACGGTTTTATACATAGAAGAAAAGTAGCTGCCGCTTTTTGTAAATATCATTATATAAATAAGTATCTATATCAACCTACCTAAGTAAAACTTTAGTAAGGCATCATAAATTACTAAAAAATTAAAGCAAACAAAAAGTTAGTTTCTTTTATTCGCAAATGATCTCATAAATTAACGTTACAACTTATCTATCCATAAATTAAGTATTTACGTTGGTTTGTATACTATACACAAACTGGTCCCGTTCCAAAATATTTACGAAAATATTGTTCACAATTTGGTTGGTTTGGTTATAATAAAATTTACCGCGGCGCGCTGAAATGTTCAAGGTTTCTATAGAGCTGTTGATACCGGTATGATTTAGTTAGAGTTTTCTTCTTCTGATGAAAATGATATGTTGTTTTATCATACGAGTATAATTAGCGTATTTACTTCAACTTTATTTTTTCTGTTGTTTATATGAAATATACGTGCCTAATATATCCTTATATGATCTGACCAAGATTATGTCTAGACTTTAAAAGAGACTGTGACCTCTGAGTTTGTTTCGGCCTTTCTTCTTTTGAGTCAGATATTAATCGCCGACCTCATCTAGTTTAAAAAATATGATTGACGTGTAAAGGTGTTTGTATAAATCTACTTACAGAAATAAAATCATTTGTCATTTAATACTTACTTAAACTACTTACTTACTTACTTGTCTTGCTTTATCTGACAGTAATTAGCTCATAATAATAGAGAAAAGTGTTGAATATGAATGTGGAATTAGTAAAGATAAGAGAAAGACTAAGGAAACGATGGATTGATTGTGAAAATGGGTAAATACTAAGATGACTGCTGATAGAAGTAATCCTACTATCCTACTATCCTACTAATCCTACTATAATATTATAAATGTGAAAGTGTGGATGTTTGGATGTTTGTTACTCAATCACGCAAAAACGGCTGAACGGATTGGGATGAAATTTGGCACATAGGTAGATCATGACTTGGATTATAACATAGGATACTTACTATCCCCATATTTCATCGGGATCGAGACCTATGCGGGTGAACCCGCGGGGCGCAGCTAGTAGAGATATAAAGGACGAAAATATATGCTGTGCGGACCCCTAATTGATAATTGCAATAAGGGCAGGAATAAGTAAATAGGTACCAAGTATTCATATTTTAGTGAAAGGAAAACTGACAATCGACAATGAGTGACATGTGACAGTCAGTGATCTTTGACAGTTGTTACGGGTAGTCAGACACCCGAAAGTCTGACAACCAGTCTTACAAGGGGTATCGTGTTACCCAGTAACTGGGTTGTGGAGGGCAGATAGGCAGTCGTTTCATGTAGAATGCTGGTATTCAGCTGCATCTAGTAAGACTGGAAGCTAACCCCAATGTTGTTACGGGTAGTCAGAAACCCGACAGTCTGACAACCAGTCTTACAATGGGTATCGTGTTACCCAGTAACTGGGTTGTGGACGTCAGATAGGCAGTCGTTTCATGTAGAATGCTGGTATTCAGCTGCATCTAGTAAGACTGGAAGCTAACCCCTATGTTGTTACGGGTAGTCAGAAACCCGACAGTCTGACAACCAGTCTTACCAATGGGTATCGTGTTACCCAGTAACTGGGTTGTGGACGTCAGATAGGCAGTCGTTTCATGTAGAATGCTGGTATTCAGCTGCATCTAGTAAGACTGGAAGCCAACCCCAATGTAGTTGGGAATCGGCTAGGCAGATGATGCAGGAGGAAAATGATTGATAATGAGCACAGCTTATAAAGTACCTACATACTTATGAGTATTTACCAAATGATTTTGCTAAAGGTTTACAAAATACGCAATATCAACGGTCTTCAATATTAAAGTAATTAGTTACGTAAAGGTTATGTAAATTAACTGTCATAAAACAGAGCAATGGTCTATTAATTTTTAATTGTTTCATTGAAATCGTTCCCGCGGCCAATTTCCATTGATGGTTCCCGTAAATAATAATTACCAAGATTGTTCATTCTACGAGCAGTGTAATTAAAAATTGATAGTAAAAAGGTAAAAACGGTTCTCAAGTGAAAATTAACTATTAATGATGGCTGGCAAAATGATTAAGTATTTAATAAAATACGATAAATTGATTATTACTGGTACTTTAAGTGCGATGTTTCTATGAGGTTTTGATCTTCAATTAGGTACTTATTGATTTCCAAGAATTGAAAAATGTTATCACTTACTTATCAGAATGTATTACGGGTATTTTCTTTGCGTTCATTGTAGAATCCATAAGAAAGAGTAAGGATTGATGTGTTTTGCATTTAACAACATTTCATTTGCATAATAATGAAACATTTTCTTCGATTAAGCCATTAAAAACTATAATAATACATCGATAAAAAAACGAAAATGCTAATTTTATTTAAAAAACAACCCGGTGTTATCAACTCTAAATAGATATTTTCACTTTCACAGGCCAACTCGGGTCACTGCCGAAATTCTGTCACGCAATTCCGCCATTAAGGGTTGTTTCCACCCCTCGTCGCCCTCCGCCACCCCCCGAGCAGTCGGCAAATTTTACAAACTACCCGCCGTAATTTCGTAGCTATATAAGGGTGCCCCCGTAAGGGGCTACTTTTTATGCGACCCCCATTGGTCGGGGATTCCATAAGGATTTATTATGGTATGCAGTTTTTACTGTCCTGATTTTTAATGATGGCTTTTTTGGGGATGTCCGTACGTAGATAGGAAAGTGGATTAAGTAACGAAGAAAAAATAAAGTTGTGGATGTGGAAAACAAGAAGATCTTTATTATTCTGACAGGCTTTATATTATACTTGGGCATAAAAATAAAAAATAAAGATAAAAGTATACATTGAACCTTAAACTCAGTCCGAGGCAAACATTTTCAAAGGGTGCTTTGTAATAAGATTTCAATGATTACATTTTATAATGTCTGCGGTGAAAGGTGAATGAATTAAAAATCTGAAGGTTATCGTAGGTCAGACAGTTTCAGTCGCAAAGTAGTGAAACTAACTTAAGTTTAGTTAATTGTAAGCCTTTGTTTTGACTTCAATTCTATTTGGTGCCCTTTAATTATTTAAGACTAGCTTTTGCCCGCAGCTTCGCCCGCGTGGATGTCGGAAATTAACCCACGGAAACGTACTACCGGGATAAAAAGTATCCTACATATTAATCCAGGTTATAAACTATCTATGTTCTAAATTGCATCAAAATTCGTTTAGCTGTTTTTGCGTGAAAGAGTAACAAACATCCATCCAACCATCCATCCATCCTCACAAACTTTCACATTTATAATATTAGTAGGAAGTCGGATAGACTACATTCATCTATGTTACATACTTAATTACTTTTATCTCTGCAAGTCGAAAGAAGGCTACATCTCAATTAATATTATTAAGAGAAAAGATTAGATTTTTGTATGTTTGTTTGTTACGCTTTTACACTAAAACGGCTGAAAGAATTTGGATGAAATTTGGCACATGGATAGACCATGGCCTGGATTAGGACATAGAATACTATATATCCCGATATCTCCACGGGATCAAGACTTATGCGGTTGAAGCCGCGGGGTGCAGCTAGTTGCTTATAAAGTCTGTGTAGCCAACTCAACTTAAAATACAATTTTTGGTCGTGGAGCGGTATCTACATCGCCACATGAAGCTACACGTCACACTGACGTCACACAAAATCCTGCATCGCGCAAGCAGACTTTACCGCGCAACTAGCATATATACAACGTTCCGACATCAGACGTCGGGCAGTTGCCCACCAGACACAACACCCGTCTGGTCGGAGGATCCTCCCTTTCCCATAGAGTATTA
Source organism: Dryobotodes eremita (assembly GCA_917490735.1). Lineage (NCBI taxonomy): Eukaryota > Metazoa > Arthropoda > Insecta > Lepidoptera > Noctuidae > Dryobotodes > Dryobotodes eremita. Next base: position 16,731,696 of record OU823265.1, on the reverse strand, counting down.
GTGAGCATTACACCCTGCTCCTCATACCTCTATAATCGTACCATTGTGAATCCACTTTGTAGTCCCTTGACCTACCTACGTACTACGAACTGTGACTATATATATTATTATTGAATTATAAAAATGTGTATATATTATTATTTGAATGAGTAATTGAAATTATTAATGTAAAATCGTGACAATAACATAGTTATTTTAATTATTAATTTTTAATGTTAAATAACCCTCAAATTTGCGATGCCTGGAAAAGGCCGCTAAGTTGTAAGTACCTACATTATAAAATAACACCAAAATGTTCACTTAGTTTGCAAATAAACTTTTGACTTTGACTTTGACTTATCTTAGTATCTACAAAATGACTTACCACATTGGTCAACTCATAAAACTACATATTTGAAATTAGGTATGTTAGTTGCAAAGAAACAAAGACAGGTAAGCATTTCGCCTTTTTTCCCCCTCTGCCTAACCTTCCGCGGAATACAGGCGTGATATTACGTGTTATGTTTGCTAAGAATTTTGCTGATTTCGAATTTCAGCCTTGAAGAGCTATTTTAATTCTGGTACCGTCAAACGGGGTGAAAAGGAATGCAGGGGTGAATCGAGACGAAACTTTAAAATGGATTTTAACATTAATATAATATAGTTTGTTGCCAAAAAGGACTCTAATAAGTTTACTGTAGTATAATTAACGATTAAATGCCCTTGTTGGTAATAAACTATATTATTTCAATGTTAAAATCCCTTTTAAAGTTTCGTTACGATTCACCGCTCTTTTTTTTCTGTATTATTTCAATATTAAAATCTCTTTTAAAGTTTCGTTCCCGATTCACCCCTGCATCCCTATTCACCCCGTTCGACGGTACCTATTTTCCATATCGAATTGTCGATTCAAGAGATGTTAAAGACGCGTCACTGCTCTCTAACACTTAAAAAAGAAAACCATGCGCGTCAAAATTCTTCAGTTTTTAACAATTTTTTTCTAATTGAACTACGTTCCCCAATTTTCATTCTACTTCCTCCGTAAAAATAACAACCTATTACAAAACTTCCAATTTAACATCGAAGGTTTTCCATCGGTCCTATTAATAGATATAGCCGGGCAATAGGTACATATAGCCGGGCTATAGGTACATATAGCCGCCCTTCAAGGCAACAATTTCCTTTTGCGCGGTGAGCGAGCATCGATGCATAGATTGTGTACAATGTAGGCTTATTTATATTTTATAAGTGCGAAGAGCAGGGCGGGCGGGCCGTCGCCGCCCTACTGTATATAGGCTGTTTCTTTTTGTGTTGTAAATATTTTGGATGTTGTTAAAAGTTTGTACCTGGGTGTACTTTTTCGTTTATTTTGTACATATAAATATTAGGTTATATAAAATTCCTTTGATTGAAATAAGTAAAAAAATTGTAAACCTAAGGCAATAAAAAAAAAACATGAAACTTTTTACGCTTTTTTAAATGACAGGAGACGTACTTTCGTTTGTCTTTATAAGCAACCCATTTCCATAGAAACAGGACTCAAGCAGAAGTAAAATCAAAAAAGGGAATATAAAACAAATCGTTTTGTGGTTATACTTGGTATTGAAAGTTGATAAGAAACTCTGCCATGACAAAGGCAGAGAAAGAGAGCAATCAATCCCTGTAAGAATATCGGCATAACAAGTATTCTATGTCCTAAACCAGGTCATAGTTTACCCATGACCCAAATTTCATCCAAATCCGTTCAGCCGTTTTAGCGTGAAAGCATAACAAACAAACATACAAAAATCATATCTTTTCTCTTTTTATTATAATACTAGTTGTTGCCCGCGGCTTCGTAGGCGGTCTAGAATGAAAAGTACCATATGTTCTTACCCAGGTCATGGTCTATCTGTGTGCCAAATTTCATCTAAATCCGTTCAGAAGTTTTTGCGTGAAAGAGTAACAAACATCCATCCATCCTTACAAACTTTCACATTTATAATATTAGTAGGATAGGATTAGTTTAGAAGTGGTATTTCCTTCTTTCTTTCTTTCCTACAACCGTTTCACCAACACCCTGTATCCAGCGTAATGTTTACCATCCCCGACTGTACCCTAGTGTGCGTGCTCGCCATAGCAACGTTTTACGAGTTATTTCAACTCGTTAACTGTTTACTGGGTTTCATACAAGGTGCCTTTTAATTTCATTATTATGTACAAGTTAAGTGTACGAGGCTTTATTTAGGACCTTTTCTCAGTTTTGGGTAATAGTAATGATTTGATTTGGTGTTTAAAGCTCTTTAAATGGATAGTTCGTCCAAGAAAGTACTCGCTGTTCCTAAGTGCCTAATATACTGCCAAGTAGGAATTAGTTTGACTTCAATGTTGCAAAGTTTCATATGTGGGTGTGTGGGATTTCGAACTTCTCAACTGGTTAATTTTTCCCTTTTCTTGGAAGCATATGGTTTTCTGATATTTTCCGATAGCTTTTCTACGTGTTTTTTTGTTCTGTGTTTTACAGTGAAAAGATGGAGCCCTTATAAAGAGAACCACTATTCTTTCCGGCCATCCGTCAATCCGTTATTCGAGACCCATTTTCTTTGAAACGGCTGGACGCATAGCCTTAAAAACGCTGAGCAATTTCAAGAGATTTCAGCTAAAGATTACGAGAAGTAAATGTAACTACTTTGTACCATTAAACTAGTTTACTTTGTGAAAACTTAAAGTACTTACTTACAATTGTTATTATGTGCTTATTTTAAGATTAAAATCTAAAGATTAATGCTGAAATAACTTTGATATACACTCGAGAGCAATGAATCCGGGTCACTTAAAGAATGTTAAAAATCTCGGAAACTAAAAATGATAGGTTAATGCAATAAATTGTATTTAATAGACAATGTAATACTCCTTAAATGAAAGTAAAAAAAATATGAGTCACCATACATTTTATTAACACAAAATTACATAAAGAAAAAAACTGCTGATCTCTCCTTAAAACAAAAATAGGAAACATGAAATTTTTGAACTTTATTACGATTTTCTTGAATTTTAATACTTCGTATTGCCTCCTCGTGCTTCCATTACTGCGTTTACGCGGTTTGGCATGCTGTACACCAAGTTCCTTATACGATTTTGGGGAATATTCTCCCATTCCTCTGTGAGAGCAATTTTGAGCTCACGAAGCGTGATTGGGGGAGGGTTTCGTTGTTTTACGCATCTGCCTAGCTCGTCCCAAGTATGCTCGATCGGGTTGATATCCGGGCTGCGCGCTGGCCACTCCATACGAGTAATGTTCATCTCTTGAAGGTAGTCATTCACAATCCTACCTGTATGAGGTCGGGCATTGTCATGCATAAATATAGCATCCTCACCTAAATTGACCATAAATGGACCAACGTGATCATTGAGGATTTCTTCCACATATCTTACGCTAGTTAAAGAGCCGTTTTCTATGATCACCAGCTCTGTGCGACTTTCAGAAGAAATTCCGGCCCACACAAGTACAGACCCACCACCGTAGGCTACTTTTTCTTCGATGCATGCTTGCTTGAATCTTTCCCCTGGTCTTCGATACACTCTGTGTCTTCCATCGTGCTTGTAGAGCATAAATTTTTGATTCGTCGGAGAACATAACTTTTGACCAATCTTCAATACTCCAATTTACGTGGCTCTGGGCATATCTTAGTCTTGAAATACGATGCCCACGCTCCAGTTTAGGGCCGTTTGCAGGTCTAAGGGGTTTTAAGTTAGATTCAGCAAGCCGACGTCTTACTGTCCATGCACTTGGGTTACTTCCTCCGAGGCGTCGAAACTGATTTGTGAGTTCAGTTCCTGTGAGAAAGCGATTTCGAAGCATGGTGTTCACCAAGTATCGGTCTTCTCGTGCTGTGGTACACCTGGTTCTGCCCGTTCCTGGTCTGCGTAGGTTAGAACCAGTTTCTTCGTAACGTCGGAGAACTCTTTGTACTGTTGACAGCGACACACCGACAGTCCTGGCTGTATCGCGCTGACTCCGGCCGGTTTCCAGCATTGTAAGTATTCTGGTGCATTCTTCAGGCGTAAGCGACATAATTTCAGCTTGAATAATGAATATAGAGCACTATCAACATGGTTTATGTACCCACATAAATGACAGATTACAAACAAAAGCAAAACCAAATGCTGTAATTTCGTAGTTCCATCTTCGAAAGTGGCCCTTTTTCAAATTTGATTTTTTTATGATATAACTTTACAATAACTAAGAAGTTTTAATACCTTCATTTAAGGAGTATTACATTGTCTATTAAATACAATTTATTGCATTAACCTAGCATTTTTAGCTTCCGAGATTTTTAGGATTCTTTAAGTGACCCGGATTCATTGCTCTCGAGTGTATTTGATAGACTGGTTTTATTTTTGACAAAAAATATATTACCTTTTTGGAGCCTGATTTCTTAACGATAATATTTTATTTACTGTGTTTTGCCTGTACGGCAGCAAAAGTGCCATTTTCGGAACAAAATAATTAAATAATTGATACTAAAAATAGTGAAAGGCTAGTGATCTTCAATTCAATTAAATTATAGATCTATTTTGTTTTATTTTTTCTTTATTATTAGAACTACTTATCTTTTTTGTATGCTCGTATTTCTGTGACAAATAAACCTATTTTTCTTTCTTTCATTGCTGATTTAAAAATCTCCTATTTATAGTCGTTAAAAAAGAAGCACACAATAAAAATACGACGTACAGACTGACCGGAAACACACGAACGAAGCAATTTAATAAAACGCTTGTAAAAACGAATCTTTCTTTCAATAAAAAATGTTGATCACAAAAACTGCACCATCAACATCATATTAAGGTGGAAAACTACATTTTCCTAACATTACTTTTATCCACCGCATGATTGATTAACCACCTTATCAGAGATCATTGTTTTTCATAAAACACTTCACTCCATAGGAAAAAAAGGCTAATTTGTCACATCGAAAGCAAGCTTATCGTACCATAATTGATTTCGAAAATATAAAAATCCTGATAAGAAATTAATTTCTGTTGGAACTTAATAAATATTGTGACTCTGATTTCTTTAAGACGGGTAGGGTAATTATGGTGGAGTATGTGGTGCTTTTACCCTCATAAAGTGGTTAATGGTGGCAAGATTTTTGAAAATTAATAATAATTAGCTTTCATATTGAACAGGCTAGCATTTTTCCATACCAACCCAATCGTTGGTGCAATAAAATAGGACTATAGAGGTATGAGGAACAGGGTGTAAAGTTCACTCATACTCTATGGAAAAAGGAGGATCCTCCGACCAGACGGGTGTTGTGTCTGGTGGGCAACTGCCCGACGATTGATGTCGGGGCGTTGTATATATGCTAGTTGCGCGGTAAACTCTGCTTGCGCGATGCAGGATTTTACGTGACGTCAGTGTGACGTGTTGCTCGCATGTGGCGTTTGTAGATGCCGCTACAGGACTAAGGTGCAAAAGCCGTTTTTCTTTTCTTTCATTCACTATTTTTTTTCCTACCAAGCATCTGGTGAATAGAGGAATTTTGTCTTTGATAGGATATAAGAGGCTTTTTCAGCAATTGATATTTCTAAGTCAATGTCTTACTTTTCAGAATAAACCACGGAATAAAAACAATACAATGCATCAAGAGCACTAGAAAATGAGGAAAATATTAATTCTGTAAAAAAAATGCAATAGTTGTCAAACTCCATTTCTTGCAGTGCTTAGATCTAGAACCTATTAGGCTTAAACAGTCTATGCTGAGAGCAGTTGTGGCCCAGCGGCCGTGATTTACGAGTTGTAGGTCGTAGGTTCGAACCCAGACAGGTGCTTTACTTTGTGTATTTAATTTCATCACCACTGCTCTCAAAACGGTGAAGGAAAACATCGTGAAGAAACCGGCATGACCTAGAAACAACAATTCGAAGACATGTGACATCTACCAACCCGCACTGGGCCCGCGTGGTGGATTCCGGTCCTCTCCCTCTCACAAAGAGGAGGCCTGTGTCCCAGCAGTGGGAACATTATAGGTTGATTATGCTTATGCTAATGCTCTTCTATGCTACAAAACAGAATACGGAACCTACCATCCTCAAAAAATTTCGAGGTGAAAGAAAATAGGTACCTTAAAATATTAAAAAGACAAAGAAAATTCTACCATGACCTAGGTTGTTAGTCAAACCCATAAGTTTGCTTTTCATGACGTCACAAAGCTTGCATAGAATGACATCATGGCCGTCTGGGGTGGTTGTCTTTGCTTGCTCAGACATAATTGGCTGAAAAAACAATATTAGTTCAACTGAAGGCTGATGTCTGTAGGACAGTTACTTAATTAATATTGTTAGGGTGAAAGGAGTGATAGAGATCTTAGTTCGTTACTTTTCAAAAGGTTATTACCCAATCCGTAAGTTTCCATTTTCCAGTCATAAAAATACACCAATACCTTGACTTTTGAGGTATACGTACTCTGCTGTTCTCTGACTTAAAACCTATGATGATTTATGTATTACTAGCTTTTGCCCGCGGCTTCGCCCGCGTGTCTGAAATTATCCCACGGGAACGTACTACCGGGATAAAAAGTGTCCTAAATGTTAATCCAGGTTATAAACTATCTGTGTTCCAAATTTCATCCAAATCCGTTTAGTAGTTTTGGCGTGAAAGAGTAACAAACATCCGTCCATCCATCCATCCTCACAAACTTTCACATTTATAATATTAAGTAGGATTTTGTCAGTGTGAATGAACAGCTTATGTCAGACATTTTATCTTTATTTTTTATTGAAAGGAAAGCAAACAGTTACATTACAAGAACTTACAAAAAAATTCACAAAAATAAACACAGTAATAATATAATATAACTCACAACGCTGCCCACAGGTAGACATAAAAGTTTAGAAGAAAAAAATAAGTGTTATTGCTAGGAGTTTTAGTAGCAGTACGTGCAGTAATTAGTTGATATTGATCACAACCCAAGTACTTACCGCCATCATCACGGTAAAGAGTAAGCAAAATCATGGTCTGATCCTGGTTTAACTCCCCTATCTAAGAGAGTCCATTGGCCCAAGTGAAAAAATGAGCCACAGGCAGACGAAAAATCAAAGAAAAACGAGGTATAGAACAAAAATATTGTGACTAAACAAAACCAAAGTTTTTTAGCTTGCTTTTATCAGATCAATTATGTACGTCGTTAGGACGAAGCAACCTTCAACTCATTGCACGCCAAATTAGATTTTAATTCGTTTCTTATAAAGGTTAATTTACTTTATGAGCTTTATTTTTAATATGGTGATGGAAAATGTTGACAAAGAAAAAATGTAAGCCTGAAAGGAAAAAAAGAAAATGGATTTAAAAGGAAAAAGGCGGCTGCTTAGAGCTCCGATTTGAATAATATAATTATGTATAACAAGAACGTGTTTAAAGTACTAGTTTTGTAATTTAAATTCACCTAAGGTGTGAATGTTGTGCTAGAAAACTGCCTCGATTTTACCGTGTTTTCTTTGGTTGCCCCGCGTTTAACCTAGAAAGTAACCTTTATCATGAATGTTTAAAAAAAGGGTGTTTTAAAAATGCTTTCTCAGTACCTACTAAAATGATTTATAACATTTCATGAAAGTGGATTTCGTGGAGTTTAATTTTCAAGTACCTAATTTTATATTTTTTTTCAATTAATTTTATATTTTTTTTAGTGGTACACAACTTCGAGAACTTATTATGCGTTGTTGTGTTGTGTTTGTTTGTTGTTTATTATGTTTTTTTTGTTTTTGTTTTTGTGTGTGTTGTATTTTTTTGTTATGTTTTGTGTTTGTGTGTTTTTTCTTTGCGTCATGTTTACCGCAAATAAATATATTTTCTTTCTTTCTTTTCTTTCAATGAATGATTTAAAAAAATATATTACTGTCTGCTTTTACCTCAACATAATAATCAACCATAAAATGACAATTACCTTTAATAGTTTTACAAATCTTTACAGTTTTCTATAATTTTGAGCAGGTTATTTGACTAAAATAGTCGATTTCTGTAAAAAACCACGGAAGTACTTTATCGGCAGAACATTCCAAAAACTTCTCAGCTATCCAACGAGATACAATAAGATACCAGATATCTTCAAAAAAATATAAAATGTCAAATTATTCGAAAATGGTTGAAATTTGCGTAGGGATCATCAGGGGGCATTCGGTTGCAAATGACCTCTCCTATATCCCCTTAACGGTTTGCCGACTGATACCCAATAACCGTGTATATTGCATACTGGTTGGTAGGAACATCGACGCGCAACCTGTTACCATTGATTCAGTACATGATTCTGAACACCCCCTTTTTTTTTCTTTTTTTCATACCTTTTGACCGCGTAGGTATTGCACTTTTATAGGAAACAGCAGATTTTTTTGTAATAACCGACGAAAAATTTCAACGGTCCAGAATCATGTCACTTGTCATCTTCATTTTAATTAAAATGAAATAAATAAAGCTTTATTAAAACTAAAATAAATTACACGGTATTCTACAAACCATAAATAAAAGCTGGAAATCCCGTTAGCTTGCCAGAAATCCGAACCGAACTAAATTCCCTAATCTCAGACAAAACTTTACGTTCCTAGTTCTCGATAAATCCGTGCCTGGATTTTTGCCCAGCTCCGTAATTCCTGTGAACGAGCCACACTTTTGCCTCAACTAATGAACTTGGCTAGAAAATGTTACTTACAATGTTCTAGGAAATAGCTAACGAATTTAATTATAGAATAGAAAAAATACGGCGAAAAACTTGTTATAATGTTTTTTGCTTGTATTTATTTTTTCGTGTAATCATGAAATTGAGTTTAGAGAATAAACATTTACTGGTGAAATGTACATAAGTTAAATATGGAAAATTTATTGGTAAACAGTTTACATGGATTTGACGAAGGTTTTAGTGAACAGAATTTGACTGTTAGAACCAGAAATATTTGCCAAAGAAATGGATATCATAATAATAGAATTGGTTATTATGAATAGATAGGAATCAATAGCCAACAGTATTTTGAATTTTTAGCTTTTGGGTATAGGTACACCTCTGCCCAACCTTCGGGAAACAAGACATGATGTTATGTTATGTAACTTTTTAGTTTATTTTCATACGTATTGATTTGTTTATTTATGTGGGTCGTGTGAGCCAAATATCCGTATGTACGTAATATCCGTATCGAATGCATGTATTTGTCAGAATATTGTATATTGTTATGTTGTATGTTGTTGTTTTGTTGTATGTTGTTGTTGTGTTTTATGTTGTTGTCTGTTGTTATCGTTGTCTTGTGGTAGGTATGTGATAGTTTGCCGAACTTTTGATAGTTAATGAAATCAATAGTTATCTGGCTAACTAATGAAATCGGTACATTTAAAAAAATAATTTTGTTGATCAAAACAAGTATGAAGGTACTCTTTTAAATCAGCTACACATAAAACTACCTATACTAAACCGATAAATCCAAAATATCCCCTAAACGAAAAACCAGCGACTTTTTTATTTAATGGCGGCTTTTATGGAAGCTATAGGAGCGATTTCCCATCAATAAAGAACCGTTACGGTGTTAAATTAGCATCGGATCGATATTCTCTTCCGGGCCGGGTATGGCGGTAACAGGCACGGTGCGGCTCACTGTTTACTTTTACTAAATAAATTGTAGGTTATGTATTTTGGTGAACGAGTTTTGGTGGTGAGTATACGTTGTCTATGTGCGATTCGTTTGGGTTTCAAACTCGTGTGTTTTCACAAGTACTAGTAAAGAAGGAAGTAAAGTAAAGTAACAATTACTTACATAAAATTCTTTACACACATGAGTTGGAGATCACTTTTTAAGCAAGAGGATGCTCGTGTCGTTTAGTCAAATCTCGGCCCCTCGACCCCTAAAAAAGATTTGTTTCCTCTCAACCCTTAAACATAGTTCACACTCGACCCCCAGGGGGTGAAAGTGTATTTTTCATATAAAGGACGCCTGCATACCTCGTCCACTTTCAACGCCTAGTTCGGTAAATACCTAAAATTAATGTTTTGGTACAGTGAGGTACAGACTAAAGGCAAAATTTGGTGACTCCGCCCCTCCACTTAAAATTATAACGGGTATAAAATAGTAAAATAAAAACAAAGACAAAGAAAAAAATCTAAGTAAAAAATAAAGCGCTTGTGTAATGTATGCGAGTGAGTTTTAGAGGGTGCGTGTGTGTAATAGTGTGAGTGTGCATTGTGTATATGAGTTAATTTAAGTTGAGTCTTTATTTAGTTTTTAGGTTTCCGTTTAGGTTTAGTTTAGCCCTTTTTTTTTTTGGGTGGGATATCATCAAATGATCTCTCCCGCTCTGGGCGAGCGGAAGGGCGTTTCAGACTCTTACTGACTAAAACCCACCCGTGTTCCTTCAGTTGCCTGTGCGCCAGGGCCACGGTTACTCTATCGAACAATCCGCAGTCCCGGCAGGCATCGGTCCTATCGGACCCCGTCAATTTTGCTGACATCTCTTTGAGGCGCGCGTGGAACACGACGCGCCGTCGACCCGGACCTGGTCCTTACCGGACGGCGAGCTTAGGTTTAGGTTAGCCCTGTGACAACGTCTTGGGCTCGGAAGAAGCCAGGCACAGCTTCCTCCACAAAAAATTTCGCTTCCGCGGTCCTACTGATTATAGTAGTAGAGCTATTTTGTAAAAAAAACACCGTGAAAACATGGGTCAAGCAAGCTGTCACTCGTAAATAAAACAATAATGAATAATTTAAAAAATAAAGAGTTTTGTACAATGTTACTAAATAAATATATGTTTAAAAATGTATAAAACAATAATTTTAATTCATAAATTCAATTCTGTATTAATAAAACAATATAACTTACTAACTACTTAACTACTAATACAATTTACCATATTAAACAGCCAGAGTTCTTCCTCCTTTCTCCTACTTGATCTATGCTGTGCCCGACAGGGTTCATAGTTGTGACTAATATAGTTATTTCCCTACCAACTATATACATTATGGTACACAATAAAGAATTGAGAATTGAGTATCAATCCTAGCATAAAAGGGAAAGACAGCACACTTCAAGTTTTTACCGTGAGATTTTGCGGATAGATCGGCAGACGTCCAGAGGATGATAGGCGAAAATCATTGTCTTTCTTGAATGTTTCCGGACAAGCTCTTAGAAATACTTATATTGTATAAATATTTCGAAGGAAGGGTTTATGGACAAATAAGAAGTTATTGCACTATTTAAGAGGGCCCTTCCCGGTCTATCTTCAATGCGAGCATGATTGAAAAGCTTGTTGTTTCATCCAACGTAATGTTTGAAAAAGGAGTAAGAGCGAGAACGCGATAACATCTAATGAAAATTGACGCGCAGAGATTTCACAAAACTTGTTCCAGAAAATACGTGTTTTTGAAAAAGCCTTACAAGTTTTTGGAAAAAATGCTTGCCATTTAGAATATGCATTACATGTGCGAGGTTTCTATGAAAATGTTTTCTTCACGTTTACAATTTATGAGTACATTAGGAACGGTCAAAGTTTAGGTAAAATTTGTGCAAAAAAGCGGATTTTTGGAGGCTTATACTGAATTTGTTTCCCCAAATTTAGATTTCTTGCTTGCATAGAAAACTAGATAAAGTGCACAAGATACCTATTAGTTAAAAAAAATCATTAAAAGATGTGTTACAACGCCATAATCACGTACGAGTGTTTGTATGAAAAGTATGACGGGTTGGCCGCTCTTAAAGCCTAATTTAGATAATTTCAAACAGTCCTTAATATGTTTGGGGTGATTACGAAACGGTTTGTAAGTATTAATAAGTAAATCTTTAAAGTATTTCTGCAGTAGAAATAAAGTGTATCTAAGTTTCTTGAATATTTTCAGCAATCCCTTAGTGTTTAACACTTTAATCAAATCAAAAACCATGACTTTAGACTCTATCCAACCATCAGTAAGGAATGATAGGGGTTAACTAGGTACAATCAAAACTAGGTACAATTTCGATCTAAAAATATCCTCAAAAATAACAGAATCAAAAACAAAACCGTTAAATAACTCAAATTCACATTTTACCCATCGTATTCCAAGAGAAAGCAAGATGGATGTCCCGATATAAAGTTACATGAAAAATTAACTTTTCAAAAACATTAATCAAGCATTATGATCGGTACTAAGAATACATCGATAATTTACATGCTACCGGTACTGAACTGGAGTTTTTTTTATCCTATAGCTAAGGTACCCCGCGGTGTAGGCCGAAATCGGTTTCGAATCGGAATAAGCGTTGTAATCGATGCTTCAACAATCGATTTAATTAGAATTATCGGTACTTTTTTGAGTACAGTTACGGTCAATGGTGTTGTGAAGGAAGTGACCAATTTTTTTTAATATTTTTTGTATTTTTTTCAGCGTATTTTCTTATGCAGGAGTAGCTTACACTTAAGGCCAAACAGAGAGAGAGAAGAGAGATTGGAACAGAGAGCAGTTGTGGCCCAGTGATTATGGCTGCAACTTACGAGTTGTAGGTCATAGGTTCAAACCCAGACAGGCGCTTTACTTTGTGTAAATTATTTCCTCACCACTGCTCTCAAAACGGTGAAGGAAAACATCGTGAGGAAACCGGCATGTCCTAGACACAAAAATTCGAAGACATGTGACATCTACCAAACCGCACTGGGGCCTCGTGGTGGATTACGGCCCACTCCCTCTCACAGAGAGGAGGCTTGTGTCCCAGCAGTGGGAACATTATAGGCTGATTGATTATTAAGGCCAAACATTAACTGATTCATATAAAATCCGCCATCTTGCCTCTTAGCATCCTCTTAACAGTGCACCGGTGGTGTTTAAGTTTGACAGCTACTAATCAATTGCTTAGCGACCTCTTAGCGCTAAATAGCGTTTATAAATAAGAATTTTGCTAATCAGTTGCTTAGCAATTGATTAAAATTTAAGAGACGTTTATAAATAAGACTGAATATGCCTAGCTTTGCAGAAAAAATATTTAACAAAGTGTTGGTTCCCTTAAACGTTAGATTTATTGAGGCAATGTTTTCCTTCCACATCATCATCTAACTAGCCTTTTCCTAACTATGTTGGGATCAGCTTCCAGTCTAACCGGTTGCAGCTGAATACCAGTATTTTACATGGAGCGACTGCCTATCTGCCCTCCACAACCCAGTTACTGGGTAATACGATACCCCTTTTAAGACTGGTTGTCAGAATTTCGGGTGTCTGACTACCCGTAACAACTGTCAGAGATCTCTAACTGTCACATGTCTCTCACTGTCGATAGTCAAAGTTTTCCTTTCACTAAAATATGAATACTTGGTACCTATTTACTTATTATAATGGATGCATACCTGTATAATTTTAGGAAATGGAACCAAACTGTCTTGGCACCGACCAAACCCACGGTCATAACGTGTCAGATTTAAATACAGCAATAATATGGAACACGTGAACTTTGTGAAGGCGTTTCCACGAAAATTATGTAAACCATTTCCTTGTGATTCTTACAGCTTGCATGTGTAGACAGTATTTGTTTCGAAAATAATTGTATTTATTTATTTTATAGAGTGTTTATGGTGTGATGTGGTGTTGCGTACAAAATAATATAGTTTTTCTTTGAGATGCGGAAAGGTGAGTAAATGCGGGAAATAAAGTATATGGTGATACTTATGCAAATGTGACTTCCCAATTAATGTCCAAAAAGCACGACTGGCTGTTCACAATAGTGTGCTGGTGCCTACGCTTATGTATGGAAGTGAGTGTTGGGTGTGGCAAAAGAAGCATGAAAGTAGAATAAATGCCGTGGAAATGCGTTCCTTGCGAAGCATGTGTGCTGTGACTATGAATGATAGGCTGAAGAATGATGTGATAAGGCAACGGTGCGGTTTTAATGAAGATGTAGTGACAAAAATTTTAAAGAGTATGCTTAGATGGTCTGGTCATGTTGAGAGGCTGAATGAAAGGCGACTAACAAAAGGTATTGACAAGGCAGATGTGAGTAGAAAGCCGGGAGGGGACGCCCTAGGACGACATATAGTGACCTTATTGGTGATGTTCTTCAGAAAGGTCAAGTGCGAAGTACTCGCAACCGGCGTGCGTGTATGACCAGATGTATGAACGTAAACGATGCAAAAGGAGTATATAAGGATCGTAACAGGTGGCGTTCTGTAGTTTCTGCCTACCCCCAAGGGAAGGAGGCGTAAGTTTATGTATGTATTTTAACTGAGGTTTGGTAGGAATAAATATTGATAGCTTTGCAATTCCTACTGCTAGAGGTAGAGACGACTTCCTTCGATTTATGCCCGATTCTGTTTGTATTTTAACCAGCTAACGTGAGCAATGGTGCCCCAGTGCCCAGTGGTAACGGCCCCGACTTACGAGTTGTAGGTCGTAAGTTCGAACCCAGGCAGGCGTTTTACTTTGTGTAAATAATTTAATCACCACTGCTCTCAAAACGGTGAAGGAAAACATAGTGAGGAAACCGGCATGTCCTAGAACCAAAAATTCGAAAACATGTGACATCTACCAACCCGCACTGTGTCCGCGTGGCAGTTACAGCCCACTCCCTCTCGCAGAGAGGAGGCCTGTGTCCCAGCAGTGGGAACATTAGAGGCAGATTATTTATTTATTTATGTCTATCAACTTTGGATCATATAATTAATCTAAATTAAAAATTATTAATCAATTACGTTACATAAAATATACATAACTATAAACAAAATTAAAATAATATCTTAACTTTAGTCAGTACGTGAACCATGCAGATTAATTTTTTCATTCATTCAGATTATGAAGTGCCCGATTCTGTTTGTATCGTAATTTACTACTGTTGCTACCCCTTCAGGAGATCATAGATAATTCTTCCTTTCTCCTTCGTATAACTCTGTCTTGTATGACTACACATTAAACAGAATGTGAGCAACAACATCATTAAAATGTCATCTTGTCTCTGTCGATTTCAAATGATTGACACAATGATGTTCTACTTTGTCTAAGACTCAAGACAATATAATGAGTCTTCGTGCAATTCAATCAGAGTCAATACCAATAAAATTATTCACAGTTTTCTAGAAAATTTGTCTTAGTTAAAAAAGTTTTAAGCTATTGCATAGCTTTTATCGCGGGCTTTGAGCCCGGCGACCGAATCAAGAAATTCCGTAACGAAAATAAAACCTAACACCCCCCACTCCGCCTACCATGTAGCTCGGCCGAGCGTTCGCTTAACGTGTATGTATATGGTACGACTGTACTTGAATTAATATCAAAGAAAAAAAAATACTGCATAAATAAAACTTAAAAAAAATATATAATTGCATAAGTTGATAAAAAATGCTATGCAATAGCTTTACCGCGGCAGTCCTCGAGTGCCACACGTGTTTTTTTTAAATAAAAAATTACACCTTTTAACTCGTAAAACCTCTGCCACTGCCAGTCCGACCACGCAACTTACTATACGCGTTGTCGATCCCTTAAACTTACGACAGTTTACAATAAAACACAACCACCAGCCCCCTACTGATTTTTATATCTCATCGTACTGAATAAAATTATATGCAGTATTCATAATTTACAAGCTGATATATGCATATGTTGGTATCGGGAAGGCTTTTTGTTAAGATTTACGAGTCCAATTAACAAGTGATATTGTATTGGTTTTTATCTTTGATTTTAAAGTGGGTCGGGGTGTTTGTCCTGTAGTGTAAGAACGATAGATCATGCTGAAATCTGTCAGATTTGGGTCCGAATGATGGTAACTATTAAGGCGTGTAAAAGCCCTAGTTTTTACAGTGTGAGAGAGAGATGCAGCTTTACAGAATTAATAGCACTATCTCTTATCCACAATTGAACAATGATGGCATTAACACGTAGTACGGCCCCAGATCAATGCTTCAAAATCGTTCTAGAGACTTAGATATCTGAATTCAAAGGCTCGTGTTTTCAACGATACTTGAGCATGAATCTCGTGCAACTAGATTTGAATTGAAATTCGTTTGAAATTTGTCAGTTTTTAGTCAAAATTCCAAATTGTTCAAGACTGACTGAGCATACAGGCCTACGTTTTATACGTTGGTGCACGTGTTGGGACACATTTTTTTTTCTTCATGGTGTATGAACTACCTCGTTGGTCTAGTGGTCGCTAGCGCTACTGCTGAGCATGTGGTCCTGGGTTCGATTCCTGGTTCGGGTAATGTGTTATTGGGGTTTTCCATCTGGAATTTCTCAGTAGCAGCCCGGAGTTTGGATTTGTGCCCGGTTGATGGCAATAGGCTCGCTCCCTATTACATGGGACTTAAACATAACTGGCGAAATGTGAGTGTACTATAGGTACACCTCTGCCTAACCCTTCGGGGTATACAGGCGTGATGATATGTGTGTGTGTGTGTATGAAGAAAAAAAATCATAGCATCACAGACAAGCTAGAAAAGAAAACAAGAATAAGTAGGTACTGTGGTAATAATTTACTTATTAGTTAATGAAAATGGATGATAATGATCATCGTTGTGATTTCTTGAAAAGTCATTGATTGGCCAATGCAAAACTTTATGAAAGAGAAGCACAAATCAAACACACCAGTCAAATATTATAAAATATGCCAAACCAACTCTAAAAATACATAAACAAGATATTAAATTGCAAACTTAACCTCCTATTAAAATTACCGCAGAAGTCGACCTGTACTAGATTATTTGAAAGTACATCTAAACAACATCGATTACATCAAAATCGAATGCGGTATCGATTCCAGAGAATCGAGAACACGGTGAGACGGCACATATATTAATACGTTGTAGTCTGCAATAAAATTGGCTGACAGCGTTAAATAAGTGGCGGGAAAGGCATTTATAAGTAATCGATACATCGGAATGCAACCGATTCTAAGATTCGATTTATTAAATTTTGCGTCAGGTGTTGGGTTTAAAATGAGAATAGATTCGTTGTTTGTGGGTTTATAGAGGCGAAGGCTTTTGTTTTTCATTGTTCTGGCGCCGTTGTTACGAGACTAGTAATTTTTCAATTAAAAAAAAAATGCGTGATCGTCGTGGGACACTCGGTTGGAACGAAGTTCTTTTCGTAGTATATTTAGAATATTCATAGAACAAATTTGAGTACGATAAAAAGGGTTATATTGAGTCAACCTGAAAAGATAGACGTATGCTGTTGCAAACTTTGTTTTAGAACTTTTAAAGGGAAACAATTCCGTCATACATAATTTTTGCGTAACTTTAACCGTTTACGCAGCACACGCAACGGAAGCTCTCAAAAGGAATATTTTTTACCCGTATTTGCAACATTTTTCATTTATGCTCCACTCCTATTGGTCGTAGCGTGATGTTATATAGCCTAAAGCTTTCCTTAATAAATGGAATATCCAACACAAAAATATTTTTTCAATTCCAACCAGTAGTTCCTGAGATTAGCGCGTTCAACCAAACAAACAAATAAAGAAAGGGTCGTGACGGAAACTCGTGATGGATAATTCTTACACTTTTTTTCGCCTAGCAAAGTACGGACTTGGCGGATGGGGATCCGCCAAGTCCGTACTTTGCGATAAGGAACTTCGTTCCAAAAACATTATTATTTGCATGGTACAAATATAGGCAATCACGGGGACTGTCGACAGAAGCGAAATCTTAAAACTATGAAATAACAGTAATCACCCTTATAGCTAGAGATATATGGTTTACATTAGTATGTCGGTGACCCGCACCCATAAGATTATACCCTACCAAAAAGCGCTCAACGCGGCTATAGAAATGTTCTCTTCAAAAACCGTTTTGTTTTTTATTCGACAAAAAAATTAAACAAAGCTTATAAAACTGTCTTGTCTTTATGACATTCAGTGTGATATCAAGATCGCTTTAAAGTGGTAGCAAATTCTTATTTTTTACCCTTTTGAGGGTTAACTTTTAGCTACCATTTTATCAATAATAAGTCTCCCGAATTTTTTATTTTATTTATTTATTAAGGGATATTAAACAACTACAACATATGTTATAGTTGTTCATTATCCCTTAAAGTTTTGATAACCTTATATATTATACATATAATACAAAAGGTTAACACAACTTTAAGTAGTAATGTTGCAGTCCACTGCATTATCCGCAGATAAGACATATTTAAAGATCAGTGGTTAAGACGAGCATCACCAAAATTAACAAATATTTACTACAAAATAATGTATATTAAGTAAAGGTATATTAATAGGCTTTCCAAATAATTCTCGTCCAATTATCGAATCGCCGCCTAAGAAGGTTCACTTCATAAATCATATAATTATTTCAAAAATCACATTTCGTTACATGGGAAAGACGAAAGATATAACTCTCTCTCTCTCTCTCTCTCTCTCTCTCTCTCTCTCTCTCTCTCTCTCTCTCTCTCTCTCTCTCTCTCTCTCTCTGTCTGTCTCTCACACAAAATCCCTCTTATTCTTTAAAGCTCCCGCTGACTGGCGCGACGCCACTCTAGTAGAACAATTTATATGAAAACTTCATGGAAATTGTTCTTACAGAATCGCGTCGCACCATCACGTCGTGCCTGTCTGGTGCGGTGCTGCAAGTGCAATTTTTTTAATGAAATATTTGTATTCCATGACCCGAGTCACGATTTGTGTATTGGTGTAGACCAAGCTTTACATAACAAAAGGTAACGAAAAGCAATAAAACTTCGTACAATTTCCTGAAACTCGAGCAACTTATTACGAAACCAATCTCTGTACCTAATTATATGAGCCAACCCTATTTTGGACTACCTACAGTGCATATGATTTTCATGGAAATATGGGACACGTTTTCACCACACTCCTCTTAATAATAATATGTTTTATTAATTTGCAAAATATTTTCTTTTGATTCATCGTAGGTGCGGTTTTTTTTTGGAGATTTTTTTTGGATGTCCAATATCCCTTGCTGATTTAAGGTTACTCCAAACAGACGAGCGGTGCCTTTGTGTCGCGTGCGATTCGCGTCGCTTGTCGCGCCTGTTTGTAGGAGCCTTTATACAACCTTTCTAAATTAATTTAATAATACATAAATAATAATTAAAGGAATAAAACAAACATTCGTTCTTCGTTTTCTTCATTAAATATTTTATACCACTTTCAAACGTAGTATACTAGTCGCAAAAACGCAATTCAACATCTATGAAACTGTAAAATTGCTGAATGATGTTGCTAAAAGAATAATGTACCTATTTAGGTTGAGGGCAGTGATGGCCACGTGGTAATGGCTCCGACTTATGAGTTGTAAGTCATGGATTCGAACCCAGGCAGTCGCTTTACTTTGTGTAAATAATTTAAAAATGTTCTCTCAAACGGTAAAGGAAAACGGCCTGATGGAAACCGGCATGTTCTAGAACCAAAATTTCGAAGACATGTGACGTCTACCAATCCGCACTGGGCCCGCGTGATAGATTACAGCCCACGTCCTGTGTCCCAGCAGTGGGAACATAATAGGCTGATTATGTTTATGCTATTTAGGTTAAACATCATGACCCACTGACCTTGGAAGTAACTCTTGGTCCGAAGGTAGCTGACAGACAGCCGCAGGATGGACAGTCTGTCCAGCTTGCTGAGGATGTTCTGTTCGAAGGGCAGGAGGGAGGCCAGGGTGTCCAGCTCAGCGTTGAGTCGTTCCCTGTGCCGCTTGCTGGGGTTGCTCTTGGTGACGCCGTCTTTTGTTGGGGGTTTGATGCTGAAAGAGAATAGCAAAGGTTAGTGTTGCAGGCACATACGTGGATTTTGGGGGTTTTAGAATTGGTATTTTAAGAGGAACCAGGACCCTTCAATGTGCTGATGGTGATCACCGGGGTGGTTTTAGTGAGGTAAAAATCCCACACTCCCCGACCTCTCTCCCCGGAGGTCGGTTGCCTTTTGAAGGTTTCCCCTGAAAACAAAAAAAAAGGCACGTACGTGGATGATGTAACCACTATTTTGATAAAGAGTGTCCGTGGAGTTTTTTGCCTGTTCTTCTCCATAGGAGCCTACTACGCTTTGGGATGAGCAACTAGTTTTTCTTTCTGACTGACTAATTGACAATTCAAAAGTGCCTGTAAATAGTTTAATTGAAAGAAATGCTTTAAGTTTGAGTTTGACAAAATAATTATGTCAATAGAGTCAATGCAGTAATAAAATTATTGCTAAAGGCATTTCACATAAAATTGTATCTTCGGATGTCTCGATATTTTATACCGAATATAGATAGGAGTATTTGTGTATTGGGTCAAAAAAAAACTTTTGTAAGCTCTGAACAAAGAAAAAAATCTAATGACCATGCAAAGTATTAATATTTTTAGTTTTACTGTAATTTTTTAGAAATTCCAGGCTTATTTTTGGGAATCGATCTTGAGTTATGAGCTGAGTCCGAGGTATAACACAAATCTACAATAGAGCAATCCTATTTGCGCAATTTGTTGTTAACAGCGCCCAAAGGTATTTATTATTCTACTGCTAATCAGCGGTACCTTAGCGAAAAGAAGAGTTCGCTTACTAAACTAGATCCTACCAGTAACTACAAGCTGGGGTTAATAACCTTTATAAGTAATTGAAAATAAAAAGAAACGTATGTCCAGTTAAAGTAGGCTTGTCCATATCATAATGTTGGACATAATACTATAATTACATTACAGTTTGTACTGGGTATGTATTCCTTTGGGAATTTCAGGCGGGTAACGTATTTGGTTCATGAATAGAGTATTATCATGCTTCTGTGTGAATTTTTTTTTTAGCTATGTGCTCTTATAAATAGATGTACAATGCCTATTTAAAAAAAAATTAAGACTTTTTATTTGGTTTAATAATAACTTAATTAACTATTAAAATTTAAATATAATAACCTAACCTAGCTAAATTAGTAGGAAAATAAATTAAAATATTTTTTTTTTCCTGGAGCAGGTACTAGTACATCAGTGGTAGCAATCTGACATTGACATGGGTATTCATTTTGTTCTAACAATTCATAAATTGTTAAACAAACATGCAATTCTTGCTTTAAGGTCATCATGTTGTTGTATTTTATTCACATTGAACTATTTATTTCTTTGAAAGCACATTCTGTATTCAGAAATAATATTACAATAACATACCCCCGGTTTTTAAAAGCCTATAAAATCTGATGTTAACTGATTTATTTAGCTCTTATATTATTTCAACCAACCTTTGAATAGCTAACATTTCATTGAATAGGCAATTAACTAATTAAAATCATGATTAGGTTTTTAGAACAAGGAATAAGATTATTTAAATCCTCACAATCACCTGACCAAGATTATGTCTAGACTTTAAAAGAGACTTTGACCGCTGAGTGTGTTTCGCCATTTCTTCTCAGAGGTAGTCAGATAGGAAATATATACGAGTATATCCTATCCTATTTACAGAATAAACAATTTCATTTAATTAAAAAAAATCAAAGCCCAAAAAAAAAAACTAAGCTCAAAAAAATATCCCACAAAACTCACAGCCACCCTACATTCGCTCATAACACCATTTTATTTCGGATCATTCATTTCTAAGAGGCTATTTAAAATGACACATCACATTACCCAGCGGTGTAACGGTAGCATTCGGCCTGGCTGGGCTAACGAGGCTCGGGTCACGCAAACCAACTTGTTAGCATAACTTATGCCGACGGATAGGGGGTGAGCTTAGTGCATTATTGTGCTTAGTTTTTTAACAAAATTGCGCTTAGTTTTTTTGTTTAGTTTAGTTTAGCTTCAGCGGCGGCTTTTTGATGTTACGCGAGTTTTATTTTTAATTGTGCTGATGTTGTGTGGTTTTTGTGGAACAAAGGAATGGTGGAAAAAGTTAGCTGTATGATTATAATAGTTGTGCTAGACCAATTTATTTTAATATGGCTTTGAAATATTTGCACGTTATTCTAAGAATCTATTATATACAAGGGTGCAGGTTTTCTCTGGAAAGTTTTTGAGGGAGGCCTATGATTTTTTCTTTTTTGGTTAGGGTATCATTAAATAACTTCTCCCGCTTTGGGCGGAGCGGGAGGGCGTGTCAGACTTTTACTGACTAAAACCCACTCGTGTTCCTTCAGTTGCCTGTACGCCAGGGCCACGGTAACTCTTTCGAACAATCCGCGACCCCGGCACAGATGACTGCTACAAAGTTTGGTATCATTCAAATGGAACGTTTAGAGCGTTTAGAGACGGCATTTCTAAAAACCAATCTTGGGATCTAGTTTGCGTTGTCCTAAGCACGAGTTCCGTATTTTTGGCCAAAGTTACGGGCGTTACCTACTTCGTATTACTTATGGACATAATATTAGTTCGATTTCCGAACTAAAAATGAATGACAACACGATTTGACAGTAGCTCCTATACCCGATGTGTTCTCGCCCGTCGGAAAAATTTAATTTGACACTTGTTTTGACGGGTCAACTACTTTCGTACGGGCCCGTGTCTTCATTGACGGACTTAGAGGGTAGAACCCCAGTCACGGACCATCTTCAAAGCCGTTTATATACATCATTAGTGTCGCAGTGCGAGTAAACAGTGACATGTCCGGTTTGTAAGAAAAGTGTTGACAATGAAGCTTCTAGCAGTGCCGTCGAGCCGACTCCATGCTCTGTGGTGTCAATCATTTACTATGTTGAGTTGTAACTTAAATGTAGGTGACAAGTGTAACAGCTGTTGTAGAGTACTAAAATTAATGTTTTTTTATTTATTTATTTATAAATGTAAGATAGTATTTTACCCAAGAATAGTGAATGTGAACTTTCAATGCGACGTAATCGCAATACATTTGTGATTAATATGTGTCACTCTTACTCTTTGTGTATTAATCAAAGAGTTTTAAAGGAAACAACGAAAGACTGGCCATTAATGTATTCCAAGAACTGAATAAAAGTCGTCTGTTTCTGTTTGTAATTAAAGTGGACTGTTTGCAAGCATTATTTTTCTATCTAACAAATGATAAGTCAATTGATTGTACTTAGGCGTTATTTTTAGAGTTCCATACTCAAACATTGCTAACGGGACCCTATTATTAAGGCTCCACTGTCCGTCCGTCTGACCGTCCAGGGATGTTTCTTTTAAAACCCTTAATACTGTTTAAAATATACAGCCTTGCTTGGACACTGTTAAAATTTTCAGAGTGAATACTTACCACTAAGGCCGCTATAACAAACACTACTAAAAAAAAAAACGGTCGTACGTAACCCTCCGTGTGCGAATCCCTCTCACTTGGCCGCTTTTCTAACTACAAAATTATAAGTCAATTGATTGTACTTAGGCATAATATTTCCTTGGAAAATTAATTATATACGGCAATTTAGCTACCTGTCTCTGGTAAAAGTGCAATTTATCAACCGTCAATCTACCTACTTCAAAATGCAGTTCCTAGAAGTAAATGAACATTCATTGAAATTCTGTTTACTTTGTTAGAGATGTGGGGTGTAAATTATGTTTCATGTTTTTACGGAACATCTAACATAAATATAGATCTAAATAACGGGTATTACGTTTTCGTAAAAGTCTGTAGGAAACCACAAAAAATTTACAGTTTGACAGAATAATCGAGATAAGCTCAATTGTAAGAATTTAAAAAAACCTGACACAAATTTTAGTGTCGATATTACAGCTGAATGCCAGTATATACATGGAGTGACTGCCTATCTGACCTTCACAGCCCAGTTACTGGGTAACACGATACCCGTTGGTAAGATTGGTAGTCAGACTTTTACAAACAGCTGCAACAACTGTCAAAGAATTAGGAATGACAGCCGGGACCAACAGTTTAAAGTGCTTTCCGAGGCATAAAGGGGTCTCAAAATGTAATGGTTGGATCACATATCCACGAATCCGAATGAGCGCCCGTACGGCTTATATTATTTAGCTAGATTCTTGCCCATTCTTCTCCATAGGTACTGTTATACCTTTCTTAATATATGAAAGTGGGGGCGTAAGAGAAAGGAAACTATATATAATGTTTAACTAGATTATTATATGTTATCAAGGAATTTTCCTAACACACCGGCAGGCCCTAGCCCTGCCTATCTACATCTCTAAACAAACTACCATCACTTTTCCTTCCAAAGCTTATTTCAAACTTGCTTGACTGTTCGAGAGTAACCAGCAATAATATATTACAAGCCAGTCAACATAAGGTTCACACATGCAGATAACCTCTACAGTACCTACTACGCTTTGGAATAGGCAACTAGCTTCATCTTCCTGACTGACCGACCCCTTGACAATTCAAAAGTGCCTGTAATTGGTTTATTTGTAATAAATGCTTTGAGTTTGAGCTACGAAACCCCGAACAGAACATAAAATAGCATATCCAATGTAATTTGTCTTGAACTACAAAGTAACTTAGTAGCAACCAAAGAAAAAGGATAAAAATGAAATATGATGTGAACCAATCATCTGCGTTTACAGTCGTAACTACTTATTACGAGGAATTCTTTGAAAGGCCTTATTATGTCATTAAAGGACGGTGTATTAAGATTATACCATAGACCATTTCAGACTCAAATCTACATGGTCTTCACATGATCTGACAAAGATTATGTCTGGACTTTAAAAGAGACTGTGACCTCTGAGTTTGTTTCAGCCTTTCTTCTTCTGAGTCAGATAGGAATCGCCGACCTCACCTAGTTAAAAAAAATATGATTGTCGTGTAAAAGTGTTTGTACAAACCTACTTACAGAAATAAATCATTTATCATTTATAGTTGTTATGTTACGAATGAAGTTGTATTGGTATATCTAACGGATTCTTTAATGCAGATGTTCTTTTTTGATTTAGGTTAATAATGAGACTAGTCGTGGCTAAATTAAAAGTATTTCAGTTTACCTATATTAGGTACCTGTACCCTAATTGCGCAACGCACTATGAGTCACAATCTGAATCATTTTGAAGGATATTGCTAATCCATTGCTGCATATGTTCGAAAAATTTGTCTGCTCACCAACGTAAATAATGCAATGAATGTTGTTGAACTGTCAAAATGAAAGCCATGGCTACTGTTAGTGTGTTACGGAAAAAGGACACTAGAAATGAAAAGATGGATGAATCGTGTGATATATGAGATTAAGTTTAGGACGGGAAAAATCTGTGAGACGGATTATAGTGTATGAAAGTTAAATTAGGAATGAGCCAGGAGAACCGTGTACCTAGCTTCTGACGTTTCATAAGTGCCCATGTAGGTTTATGTGAAATAAAATATTTTAATTTTGATTTTAGAACGAATGAACTTGTTTTATTTCTTTTCTTCTTTTCTAGGGCGATAATGATGATCAGTCATAATCCCCTTCTTCATTACAAAGTATACCTAGGTATTCCTAAGGCAATATGTGCCTAATGAAGATACTCATAAAGGACGTTCGCTATATTATACAGGGTCAAATAAAATTAGTTAGCGAAACTCCGCAGACGTGATGGGTATCGATATCTAAACACGATAAAATAAAAATAAAAACGATGTAATATTTTGTTTTTTAGGGATCAACAACCGCTGGTAGTGTTCATGAAGTATGAGTTGAAAAATGTGTTGTATCGATACCAATCACGTCTGTGAAGTGTACTTACACAAAAGAAAACAGATTTTTCAAACTGATATTTCAAGTGAATACACTAACTGTGGTCGATGACCCCACAAAAGAAAAATCATCAAATTAATTTATTTTTTGTTTTATCATATTTAGATATCGATACCCACCACGTCTGCGGAGTTTCGCTAGCTAATTTAATTTGACCTTGTATTTAGCTATATATACATATATACGATAGCTTTAAAAACAAGTAGGTACTCTTTTATAAGTTTACTGATCGGAAACTCCACCAATAAATTGTGCCCTATAAATAAATTATATATTATTTGTTTTAATTTAAAAGATCATCCGGTTAAATTATTAATTATGGTGTAATTTATTTAAATTACCGCATTGTTGATGCGTTATATAATATTTTGTTGTTCTGTTTGTTTTTCTATAATTTGTTTATGAGTCTCGCTCGTATTAGGTTAACTTAAATTAGTAGAATAAGGAAAACTGTGGAGCCGACTTTTATATTTTTTTTCGTCGACATCATTCTTTTGTTCTTTTTTGACTCGATTAGAATTATAAATGACATGCTAATGAGTTTTCTGTTTTGGTCTCAAAGATTTTTTGTATTTCTTGAAACATAAAGGACCCATTTGGGAGACAGACTAAAATAATTTTCGAAGAACTATGTACGAAACTATAAGAAGATTTATGCTGTCCATTTCTTATTATAATGAATATAATTTATTTTTCTATAGTTAAGTATCGGTCCTTCACCTTCCAACTTTTCGATCAACAACTCAAATAAATCTGTACCTACTCTCTTAATATAACTAATTTCAATGCAAAATACCAAGTACCCTAACTCACAGATATTCTTGTAGATTACGAATATTTAACAAAGTATTCTCGATTCTAATCATTGCTTACAATAACTAGTCCCCCATTTCCTTTTTGTCACACAACTTCCTCAAATCATTCTAATATCTGTATCAGATAAAACAACTCGATCTATTCCAACCATTTCGGTGTCCAGCACAAATTATAAATAGTACATTAGTCATCGCCGCCCGTCGTTTTTGTTGATTTATTCAAACGTTAGTATCAAACGGCGCACGCGCAGCCCTTTGATATTACTACCATACAATTTGTATTCATACACCACTGACTTATAATACAAAATTGAACTATACCTTAAGGTTGCTAGGTTGGTTTTTGAATACAGTTTTAAAGTGCAAGTCCCATATAAATCAAGACCGATTATTTCTATAAATCGTAACTCGATTAAGTTATAATCGATTGGCGATTGTGATAGGTATCGTTATTATCGATGGATATTTATTTTTGTATCGTTTCCTTTTTGTAACGTTTCGGTTATTTTGTGTTGACAAATTATTATAACGAGGTTTATGTGAGAAGGACCCGGGGAATGTGTTCGGAAGTCAATTAAAATTAGTTCAAGAGTTTTCTTGTTTGTAGGAGAGCCTACCAATCGGTCCTCGTGGGTATTTCTTTTCCTAAACGGGCCTTTCGGGCCCTATCAGAATACAAGCGCTGAAGTACTTATTTTTTTAAATATCGCAGCATTATGCTGAGATAGGAGCCCTTTTGGCCTTTTTCTTGTGTATTGTTGTTTTTATTGTTACTTTTGTTAGTTTTAAATGCGTCTTTTTAATATTATTTTTACTCTTTGTATTTTTGTGCGTGTCCCAAATAAAATATTTTTCTTTTCTTTCTTTCTTTCTAAACGTGAACTTTTATTTTAGGCAATAGTTAAGTATTTGATGCATTGGAAATGTAGATAAATACTTTGAAGTCATTTATTTGTAGTCCCAGGACAGGCTTTGAACTATGGGATCGAAATGAAAACAGGAGCATATCTTGGAAAACTTCTTTTACCATACTCGTGAGTGTAGTCACATTATATATGCTACAGCATCACAATACATAGCTCAAACATAAAGAATTTACAAAAAATAAATAATTACAGGCACTTTTGAATTGTCAAGGGGTCGTTCAGTCAGAAAGATGAAGCTAGTTGCCCATTCCAAAGCGTAGTAGGTACCTATGGAGAAGAACGGGCAAGAAACTCTATGGACACTCTTTTAAATCTAAACATGTTTACAAAATATTGGTCACATCATTCATGTTGAAATTATGTATGTGAGAACGATGCAGAACGTTAAAAGCGTCCGTAATAAAAAGACAAAAACAAGTCAACTATTAAATTAAATTAAAATAAGCAATGGCAGCTAAGAGATGACCAATTCCTAATGACCCGTTCACGAACATGACACATGGATTAGCACCATTCAGCTCAACCATTTTGAAGGGAGCTAAATGATCCAACACATGCGCCACCATCAGCGAGACATTTGAGTGAGCATGACAAACTCTCAGCCGCCAGGGCACAATCAAGTCAATGGAAGACGTACCCAGTAAATGGTAGCTTTATAGTATGTACATAGTACTCACACATGTGCTATGCAATCTTAACTTCCTAATCCTAATCCTAACTTCCTAACTAATATTATAAATGCGAAAGTAAGTTTGTTTGTTTGTTTATTTGTTACCTTTTCACGCTTAAACCACTGAACTGATCATCATGAAATTTTGCATATACGTTGTCAGGGGTATAGAAACGGAGCGCGAGAGGGAGAGGCAATCACTGCGCCCTCGCGCCCCTAGTCGCCGCAGGAGGAGACACCCTGGGCGTCGGGAGTCGATTGCCGACTCCCGGCCACCGTAGGCGCAGGCTTGCGGACGGCGAGCAATGGGCAGCTCGCCGTCCGGTAAGGACCAGGCCCGGGTCGACGGCGCGTCGTGTTCCACGCGCGCCTCAAAGAGATGTCAGCACCATTGACGGGGTCCGATAGGACCGATGCCTGCTGGGGTCGCGGATTGTTCGAAAGAGTTACCGTGGCCCTGGCGCACAGGCAACTGAAGGAACACGGGTGGGTTTTAGTCAGTAAGAGTCTGACACGCCCCACTGCTCCGCCCAGAGCGGGAGAGGTCATTTGATGATTTCCCACCCAAAAAAAAAAAAGGGGTACAGAAACGGACATAGGGTACCTTTCATCCCGCAAAAAAGTACTTTTCCCGAGGAAAACAACAATAACCTTCATATGATAATAGATGGCGCCACGTGCCTTTCAAATCATGATTGAATTGATAGTCAGTCTAAATTAACGCAAGCGAAGCCGCGGGCAAAAGCTAGTTATACAATACAATAAATGTTGATAAATTCATCCTATGTCTACTGATTGAATCTTTGACTGACTAAATGGCTGGTTGACCCCTTAAGCGTTAGAACAATACGACCAATCACAAAACTGTGATTTTTTGACACAACAGTTATCTCCAAATTGATAGACCATGGGAACCACACAATTATAGGAAACACTTATTAGACATATCGTAACGAATACATAATTGAGAAACTTGTGTATCAAAAACTAAAAGAGCCATGTGGTAATTAAAAATTTCATTGCGAAATCATGGGCGTAGCATAGACAATGGATTTACGTATTCAATTAAAAGTAAAAATAGTATTAAAAGAAAAAAAAGTAAAGATATTTTGTCTATTCGTTATATTTCTTTCTACTTTATACGGTTTGTGATTTTCGTTTAATTATAAATTAGCGTCAATTTGCTTCGCGATTGGTTTCTGGTGAAATTTTGTAATTTGCGTAAACAAGGAGTTGAATTTTCTCACATTTATATTGTTACTATCTTCATTATGATTTCGTCAAGGATGTGGGTTCTTAACCTGACGGAATGACATTATTATTTCCAGAATGTTCCAAATATCTTTTCAAAATCTGTGGATTTAACTGATTTAAGAGGCTGCCCAAACGTAGGACACCGTAAAACGCTCTGTTTTTTGTCGCACATTTTGTTTAATACCATCATGATTCCGTTGCGAAAAAGGGATAGTACTATCGGTCATGTTGGTTCCTCTCTCTTTTACGCTGAAACAATCATTACTTTTAGGCGTATTAGTAAATATTACAAGTCAGAAAAAAACATTGTGTATACTCAAATGTTCGAAGAAAATAATTATTTAAAAAATATTTCTTAAAAATAAAAATCGTAAAATAAAGCTTCAAAATATTTTTTGTCGCGAAATTCTCAATTTTTTGAGCGTAAATTATCATATTTTCTGTAATAATAATAAAGGGAATTCAATCAACTAAAGAATACCGTAACAATTATTCAACTTAGTCGTGTATTTATTATTTATGGCACGGCTAAGTAGAATAATTTTTGTGAAATATTATTATTATTTTATATTTTTAATATAATTATAACTGCAAAATTACTTTTATTTTGGCCAAACGCTACGCTATTTTGAACCTTAATTGTTGCCACGATCTGCTATTGTACAATTTGCTTATTACCTCGCCCTTAGAATAAAATACTCTTTATTATGTACACCATAAAAATTACAGATATAAATGGAGAAATTAAACATAGGGTGACACGATGGGCGGTATTATCGCTAAAAGCGATCTTTTACAGAAAACCTTTGGGTGGATTTAAAGGGAGAAGGAGAGAGAATAATGCAGGTACTCAGAGGTTCATCTCTTTCATGTTAGCACGCGAAGAGAAAAGATATTAGCTTATTTTATAGGAAAATTATGAACTCCAGACTGCCCTGGCCCTGCAGTCTCGACATAAATAGCGACAAAAATCTGTCGCTAAGTCGTATCGATGTCAAATTTCTTTAATAGATTTTCAACCTTATACTTTAGAAATAAAGTTGAAAATCTATTAAAGGAATTTGACATCGATCCGACTTAGCGACAGATTTTTGTCGCTATCTAATGTCGAGACTGCAGGGCTTGGACGTACCGGAAGATCGGTTATCATCTCCACTCGTGGAGGTTCTTTTATTGTGCCCGTTTACATACTTGGCACTTTAAACATGGAACACGGACCTGACCCTAATTGAGTAACACAATATCTATCACAATCTGAATCATTTTGAAGCCTATTGCTAATCCATTGCTTCATAAGTTGGAAAAATTTGTCTGCTCAACAACGTAAATAACGCAATGAATGTTGTTGAACTGTCAAAATGAAAGCTATTCCTATTGTTAGTGTGTTACGCAATTACCCCTCTGGCTGTAGTCTAAAATCGCAAACGCAGAGTGAGTAAGCGTGAAGATCAATGCTGGATTGTTTTCTGCATTAGAAAATTTTGCAATTGCTGATTTTATTAGAAAGAAAACAAACAAATAAATAAAGAAAAATTATTTATTCTGCACATACAACACGCACAATACAAAAAAATAAACTATTGTAGAAAAAATACATACACTAATAAAAAGTTGCCAAAAGCCTCGTACTTAAAACGTTAAAACTTAGAAGGAGTTATTAGGTACACGCTTAGATTCTGCGTTCAATTCCCTTTCCTCAAAATGAAAATTTCAACATATTTTTGAGCAGTTAATCTCTAGAACCGGCAGTCTTAGTATATAAAAACTAAAGCTACCACATTTCCAAAGATTTCAAACTAGTGAAATAACCAAAGTGCATATAAATAGCTTACCTACTATTAAACGATCGTTAGCCCAAACCTGGGGAATTACACTTAAACATGTGAAATCGTTTCTTATACTTTTGGTTATAACAATTTAATGATTTTGAGTGGGATAAATGTAATTTTAGTTTGGGTGTCTGTCTGCTGACTTCTCATGTGTGAAACGGGTGTAATGGTTGTCGGTTCAGAATATTCCTTATAAGGTCTTCTTAGTTATGGTGTTGTAGTCTATAGAAGTCACTGGCTCCTAAGGGGTAATTGCGTAATTGCGAATGGCTTTCATTTTGACAGTTCAATAACATTCATTGCGTTATTTACGTTGTTGAGCAGACAAATTTTTAGAAAATAATATGAAGCAATTTCAAAAGTCATTTGTTTAAACTAAGCTGATAACCAGCACTTTTTGATTGTCAAAATTATATAAGACAGAATGGATTAGCAATATCCTTCAAAATGATTCAGATTGTGATTGATAGTGTGTTACGCAATTAGGGTGCAGAAATACAAATACTCTAACCTTGCTCTGGAAACAGGGTTTCACATTTTTCTGTAACCTGTGTATATGTCAATAAAATAATTTATTATTATTATATATTATTAGTCTATTGACCCGTTTTACTATTAACTGTCAAAAAATCCAAAGGGCAGAAAGTAAGAGCGAATGTGTACATAAATATGTATGACTAGCTTTTGCCCGCGGCTTTGCTCACGTGAATGTCCGAAATTATCCCACGGGAATGTATTACCGGGATAAAAAGTATCCTACTTGTTAATCCAGGACATAAACTTTCTGTGTTCCAAATTTCATCCAAATCCGTTCAGTAGTTGTTGCGAGAAAGAGTAACAAACATCCATCCATCCGTCCTCACAAACTTTCACATTTATAATATTATTAGGATTTACTTAATTCAGTGTTCAGTTTGGAGACGTTGGTCGTGGCTTTAATGTTCAATATAAGTAATAATTAGCGTTACAGTCCGAATTTTATACTAAACCACCCTTTTGGCCATCCACGACGAATATCAATATTATTTAGAACGGCCGACAATATTCCTGGTCCAAATCGTGAGTTCCAGTCGCCTTCACGTGGGACATCCCAACATCCCGTCCACTATAAGTCACAAAACCATTAACAAACGCACTACTTTCCCTGCTGACCCCACAACAAAGATACACACAACCTCTAAAAATAGCATTCGTTCACGTGACCCGCGAGTATCGTTTTCGTTTGATGCGTGACACTCGCTCGCATGTCAGCACGTAACGTAAGAACTCATTCACCTGGATGTCCCTACTGTTACCGTTTTCTTGGCCGTACACTTGCGTAATTGTTCTGACGTCATTTGACACTGTGTGATGTCATAACGTGGTTGTCTTTGAGGAGTTTTGGGAAGACGATACAAGTGCTTTGAGTCAGTCCACTGGAATTGTTAATTGTTCCTTTTAGGACTAAAATAGCTATTTTCTTTTTGATGCCAGTCTTGTTTCAACTTTTGATAGAATTCGTCTATTTGTTAATAAAAAAGTATTTAATTACTTTCAAAGACTTACGTTTTACCTCTATCTCACCAATCGGACGACGAAAAATTGATTCGTAGTCAAAACTCAAAAACTGCAATGGAACCAAAAGGACCTCTTAGACTCCGCCGCAGTGGGGAAAACATAATAATACTTACAAAAATTTACACTTAGACACCATAATTTCTTATAATATGACCGTTTGCATTCCACATAATAATCATATACTTATTTACATTAATCTAATTTTAATAGCACATAATTTAATTTATACTTTCAAATTCGGACACCCATAATTTTGTTTGGTACGCGTCAACCGGACACAAAAATTTTCTTCTTTCTTTCCAACACAATATATTCAATATTAAGTAGGTATTTGAATATTGATCTGTATGTTAATTATAAGTATTTTTGGGTGAATCATGAGATTCACGTAATTTACCTCAAGATTCCGGTTTAATTTGGATTCTAATCTGGTTTGGGTGAATTACTATTAAGCCTATTCTGACTTTTCTTTTCTTTTCGGGACTTTATACCTAATGCCTTGTGCTAATATGTATCAAGGATATTCAAAACAAACTTTGTCAAAATATAGTAAACTAGCTTTTGCCCGCGGCTTCGCCTGCGTGGATGTCCAAAATTATCCCACGGGAACGTACTAAAGGGATAAAAAGTATTCTATATATTAATGCAGGTTAAAAACTATCTCTGTTCCAAATTCCATCCAAATCCGTTCAGTAGTTTTTGCATGAAAGAGTAACAAACATCCATCCATCCATCCTCACAAACTGTCACATTTATAATATTAGTAGGATAGGATAGGAGTATTATGTGATTTACAAACTGTTGACAAGCAGCTGAAAACAAACCCTACATTTGTCATTCATTTAATTATGACAGCTGTCAAATTTATAAAAAAATGAATCTGTCCAAGCGCAGCCGCGCTAATGCCTAGTTTAGGACAAAAATAACAATAAAAAATAATAGATTGTTACGTCACATCTATGTTTACAAATGTGGAGTGTTGTAGACTATAATTATAAATATATTAGAAAGGTCGATGGACGGGTTAAGGCCAAATGTGGCTTTGTTTTAAGAACGACCACTTTTTTTTTGTCCGCGAGTGTAAGTTTAAAGTTCGAGGTAGCTTTTGTAGTGTTAAGATTATTGTACTGTTTTAATGTCTTGAAAGAACCGTAGGACCAAGTTGTTGATGACTTTGGATACTTTGCCAATTACTGAGTGTAATAAGTACTTATTTATAAATAAGAAGGTAGTGAACTCAAACTCAAACTCAAAGAATTTATTTCAATTAAACCAATTACAGACACTTTTGAATTGTCTAGGAGTTGGTCAGAAAGATGAAGCTAGTAATTTTAAAAGTTTTTTTTTTAATGTCGCAGCATCATGCTGAGATAGGGGCCTTTTGGCCTCGTACAGGACTTACTGTTGTTATTTTCATTTTACTTTTGTTTTTATTTTATTATTTTTATATTTTTATTTTTATGAGTGAGACTCGCACAGGATTATCAGAAACTAAACTAATAGTTTCTGATAATCCTGTGTGAGTCTCAATAAATACTTTTTCTTTCTTTCTCTTTCTTTCTAGCTTCCCATTCCATAGCGTAGTAGGCCATAGAAAAGAAAGGACAAGAAACTCCATGGACACTCTTTTAAATCAAAAGATTTTTACAAAATATTGATTACATCATTTAAATAAAGGAAAGACCCGTGTATTTCCTGAAACGCATTGGTGAGAAAAATTATGTGATCGAGAATAATCACTTTAATTTATCAGTCAAGTAAAATCGATTATCTCTTCTGTTCTTATCTCCATAATTGTTTACGTTGATTACTACCAGAAGATTACGCTGGTTTAACCATTAAGGAATAAATCATAGCCTGACTTATTAATAGGTAGCTAGATATACATTAATATAATTACTATCACAAACACAATAAGAAATAATTGACAACAATTATCATCTATAAAATACACCAATAAAAAATCTTATTCCTACTTCAAGTGCTTATTTTTCTTAACAATCATTAATATGAAAACGTAAAAAAGATTTTTTCGCACAGCAAACGGACATATTTATAATTGAATAATAGACAAGAGATTTAGGACGTATAAACAGTAATACTCATCTTTGTAAAGCAACAAAAGAAATTCAACTTTAATACTTGATATTAAATCTTAAATTGCTGAATTGAAATCCGCGTATATGACTTTTTGTACCACCAAAAACTTTGCTGGCAAAGTGTAGTAAGTGCGTGCGGATCTGTATTTGAATTTCAGTCTTCAGCTGAAGATGATAGGGTCAGATTTTGTTTGGCAGTAGGTTGTTTGTTGAAGTCGGATGAGCATGTATGCCAAGTAAAATTAAGTATGCCAATACCATAGTTCGCGCATGATCGCGTACAGCCTTCGTCGGAATGAGCGTTTTCCTACGATTTTTCTCGTAATACCTCAAGTATGTTTTTCTATTTCTGTCAAGGCTAGGATGAGAAGTTAAGCTGGTAGGCGCGACAAGGTTAAACAAATTATTGGCATTCAGGAATGTGTAAAGGATTTCGATTATTACCTCATTTATCATTAATTTGCCTTATTGTTTCCACGTGCAAGCTTCTGCCCGCGACTTCGTCAGCATAAAATTTCTGGTACCCCCGACCTACCCCGTTGCATCGCATCGCCTGCTCGCGCTATTACTTTATTTTCACTTAGCTTTCTTTCTGATTTTTTTCTTTTTACTCGGCTCCTAAGGGTCCTAGCGTGATGTTAAATAACCTATAGCCTTCCTCAAGAATTAGGCTAACAAATGCAAAAAGTTTTTTTTTTTCATTGTTCTCGCATATAGAAGCAACAAGAATAATGTACCCAGGGTTTTGTAATATCTTGATTTAAAAAGAGTGTCCTTCGAGTTTCTTGCCCTTTCTGCTCCATAGAGATCTACGTTTTGGAATGGGCAACTAGCTTCAACTTTTTGACTATCTGACGGACTCTTTGACAATTCAAAAGTGCCTGTAAATGGTTTAATTGAAATGAATGCTTTGAGTTTGAGTTTGACTGCTAGGACACAGGCTCTATGAGAGGGAGTGGGCCATAATCCATCACGCGGGCTCAGTGCGGGTTTGTAGATGTCACATGTCTTCGAATTTTTAGTTCTATGACATGCCGGGTTCCTGCCGATGTTTTCCTTCACCATTTTAAGAGCAGTGTTGATGAAATAAATTACACAAAGTAAAGACTTCTTCAAACAGGCGCAACACGTGAACGTGACGCGACACAAAGGCACCGCTCGTCGCGCGACAGGCGGTGCTTTGGTGTCACGTTGCGTGTCGCGCCTGTTTCTTAGAGCCTTAATGCGCCTGGCTTGATTCGAACCCACGACCTAAAACTTGTAAATCGAGGCCGCTATACCACTGGGCCACCACTGCTCCCGGCCAATATATGAAGTGGGTAAAAACCCATTAAGGACACGACAAATAAAGAAACCGATACATTTTTATAAAAAATGTATCACCATTGCAAATCCACATACGTCCCCCATAATAAGTTGACATAACAGACCACCATGATTGCCGCAAATCATCGCAATTTGCTGGACAATTGAAGTGGTCTACCATTCCAGGTTAACTACGTAAACAGATTTTGTTATTACTGACATTTGATGCTAATAGATAACGGACGATTCGCTTCGACTTTGATGGGAAATTTTTAAGTGGTTAGCGGGAATTTTTATCGAAGTGGACTTGAGGACTTAAAGTCTACGGGTTTTTTTTTTCAGATATTTACTGTGGTATTCACCACGTTACAAGAAGTATTCGAGTAAGTAAATTAAATAACAATTCACTGTACAATAGCAGAGGTCACACGTCCGCAACGTTCGGGCGACAGCAAGCAAGTGACCACTCTGCGGGCTTGCGCCGCTGCGCTATAGTTTATTATGTCAGTACCCTACACTTAATTACTCTTAAATCCCTACCCTACTGAAAGATTCCACAAATATCTTGAAGTGTACCCTGGGCAGTAAGCCATTGTTACCATCCTAGTTGATAGACTCATCTTTTAATCACAACGTGGCATGAGAAGTATAAGCTCATAGTGGTATTAACACGAGTCATAAAGAAGCTTGAAATGCCAGGGCTTAGAATATCGGAAGTGCCCAGTAATTGGGTTGTGCAGGTAAATGGAATATTATGTTATTCATCTGGTAGGACCGAAAACTGAACACGACATTGTAAGAAAAACGGCTAAGTGTATGATGCCTACAAGATACTGGTTTAGTCAACAATTAGGCTAAAAGGGCAAGCAGTTAGTTCTAAAAATATTCATTTACTATCAGCAGAAATTCTGAATAAAGAACTGATAAAGTTATATTAGGATTATCAGTACAATTACTTCCCTTTTCAATGAACTAAAATGACCAATAAAATGTACATTCAATATTTAAACATCCCCAATTTAACAAGTGCACTTACAATTTATCTAACCCTGCAAATACGCACACAATACGGCACACGTCTCCCACAGGTGGTCCATTGTACCATTCCCGTCAGGTAGAGATGTCAGGACCCCACAACATTAACTCCTGTCAAAATACAAAGCGCGGTCTCTTTGTCCCCCAGACATGATACGAGGGTTGGATCAAAAGGAACCGATCGCATTTGAGGGTTGAGCGTGATAATCGGATTATTGTTGGTTATTTATATACCCATAATGGGGTAATGGATATTGTATTGCAAGGATTATTTTTCGATACCTTTTTGACGAAATTTTATAATTTTTAGGGCGTTTCACCAGTCATGAATGACAACGAATTTATGTTCTTACTTGTGATTTCATAAATTTTTAAATTACAGAACACCAGCGAATTTGTTAAATTTAATAACTTTCCTTGAAAACATAGGAAAATAAAAACACATAACACAACAAACACAACATAGGAAAAACAAAATAAAGAAAAAAGCCGTATGTATCGGACTTTTACAACCTAAAACTGTAAAAGAGTCAAAAAAAACAATAGTGCAAAGGTGCAGACAGTACCTAAATCAGACCAGCCGTTTTCGAGATGTCACATCACCGTGCACCGTAAAGATAAACAGTTTCTTATTACATAAAGTGATACTACTACTAATAATCTTATCCCCAGAACATAATCTGTCACACGGATTGCTTTATAACATCGCTAACATTTCGCTCGATGTAAAATAATAACATCGGCTAAGAAATTATATTAGACAGTAAAACTGAGTTTAACTTACCGTTTCATCCCACACGTTAAGTTAGACTTTATGAACAATAAAACTAGTAACTGAGAACACAGGGATCCGTTATTTTTAATAACCAAGTAATTATACCTCTTATATTTCTTATTAAGTGGAAAGATAATTTAACTGTTGAATTGTTGGAACCTTTTCCGGAAGAGTGGTCTTGTGGTAATCTCTGATCGGTAAATCTGCCATCTGCGGGGTACTTATGTAACACACTACCAGTAGGAATGGGTTTCATTTTGACAGTTCAACAACATTCATTACTTTATTTACGTTGTTGAGCAGACAAATTTTTCGAACATATGAAGCAATGGATTAGCAATAGGCTTCAAAATGATTCAGATTGTGATACATAGTGTGTTACTCAATTAGGGTCAGGTCCGTGTTCCATGTTTAAAGTGCCAAGTATGTAAACGGGCACAATAAAAGAACCTCCACGAGTGGAGGTCCCGGCTGTCATTCGTAGATCTTTGACAGTCGTTACGGGTAGTCAGAAGCCCAAAAGTTTGACAACCAGTCTTACCAGGGGTATAGTGTTACCCAGTAACTGGATTATGGAGGTCAGATCGCTCCATGTAAAATACTGGTAATCAGCTGCATCCGACTCGAAGTCGATCTCAAAATAGTAGGAAAAAGGCTAAGCAGATTGAACAGATTAAATTTTCATGAAACCGAATTGAAAGCCTATTGTTTTCAAAATCTAAAGGTAAATAAGCTTATGTCAAAATTCGATTACTATCAAGGCCTTTCCATGCTTGACTACAAATAGTTACATATCCGTTTCTTGTCTGTGATTGAGCCAATTCTTAGCCTAGCTATAATGGAAGAAGATTGGTATGAATGTAGATTACAGAAAAAAAAGCTTAATTCTTTTTATCAGAGGATTTCCAAGAAAACATTTCAAATAAATTCAAAAAATACCAAATCAAAAACTTAGATTTAATAAAGAAAGATTTTTGTTACCCAAACGACTTAACAACAAAACGAGTTTGAAAATATGTTGTAGATACTCAAGCTGCGCACTCGAGGGGCTAACAGTGCCTATTAAAACTATATTAAGTGCGCTCCAGGCTTACGATCCCTAATGGTGCGTCATCAAACATTGTCCAAATCACGACCATCTCACAAATATATCTATTACTAGTGTTTTTGTGGAGATTTCTTGCCGTAATAAAGAATTTTGAGTGAATTAAGATGGTGTTGTACAAGATCTTCTTGAACTTGGTATTGACAAACCAAGTATTACAGTGATATTGTGGCCATAGTTCTCATTTGCAGTATGGCTAGTTGAAATTGTCTTTGAGATTGCTAGTGTTTGTGTAAAGGTCTCTTGTCATAATGGAGAATTTGGAGTGAATCAAGATGATAATTTGTCAAACGTCTGCTTTAAATTGATATCAGAAAAGTCTCTTTGGACTGGAGTACTTCACCAGAATGATTTTAACAGTAAATTTTGGTGTCTTTTACAGTACTGCTGTTTATTTTTGTTGCTGGTAATCTGCTACTGAGATTCGGGTGTTAGGTAAGGCCTAACTTGTAGACTGTAGATTTGTAGACCTTTTAATATATTTTTATATTTTGTTGAGTGCCTGTTACTTGTTGACAGGCCTACACTGTCCTCCCATACCTATCAACACTGTAATTTGAAACATTGTAAAAGCCCCTTATTTTTGAAAGAGTAACCGTGGAGTTTCTTGCAGGCTCTTCTCCATAGGAAACAACCAATTGGAACCGTGCACCTAGCTTCTGACGTTTCATAAGTGCCCATGTTGGTTTATGTGAAATAAAATATTTTGATTTTGATTTTTTTAGTAAAATTTTGAATGCAAGTGGTAATTATTAGCAGCTTGATGCTGCTTTATGCTAAGCGCGCACTTAAATGTTTTATCATTGCGGATAATTATCACAAATCTGTTAAAAATACTAATGTATTAGAGTCCGCGCACTGCGGTAAAAAATCGCCTGAGAATTCGCTTGAAAAATTATTTTCGTTTGCGAATTTATTTTGCAGTTTAAAAATCGCTACGATTTAAATCGTAGCGTTATGTTCAAAGAGTTTTAAG
This sequence comes from Dryobotodes eremita, assembly GCA_917490735.1. Classification (NCBI taxonomy): domain Eukaryota; kingdom Metazoa; phylum Arthropoda; class Insecta; order Lepidoptera; family Noctuidae; genus Dryobotodes; species Dryobotodes eremita. The sequence goes on along the minus strand of OU823265.1, from coordinate 16,691,851 downwards.
TCATCTCTATTACCAGATTATGATAAGAAGACAACTACTATTTTTCTAAGTCCAACATATCCTTGCAACAAGTAAAATTTCGCATGCACGAAACATTCAGTTTGATGAAAAACAATATCATCTTCAATATGTTCTTTGGGTTTCCATATAACCATCAAGATAAGTAATCTCACATTCTTTTTGTTATCAGTCAGTACAAAACTCCTACTCAACTTCTTAACAACAACCCATGTGATCCGCTCAACGAATCGCCCAACTTGGTGACTTTAATCACCACCCAAGTACAAACAAAATTAAAAACCCAATTGAAAGTAAACTCCAGCCCATTAACCACAGCTATCATTTAACAGGTAAGCCAAATAACCCCCGTAGCGTCATTGTGATCGCACAATACGGCCTGTGTGACCACACGAGCGGAACTAATACCCTTTAAGTGCCGGCATTTGGAGGGTTAGACTGGTAATCGTACGATTTTGGTTTTCGCTAATGGATATGGGATTGGTAGCATAGTGAAGAGCTGGTGAGTTCGATATGCTGGTGGATATCGGCTTCTGGTTTCAGAGAGGTAGATGAGTTTAGGGTCAGGTGTAAGATTTCTTCGGCGAGCAATGGGTAGCTCGCCGTGCGTAAAAAATTAGGCCCGGGTTGACGGCGCGTTGTGTTCCACGCGCGCCTCAAAGAGATGTCAGCACACACTGACGGGGTCCGCTAGGGCTGATAGGCCAGGGCCGCGGATTTGTCCGAAAGGTTAACCGTGGCCCTGGCACACAGGCAACTGAAGGAACACGGGTGGGTAAAGTCTGACACGCCCTCCCGCTCCGTCCAGAGAGGTGGAAGTTATTTGATGATTTCCCACCCAAAAAAATGTGAAAGATTTCTAGCAAGATGTATTGCTACGTCATTGCATTGGGTTTTAGCAGTCATTAAGCTTGATCCTCGGATACTATCGTCCGGCTTCTATCAGCTAGCCTGCAAAGACCGTATTGAGGTTGACATGTATACTAAAATGTAAAAAAAAACTGAATGCCACTATTATGTTCTTACGGCTTTTGCTTTTCTACATACATACAAAAAAGAAAATGTTCTTCCGTATTTTATATACAAATTCAAGACTTAGAGCTCGTGTGGGACCAAAATATTGAGATATTTTTGTATACCCTGACTTTTTCTAAAGGGGCAAAACTTTTTTGTGGTCAACCCCTAACTCTTCAGCTATGTCGTAACTACTAATATGCCGATCTTGCTCCACTTTTTCAAAAATGGGATCGACGTTATCCGTAACAGATTACCAGACTAAAAACGCTTGAACCAACTTTGTGCTACTCTTACTGTCACTGCGTTAAGTCCATAAACGTCGCATATATTTTTCGCGGCTTTTGTCGCATTTTTCCCTTTTTTGTAATAAAACTTCAAAATGTATCGAATTTTTTCGCTAGATTCACTCATTTTGTCGGACAGAAAAACAATTGAAAAATGGCGGGAAATCGTTTTCACTTTTTATTTTTATTTTTTAAAATGTCATCTATTTAATGGTATCATAACCAGCCAGATACAAACAGTACCTACAGCCAAAGAGATTTTACTACAACTTTATACCTATAAAATACGAAAAAAAAAATCCCCGACCTTTATTTTTAATATTGGAAGCATTGAGGGCTACAGTGGGGTCCCGAGTCACGTAACTTTAAAAACAGATTCTACTCTATACATGAGATTACTTTGAAAACTAGGTTTCGACGTCAGTTCTCTCTTTAAAAACCGCATGGAGTAACATCAGTATAAACGCAATACATTTAAAAGGTTATAATAATTCAACTTTTGATTAATTGACGAAAACAAAAAAGTAAATTCAACGGTATTTAGCTCTACACCGCAAATAATACGCCATTACTCACGAATTTTATACGAAAAGGTGTCTTAAACAAGTTTTCACTAGATTAATACGATAAAAGTACTCATTACTGTTGATATATTAGATTTGAGAACGAACAAAGCGAGAAATAAATAATTCAAAATAAATAAAAAACAATAAAATAGTTGCAAAAAAGTAAAACTACTTCGTAGATACGTTTTTTTTTTCTTAATTACCGTATTTTTTTTCTTTACAGCATGTATCAGAAAGGTGTGGTCAAATTTAAGGGTGTGGTACAGATCATAAAACTGAGCATGTTTTTCCATGGGATCAACATCGTAATCGCGAAAAAATAATCAGCCATCCCCATACATTTAGGTCGAGTAGGTATTGAAGTTTTGTGGGGGACAGTTGATAATTTTTATTGTGTTTATGATGTTGGTCGCATGGAGAAATATGTTCAGTTTGATCGTCTGTACCACACTTAAATTTGACCACACCTTTCTGATACATACTGTATATTAATTTTATAACAAACTTATAATATTCCCACTGCTGGGACACAGGCCTCCACTCTGTCAGAGGGATTGGACCGTAATCCACTACGCAGGCCCAGTGCGGGTTGGTTGGGTATATTCATTTGCCTATAAATAATTCAAAAAGAGAAAAGCATACAAAAAAATGTCCCCTTGACAAAACGTAATTTTTTATCGGAGCTACCAATAATTTATACAAATACTTTATTCATAGTGAAGTGGCAAAAACAGTTAAAATTAATATTATCTTTTTATGAGGACAAGTCCTAATAAGGTACTAGGTGTAAACAAGTTTGTAACAATAAAACCCTGTTGCACTATTATTGAGCATCGGACACAGAAAGGTGTTATGAACAAATAAATTATTAATGGGAACACGACCACAGCATAGTAATTATATTAATATTGTCACACTCATGTTAATAGGTATGTTAAAATAATGGTGCCTTGGAGTAAAGACATTGCGTGAGAAAAGTTTTGAGTATAAATTTTGCCTTTAAGAATGGGAAAGACCAAAGAAACAATGAATGTGTTGAGTGAAAGATGATATGGCTAGAAAAGGGTGTGTAGCGGCATCTACAACGCCACATGCGAGCTACGCGTCAGACTGACGTCACGCAAAATCCTGCATCGCGCAAGCAGAGTTTACCGCGCAACTAGCATATATACAACATCCCGACATCAACCGTCGGGCAGTTGGCCACCAGACACGATACCCGTCTGGTCGGAGGATCCTCCCTTTTCCGTAGAGTATGAGTGAACTTTACACCCTGTTCCTCATACCTCTATAGGTGAATACTGAGATGAAGGCAGATAAATGATTTTATTTCTGTAAGTAGGTTTGTACAAACACTTTTACACGTCAATCTTATTTTAAAACTAGATGGGGTCAGCTTTTCCTATCTGACTACTCTGAGAAGAGAGGCCGAAACAAACTCGAGGTCACAGTCTCTTTTAAAGTCCAGACATAATCTTGGTCAGATCATGTGAAGAGCATGTAGATTTGTCTGAAATGGTCTTTTGAGGAAAAACCACACAGAATAAGTGGACCTGTCCAGTCAGTGCACGCATCTGTAATCGTGCAGCTCAACTCAAAACTTAAGGAGCTCAACGATAGAGATGTATGAAAGAAGAAATGTTGTGATGACCACAAACATATTTGGGAATTGGAATAAGGGCAAGTGTATGATTCTAGGTGGCTTAAATATTTTTGGACTAGTTGAATAAGTAGTGTTCAAAGTGGCCGAGTTACCGAGTGACAACACTTATTTTGTAGTACTGCACTAGCAATTACTAATTATTTTTTACTCTGTGGAATCCTCTAGTAAAACTACGTGTTAAAAAACTTCTGTCAACCATCATTTTGGGCCATATTGTGGGTTCGAATGTCGTTTTGACTTTTTAAATGTCATCAAGTAAGATACAACGCTACAAGTTTCTTTTGGCGCGTGGCCAAACTCAGAACTAAGGCCGCCATCTTGTTTTGTCAATACAATTTTTGTGACAATTTTACAAATGTTTACCTACCACGACCCCTGCCCATGGCATTAAGGCGCCAAAAGATCCTTGACACTCCACAAGCTAATGTTATGTCAAACATGTTCAGAAGCCAGCACATCAAGTCACCACAGACTGTCAGATTTTCTCATTCGATTTTGAACTTAACCGTCAACATTTGAAGGTTTTAAATCGTTTAGAGAAATATAACAGTTTTGTATAGCTTGACCTGGTAGCGACTGTACGTACTTGTTGACTGCTGTAATTGCGCCTTTTGTTATCATTTTGGTACAATTTACATTTATTTGATCTCCTGACCGTTTATTGCAGTGTCTATTTCACCTATGGTTGAAATAGGACATTTAGACTCATTTGACAGGACTACTAGTGGTGTCACTCTTATCTTTTGATGTAGTAGTGTTGTTGTACTTGTCTTTTCGCACATTTTAGTGTTGTTAAACTTAAGACTTAACATATCTTTTAGTAGAATTTAGTACCTTTTGTTATGTTTTGCTTATCTTTTGAGATACATTAGTGATGTATAATTATCGAAGAAAAAGAGGTGGAGGACCGTTTGCATAATTTTAATAGCTCGATGAATGGATGCAATCGTCCATGTTGATTACACTTTAAACGTGTGTTTTGGATTATTGAGTGCATTTTTTCTCCTTTTCTCTTTTATATTGAAAGATCCGAAATACGTTAATGGAGGTATAGATACTCGTGAAGCTTGCAAAAGTCCAGTTACTTAGTCTTTTGTAAGATAATTATTTTAATTTGTATGGTTTTGAAGAATCGATCTCTATACCTTTTATCAACGATAAACTATACTATTTATTTAAATCCTACTAATATTATAAATGTGAAAGTGTGGGTGTTAGGATGTTTGTTACTCAATCACGCTAAAACGGCTGAACGGATTTGGATATAATTTGGCACATGGGTAGACTATGACCTGGATTAGGACATAGAATACTTTTTATCCCGATATTCCCACGGGGTCGAGATTTCTGCGGGTGAAACCGCGGGGCGCAGCTAGTAATATAATAAAGCTGAAGAGTTTGTTTGTTTGAACTCGTTAATCTCTGGAACTACCGGTCGAATTTGAAAAATTCTTTTTGCATTTGATAGCCCAATTCTTGAGGAAGGTTACAGGCTGTTTAACATTGCGCTATGAACTTTAAGAGCCGAGCAAAATTAAAAAAGTCAGAAAGAACGCTGCTTGACGTAGTAAACAGGGAAATTTTATAAAAATGTGGCGGATATTTTAGTACCTATATAATGTATTGTGGTGTGTTACGATTTCCATGAGAGCAGAAGCTAGTATTTTTGTTAAGTAGCTTAGATGTTCATTAATTTTTTGGAAGCTCGGTAGATAAAACTTCAATTTATCCACAAAAGAATGCTTCACCTTTTCCGGAACAAAAAAAAGTAACGACCACAAGAAACCCTACATCAATACTAACATTTAAAATCCTATAGCTTAATTAATCCTCAATTTCGTGCGAAGACGAAATACTAAAAACAAAAGAAAAACAACATGGCGGCCACAAAACGAAGACATACCGTAACGCTCGATTTGCGATACAGGCAAAAAAAAGCCCGAGACAGACCGGCTCGAGCCGTGCCGGGGCAAAACAGTAGTCGTACAGAAGAACTCGATATGTAGATGTATTGGAGAGATTGCACACTACACGCCCGCGGTAAAATTGGATTTTAAAATTAAACGTTTGGGTTGTGCAGTTTAGATGAGTGTGGTTAATGGAAGCTGTAACTAACTGTTCGATTACGTTTTTCGCAGGTCTGAAGTTCTAATTATCATTAATTTTTTATGGACGCAGGTGGCAAAACTTTTATTTCAAGGGAAAATTTGCTTAATTATTTATCTTTGTATTTTAATATGTATACATTTGCTCGATGCAGTTTTACTCAATTGTAGAAACTAATAATTGCTGTGGTCCGCTCTGATTTTCATGGACTTTCTTTTATGGCACATAAGGTAAAGAGAGTTCTGTTTCTTGACATAGCATCAAGACACTTCATTGTTCATGTTTTATTTAGCAACCATAAGATATACGAAACATAATTAGTTTTATATTTAACCTTGCCAAAACCGCAGCGATACGCGAACCATTCTAAACGGTTCCTAACAATAAAATTGTTGGCATTCTAAGAATAAATTTTGCTCGGGTGAACATTTCGCTTTAAATCATAATAAAATGCTGCACTTTTTCGATAGAATCGATACTGAAATAGTATAAAGTTAATACAACAGCTACAGTTATAACTGTGAGAAAGCGTTTATTCTACAGAAACGAGCCATACGAACTATAGTCAGGATCTCACAAAGAGACTCATGTAGAGAGCACTTTAAAGAATTGGACTTTTTAACAGTACCTAGTTTGTATATATTGGTAATCTTGAATTACTTGGCTAGGAATATTCATGAGTATGAATCTCAAGAGGAGCGTAAGATAAGAGAAAGCACAAGAAGGAAAGAATTTAAACACAAGATGGCACCGAAATTTAACATAGCTAAGCACTGTTCCAGATACCAAGCAGTAGAGTTATTTAATAGGTTACCAACTGATTTAAAATTATTAATTTATAGCTCGCACTCTTTTAAAACTAAATTAAAGGCCTTCTTGTTGGAAAAATGTTTTTACTCGGTATCGGAATTTATTAGTGATAAAAGTAGTCACTTAAAATAATAGCAGTTGAACAGATTTAATGATTCTAAATTATATAATTATACTATGCTCATTACTAAGACCTTAGCGAAATGATTTCTAATTTTTTTTACTTTGAATTTGACATACTTGCTAATAATTGGACATTGAATTTGACATTATACTTGCTTTATGTTTCACATTGTAATTGATATTTTACCTTATAATAATAAATTAGACTTTTTATCTGACACTGTACCTGCTATGAACCAGATATTGTATTTATTTGTGTCTTTTTATTATTTTGCTGACATTGTATTAATTTGCTTAATGTAGTTGTTTCTGCATGTGTTACTTCTCTTTTTAATATGTAATGTTCAACACAATGTAAATTGTTAATGAATAAATAAATGAATGAATGAATGAATGAATAGTCTATTTTATTTTGCTTCATTAACTTGGACGTATGGGTAACACGGCTAGCAGAGACTGGATGAGGAGAGCCGAAGATCGGGCTCAGTGGCTTTCACTAGGAGAGGCCTACCTCCACCAGTGGACGAATATAGGCTAATGATGATGTTGATGATGGGTATCGCGGTTTCTTTATAGGGGGACAAGTAGAACAGCAGGGTTAATATTATTATATTTATAATACACAATAAACTAACCTCGCTATTATTTTATTTTCAATGAACTGACAAATACTAATAAAAAAACTTTGAAGTTAAGTTTCAAGTTAGGCCACGAAACATGCATTTGTTGTTATAATTCGCCAATCGTTAGAAAAAGAAGAATCTAGAATTCATTGATAATAATAATAACAATACTATTTATTTCAGGCGACACAGGCCCATAAACATACATATTTTAATATAAACAAAACATGAAAACTTGTGTTATTAAATAGCTTAAAATTATGTTAGCAGCACTTCACTAGCTTGACATCACTAGCATTACATTCTAGATCCTTCTATGTCATATCAGAAGATCCATACAGAGGTCGGAAAGACCTTGGCCCTTGCAGTGTGTCGCAGGTTTTTAATTATAGGCGTACCGTGAAATATACCAACTTTGCCAATTAAGGTATCTTTGCCCTAAAAGCAATTTATAAGCATATCTAGCGGATTTGCTTATAAATTGCTTTTAGGGCAAAGGTAGCTTGATGCCAACTTTGCCAATCAAAGTATCTTTGCCCTAAAAGCAATTTATATTTGCTTATATATGCTGGGAAAAGATACCTTGATTGGCAAAGTTGGCATATTTTACCGGTATGTTATTTTTGTCTTTACGCATCATTACATTTACATATTCGCACCTTCGGTAGGACAAAAAATCGAAAAATGACTTAAGTATGCCAAAGTGCTTTTAAAAGTCCCTTTTGTCCAGAGGAACAAAGACCCGTATCAATATCAGCTTTATGCCTCCAGAGGGCAACAGTGTCTTTGTCATTTTGATGCATTTTTTTGACTATCTTGGCGCAATAAGATCTTAAATGACTCCTGTAAAATCACAAAAATGCCCTAGTCCTACCGAAGGTACGATTTGGCCTGACCAAGATTATGTCTGCACTTTAAAAGAGACTGTGACTTCTGTGTTTGTTTCGGTCTTTCTTCTTAGAGTAGTCAGATAGGAAACGCCGACCTAATCTAGTTTTAAAACATAATTTAATTTCGATGTTTTTTTTTTTTGTGACTAATTTACTGAAATAAATATCATTTATCATTTATTCACAATTTATCAGTACTACCTATTTCGTGTGTGTAAAATTCTATGCATGCCAATACAAAACTGTGTGATATTTGACCGACCTAACCCTACGAGTGCTATCGTGGAAATGCGGTCACTATAATGGCTTAGCTCGGATCGATTACACCCCAGAAAAGAAAAATTTCACAGGGCAGATTGGACCGTTTAACTAAAGTACTTATCTTCTTGAATTCATTTGGGATTTCTGCGAAATATGATTAGAAATGGTTGCTTCAGTTTTTATTTTCACATTTGTGATTGAATTTCCAAAAACGATTCAACATAATCGGAATTTTTCTCTCAAATGCCATTCGAGGCCAGACAATATCCACAGCGCAGTCTCGAAAAGTTTCGGGGCGTTCCGTTACCATAGCAACGGTGTCATCTGAATTAACCCTGTGCCCGCGGAGGTGTGGTCTCTAACACGATTGTCTCACTAATCCTATTTGAACACAGAATTATTTGTAAAAGGTGTCACATTTTACACCTTTACCTATGTTTTTTATTTATTTTTTCTAGTACTGTTTGACCTATGACGTGACAACCACGCCCTGTTCGCAATAGAAGATCAGCAAATCGTGGTCATATGGAAGGGTATGTAAAAATCAGTGTATGGTAAAATGGTCGTTAATATTTTGGGATAAGAGCCAATGTTACTTGTAGATTGATCATTAGGTACTAAAAATAGGTATAGATATAGGTAGATAAGTTGTAGGTATCACGAGTGCAGATTAAAGATGGCTGAAACAACTTTTACTGGTTTTCCTATCATTTCTAACTGCAATATGTTGCAAATAAGCATCTGACCTTCTCAATCTTGAGAGAAACTGGAGTTTAACATATATTAATCTGGGTAAATCTTCGATGCATCAATTATAGCGCTTACTTTCCCTGTAGTGATACGGAGAGCTGATTGGTTGAATGAAACACTAAAATACCTACTATGATATTCCCCATTTACCTTTAAAATCAACAAAAAAAACATGCTAAACCGTCGAAATGGACTGCTAAGACCTAATGACGTAACAGTTGCCTTGACTTTCTAGTGCAAAAAATTAAAAGATACTTTATCGACCCTTTATATTATGACAGGGGACTCTAAAGTACCATAGCCACAATACAAATAAACCCTGTAGTCCACATAATGTTAAGCCAGCGAACTGTAAAGCCGGTAAATCTGAGGTAAGCCAATAAAAGGGTTTTATTAAATGAAAACCTATTGGATTTGCCGGCGGCGCGACGGCGATGCATTTTGTGGCGGTTAGGTCAAGCGGTTACTTCGGTGAATAATCGGTGGAAAAACGCACGTTTCCTTGTTGTTATTTTAAGGAATAGTAGCTTAGGCGTATGGTCGGTTATAAAGAGAATTAACAGTTAGCAAAATAATTACATTTGTCTACTGCGACTGTCTTTTGCCGACTGATATTTGCAACTCAAAAAAAAATTAAGAATGTAAAATACCTACTCAATCTACTCGGTAATATAAGAAAAAAAAAAAGAAAAGAAAAATCGTTTGATGAAAACTTATAAGTAAAATATCGATAACCTAACTATTATTTGATTCATTATTCAAAATAGAGAAAGACTTTATCTTAAGCCTTCTACAGGACTCAACCACCCGATCTCTAATTATTAGCATGTGCTCCTTATTAATTAATAACCAAATAAAAAACCCACTTATTCAATTGATAATTGAAATCATCAAAACAACACCCTTGTCACATCAATCAAACATTGCATAATGCCTTAAAAGAGCTTATTATCACTAAATTAGCACACATTGAATGCAATTCTGCAAGTAAGCATGTCTCAGCGATTCTGTCTCACGCTATGCGTTGCCCCTAAACCCTCTCCCTGCAAAGTTGTAGCGGCTTATTCGATTAGTATACGACGTTGATTGAATTAAGGTGAATGTACCGGATTAGTTCCTTATGTGTGATTTATTTATTTTAATTGTGTGTATAGTTGTGGGGAATTTTAATTTTGTGTGTCATTGGTAAAGGGTTGACGGTGATAGGGTTAAGTTTAGATGTAATTGTGTGAAAATAGTGAGTTAAAATCTTAATCGTTTAATTAATGTTGGGTTTGGCCATTAAAAACTAGTCGGTAATAGAGTCTGCAGGATTGTCCTCACAGGTTTACGTCTACCTACGCTAGGTATATACCAAGCGAGCGTTTTATTCTAAGGTTTTCTCAAATAAATTGATATTCAGCTTGCCAAGTCTTGGATATTTCGCTGAATATTAGTAATATTTTTGCAGGCTACGGGTGTCCTACTTGACAATAGGAAAAAGTAGATTACTCTTAAAGAAAGAAAATAAAAAAACTATTTTATACGGGATACGCACAGGAAACAGAAACGGTAAAAAAATGGGGCATTTAGAACTAACAAAATACTAAAAAAAATCTTGAATATTGTTTTTTTGTAAGAGAACCATTGCATGATTTTCAAGGCATAAAGGGGCTTTGACATCACACAACAATCCAACAAATCAAAACGTTAAACTTATTTTTAAATCCACCGTTTTTTCTTTCAAAAGAAGTTGTTTATCACAAGCCCATAGCCACAACTCTAGCATGAAACCAGGTTTATCACTCTGCACACCCACACACACACTCAAAATATCACTCATCTACACACACACACACACACAATCACAGACAGACAGACGGAGAGAACACGGTTGCAAAAAGCAATTATTTTAATGAGTGTTAGCCGAAGCATGGAGGGTGTATTTTTTCATGGCATCGCATCAACGATCTCTTGGATTGTTTAACATTTATAATTTACATAATTCATAATCATCTGACTGGTGGGGTGAGGTTAAGTAGCAAGCGATTTGGGAGGAAGCGCCAGGTTGCCCGCGAAATTCAAATTTTGAAAGAAAGAAAAGAAAGAAAAAATATTTTATTTGGGACACGCACAGGAAGTCCAAACAAAAAAATAAATTGATAATAAAAAAATAAAAAGTATAAAAAGGAGCATTTAAAACGAACAATAAAATTAAAAGTAAAAATAAAAGACCTGTGCGAGGCCAAAAAGGCTCCTATCCCAGCATAATGCTGCGATATTTAAAAAAATAATAAATACTGCAACGTTGGTATTCTGATAGGGCCCGAAATAATAATAATAATAATGTTTATTTTCTTACGTTTTTTGTCATTTTCGGGTCGGAGTCAGGTTGTATGTTGAACCAAATATGATTCGTAATCATAAAAATATATTTATAGAATGTATTTACCGTAACAGGTATGTATTTACAGATTCATAGTAATTAAAATCATCAATACGATTGCGAAAAAGTGCATAATTGCGAAAAATTCAATACCATGCATTGTGGTAACATTATGCCTTCAACTAATCTACACCAAACGGTTGTGCACAAACAAACTGATATCCCAAAATCTACCAAGGAAATTCATACTAACGTAGATCAGCAAGTCACAACCTTTACTTTTTTCTTGCTTTTAAAGTTTAAAACGTCTCTAGAAAGCTCACCCGTCCCATTTTCTCATAAATTCTGTTTCAGGGTTCGCAAAACTACATGTGCGTGTAGTGCGGTCCTGATCCAATGTTTCCATACAGGAAGTAGACACACAACAATGCATTGTTATGTGTCTATTTCTTATATTCTTATTATATTATTTAAAAATAAAACATGTATGGATTTATAATTAAAGATTGTAATTTATCTGAAATAAAATGAATTGAATTGAAAAATCATGTCATCTAAAAACCCGCTCCGCTACCCGCTACGCTACCCGCCCCGCTACCCGCTCCGCTACCCTCCCCGCTAACAATCCGACCACATCCCAGTACCTAATCATTTTAATTGCTGACACAGTTGCATCGTCTTGATGCACAGTAAACTGAATAATACCTTTGTTGTTAGTTTTCAGAAAAAAAGTAAGATGACCTAGAATCTGAACAATGCTATTAGGCATTTATTAATTATTATTTATCAATCAATGACATTGTGTTAAAGTATTAAGAGGCTGTGAAAATGTTGTTTTTGTCACATTGTGAGTTTTTTGTAGAACGTAGGGTTTGGTGTGGTATTGAGCTTGTGGTGAAGGCTAGTGGGGCCATGAACCACCCGAGTGGGCCGTGGGCCCAAGGCTAGGACGCGATTATATGTGGTTGCTTTCCGTTGAAGTAGGAAGCGTGGATGGATACGTGTGGCACGTTATACAGGGTGTTTGGAAGCTGGGTACAGAGCTTTAAGGGGGTGAAAGTTGTCACCATTTAGAGCATTTTGAGCCATACACTTCTTAGACGAAGTTGGTTTTATTTTTATTTTTGACTGCAATTTCTAGGTTTTTAAAAAAAAAAAACAGACTTCGTCTCAGACATGTATGGCTTAAAATTCTCTAAATTGTGTCAATCACCCCCTTAAGGCTTTGCACCTAGCTTCCAAACAACCTGTACATTTCTGGTTATTGCCGTGCGATCTTCACATAATACAAATACAAAATACAATAGTATGATGTTTGTGTGTTGTTTAGTTGTAGCGATGTGATTTTGCGTTTTTTATTTTACTTCATGTGTCCTAGCGGACGTCCACGTGTTTTACGGTAAAGTTTTCATAACACGAGAATAAAAATAAAAAAAAGAGAAAGAGAACAGAGAGAGTTTGTTATAGTATTTTCGATAATTAAATATAATTAGCCTTAATAAGGATCATTAATTAAATAAGAAACATGAGAAGAGATTGCGACTTTAGTTTCATTAAATCGATAAGTAGACCTCCATTGAAAAATAAGGACGCCTTTTCCCCTGAATGCGATCTGGAAAATTCCCTGAATATTCGTATCCTATCCTTAAATAGCTGCATTAAAATATCACCAACACTACTGAATACCGCATACAACTGCATTACATGACGTCATTAGAAAAAGTTTCCAACTCATAAAAACTCTTCATTCATACTGCCAGTGGCATGTGTCATCAGAACTGATGACACAAGTTCTTGTATCAGCCTGTCCCATCACTAGATACTACAATAACCCTCAAACGGCACGTGTTTTTATCGCTAATAAAAAGTAAAAAAATACCGCGTAATAAAAGTGAAAAGTCGACAGTAACAGCAAAGTGATTGTGCAAAATAAGCTTAGACATTGTACACAAAGTGTATGCCAACAATAAAGTAATAACTGGCGTTAGTTAAGGCAAGCACTAATTTGGGTGGTGTGAGTTATAAGCGGTAGCGAGAGCGGCGACAGAGCGAAGTATAGTGTGTGCCTTAAGCAGCGGGGCAATTACGTAACACACTAACAGTAGGAATGGGTTTCATTTTGACAGTTCAACATTCATTGCGTTATTTACGTTGTTGAGCAGACAACATTTTCGAACATATGAAGCAATGGATTAGCAATAGGCTTCAAAATGATTCAGATTGTGATATATAGTGTGTTACGTAATTAGGGTACTGGTTTCAATAAAATAAAAATCTTTCTTTCTTCCTATGTGACGCTAAGAATGAGGTCGTCCAGCGCACAGAATTATTTCTTGCCACGGTGCCACCGTTTGTACTTTTTGATAGGTTCTTGTAAGCAGCAACATCGTTGAAGGATTATTTAAATAGTCAGAGACTGATTACACATTTTTGTAAAACTGTCTGGCGACCCACAGCAGCAGCTGCTTTGTGCTTCACTAAAATATTCAAGAATTCTTCAATTTCACTATCTAGAAATAACTAAATGGTAACCTTTTGTGTACTGTATTCATCAAGCCTTACAAAAATTATAAAACTTTAAAATGAAATAAAAACATCAAAGAACAAAAAGGAAACTAACATGACCCTACGTATCTTGAACGAAACACATGTCATTCAGTGTTTATCGCTGTCACAACAACACAATCATTCTTCCTCACAATTATCGCTTCATCTCATGACGCAAGCCCAACATTATCGCCCGTAAAATCTCGATACGACTAATCGCATAAAGCATCGCGAATTCGCATACAAATTTGAATAATTAATAAACTAATTAATGGTAAAAAAGCGTTGTTTGTAATCATAGTGTGGGATTGAAACGTTTACTGGCCGGCTTTTTAGGGTTACGAACATAAGAGGTTCTATTTAAATTAATCTTGAGGGTTTAATTTAATCATGCATGACCGATTCCAAAATTTAATACTCGATATATTTATTGCATTCCATAATGCGAGCTTAGGTGGTACGTGTTAAAAATAAATAATCCTTGTGGACCCTGTCGTACACAGCAAAGTAGGAGGGAGAAAGAGGGTATAGAGGTATGAGGAACAGGGTGTAAAGTTCACTCATACTCTATAGAAAAGGGAGGATCCTCCGACCAGACGGGTGTTGTGTCTGGTGGGCAACTACCCAACATTTGATGTCGGGACGTCGTATAAATACTAGTTGCGCGGTAAACTTTGCTTGCGCGATGCAGGATTTTGCGTGCCGTCAGTGTGACGCGTAGCTCGCATGTGGCGATGTAGATACCGCTACAAGGGCTTTAACTAGTTGGATAATATTTTACCGACTAACACTTTTCAGTCGATACGTGTTAATAGAATAACTCGTTCCAATGCTGTGGTAACAAGATGGCAAAGCGCAGTGATAACAGGTGGAGCAAGGCTGTGACAAAATGGCGTCAAAGGACTGGGAGACGAAGTGTCGGTAGTCCGGCGGCGAGATGGGCGGATGACATTGTTGTCATCGTAGGCAAAACCTGGATGAGGCTGGCACAGGAGCGTGGGGATTGGCACAAGAAAAGAGAGGACTATGCTCAGCAGTGGGTGAAGTGGGGCTGTGGATGATGATGACGGTAAAAAAAATCCTCAGTTAGCAATGCTAATACTGCGACTGACTATTCAGGGTAGAAATGCCGGACTTAAGTAGGTACCTACGAAGGATCTCTTTAGACGCTATTATGTATACCTAATAATTTTGATAATTTATTATCATTACAATGAGTATCTCAGTCATAGGAGCCCAGTTTTCATAGCTTTCATCGAAGAAGCGCTCAAAGGAACTGGACCTACAGGATTTCAAAAAAATTGGATAAGCATATCAGAAAATAAAGAAGACGTATTTATTGGGACTCGCACAGGATTATCACAAACTAAACTAAACACACTCTTAAAAACAAAAATAAATAAAACAAAAGTAAAATGAAAATAAAGACAGAAAGTCCTGTACGAGGCCAAAAGGCCTCTATCTCAGCATGATGCTGCAACATTTAAAAATAAGTGTCGCAGCGCTGGCATTCTGATAGACCCTGCTGCGAAATGCAGAATGCAGTCGTTCTAAGGAAAACTATAACGTTTTCCAGTGCATTTAATAAGTCAGAGATTGAAAAAAGAAGTTGAGAAAAGTATAGGCAGATTGATTGATCATCGTTCTGCCTTTCTCTCAACATATTTGATGAATACTTCTGTATCAGACATGATCACAGTATTCAACGCCTTTTTAGCCATACATAAGCTTATAATATAGCAAGAAAGGTGTTGAATACTGTCAACACACAAACAACAGTACAAAATATGGTGACGCCATATTTATTTTGGGGTCGATTTCCAGTCTAACCGAATGCAGGTGAACGCCAGTATTTTACATGGACCAACTGCCTATCTGACCTCCACAATTCAGTTACTAGATAACACGATACCCCTTGCTAAGACTGGTTGTCAGAACTACCAAGGGCAGAATGATGACGAGATACAAAAAAAAAATTTGATTGTTAAAATAATTCCAGGAGAACTTAACCAATGATGCACTATAACTATTGGACACAGATCTGTTAACTAAATCCCTTTTCGTAGTGCAATGTAAAATGTGAATGGACTTTTCTGTCTCGAATTAAACAGTCTTTTAAATGGTAATCAGTTAAGGAAACCATCTATCAGTTTCTTATCTTCAAGATTTGTAAGGAACCCGCCCTAAGTAAACGAATTTACTTGGGTCTTGCTATTTTGTTGTTTAGAAAAGTTTCTGTCTCTATCTAACCCATTTTGTTACTATAATGTTTTTACCTGTTGGTCATGAATTTTAGAGATTTGTCTAAATATCGGAACTGTTCGCTGGTAGCAAGCACTTCAGCAATGGAAATTGATTCACTATCTGTCTTTGCGCTGCGCTACTTATTTTTCTTTTTTAAATATCTCAGCATTATGCTGAGATATGAGCCTTTTTGTATCGCCCAGGTTTTTTACTTGTTTATTGTTGTTTTTTTTTATTGTTAATTTTGTTAGTCTTAAATGCTCCTTTTTCTTTTACTCTTTGTATTTCCTGTGCGTGTCCCAAATAAAATATTTTTCTTTCTTTCATTTCTTAGGTAAGATTTTCGAAACCTAGACCAGTTAAAGGCTTCTTGTGATGGCCACACTCGCTATCATCTGCGTAGCCGCTTCCCAATGATTTTGAGGTCGACTTCCAGTCTAACCAAATACAGCTGAGTACCGTCAAACGGGGTGAATAGGGATGCAGGGGTGAATCGGAACGAAACTGTAAAAGGGATTTTAACATTGAAATAATATAGTTTGTTGCCAACAAGGGCACTTAATCGTTAATTATAATACAGTAAACATATCAGAGTCCTTTTTGGCAACAAACTATATTATTTCAATATTAAAATCCCTTTTAAAATTTCGTCTCGATTCCCCCTGCATCCCTATTCACCCCGTTTGACAGTACCATTAATTTACGTGGCTAATTTTTTGTATAATTAAGAAAAAATCAAAAATAAAATAAATTTTTATTTAAAAACGTTATTTTTAGATCTGTAGGTCTACAGTCACCATAAGAGATAAGTAACCAGTGTCGTCGATATATTTGAAGTTTAGTAAAAAACCTATTAATGTTTTCGAATAAAATTTAATTTAATTAATAGAAAACAAACATGCCATTTATCAAATTAAATTTCATTCAAAAACATCTATCGGTTTCTTACTAAACTTCAACTATATCCGACGACTCTGGTTGCTTATCAAATTTGGTGACCGTACCAAAGCGGTGGGATTTTTAGTTAGATTTTCAATACAGACCCAGCTAATTGTAGAAAGAAATTGTACATTTTCCATTTCTATGACGATATTTTTGCCTGAACTATATACGAGTAACCTACTTCTTAGCCATTAATAATTTATTTCAAACACCCATGTACGGAATCCTCAGTGAATAACACGATCGCTTTTTCTAAACTCCGATGGAAAGTCACATTCCTGCCAACGTAAGAGAAATGTAATGATTTCATTATAATTATTGGGTGGTACCGTTTAGTTAATGAGAGTGACGTTACGACGTATTGTCATGATAGATGTTATTTAAATTGATTGCTTTTTAATTTGTTTTATTGGCAAGGAAATTCGTTTTGCGTGTGGAGTTTTTAATAGGGTTTTTCTGTGGCTGGAGTAGTAACATGGTTGAAGTATTACAGTGTAATTTTTATAGTTAATTATAAGTCTGAAATCGTTAACCCGTCTTGAGCAAGCGTGGTGATCAATGCTCGTGCCTTTTCGGTATGAGCATATGCCTTTGCGCAGGGCCAAGGCCTCTTGTGGGACAATAATAGGCTGGTATTATTAATATTTTCTGGGAGGATAGGTTTAACATCCTTAGAAGGGATTGAAACATTGTGTCTCTTGGTAACTTATTATAGAATGCATTGAAAATCGATCATTATCTAAAAATCAATACGCTTACGATGCTGTTTCTTAATATTGTGCAACTGTATACTTGCAATAGTAGGTAAGTAAAATTTTAAAGAGGATATTTCTTTCAGTTTTTGAGTCAGTTTTAAATTGTAGCTAATTCAGTCTATTTTCACAATTTTTTTATTTGTTTGAAACACAATAAAATCATAAAACTCAAACTCAAATCATTTATTTCAAATAAACCAATTACAGGCACTTTTGAATTGTCAATGTGTCGGTCAGTTAGAAAGATGAAGCTAGTTGCCCATTCCAAAACGTAGTAGATACCTATGGAGAAGAAGGTTGAACGTTACCTAGGCACCTGTGGCGTGATGGCCTAGAGGTTAAGGCCTTCAGCTCTCATGCACGAGGGTGTCGGTTAAAATGCGCACTATTCCCAATGTGACTTTTTCAATTAATGTGTACATTTTGAGTTTATCTTGGATATTACTGACATTGGTGAAGGAAAAGCATCGTGAGGAAACCTGGACTTATAGTAGATATAAGTCTGAAATCGCCAACCCAGCTTGAGCAAGCGTGGTGATCAATGCTCGTGCCTTCTGTGTATGAAAAGAGGCCTTTGCCCTGCAGTAGGACAATAATAGGCTGATATTATTATAGGCACCCTTGTTAGCCCCAAACTAATCGTAAGTTATCCAGAGTAAGGTCCACATTAATAATACAACTAATCACTACAAAAATCACTCAGATATTCAGATAGCAATTACTCTATGACTCAACTCCAGCAAAATTCACGAACCCCCCAGTTCTAAGCATTGTAACCCACAAAAAATCGAATGCGCAGTCCTGAAAAAAATTCGATAAATAGAGCGTAGTAAGAGCGAGATGGGAGATGCCACCCCAGACCGGCCACGCCCCCTTTCTTACTGTAAGAGGGTAGTCTCGGGGTACATACTTATTGGCATGTTTTGTGGGGTGAACGCACGAGGGGATTGTAATTGGCCTGCACGTGGTCCGACGTTTTCGGGTACGAAATTGGGGTGGGCTTGTAAAAAATATTGGTAGTACCGGGGTTGATTTTTTTGGGGGTTCTTTCTGGTGATAGTTTGTGTTTTGTGTGGCTGTTCGGGTCGATATCTGGATTGGGAATGAAATTAACTCGACTAGGGCAGTGATTTTTGTTTAAGTAGTAAATTCTCCTGAACGTAAAAATTGTACAGAAAAAAAAGGCTATTAATTTCATTTCGAAAAATTACTGATCAGGTAGGTTCTCTGAAAATGAGTACTGAAAAAGAAAATTACATGTCCCAAAGTATTAATTAATCTAAGAAGACAATGTTTCTGACTGGCGAATTGGTGAGAGTCTTAGCCAACCAAATCACCAACGGTCAGTAAGACGATAAATACAATATTACGAGCGTAACTTCATTCTCACAAAAAAAAAACGCAACAATAATTTCAAAAGATAACTAATTACGACCCAACCCTTCAAACGCCGTGCACTTTCGAAAATTTTATTTCCAACATCAGTCAACCCTCAACGTGCGACGTGTGGCCTTTAAGACCCCAACATAATGAAAGTTTCACCGATACACTGAATAATTACCAGTCACGCAATGGTGTCCGTTCAAAATGTGATTCAGACCACGATTATAATATTAGGTGAGTCAGACTTAGATTAGTTCGATTTTGTGTCAAATTAGAATAGTTTATTGTTATTGAAATGTAACGAATTGTTTACTGTTTCAGTGTTTTTGGTTACAAATTGTATTTATGGTAATTGTTTTGTTGAGTCTTGAGGCGTTTCGTGTTCTGTATTTGAATTTGTATGGGTTTCGATTTGATTTGTGCAGTTTTCTTGAATATATTTTACATAAGCAGTAGCAAATGTTTTCTATTCTATGGTTCCCTAAATGTGCAATAACATAGAATAGAAAACATTTATTTAATATCTACAATAAGTTTATTAAGATCAATGATGAAACATCTACATGACTTAATTAATATAAATCCTGCTAATTATAAATGTGAAACTTTGTGAGGATGGATGGAAGTTTTCTACTCTTTCAAGAAAAAACTATTAAGCGGATTTGGATGGAATTTAGAACACCGATAGTTTATAACCTGGATTAATATGTAGGATACTTTTTATCCCGGTAGTACGTTCCCGTGGGATTATTTCCGACATCTACGCGGGCGTAGCCGCGGGAAAAAGCTAGTTAAATATCAATTGAGAGCAGTGGTGGCCCAGTGATAACGGCCCTGACTTACGAGTTGTTAGTCGAGGGTTCGAACCCAGGCAAGCGCTTTACTTTGTGTAAATAATTTCATCACCACTGCTCTCAAAACGGTAAAGGAAAACATCGTGAGGAAACCGGCATGTCCTAGAACCAAAACATTCAAAGTCATGTGACATCTACCAACCCGCACTGGGCCCGCGTGGTATCATAGCCCACTCCCTTTCGAATAGAGGAGGCCTGTGTCCCAGCAGTGGGAATATTATAGGCTGATTATGATATTATGCTAAATATAAATTGTTAGAAAGAGAATAAGTATTATTATAATAATTAATGTTACGATATTATGTAGTATGTATCCAATTTATACATATATATGTGAACTTAGTCTAACCTAGCTCAAGTTAGATGTAATATTAGTTGCTATGCCCTAACAGGGTCATGTACTCTTAAGTTCTGGTCTTTAATTGTGTGTATATTGTGCAAATAAATAAAATAAAATAAAACATCTTGAAGACTACCGTTTTTGTTACAAAGGATGATCAAAACTAACTTAATATAACTTCTTAAAAAAAAAAAAAAACAGGCATTATTTGACATCGTTGATAAAAACTTAATAATAGTAATAATTTGAATGTATCTCGTTAAATAATGACAACATAATTAAAAGATCATCAATTTTTTACGTATTCATAAATTTATAAAAGGTTAGGCACAGGTGTGTTCTTTTGAACCCACTATTTTTTTAATAAGGGGGCCAATGATTCAAGAGGGTTCTTGTTTATTTTAAATATTAAATCGTGCATGACCATTGACGGGTTAAGCATTCCCGTAGTGAAGTGAAGCGAAAAAACTAATTGAATTAAACATAAACATAATTAAGCCCGTAAATGTCTTCCCTGAAATGTGCTTTTAAAAAGCTGGTAATATTAATCTTGCTAAAAACAAGTCAAGTTGTAGTATCTTACTTAGTAGATACTCTTGACCAAATCCCTGTAGGTGTTTTACTACGATACGGAAAGGCAAATCCAATACAACTTTGGACAGAAATTAAACACACAGCGGTCGTTATGACTCGTGGGTCTACAGAACTGCATCTTGAGCAAAAGGTAGGTGGCATAGGGAAACATCGTAAAAAACCTGAATCCGGCGAAATAAAGTTAGCAAGCGTACAGTTGCTTCAAATGCTTCTAAAGTCGATGAGGATTTACCCTTCGGTAGAAAAGTTACAGGCTGATATTTTCGTGAAAACCAATCAAAACGATTATTTTTTTCAAATATCGAAGGTTGATAGCTTATCGAATTGCACTATAGGCCTTGTAACACTGACAGGTTAAACATCTACCGTATCTACCAATACCACTGTGACCTTTCCCTATAAGCAGTACTTATATCTTCTGCACTTTTACCATTGATGTAGTTCAGTTGAGACTGGTCATCTCTTAACTGCCACGGCTTATTTTTATTATTAATCTTATATTTTGAATTGTTTCTTAATATATAATTTTTTTTCATTTTTCTCGCATATTGAAGCAACTAGAATAATGTACCCAGGATTTTGTAATATCTTGATTTATAAAGAGTGTCCTTGGAGTTTCTTGCCCGTTCTTCTCCATAGAGATTTACGTTTTGGAATGGGCAACTAGCTTCAACTTTCTAACTGACCGACTCTTTGACAATACAAAAGTGTGAGTCGGACTCGCGCACGAAAGGTTCCGTACCATTATCTATAAAAACGGCAAAAATAGCATGTCTGTTGTATGGGAGCCCCCTAACATATTTATTTTATTCTGTTTTTTAGTATTTGTTGTTATAGCGGTAACAGAAATACATCATCTGTGAAAATGTCAACTCTCTAACCATCACTGTTTATGAGATACAGCCTGGTGACAAACAGACAGACAGACGGACGGACAGCGGAGTCTTAGTAATTGGGTCCCATTTTACCTTTTGAGTACGGAACCCTAAAAAATCACTATCGGTTTTTATCCTCATGGGTTAGCATTTAGCCTGAAAGGTTGACCCTTTATATATTAGGAAAAAAAAACAATTTCAAAAAGACTGCTTTCTTAATTCGTCATGATTGTTATATATTTTTTTCACTCTAATAACTGTAACCGAATCTTTTTATTTAGGTTTTTATACGTAAAATAATTGGATAAGCATCACCTCACACTGCTGGCAATATCAATGGTGTAACTATAGAGGTATGAGGAACAGGGTGTAAAGTTCACTCATACTCTATGGAAAAGGGAGGATCCTCCGACCAGACGGGTGTTGTGTCTGGTGGGCAACTGCCCGATGATTGATGTCGGGACGTTGTAAATATGCTAGTTGCGCGGTAAACTCTGCTTGCGCGATGCAGGATTTTGTGTGACGTCAGTCAGACGCGTAGCTCACATGTGGCGTTATAGATACATACTACATAACTATGTTATGTTTTCTTAGACTAAGGTGAAACAAATTCCTCATTAAAATCAGTCTCAAAAAGATCCGAACGGATACAACCCAAATCTCTTCAAAGTGAGAGTGAACAGCTTTCTTCTGAGTAAGCTCACTCCATCGTCGAGTTTGTCTCTGTCATCTCTGACCTAGACTAGAGTCAAGAGCGTTTGCTCTTGACTCTAGTCTCTCTAGTCTCTGGCCTTAAACTTCTGTGAGAAAGTTTTCATCAACATTTTGCCAGACGTTTATATCTAAATCTGTGTGGTTCTTTCCTCAAATGACTATTTCAGATGCCAATCTATATGGTCTTCACATGATCTGACCAAGATTACGTCTGGACTTTAAAAGAGACTATCACCTCTGAGTTTGTTTCGGCCTTTCTTCTCAGACTAGTCAGATAGGAAACGCCGGCCTCATCTAGTTTAAAAAATATGATTTACGTGTGAAAGTGTTTGTACAAACCTACTTACAGAAATAAAATCATTTATCATTTATAAAAACTTATTGCTACAGCTATTTCAATTTCACCCCAATTGTAGTATCACTAGCAAAGATACAGACCCACAACAAAAGTATCAAAACTAAAAGGTAAACACCCTAATGATTATCCCGGGAGTCGAACCCCCTAACAGCTGACCGCAACGTACCGTATCTTCCGTGATAACAACACATTTAGCTTCAGACATGAAAACTATTTGGTATAACACGGATAGATAAATGTCTCTAGTGTGAAGGTGGAAAGAGTAAGACAAGAAAGAGATAGAAGATGAATCGAATATCTTTGGTTTGTTTCTGAGTTGAAAATAAGAGGTGCGGACTCTAACAGCAAAATATAGCAATTATGACGTAGTAACTGTTTATTCTGGACTAAGTGTGGCCCACGTTATCTCCCGCATAAGTCTAGATTCCGTGGAAACATCGGGATAAAACGTATTCTATGTCCTAATCCAGGTCATGGTCTACTCATGTACCAAATTTCATTCAAATCTGTTCAGCCGTTTTAGCGTGAATTCGTAAACAAACATACAACAAATACTTTCTTTTTCTCACTACAATTTTAGTTTAGACTAGCTAATGCATGGCCTGAGTTGCAATGCCTTTATTTTTTAAACCAACCTGTATAAGAGCGAAAAAACAAAAATAAAACAAATCGTTTTTGAGTTTTAGTGAGACCAACGAACAGCAATTGAGTTTTATATAAATATAGATAAACTATTACCAGACAACGTGTATCAACCATCCCTGACAATACTTCAATACCTACTACTCGATCCAAATGTATGGGATAGTTGATATTTTTTTCGCGATTACGATGTTGGTCTCATGGAGAAAGTTGCTCAGTTTGATGGTATGTACTACATCCTTAAATATGATCAAAGCTTTGTGATACATGCGTATAATGCCCGCTCAACAATCTTGCTGTGAATCCACGCCGTGGTTCGCGCCACGAACGTCGCGTGAAAACGTGTCCACACTCGCCAAGTTTCGCAGTGTCGTTCGCGATTATCGTAGAAATGGACGACGATGTGGCTAAAGTTGTAGCTGTGACGCTATGTGCTGTAGCGTACTACAATTATTTTTTTATTAAAAATAACAAAGCTATGAAAACGAGATGGAGAAAAAGAAGATGGTGGATGCCAAACAACGTCGTACCGATTTTTTCAAAAAGCTTAGTAAAATAATGCGCAAGGCCACTTCCGATACTTTCGTGCGCTACTGCGAAGAGCTGCGAGTGTAGACGCGTTCGCGTTCGCGCGCTGTGAACCAAGCGCGTTACCTTTGTCGCGGGACAAAAAACCGACATCGAACGGGGAACGTCGCGAAGCGCGAACGAGAAAGCGCGAAACCATCTAAACTCGCGTTTCGCGGCTTTCGCGAGCGTTCGCACCGCGAGTGTAGAGCGGGCTTTATGAATAGCCTGTTACATTATTTAAGAAAGAAACGAAACTCAATCTGGAGTCAAACTCAAACTCAAAGCATTTATTTGAAATAAACCAATTACAGGCACTTCTGAATAGTCATGGGGTCGGTCGGTCAGAAAGTAGAAGCTAGTTGCTCATTCCAAAGCGTAGTAGGCCTATGGAGAAGAACGGGCAAGAAACTCCACGGACACTCTTTTAAATCAAACTATGGTTACAAAATATTGGTTACATCATTCATATTGAAATTATGCATGTGAGAACGATGCAGAACGTTAAAAGCGTCCGTAATAAAAAGAGAATAACAATTCATATAGTAAATTAAATTAAAATAAGCCGTGGCAGCTAAGAGATGACCAGTCCCTACTGACGGCGCCCGTTCACGAACATGACGCTTAAGAAAATGTTAACTACACTATAATAGGATATCGAAATTCACCCGTTTTCTAAAATACTCATCACGTTAATTGGCCAAGAACTGGAAGTGTAAGATAGAATTGTACCTAAGTTTTATGTTGACCACGGAAAGACGAGGCTAGATTTTTCCCCGAGAAACATGTGCCAGGTCAGGTTAAACTTCACTTCCTAGTTCTAGTTGCTGATTTCTGAGAGTTCGGAAGATATTAATCTTTTTTTTTAAATCGAATACAAAGTGAATTTACATTTTTGTTTTATTGATTAATTATCAATAAAACAAAAATGTAAATTCACTTACATGGTTAGTTTTTCGAGAGATTGCGAAGCGGTTGGTCGACTCTTCACGTGACCAGAGGGCTGGCTTATTTTTTGGCCAAAATATCAGCATTGCCATACAACGTGGCAATGCTGCCAGCCTTTTGGGCACTTTTCTTGTTGACAATGATGCGGACGAATTTTTTAATACCCTTTGATTCTTTCCCCTCTCCGTTTTATATATTTGTACATATTATTATTATTATTTTAAGACTATTAGCTTTTAAATTATGTAAATTCATAAAAAGTTGGATGGTTTCCTTGAGCTTGCATGATATAATATGACAGCAGATATAATGATCAGAGGCTCGATCAGGTCTTAATAAACTATGGGTTAGACACTTAAAGATAGATACTTAAAACAATTATTTTACAATTCCCAAGACACCTTCCAACTGATTTAAAAACGTACTCAAGAACCTATGACTAATTAAAAAGATTAATACTTCCAGAGCTCGGTATTCATTTGGAGTTGGCAGTGAGCTCATTAAGTTCTTTATTTATTATTATCCGACAACTTATTTCACTGGAGGTGCACCCTCGTAGCCAAGTGCAATAAACTCTGCTATACACCCGACTATTCACTAGTCAGCTGAAGTCAGAAGGCGTGACGTTGTTTGCACTTTGAATGCACCTTGTGGTAGATTTAATTTTGCTTTTCGATCACACTGAGAATGGCGTTTTGAACTATATTAAAAAAGAGTGTAGTATTTTTATGATAGAATATAATAGTCTTTATTATGTACACCATAAAAATTATAGATATAAATGTGGAAATTTTACATAAAGTGACATAATGGGCGGTCTTATCGCTAAGAGCGATCTTTTACAGACAACCTTTGGATGGATTAAAGGGAGAAGGAGAGACAATACTGCAGGTAGTCAGTGGTGTACCATCTACATATACGGTAAATACACACATAAATAAAAAATATAGATAAGGACAAAATAGGCTTTCCCCTAAGGGACTAACCACACTTATTCAGCTCTGTTCAGCTTTAGTCCATAGAAAACAACGATTTTGTTTGGAGATGCGTATGCATCCGTTCAGCTTTCCGGATACTTACACATCTCCATACAAAACTAGTGTTTTGGACAAAAACTGAATTGAGCTGAATAAATGTATTCCCTAAAGGGGTGTACAATAAATAAATGACACTATATCCAAATCTGAAAGTATACTAGTGGTTATGGACTTCGACATGATGAAAAATGGTTCTCCCAATGAATACAAGTGCCAAAACTGAACAGGGTAAATGCCATACATGATGTCTATGGCATTAACCGTGGATTTAGCCCTTGATGTAGACGTATTGGTGAAATCTTGCATTTGGTGTATGGTGAAATTGCTTTGAGAAGAACCTTCATGAATGTCAAATATAAAAAGTTCGGCGCAATCTGGGCAGTCAGAAAAATTACACGTACAGGCATGAATAATTGCCAAGTTTCAAAGATTCCAGGGTGAATTTCCACGCATTTTCCACTGCTTAGATTCTTAAGAAAAATTCGACAGCAGAATTTCACAAATCCTAAGATTCAGACGAAGATAGCGAAAAGATATTTCAGAATCCAACTGCTACTTACAAATAGTTAACAGTCCCACATTCTAAGTCCGTCTGACGTGAAGATGAAAGTTTATTAACAATTTCTTTTATCCATTTACCTCGCATGGCTGACCGTAACCGCGCACAGATAAGCCAAGCACTGTTTATGTCCGTTTTAAAACAATACAGACACATTAACGATTTCCTTTGCGATCTGGGGTACAAGAAAAATGTAGAATGTTTGTATGTGAGAAAGAAAATGGCCGATAGGTTTGTGTTTGTGACATTAATATATACCCCTTTATTTATAAACGCTGCTTAAAGTTATGTAATGTTTAGCGACTGTTTAACCATAGATTTTTGACGTTTAAACGTCTCTTAACTTTAATCATCGTTTCTAAATAAAGCCCATAAAGAATAGTTATGAGTTCTTTTGGATGTAGAAAGAGGTTACTGAAGAAATTACTAAGTAGTAAATTAAATGATGGCCTGTAGGTTTGTTTCTTTTTAGATCCATTGTAATTATTGACGTCTCAAAAAGTGGTTAATTTAACCTAATATTTGTAATTGCAACGCTAATTATCTCGTTTCAGGTGAGCTTTTAGAGATATGGCTGATTTGACCACAGTTGGATATCGTTTATCCGTGGAATAAAATTGACGTCTGACAGTTCTAGTACGGAAAAACTGTAAAAAATTCAAAAAAATTGTCTCAGGATGAGACTTATTCTACGTATAAAAGTTTAGTGAAATTCGCGCTTAGTGTTTTTGTATCACATAATCTGATTTATTGTTTGTAAATGTGGTGTAAGAGAGCAGTGTGGGTTCCAGATTACTAGTATTCCTGAGTTAAGATAGTGACATAATGCCAGAAATGGACATCCGTCAATAGTGCTTTAGGTGGAATACAAATTCATGGCAACGCCAATTTGTAGATCTACTTTAAACGCTCAACATTGTATGAATGCTTTGACGTCGTAACACCGAACTGCTCAATACTCATTCCACAATCTGTGCGGGATAATTCCAAGTACACAAACCATTCAAAACGCGAAACCACCTCAAAAATCATCCATCTATCATCGACCTTACCCAACGCGCGAACTGTCACGCAAACGTACCATTCTTGGCCAGGCAGCCATGATTAAAAATCAGCACGCTATCCATTGACATAGCGTTATCACAACGGTTGTACGTCGGTTGCGTGCTCCGACCACGTGTTACGTCACACGCGAAGAAAGCACGCGAGTTGTACACGCATTGTGAGAGCTTGGACGAGCCCAAGCTTGCTGAGATTGCTGGTTTGTTTACGTTCGTGGATTCTAGGTTAAGTGGCGCTCCCGCGATCTCGGGTGTGGAGGACTGGCCACTTTGTTACGTGTCAACCGACAGGTGGGTTTGTGGCAAGTCATCTGATCGGTAACCCTGGCACGGAACTTATACTAAAGTGTATGCGTGACCCATACAATAAGTGGTGCTGTCGCGATAAGTACACAGACAATTTCTAATCCTTCGGGCTGTAAGTCAACAGCCAACAGATTGGAATTTGTCTCAGGCGCCGCTCTCAGGAGTCTTCTCATTAAAGGCATTCTGGGATGATTGTAGATAATTTACACATGGTTAATGATGCGACTACGCTTACCTGCCGAAGGCGGCAACTGGCCGGGTGTATACTATAAGTCATTTCACCACTACAGTTCTCAGTCAGAGCTGATAAGGTATTTCTTATAAGCAGCGCTTCTGCTTCGTCACTACTAGCAAGTCGAAGGCGCTCGCTGAAGGTGGCAGTTAACCTGGTGTAAATAAAACATTGGACTATTTGACTCCTGAGAGACGGGCAGGCAATATTGAAATTCTCAGCACCTATCTTCCATCTGAATGGCAAAGATTCCACGGTATTTGGTATACGTGGCAGTCAACCTTACCATGAGGAAGATTCTGGTAAAATGGAGAAGGATGAAAGGAATACCCTCGTGGACTGTACAGTATTCGTACGTACCTTTAATTTGAATGTTTAAACCAGAAGTCAGCAAAATTTGAGAAGATACTGGAAAAGAAGGATGGTGAATGGGCTACACCTTCGTGAAGGAAGTTCGTGCTATCAGCAATTTTGAGCAGTGCCAATGTTAAAGGCGAAGGGTGCACGCGAAACGTGCACGCATTGGAAGAACATGAAGGAGGTTAGATTAATAAACCGATTTGGTTTGTTCTAGGTTACCGGCACCCTAAATGAAAATCCGAAAGATTTTGGAGGAAATTGCTTCGTACCTATGTTTAAAATATTCGTCCACTCAACGACGTTAAAAACGCAATTAATGCCGTGTCAAAATGAAAGGCATTGTCATTGTAAGTGTGTTACGCAATTACCCCGCTGGCCTACTTGCATCAGTCTTTGGATTAGTTACTATATTATGAGAAACCGATGAAATTTGGCAATTCCTAGAAGGCACTATTTTTTTTATAGTTAAAATGGATGTTGCACACAGGTAATGTGATTCAAATTCAAAATATTTTATTTCATATAAACCTACATGGGCACTTATGAAACGTCAGGAGCTAGGTGCACGATTCCAATTAGTCATTTCCTATGGAGAAGAGCCGGCCATAAATTCCACGGTTACTCTTTTAAAAATAATTGGTTTTTGCAATGCTTTCAAATTACACTGTTATTAGGTATGGGAGGACAGTGTAGGCCTATTAACAAGTACTGTAGTTACAAAAAACCGGATTATATTGCTGGTATTGACCAATCAGTGTCACATGCCTTCTGGGGGTGTTATAAGGCAATGAAATCCACGCGTCATGTCCGTGAACGGGCGTCGCCGGTTGAGACTGGTCATCTCTTAACTGCCACGGCTTATTTTTATTTTTAATCTTAAGTATATGTTGAATTGTTTCTTAATATTTTTTTACATTGTTCTCACATATAGAAACAACAAGAATAATTTACCCAGGATTTTGTAATATCTTGAATTAAAAGAGTGTCTTTGGAATTTCTTGCCTGTTCTTCTCCATAGAGGTCTACGTTTTGGTATGGGCAACTAGCTTTAACTTTCTGTCTAACTGGACGACTCTTTGTCAATTCAAAAGTGCCTGTAAATGGTTTAATTGAAATAAAGGCTTTGAGTTTGAGTTTGAAAGAGGAAACTGTAAAAAGGTACAGTTAATAATGAAAAAGCCTATCGTATTGTAACATGAAAAATCAAGAGAGAGTGTTGCTACAGAGATTTTGAACATCAACCTAAAAGTGTCCCACCGTTGGGCATACCGTCCTCTCATACAAATATGAATTATAAAATACTGTTTATTTTATCTCCAGAAATGACATTCTTATGCTAGTTATATCAAGTTGACAGATTTTGACAAAATAATGTTATTTGTAGGAGATCTGTGAAACTAAGTCTAGGCCTGTATTTTAGAACTCCACAGGGCCTAAACAAATGGAATTCGCTTCGGAGCGATTCTGTTTCTTCTACAATCGCTATCGCTTTCGCTAATGTTTCCATAATACGAATCGAAAACTAGCGATAACGCTTGTCAAAAAGTGCCACTTGGCTACGCATCTCTATGGAAGTAATCGTTCGATACTGTCGATTCGTTTCATATAATCGAAAGATTTTAATATTGTCTAGCTAAAATCTATTCGTTGACCTACGATCACGTGACATTTCGATAGCTTGTCAACCCCACACATTTTTTGGCTTTTCTACTAGCGTCATCGCTAATTGAATGTTACTTTGTCTAGGCCCTCAAGCCCAACATTGTATCTCATTGTAAAGGTTGTCAACGTGGTACAATTGTGAGTTACTGTTGGTGTGTGTGTGTGTGTGTTGACTCACTACATAGAAATGCAAAAATAAGTCAAAACATTTGAAGTATCAAAACTTGTCGGTCGTATCAAGATGGTTTGTAAGCAAATGCATCTAAATCCCGATCAATCAGGCATTAACCTCTGAAAATCGACTAAACTCTATAATAATACCAAATGCTCGATGTCTTAGACGGCAGCTAATACCAGTACCAGGTTCGACTCCCCGGCCGATTTGCATACTTCATTGTTGGTTGTGGACCATAATTTTTGATACGAAAAAAATGTACGGAACCATGTAATAAACGGTTCGTAGTGGGTATTAAAGATTTCTTATGCTTTCTAATTTGGTTATCGATTTTAAGGTTCCGTGAAATTTTTGTTGTATGTTAGTTTTTGGTTCTAGAGCCAACAAATCGAAGTCATGTGACATCTACCAACCCGCACTGGGCCCGCGTGGTAGATTACGGTCCACTCCCTCTCACAGAGAGGAGGCCTGTGTCCCAGCAATGGGAAAATTGTAGGCTGATTATGCTTATTATCATTATTATGATACCTTTTATTTTGGTTGGTCAAAAAATCGTTGTTTGTTTTGAGTAAATCACTTTGTAATAAAATCACTAGCATAATTCAAATGTTGCTGAGTTTGTATTTAAATAATATAATATGAATTAAAAAATATATATTATATATACATATTTCAAATTATTTTGACTACCGCCAAAGAAAAACACACTTAGATTAAAAGTGTTATTGGGTTTTTCATCAGGAATTTCTCAGTAGCAGCCCGGAGTCTGGATTCGTGCCCGGTTGATGGCAATAGGCTCGCCCCCTATTACATGGGACATAAAATTATACTGGCGGATCGTGGCTTTACTGAAGATAGGTACACCTCTGCCTAACACTTCGGGGAATGCAAGCGTGATGTTATGTTATGTTATTCTATATAGTCAATCAATGGTTCATCGTTTAATAATTTCCCCTTAATCCTTTCATTGAAAAAAATAACAATAATAAATAGGTGTCCATTACAAATACCTCATATTTATTTCAGTCAAAAATACCACAATTAATAATTACTTATTATATGTATTTCATGCGGTTTTTTCTTTGTTCATACTTTCATTTCAGTTATAACGAAGACATCTTTATTGTTAAGCATTTTGAGAAAGTGGTTTAAGTCAAAAATAATTAATGTTACGGTTATTTGCAAACAAAAAAGTTTTGTTTTTATTATGGTCTAGCAAATGGTCAAAATTATGGAATAATTATTATGATGTTTTTTCCGATGTTCGCTCGTTGGTATTAGATGATGTTTTGCTTAAATACCCGTTATAAAGTTATTTATTGTTTCTTTCTTTACTAAGTACCTTCTTAGGTGGTTTTGATGCTCTAAATTATGTAGTCGATGACTTTGGTGCACGGTAAAACTCTAATGAGTTTATGTTGGCACCAACTTAAATATATAATATGAATGTGTACTACTGAATTAATAAATAAATAAAATAAATAAATAATAATAAAATATATATACAATTTAATCAACTTTTTCTTTAATTTATGTGAAAAGGTGTGAATCCCATAATAATTATTGCTTTTGGTGATCGTTAAAATATTAAAACCCACTTTCTCTCTCCTATTTTGATGTGCCCAACAGGGTCCACAAAGTTCACATTGTGGAATATTAATTAATTTTGAGTAATTATTGAGTCATATTTAATAATCAAAGGAAGTGAGACTTATGTATGTACCTTATTATAATTTTATCGATGGTGCGACCTGTGTTCCAAACTGTGCTTGCGTAATTTTACCTCTGTACCTAGGTTTTTTCTCCAAGTTCGAGTTAAGGAGATGTGCCCTGTTACATAAACCAAGTAATTAATTAATAGAGTAGGTATTTATAATAGAGATGACAGGTTATCCTTTCTGCTACATCATAATATCAGGTTCAAACCACGCAACCTTTTACAAACCCATCTACCCCAGGCGCCAAATAAACAAAAAACAAAAGAAAAATCAAATTGCGATAATTTTATTACTAGATAAACGCAAACAGCCA
Organism: Dryobotodes eremita; assembly: GCA_917490735.1. NCBI lineage: Eukaryota > Metazoa > Arthropoda > Insecta > Lepidoptera > Noctuidae > Dryobotodes > Dryobotodes eremita. The sequence continues at coordinate 16,659,189 of OU823265.1, read as the reverse complement.
GAAGCGTCAATTAATTATCAATATTTATGATATTCCCATTAATTTATAGACAAAAAATTTAAATTATTAAGAGTATTCTGCACTTGTACTGTTTTGCCTTGAGGCCCTGTCCGGCTAAACACACTGCGTTGATATATGTCTCAATTACCGCATTGGTATGCGCTGGCGCAGTGGGGGACTGTATTCAATATTGCATTGCATTATTTCGCTTGTTTGTCCTTATGAGATGGGCAGAATTTCTGCGTCATTAGTTGATTTATAATAGCATTTTTGGAAGACGGTTTTCGCCTCCCTACCAAATAAAATTGCAAAATTAACATTTTATATTACTGTGTCTAAAAAATATACTGTGTAAGCATGCTCCACCTTTGCTTAAACCTGTAACTATAGACCTTATTCACCAGTACCTGCATTAAGTGGACTCTCTCAACGCCTTTGTTGAAAGGGTCGAATGATTAAATCATGTTAATCCTGATATGTACTATTTTATTCTGAATGAACTAGAGATGAAATTACACTTAGTCTTTTACAAAAAAAGACCGCTGTCGAAGGTTTTATGGATCAAGAATTGGAAAGACAATTTAAAAAAATAACTAAAACGGATCCTGATTCTCAAAAAAAAAGAAGACTCGTCGAGTCGATACAGCCGTGTCTACCGAATATGATAACATGTTTAATTGACCAAGAATCGAATTTTGGACATCGAAACTTAACGTACAAGTAAACTGACACTAAAACAGTAGCTTATTTACACTTCTTGAATAATCCTCTAAGTTATTCAAAACCCAACTTTATACCACTAGCATTAAAGTCCCAATTCCTTTAAACAATCCCCTGAATTTGTGGCGATTAAAACTGTGTTTTGTCTTTCTAGTTTTAAGGTAGCTTTTTGAGTAGCAGGAAAGTTCTGGAGGTGTAAAGGTATAAAGTTACAAAACCAAAGAGTTTTCCATGCCATTAATCAGTAAACATCTGTACGTCAAATCGTATCAGGGCATTTAACGAGACGAAAGGACGTGATTTCGAGATTAAATAGTCGTATTCACGCGATTGCTTTTGATGCAGAAATTGGAGCGGTAGGTTCTAGGGTCATTGACCGCGTGCTTCTGAGAATACGCTGCCCTATAATATTGGATGGACAGGATGCCGAGTCGACTCTCATTAGACGGGCAAGAACCTCATGTTGTAGCTTTAAACATATTTTATAGAGGCTGGGCGGAAATATACGAGACAGGTTTTTAAAGGTTTTATATTTAATTGATATAGGACTCCCAATAAACTATAAAAGGGGAAATCACACGCATAGCATTTTGGTGTTTCAGCAGATTTGAAGAAGCTTTTCTCGCTTATCTTTTAGGATAAAAAATAAGTACTATTTCCTTTGCCATGCTACTTCTACTTCCTGCTCTCTCTCTCTCCCTCTCTCTCTCTCTGTCTCTCTCTCTCTCTCATTCTTTGCAGATCGCAGCAGACAAGAATCTTCCCAAAACAATTGCTCTTCTTCTACCTTTCCTACAATTTTCTCCAGTTTAATAGCTCCAACCCCTATTACCTAAATCCTTTATAAAATACAGCAAAATTCAAAAACAGCTGCTCATTTAAAAGCCATTTTAACGAGAACCCTCGCGGCCGGACAATCGGGACCGAACAGCGAAGCACGTAGAGCTGCTTTATCGCAAAATTCCTTCATCGTACGTCAAACTGTTTGCCGCTGGTTGGGCACGGTGGGATAGGGGATGGAGTGGAGTTGTATTCTACTGTTGAAAGGAATAATTGGTGACTGGTTTTATTCAGTTTAATAAGGCATGTGATTGTTTTATGACTGTGGTTTATTTTTGTTTCAATTATTTCAACGTATCTTTTTTATAACTTTATGTGAGATAAACTTGATAGTTTGTTGGGACGACTCAAACGTATTTACAAAAAAAATAAGAAGGAAAGAAAGAAGAAAAAAGAAAAATGTTTATTCTGCATAAATAAGACCCACATTAAACATTACAAAATAAACATAAAATGTAATAGCCAAAAGTCTCGTATTCGACAGGAGGATAGATTGATCGATTGAGATCATAGTTGATTTTGTGTCTGCAACAAATTCACAGCTAAGCAACCAAATACTTTTTGATAATTTCTGGTAGAAAAGTGACGTATAATGATGGACAATAAGAAACTTTCTATTACAGTCATAACTTTTACTCCAATCACAGCAATAACAGTATTACAAGATACAGCGCACCTTTGCAACATTTATCTACTCCACCCCACTTGCTGTTCTAAAACCCAAAGATAAGAGGACGTCCAGAGATAGCACAGTACAATACTTATCCAATTAAATTAGCCGACTGCGGCAAGAGGTGTAATGAGTTAGACCTTATTTATAATGGCCGTTCGCTTGGTATTTTAGTTGACATTTAAACGGCTACTTAAAGTTTTATTGATTTCGCACTTAAAAGAAATAAAGTGGTTTTTGAGCTATTTTGTTTGGCTGTAGTTAATTTTATTATGGGACTAGGTAAATAATGGATAATGCTAGCTGCTACTATAATAAGGAGGCTGTTTTACCTTTTTTTCCTAGTAGTGGATATTCTTTTTTTTTACCGACTTCAAAAAAAGGACGAGGTTCTCAATTCGACTGTACTTTTTTATATTTTTTATGTGTTTTAGCTCAGAACTTTTTCTGTGTGAACCGATTTGGATGATTCTTATTTTATTTGAAAGATAGTGCTTCACATGTGGTTCCATTTAAATTTGATCAAGGTCTGACCAGAACTTTTTGAGTTATCTTTAATACTGCGTATTTTTTCCACTTAGTTTATATTGATGTTTTAATAATTTCCTGTCACGGTTATTTATATATCAAGTAGTGGTATAAGAATATGTGTGGGGTAGGTACCACAACTAAAAACTGAAAATAAAAATCTTTTTACAAAAAAAACAACCGACTTCCAAAAAAAAACACAAAGCAACTTTACTTTCGGAAGTCGGTGGCCAAAAACGAAAATACACAACCAAATACACCGACTTCCGAAATTAAAGTAATTTTTCACGTATTTTACTGTTTCTTTTTTTTGGAAGTCGGTTGATTTATTGTAAAAAAGTTTTTTGTTCTTCCTACTTCGTAGCAATCTGTCGTCAACAACAATAAGCTACTTCTTTGTCCGATATCTCTGGGTTGGATTTTCTATAGGACTAGAGAAACAAGGAGTGATCACAAGCGTTCCTGCTAAGCATGAGGTCCCGGATTCAATTCCCAGGTCGCGCAAAATGTTATTGGGTTGTACCATCAGGAATTTCTCAGTAGCAGCCCGGAGTTTGGATTTGCGACCCCTATTACATGGGACTTAAACATAACTGGCGAAATGTGTGTGTACCAGAGGTATACCTCTGAATAATCATTCAGGGAAACAGGAGTTTTGTTTTGTTATGAGTTAAGACAATCCTATGTTAAATGAGTGTCCTAATTCCGTAGTAGAGGACGATATCGGACGCAAAAAGGGGGAGGAGGAAGTATAGGTCGATATTTACTACAACCCAGTTCTTTGTAGTTTAAAGGCACCCGCAGACAGGTGCGAAACGACAGCGCGGCGCGACTCTTGTAGAACAATTTCCATGAAGATTTCATAGAAATTGTTCTACTTTAGTCGCGTTGCGCTGTCACGTTGTTGCGCCTATTTGCGGAAGCCTTAACCAATGTATAGTGAAAATCGAAATAGTGTTTAGATTTGATGACCGATTACAAAGTACAGTCAACGACCTAAAACCCTAATAATCAACCAACTGTCACAAAGCGGTTGTAATGAGTTTGATTAAAGTTTATTCGTTTTCTGGGAAGCGGTCCAATGACTGATTCAAAGCTATGCCACGGAATAGATAAGCTCAGAAAGTCAATCCTACTATATATAATATATAATATATATAATAATATATATTATATATCCTAACTAATATTATAAATGCGAAAGTAAGTTTGTTTGTTACCTTTTCACGCCTAAACCACTGAACCGATCATCCTGAAATTTTGCTTGTATGTTGTTAGGTGTACTGAAACGGACATAGGGTACCTTTGATCCCGCAAAAAAGCACTGTTCCCGAGGAAAACAACAATAACGTTCTTATGATAGTAGATGGCGCCACGAGTCTTTCGAATCATGATTTAATTATAACCCGAATTTATAGTCAAAGTCTAAATTAACGCGAGCGAAGCCGCGGGCAAAAGCTAGTATATTATAAATGTGAAAGTGTGGATGTTTGGATGTTTGTTACTCAATCACGCTAAAACGGCTGAACGGATTTGGAGAAAATATGGCACATGAGTAGATTATGACCTGGATTAGGACATAGGATACTTTTTATCCCGATATTCCCACGGGATCGATATTTCTGCGGGTGAAACCGCGGGGCGCAGCTAGTATTGGATAAGCATAAATAATCACATCTCCAATGCTACCATTTTTTACGGTCGTGAAATTGAATACCTATAGTGTTAAGGTTGTATCCCAATTCAGCGAGAACCCTATTTTTGAAAGTAGGTTATTTATTGTATATGCTACTTTTGTTAAAAAGAGACAAGTTGCTGATACTCAGTTTAATGAAATAATTTAAGGAGATGCTTAGCGCCGGCGCACACCTGGCGAAGTGCAGCACGGCGCGGTAGTGACTGCCAAATATCACCGTTGTGTGACTAAAAATAAAGTTAAAAATGAATAATCTGAGATGCGCTCCTCTTTCCGCCTAGAGCGCTCTCGAGCTAATGGAAATTTATTTATTTTCGACTTTATTTGAACTTTTACAAGTTCGATATTTATTTGGCAGTGACGAATGCACTGCGCTCCGTCTCGCCAGATGTGTCCCGGCCTTTAAAAGAAAACATTAAAATAAACATAAAAGCATAGTCATTTGGCAGCTAGAAAGCATACAGCTGCTACAGGTCATGCGTGAGTGAGAATCGGTTGCCAAATGAAGAGAAAATTAAAGTTATTTTTCGATTTGTTTGTGTTTTTATTGGAAGTCGGTTGATTTTTTTTGTAAAAAAGTTTTTAGTTTGCAATTTTTAGCTGTGGTAGCTACCACACACAAATTCGTATACCACTACTTGATATGTAAATAACAGTGACAGGAAATTATTATAACATCATCAATATAAACTAAGTGGAAAAAAAATACGCAGTATTAAGGATAACTCAAAAACTACTAGACAAAACTTGATTAAACTTATATGGGACCACATGAGAAGCACCAGCTTTCAAATACAAAAGAGTCATCCAAATCGGTTCACCTAGAAAATAGTTCTGAGCTAACACACATTAAAAAAAAACATACTGTCGAATTGACAACCTCCTCCTTTTTTGGAATCGGTTAACAAAGGAGAACTAGGTATGAGACATGTCATAGTAATTCGTTTTACCATGGCACCTCTTCAAGTAAGAGTGTCGTATGCGAAAATTTGTAAGAACTTGAACTTCTGTTCTATAAATTGTTTGTTAATGTTGACATCTGTGTAAATTCAGTAATCTTGATTGTTAGATTTGATTCGGGAACCGTCAATTATATTGTTAAAGATATTACGTAGCTGAAATTTATGATACACTATGAGCGACTAAATCAGAAGTTTAGGCCCTTATTGGCTCAGGAGCGAGTTGATTGAGGAAAGGGAGGCATTTGCCCTGCAGTTTGACTATACAGGCTTACATAAAAAGAGAATAGCACGATTGTTCACAATTGTGAACGCTGTCCTGCTTTTTATACAAGGTCAAATTAAATTTGCTAGTGAAACTCCGCAGAAGTAATGGGATATCTAAAAATGAGAATACAAAAAAAAACTAATGTTTATTTCTTTGTAATTACTTGAAGTACGACCTAAGAAATTTGGTATATTTTATATTATCACGTTTAGACATCAATAACCAGTACGTCTGTGAAGAAAACAAAAAAAATAATTATGAACTGATATTTTAAGTAACTACACTACCAACGGTCGCTGACCCCAAAAATACATCTCAGCAATTTTTTTTTATCAAGTTTAGATGTCGATACCCATCACGTCTGCGGAGTTTCGCTAGCTAATTTAACTTGGCCCTGTATAATCTACTTGATGACTGGCTCATATTTTTACAACGGCATGAGCTTTTCTTAATTTCTTATTTAGAGAGAGTCTCCTCCTAAATTAGACCCTCTCTAAATTAAGAATTACAATACAAATGGAAAAATATGACACATCGAGCTATTCATTGTACCTATATAGTAATGGTTTATTTATTTTTGTATAATCTAAACCAAGTATATTTTATTTTTTCTTTTTTGGTTGTTTTTAATGTTAATTTTGTTAGTGTTTTGAATGCTCCTTTTTATTTGTTTTACTGTACGTGTCCTGAATAAAATATTTTTCTTTCTGTCTTTCTAACGGGGGTGTGTTGGACCGAAAACCTTATAAAGGTGACTGGGGCAGACTGGATGTGGAAGGCGGAAGACAGGGTGTTGTGGCGCAGCTTGGGCGACACCCATGTCCAGCAGTGTACTGCGATAGGCTGAGTTGAAACGGGTTGACAGAGAAGATGGTCTACAGCGCCGAAGTCTTAAAACTTAATTAGCCTTAATTAGTCATAGCCACAGTCATATTGGTAGAGTATTATTCCAAGTCACAAACTTTACTGTTGGTAAAATCGTAGCAGAGACAAAAATACCAACTTTTTAGCCCTAGCGTAGAATAATTGAACATTTATGTAAATTTGTGTCTACGTGAGTGAATTTCCAACAATAATTCGGTTAACTTTTGGTCAGCTATTAACACCCCAGCTGTTAGACATAGACATGTCTATTGACTCGATAAAATCTAGACTGAATTCCAGTCTTTAAACTAGTCAGATAATAATTTAATCGATACAATTCATGTCTGTCGCCTTAACTTGGGCGTTAGTCATGAATAGTTGAAAATTTTAAGGTTTCCGCTGCCCAATTAAATTATGTTCTTTGTTCATTTGTGGAGTCCTTGGGCTGTTTCGGATTTGACTGAGTTTTGCAAATAAGACACGTCGTTACGGGTAGGCAGGAGCCCAAAAGTCTAACAACCAGTCGTACTAAGGGGTTAGTGTTACCCAGTAACTGGGTTGTGGAGGTAAGATAGGCTGTCACTCCATGTAAAATTACGGTATTCAGCTGCATGCAATTAGACTGGAAATCGACCCCGACATCGTTGAGAAAAGGCCAGGTAGAGATTGATTCAGATTCACTAGTATTTATGTTTAAAGCCTGGGCTTGGCTGGGCCTGGCCTGTAGTAGCTCAAAAGCATGCTAATTTCGAGCAGATGCTACCTAATAGCACACAAATTAGCGTATGTATACAAAAAGAGTGAGATCATTTTATACACACAGAGAACATGCTATACATAAGTATACTAGCAAACAAGTATGTCTTTTAATAGCATGTGTGTTTCAGCCATTAAAATGACCATATAGGGGAGTAATTTTAGTGAATTACGAGTATATCCGCTCAGTCAGAGTGTTTCGAGAAAACTTAAGGTTTAAACATAGAGTTTTTCTATATTTTTCAAATAAAATGAGGCACTTTGAACTTTCAAAGGTAAGAGAAAGATAAGAATACTAGCTACAAGCTTGCAGTAGATTCTTTATTTATGGGCGAGACCAAATGTGTGTGTCTTTATGAGATTACAACAGACAAAACTTATTTCTACGGTCGTTGGCAATAATATAGGTATCAATTTTCCACTCAGTACTAAAAAAGAAAAAACTTTACAGCCCCTTCACAACTGCCGAAATGCACACACACACATACACACATACACCACAACAATAATCACCAACACACTTTCAAATAAATTGTTTACGTATTTCTGTACTTACATTCGAATTACGAATGTGTGAACTTTACACGCTCATCTGCATGTGTGGATCTGTAGGGTGTACTTGTGTGGGTTGTGTGTGTGAATGAGAGGAGTGTAAGTGTGTGCGCGGACAATGATAGTAATTACATAATGATAAGTCATTTAAACGTTGCCCCGCGGTGCGGGTGTAGTGGACTTAATATTGATGTACGGTCAGCAGAGAGGCTGGTCTAAACAGATTACGATTTATGTGAGAAAATTTTGCAGGTAATAAATCATTGGGTGTTTTAGTTTTCTCTATTATCTACAAGCTGTTCTGAAGGATATGGTTGTGTTGAAAATGTTAAATTATTAAAAATGAAAAATACAGATTGCATAAGTTAAATTGCGAAATTCAAATTTCGGAGAAGAATAATGGGAGCTTTTGTTTTGAACAGATATGCATAAAAATATAGTTTAAAAAATATATATAAATTGGTTAAAATGAATTTACACCATTTCAAAAACATATTTTCATCCCAATTCAACGTTTATGTCTTTTCTATAGAAATTAGTAGTTTTTTTCATTTCCCAAATAAGTGTTCTTCGATAGTCAACAATTATCCATTCCATGTCACGCACAAATTGAAAAACAAAGGACAGTATAAGCTAACATTATTATTCAAGCACACTTATCTTTAATCTCAAAATAGCTGATTACATTAATATCAATGCTAAACATACCAAATAACATAATAGACGTTTAAATTATTCTTTCCGAAAAATAATAATACTATTTCGGTTAATAATTATTAATAATTACGGTAGTAATTTTGCTGCTGACCGTACAACAGTTTTCGTGGAACAAATTCCAAAGCATTTGTTTGATGCTCCATAATAAGGCTCAATTATGAAAAAAACTTACGTTTGTGCTATATATTATTCTATAGTTTTTGTTTATGTTATGTATAGATTTATGTATGAAACCTATGGTTTCAGCCTTCAAGCTTATAAGACATGATAGGATGGACAGAAGCACAGACTCGATCGTTTTAACGGTAAAAATGTTCAAAATCTTAAATATTTGCCGTGACAAATTGGAAACTATAATTTTACTACCTACCTTAAACGAGTAATTGCAGTTTACAGATATTCTAAATCTGAATTTTAAAAATATACGCCGCCATATTGCAAACCCTATACACGGTGGCAGGGACATCGACTCGCTAACTATAACCATGAATTCAGTACATGATTCTAGACTCCTTAGCGTAGAAATTTTATGTAGGTTATTAAAAAAAACTCTGCTATTTCATATAAAAATGCAATACCTACGCGGTCAAAATGTATGGAGCAGCAACGTTATTTTTAAACTTGCGAAAAATTTCAACATAGTGTTCAGATCATGTACTGAATCCATGATAACAGGTTGCGCGTCGATGTCCCTGCCACCCTGTATAGCCGTACAAGTATCTTTTGGCGCGCGGCCAAACTCGGAACCAATACCGCCATCTTGTTTTTCAATACATTTCGCAAAACAATTGCAGAAATGTTTACCAACAGCGCCCCCCTGTCAACGTCATTCGAGCGCCAAAAGATCTTTGAACAGTCCGTTCACAGTTATTTTACCTCTGACTTTGAATCACTGTCAAAATCATAGTGATCTTTATCATCGTTCTAATAAGGTTGCTATTGGTTTGCTGCCATTCACAAGTCTGTCAAATCACACTGATCTTTGTGGTAGTTACAATAAGGTTGCTATTGGGTTGGTGTTGTCACAGGTAAAGTAACTGTGAATGGACTGTAGCAGTGTACCTACTGTAAACTTCAATTTTAAAACAAAAGAAACTCGATTAAACTCAAAACAATCTTGCGCAACTCTATAAGCAGCTGACAATACGGACGTACCACCGTTAATTCGTGGACATTAATATGCTTAAATTGCATTAAAAAATCTACATTTTACGCATATCTGCGTAATTCCGGTACTCGTTTAATTATCCGAATAAATTACCGACAATTATATTATTATTAGACCACACACAGTTACATATTTAAAAAATATTTTTTAATCGAAGCGATTACCGGCAGATGTTACATGCCTGTTTTTAAATGTTAAGTAAAAATGCTTTGTAGACATTCTATTAAATTTAGTAGCTTTACTCGTTACTACGTAGGTGTAAATTAAAATATCATTTAGCGTCGAATTACAAGAGTATAGGGTTATAATAATGAGTTTGGGAACTATTATCTCTATTAAGTTCTGAGTTGAGCTGCACGGTTACTGACGAATGCGTGCACTGACTGGACAGGTCCACTCAATCTGGGTGGTTCTTTCCTCAAACGACCATTTCAGATATCAATCTACATGGTCTTCACATGATCTGACCAAGATTATGTCTGGACTTTAAAAGAGACTGTGACCTCTGAGTTTGTTTCGGCCTTTCTTCTCAGAGTAGTCAGATAGGAAACGCCGACCTCATCTAGTTTAAAAAATATGATTGACGTGTAAAAGTGTTTGTACAAACCTACTTACAGAAATAAAATCATTTATCATTTATTAGATATAACATCAAGGATGTTCTTAATGTCATCCTCACTCTCCTGCACTTATCCCAATTTAATCTTTTTCTTCCATATTTCTCTATTAGTTGTGATATTACTGCCTGTTTGTCGATCCACAGCTGGCATCATAACTTTATTAAGTTACAACAATGGCCTCATATTCTTTAGTGAAAGGAAAAACTGTTTATCAAGAAAACGCTTTACTAAGTTCGAAAAACAAAACGTCGGTTTCAGATCAAAATTTTATGTAATGTTACTTGCTGTTTTTCATGTCCTTTTTATCACATACATAAACTCACGCCTTCTTCCCGTGGGGGTAGGCAGAAACTACAGAACGCCACCTGCTACGATCCTTACCTACTCCTTTTGCCTCGTTTATGTTCATACATCTGGTCATACACGCACGCCGGTTGCGAGTACTACGCACCTGACCTTTCTGAAGAAAATCATCATCATCTTTCCGATCATTTGTTTTTTTTTTATTATAAACATTTAAAACAATTTTAAGCAAATTATTGGTTGGTATTACAAATTACATTTAATTCTTGCTATCAAATTTTTAAGACAAATGCGGAAATCAACATTTTCTTGCCACAATTTATTTGTGATCGACACAACATGTCTTTTTCTCTTTCATAGTCTATTACTCGTCATCTCGGTAGTCACCCCCTTTTTAACCATATCATCCGTCACACAGTCCATCCATCGTTTCTCTGTTGTATCTAATAATTACCAAACTCATCCGGTATTGCTTTAATAAGAAATTTTACTTCTTTATCTACTTCTTATCTTTAATTTTACTTCTTCTTATATCAATTGAGGAATAATGTCACTACTTATTTAATAGATTTTTTTTTACAAAATAATAAAACAACCAAATTCCAACCAATTTCAAGGCGGTGTCTTTGGATATGTATTTTAGTTTTGTGCCTTCGATTCAGAAATTAAAGTATTTTTTGTTTTTCAGTTTTCAGTTATGGTACCTACCTCTACTACTCCACGTACTATCTCCAGGCGTTAAATTATTTCTACAACGTATGTTAAAGTAATGGAATCGCAACCCGTGAAATACTTATTATTGAATAGTTCCGGTGGACATCTGTCGTCTTCATCATCAGTTTCACTTCACCAAATGGTGCTTTCCGAGAGCAAATGCACGAGTTAGTTGCAGTATAAAACTGATTTACATCCGTCACCTCACACTTCAGGTCCAGTTGGAAACCAGCGTCAGGCACAAGTTGTGTGGCATTTTTGCTGAACTGGGTCTATTTAGCGCAGCCGCGAGGCACACTTTCCTGCTAATTTCTCACAACGCACTTTACACTTTTTATTTGCTTTTTGTATTTCTTTTTTACTTGTATATGTTGTGTTTTATGCCTTGTAGTCTGTGCTAAATTAATGTATTTTCTTAAATGATAAATGATTTTATTTCTGTAAGTAGGTTTGAACAAACACTTTTACACGTCAATCAAATTTTAAAACTAGATGAGGTCGGCGTTTCCTATCTGACTACTCTGAGAAGAAAGGCCGAAATAAACTCAGAGGTCACAGTCTCTGTTAAAGTCCAGACATAATCTTGGTCAGATCATGTGAAGACCATGTAGATTTGAGTCTGAAATGGTCATTTTGAGGAAAAAATACCACACAGAATGAGTGGACCTGTCCAGTCAGTGCACGCATTTGTCAGTAATCGTGCAGCTCAACTCAAAACTTAAGGAGCTCAACGATTCGACGAATAATACCAAAGAAAGGACATTTGGGTAGGCCGCATAAATTACTCAAACTGCCAGACTTTGATTAAAACTAATCAAGAAAGAAAAAAGAAAAAAAACAATGATCTACATAGTCTTTACATTCACAATAATTAAAATAATATACTAGTTTACAAAGTAAATATTCATGTCCATATATTTATAAAAATTCATCAATGTCAACAGGTATAAAAAATCCTGAAATAATCTTGGTCAGATCATTTGAGGACCTTGTAAGATTGGTTTCTGAAATGGTCTTTTAAGGAAAGAACCATACAGATTTGAGTGGACCTGTCCAGTCAGTGCACGCATTTGTCAGTAATCGTGAAGCTCAACTCAGAACTTAAGGAGCTCAACCATTAGACGAACAATACCAAAGAAAGGACATTTGGGTAGGCCGCATAAAGCACTCAAACTGCCAGATCATCATTGAAACTACCTGAGAAAGTGAAAAAAAAAAAAAAAACTGACGCATATAGTCCTCACGTTCACTTTTCTTATTTCTTTACTTACACCCAAATCGCTATAGGTGTGCCTATAATGTTTGAAGAGTTCCCTCGTTTTCTCCAGGATCCTATCATCAGATCCTGACCTGATGACAATAGGACCACCTGGAAAAAATAGTATACCCTATCAAACAAAAAAAGAATTTTACAAATCAGTCCAGCCGTCTTCGAATAATCGGGAAATATGTATTAAAACAAAAAGATTCCGTTGAACTGAGAACCTTCTCCTTTTTTGAAGTCAGTGAAATTTAAAATATATTCCATACATGTTTACTTCCCTGTGTTATCGTGATGCCCTGACGTGAACGTGGACGTCCAAGACAGTATCTACACCACGTGGACGTAGTATAAAAAAAAATACCCGGTTTACAGATTCGAATGTTGATGAGAAGTCTGATTACGTAATCTTGTGATGCTTTCATCAGATAGGTAATTATGTCGAAAGAACATTGAAGAATTATAAAAACAAGAACTAAACGAAAAGAATAAGGACATACAGTGACCCTATTGGTGATGTTCTTCAGAAAGGTCAGGTGCGTAATACTCGCAACTGGCGTGCGTGTATGACCAGATTTATGAACGTGAACGAACCAAAAGGAGTATGTAAGAATCGTAGCAGGTGGCGTTCTGATGTTTCTGCCTACCCTCATGGGAAGAAGGCGTGAGTTTATGTGTGTATAGTAAGGACTAAATAAGATGGATCCGATGAATATCGAAAGCCATCTGCATAATTATTACGGCTCCTATTGCACCCTTCTTACTATCAAGAGCGTTAATTAAAAATAATTTCTTGAGATTAATAATGATAACAGCCTCTATGCAGTCATAGAAATTAATAGGCTCTAATGTAATAATGTACCCGAACACGTAATACATAACTTTTTACTTAACAGAAACGGTACAGGTATACCTGAGTAGGTAACTAATATTGATCATAAACAATAATACTTCAATCTATTGAAATTGCGTGTTTTTTACCTCTCTATACCGTGCAATGGTCAGGCCTTATTAAATTTCATAGCGCTTTTGACCACTATACCGAGACCTCGTCATAGAAACATACATAAAAGGATGGAAGGTCTTAAAAAAATGGTCAAAACCAGCTATTTTTAAACTACTGTTATACATTGTGGTAATTATCTCTTGTTATGGAATAAAAGCTAATTGATATGGGCAGATATTGTATGGGTGGAAGCTAAAATTGAATGGTTTGAAGACATAAGTTGACTTGATGAAGTTATTTCGTTAGTTGGTGAAGAAAAAATTGATCTAGCTGATTATGGGAGTCGTTGAGTGGTGGTTGAAAGCTAAATTATAACTCCCTTTAAAACTACAGGTCTTGCTGCATCTGCTTATCATCATTAATTTCTATTAATGGTTATTCAATAAGTTGATAATGTGTGACAATTGTAATCGTCAAATGGTTTATGTTTGGATGAGGTTGGTATTAGGTACGCTATCAGAGAAGAAGCCCGGAAACAAATAATGTAGGATAATGCTAATGAAGTAATTTTTGAGAAAAGAGCCATGACAAATATTGATGTATGCTGGTCATGACAGCTGGCACGCGTGCATGAACCCAGTCACCGTGTAGTTCAAAAGCATTTTAGAGACATTTATGACTTCGGATGTAAAGTAGAATTTGAGACAGGTTCTAGCACTTATCCATACTGTCTGTCGGTCTGCCTGTCTGTGACCCCTTTACCCCTTAACGGCTCAACGGATTTCGAAGAAATTAGGCACACAGGTAGACCATGACCTGGGTTAGGACGTAGAATACTTTTATGCCGATAGTAAGGTGCCTTGGGATAATTTCCGACCTCCACGCGGGCGAAGTTAGTACCTTATAAGTATTAGGAACTGTATATTGTCAATAAGTATAAAATAAAGTGTCTTTAACATTGATATCCGTACCAGCACCCTAATGACGTAACACACTACCTACCACAATCTGAATCATTTTGAAGCCTATTGCCATTTCTTCATAAGTTCGAAAAATTTGTCTGCTCAACAACGTAAATAACGCAATGAATGTTGTTGAACTGTCAAAATGAAACCCATTCCTACTGATAGTGTGTTACGTAATTACCCCGCTGGATTGTGTGAAGTCTTCAAAAGATTATAAATGCTAGACACGGAAGTGAAACCGCTAGACCAGTAGCATCCAATAATTTTCTAGTAAACTGTTCTACACTTACGTTTACTTCATGTAGCTCTGTGTTTGCAACTTGGTGCCTTGTAACAGTATTTGTTCTATCTATATCTTTACACTCCATTAGGTCTACGGAATGATCAGAATTCCTAGTATTGGCGCTTGCTTGCACGCATACGTTACATTTGGCAAGAAACGGTGTTAGTTTTCAATATTTTGCTATACTTTGTCTCTCAAGGGCACGTGGCTAAGTAATAACAGCCGATAACAGTCGATCGATCAGGTTAAGCTACGATTTCCACGGTTGGCCCGTGGATGGGTGACCACCTTTACATACTTTACGCCTCCGTGCCTCGGAAAGCACATTAAGCCGTTGGTCTCAGCTGTCATTTTTGGATCGTTGACAGTTCAAATCAAATCAAATCAAATTATTTATTTGCTTAATACAGGTAGGCATAAACAGATGTTACAAATAAATAAAAGTACTCTATATCATTACCTAATAAGGTGTGCAAATATTTATATTATTGTCTGAACTAATCAAATAATTATTAAAATAACATTACAAAGTTATTATACTCAAAAAATTAAATAAATTCAGAATACTACAAATGTCAAAGGTTTAAAAATTAAAATTAACATTGTCAGATGAATTACAATAAGTTACAGTAAGTTATTACGGGTCGTCAGAAGCCTGAAAGTATGACAACCAGTCTTGCTAAGGGGTATCGTAGTACTCAATAACTGGGTTATGGAGGTCTGATAGGCAGTCGCTCCATAAAAATACTGGTATTCAGCTACATCTGCACCTTAATTACGTAACACACTATCTATCACAATCTGAATCATTTTGAAGCCTATTGCTAATCCATTGCTTCTTATGTTCGAAAAATTTGTCTGCTTCACAACGTAAATAACGCAATAAATAAAATAAAAAATAAAATAAAAATAAAAATATTTTATTTCAGACAAAAAAGTCCATAGGCAAGGCAAAGTTGTTAGTAACAAGAATTTAGCTTATAACTAATGTTAATGAATGTTGGTGAACTGTCAAAATGAAACCCATTCCTACTGTTAGTGTGTTACGTAATTACCCCGCTGGTTACTGGCAGCTGACCCCACCATAGTTGGGTAAAGGCTATGGCAGATGATGACTTTGTCGATCAAAATCGGTAATGCTATGCTATTTTTATGTCTGTTCTGGGGATCAGAGACCCTTTTGCTGATTTTGACCTGACCTGACCGACGGGAAAATGACGTTCATATCACGTCAGTTAGGGTGAACCAGTCAAATGTGGACGATATATTTCGGTTCTTTGCTCGTAAATCTATTTTGCTTTTTTATTTATTTATTTTGTATTATTCGTGTTTCATAGAATAGAATAGAATAGAATACTCTTTATTATGTACACCATAAAAATTACAGATATAAATGTAGACATTATATACAGGGTGACACAATGGGCGATCTTATCGCTAAAAGCGATCTTTTACAGACAACCTTTGGATGGATTCAAGGGAGAAGGAGAGACCATAATGCAGGTAGTCAGTGGTGTACCATTTACATATACAACAAATACATACATACATAAAACATATACTTATCTACATATAATATATACAATAATAAACATGAAACAAGAGCAAAGAAACTAAATGTAATGATGATGTTTAAGGAGAGAGGAAGTGTTTTTTTACCATAATTTTAAAAGCCATATTTTTGTATGCAATTGTTTCTGTGACAAATAAACCTAATTTTCTTCCCTTCTTTCTTTCTATATAAGAAAGTTTAATTGACCATCAGCAGTATTACACACACATAACATCACGCATTGTTTCACGGAAGGGTTAGGCAGAAGTTTACCTATAGTACATCCACATTTCGCCAGTTATGTTTAAGTCCCATGTAATTGGGGGCGAGCCTATTGCCACCATCGGGCACAAATTCCAAATCAGTCCAGAGGGGTAATTACGTAACACACTAACAGTAAGAATGGGTTTCATTTTGACAGTTCAACAATATTCATTGCGTTATTTACGTTGTTGAGCAGACAAATTTTTCGAACATATGAAGCAATGGATTAGCAATACGCTTCAAAATTATTCAGATTGTGATAGATAGTGTGTTACGTAATTAGGGTGCAGTTCTAGTTTCCAGTTTTTACAACGGTTAATGTGGGGACACAGTAAGACCCGTGTTGCAGAACTTCTTTCAAAACTCAAGCATTACTCCAAACTAATTTAAAGCAATTCGATTGGTTGAAATTAGTCTTAAGTAAGGAACTAAATATGTTTTTTGCTTTCACAATGTGATTTTGGTGGTAGGTTTTACAAAGACATGATCATTGTGGACTCTGTCGGGCACAGCAAAGAGAGAGGAAGCGGGCTTAAATTTGACTAATTATTATAGATAAGGGTAGGGTACAGGGCCTAAGAAATCATGTGAAGACGAGAGGTAGCATCTGTCTCCTCCACGATAACCCGCAAATCGATATCTGCTTTCTAAGGTATCGTCAATCGGGGTGATAGGAATGCAGGGGTGAATCGAAACGAAACTTTGAAAGGGATTTTAAAATTGAAATAATATAGTTTGTTGTCCACAAGTACACTTAATCTTAATACTGTAAACACATTAGAGTCCTTTTTGGCAACAAACTATATTATTTTAATGTTAAAATACCTTTTTTAAAGTTTCGTTACGATTCACCCCTGCATTCCTATTCACCCCGTTTGACGTTATGTAGTGGTGTGTTTCAATTGGCTTAGTGCTGGGAATCCAGACGCAAACAATAGACCGGAAGCTGGACAAGCTAACAAGCTTCCAAAATCAAACGGTTCACGTTATCTCCCAAAATCTTTGAAGCCGTCAGAGATTTCATCATAGATAGTCAGCTTCCCAAGAATAGTACGCCAAAAAGACGAAATAACCGGAAATAACCAGTTTAGTAGCCACCGGGAGTCGACTAAACGACTAAAAAAACTATACCCATTACGTGAACCATCGCATCTACGTGGGAGACGCAATTATTTTCCAATTTTAATCAAAAATATCATTTTCTCAGCCTTTCACTTCCACTTAAGTATTTAAATGTCAATCTTTCGCTCTTACTGAGAACTTCGCCTTAAGTAGCCAGGAAAATACAAAGGAACTTGTACTTTATGACAGAAAAATAAGATTGAAAATGGAAAAGCGGGTCGGCTCTGATCTAAAACAATTTGGTTTCGAATGATTAATGTGAGTAACACTAGGTATTGTGTTGAATTTTTACTGAAGTATTTCTGCTGGTGGATAACCAACTTTATAATGAACCCGTTAAGATACAAATTGGATTGTGTGGCACTATTGGTTGGATGCTAGAAAGTACAAGAAAGAAATTGATAAAATAACATTAGATTGCAATAATGACGATACATTATAAGATGCAGTGTTAATAAAAAGTCGTCGTATTTGTTTCAAGTAAATCAAATTTTTTTGTTAGTAAAAATCTACGAAATAATCAGTCAATGTCACAATAGTACTACTTATGTGTGTAAAAAAGCGAATGGAATCGTCTAGTATTGCACTAAATAATAAATTACAAAGCTAAATTGTGTTTTTGTCTATTTTGTAACCGGAAATACCGTCTGTAATTGGAAAAACTTAGTTTTTCTTTCTCATTATAATTAAATGGCAACTTTATTCACTTTTACCGAGTTGATAAATGTTTTTCACTTCGCAATATTATCTTCTACTGGACGTGATTCATTCAAATTTATAAAGAATACCTTTGAAATTATTTCTTATCACTGTGATAATTCTGGGTATCGTGTTACCCAGTAACTGGGTTGTGGAGGTCAGATGGGTATTCACTGTATGTAAAAAACTGGTCTTCAGCTGGGTCCGGTTAGATTGGAGGCCAACCTCAACATAGTAGATGGCACAAGGCTAGGCAGATGAATTCTGCCTTTCTTTCGATCCTGAACAGCTGGTAATCATGACTATGTTAAGGTACAACAATGGCATTACATATTAACGAAACGTTTTTACAAAAAAAAAAACAACCGTTTTCCAAAAACACTATAAAGTCGGTGGCAAAAAAACGAAAATACAAAATCAAAGACAGTGACTCCCGAAATAAAATGTATTTTTCAGTTTGTAGTGTATTTTTGAGAGCAAGTTGTTCTTTTATTTGTAATTTTTTTTTCATTGTTTGTTTGTGGTACCTACCTTACCCTCTTATAATTTTGTACCAACGTTTCTTTGGTCTTACCCTACTCTTATCCGCATTCATACCCAAAACTTTCCTCACGACAAATAACTCACTTCTCCGTGACAACTGCATAAATACAGTCATAAATATAGTCCCTAGCTCTCCGCAAAACATTACACAGAGCATTATGAAATACAAACAAGCAAACATGCTATTTACACAAAACTCAATAAAAATAACAAAACTCGTTCATGAATATTCCTATTTAACTAGACAATGCTCATCAGACATTGCAGATACATGCATACGTCAAAGAAACGAATGTGGGCATATGAACCATTAATATCCGTACATGGGTATATATTAGCATAATACATAGCTCTGTATGTTGTGTGAATTACTAAGAAAGTAAAATGCAAGTTTATTCTGGATTGGTTATAGAGATGTAGGTAAAAGAAGTGATGATAAATCAACAATTCTAGGACCTTAATGTTGGTGGCGTTTATTACGAAAAGAGTGAAAAACTGTATTTTTTTACAAAATAGGTGGTTTTTTTACGGCTTTGACGAGGGAGCGATCCCGTTGTGTAGATAACATAATTATGTAAGTTTCTTGTTGTAGAATGATTTTTAAGAGATTAAATAAGTTGATTCCTAATTCATTTAGGGGTCAAAGTCAGCGCAACATGTCTTTTTTTCCATATTAGTCGTCATTTCGGTATTCTCTCCCTTTCTAGCCATATCATCTTTCACACAGTCCAGCAAATAAATTAAAATATTGCAGACAAACTATTAATCAATCCTTCTTCTTTAGAACCTCAAAAATTAGGACCTTTATTCTAGAACATTATTCCTACTCAAGAATGGATATCTATAATTTATATTAATCTGACAGATTTTAATACAGACCTATGCTTAAGTAGCTATCTAGAATCTGGATTAACTCAAACACCGACCACTTGAAACTATCTCGATCATCAATGTTTACAATCAAAGCCCAGTGTGTGCCAGTCCTAACGGCGCCGGCGACCGTAACGCAGTCCATATCTACGGGGAAAATTGCAGAAAATTAATGCATTTATACAAGTATTTATACAACTGTTATAGACGATACGGTGTGCGCGTTGTGCGATGGCCTTTATGGGGACGGATTTAGGAAATGGTGCGGCATAATGTTTTCTTTGCTCCAGTACAACACCACACAAAATATGTCCACCTGCCTTTTGTGCCCCAAAAAATGTAGCCATAGATTCTTCTGCACTGCCACTGACGATGCCGTGGAAGTGGTGATGTTTTGGGCCAACAAAATTTAACACATTGTCGTGCCGTCGCGTCGACACAACGAAGAAGACTCAAAATACTATAAGAGCTTACCTACTCTTGGTTTTTTTGTCTTCCAAGCTTTCGCTTGCACTATTTCTACTTGCTCATTTTATCATAATCTTCATCCGAAATCGATCATGTCATTCCTTTAAGACATAGCCAAAATATTTACCACAGAAGGTATTGTTGTATTATTTCAACCTAGGAATATTAGAGATTGAGCCTATTTTTAGCGTGAATAAACTCGTTTTTGCCTTCAAATTCGCATCTAATTACAAATTAACTAATACTCTGTCTCTCAGTCCAGGCCCTACAATAAAGGATGACATCCGTACACCCACATAAACAAAGACATTTATAAAAACATTTTTGGGGTCTTTAAACGCAGTTACTTGTAACTCGGGTTTATCCTTTTGATTAGATCCTGACCATTTAATTGCAGTGACGTAATAGGCGAAATATGCCGATTGCAATTTATTTTAAGTGCCGGTAACAAACGACGTGACCCAATTTTGGCAAAAAATTGGTCAAAATTGGGTCATGGATCGGCGTCCCACCACACAAACCTGAATATCGGTCGGTCGAAAAAGAAAACGATACAACATGGAAGTCGCAAATGTGAGTAGTATGCAGGCTACATTCAATACATGATTATTATTTTAATATTGTGAATGTGAAGACTATGTGGGTCATCGTTGCTTTTTTTCTGTCCTCAATTAATTTTAATCATGGTCTGGCAATTTGTGTAATTTTTGTGGCCTACCCAAATGTCCTTTCTTTGGTATCGGTCGTCGAATCGTTGAGCTCCTTAAGTTCTGAGTTGAGCTGCACGATTACTGACAAATGCGTGCACTGACTGGACAGGTCCACTCAATCTGTGTGGTTCATTCATCATAAGACCATTTCAGACACAAATCTATATGATCTTCACATGATCTGACCAAGATTATGTCTGGACTTTAGAGACTGTGACCTCTGAGTTTGTTTCGGCCGACCTCATCTAGTTTTTAAACTACGTATGATTGACGTGTAAAAGTGTTTGTTCAAACCTACTTACAGAAATAAAATCATTTACCACTTTATCATTTAGTCTATTCGCGTAGTTGTCACACTATTATCTGAAGTAATCTCAGTTTTTGAGGATCGTTGAAGAATAATAAATGCGTGAGGTGAGCCCACAGTCTTTGTCTGTGATAATTTGGTGTTTGGAGTGGTTAGTGGCTACTTGTTATTCTGGCTATTATAAACCGTAACAGCAAAACTCACTTCATGCTATCAGAATTTCATACTTTCAACAACATACCTAATTAAATCTTTTCAAATCTAGCTAACTTATGCGATAGTTATTGTTGTGCTCTTAAACCCCATTTACAGGGCGCAAGTTTCTGGAACATTCAAGAACAATAATCGCATGCCATAAAGCACGTTCAATTATTGCCATTCAAGAATTGCATGCAAGTGTCTACACGCGTGCGATTTCCATAAAATGGCACACAGTAATTGAATACAAGTTTTGCCATTCAATAATTACATGCGACTTCTGATTATACCCAGGCGATTTTTGCATGGCGTTTATTGCATGCAAGTTTTGCCTGGTCTAAACAAAGAGTTGCACGTCCTTGTATATCAAGTATTTCCCGTATTAGAAAAATTTCATGCCAGAATTGAATGCGATTTTATTGTACGTGCGATTTTATTGTACGTGCGATTTTATTCTACGTGCGATTTTATTGAGCGTGCGATTTTATTGTACGTGTGTACCAGTTTTGAACGACAACGAACTTGCCCGTATCGTGCAACAATTGGACGTGTTGATAAGACGTTGCCAGTCAATTGTTATTTTAACTTTGTGGTATACCACGTAAAATAAAACTGCACCGTGTAAATGGGGCTTTACGCTATGAGGTGACTAAAAATTAATCAAAGAAATTTTATCCAGAGTTGTTCCTTGACAATGCAAAGGCTCTTGGTTATAAATAGGAGATTTGATAAACAGTCTTACTGTATTCTATATACTATACCCAAAGAAAGCCTCATTATAATGTTCTACAAACACGAGCTAAATAAAATTGATTGCTCTATAAGTGCAGTTAATACGTGTCAGGTTTATAACATCGGCGCATACGCACAAAAACGCGTTTTATGTTGCCGTGTGATCGGGCCACAATGGCTGTTAATAATCTTTATTAGTCGTTACAGAATCTATCTGAAACAACGTTTAGAATAACGTGGGTAGGGTTCAGTGGGATTTGGGTTAAACCTTTGGTTGTTTGCGGAAAGAAAGTAATTTTTTCCTTTTTTGTTGTAAATTGTGCGTTAGAGAGCAGTGGTGGTCCAGTGGTAACGGCCCCGACTTACGAATTGTATGTCGTGGTTTCGAACCCAGCCAAACGCTTTACTTTGTGTAAATAATTTCATCACTACTGCTCTCAAAACGGTGAAGGAAAACATCGTAAGGAAACCGGCTCGTCCTAGAACTAAAAGTTCGAAGATATGTGACATCTACCAACCCGCACTGGGCCCGCGTGGTGGATTACAGCCCACTCCCTCTCAAAGAGAGGAGGCCTGTATCCCACCAGTGGGAACATAGGCTGATTATGCTGTACGTGAGATAATGTTCGCAAATATTTTTATGTTTAGGTACTGTTTCACTGTTCCATCCTTGAATGGAAATCTGAATGTAGCAACACATCTGCCGAAATAACGGATCGGAATGTTAGGCGTGTTGCCGCCGTCAATTGCTTTTTAAATTACTTGTTAAACTAAACATATCTTCACCCTAATTACATAACACACTTTAAACCACAAACCGAGGGGTTTGAAGGAAATCCCTAATCTATTGCTCCTTAGGTTTGAAAAATTCGTCAGCTCAGCAACGTAAATAACGCAATGAACGTGGCTGAAAATGAAAGCCATTGCGTTCGATTGTCATTGTATGTGGTACGCAATTTTCATAGAAAATATAAGTACGGGTGTTTCCGTCGCGTATTTTTCGACAGGTGTGTCACTAGGCTTAGTCAATTGTTTTGACGCAGCCAAGTGCACTTGTACACGAACGAACACACACGGACACGAACGCACACGTCACACACACACACACACACGCACACGCACTCGTCAGAACGTACACGTTTAAAGCAGTTGATGTGTTTATTTCATATAAAGCGGCTAAATACAGTCAAATTGTGACTGCTAAGCTCCAAATCTTCAAATGCAGGAAAACAATCTTTAGCTGACTTAAAAAGAGCCGTTAGTCGCCACCAAGCCATATCACCTTCTGTAAGACCAAGCACAAGCTTTAAAAAAAAACGGAACCCTTCTCTCAGCAATAAGGTTCAATTTATCACATGTTTGTTCCGTTTCACGCCTCTATTACCATACATCGATAGTTTTCCATTGTCTTCAATAATAAATGTCTAAGTAAAATTGCGCGTGAAACCATCAATAGTAATTAATAGGCGTTCGAGACCGTTACACGAGCGTTTAAAAATCGCTGCGATTTTACGCGGGTTGGTCGGTCATGGTAACTATACAGGGTCAAATTAAATTAGCTAGCGAAACTCAGCAGACGTGATGGGCATCCATATCCAAATATGATAAAGGAAAAAATAAAACATTATTTCATGATATTATTTTTTGGGGTCAACGACCGCTGGTAGTGTATTTACTTGAAGTATGAGTTTTTTTGTTTTATCGTGTTAAAATTACGATACCCATCACGTCTGTAAAATTTACACAAAAATAAACTGATTTGTAAACGTAACTACACCACATACGGTCATAACCCCAAAAAAATTTCGTCATTTTTTTTTTGTGTATCATGTTTGGATACCTATCACGCTGCGGAGTTTCGCTAGCTAATTTAATTTGACCCTGTATGGTTGTTAGAGTCGTACCAATTGTGGTGAGTTTTGTTGCTATGGTGAGGTCGTCTGGTAGCAGGATTTACAGTAATCTTCTGAGCGTTCATTGCTAAATATTACTTAATAATCAATATTGCATTCTACAATATGAATTTAGGTGGGATGTTTAAAAAAGTTATGATCATTGTGGACCCTGTCGGGTACAGACAGCAAGAACGAGAAGGGAAGAAGAAGAAGGCTTTAGAATAGAATAATAAACTGAATTTGACTTATAACTGGTATACTATAATATAGCGTAAGTTATTAGTAAGTTCTGAGTTGAGCTACACGGTTACTGACAAATTCGTGCACTGACTGGAAAAGACCACTTAAT
Organism: Dryobotodes eremita; assembly: GCA_917490735.1. Lineage (NCBI taxonomy): Eukaryota > Metazoa > Arthropoda > Insecta > Lepidoptera > Noctuidae > Dryobotodes > Dryobotodes eremita. The sequence continues at coordinate 16,634,650 of OU823265.1, read as the reverse complement.
CTGTGTGGTTCTTTCTTCAAAAGACCATGTCAGACACCAAACTAAATGGTCCTCAAAGTTTATGTCCGAATTTTTATATACACATTGACTTTGATGAATTTTATATACAATGACATGAGTATTTACTTTTTAAAGTATTATTTTATTTTAATTATTGAGAATATGAGGACTATATGGGTCATTGCTTTTTTTTCAGTTAGTTTTAATCATGATCTGGCAGTTTGAGTAATTTATGCGGCCTACCTAAATGTCCTTTCTTTGGTATTGTTCGTCGAATTGTTGAGATCCCTAAGTTCTGAGTTGAGCTGCACGATCACTGACAAATGCGTGCCCTGACTGGACAGGTTCAGTCAATCTGTGTGGTTCTTTCCTCAAAAGACCATTTCAGTTAGCAATCTACATGGTCTTCACATGATTTGACCAAGATTATGTCTGGACTTTAAAAGAGACTGTCATCTCTGGGTTTGTTTCGGCCTTTCTTCTCAGAGTAGTCAGATAAAAAACGCCGACCTCATCTAGTTTATAAAATATGATTGACGTGTAAAAGTATTTGTACAAACCTACTTACAGAAATAAAATCAATCTTATCTATTTAAGTAATGATTTTATCAAACATGGAACCTAACCAATTGTCAAATTGAAAATTGCCACAAGCACCACGTCATAATGTAACCTATTCCACAGTTGCAGCGTTTTATGAACTATGCCAATAGATATAGGAAGGGCCTATTATTTGACAAGATTTCTGGAAAGTCATGAAACAATATGTTGATAAAATTAATCGATTTTCATTCCTCTTTTATTCTTAAACGTCTCTACCAATAAGTCTGCAGTAAGGTTTAAAATAATTAAGCTTCTTGGACCACCTAACAACAATTTTCATATATTGTGTGCAAAAAATGTCTTGCCACTTACAATAACAATTTTCTATCAAACCCATGAATTAACCCCTTAATTCCTTAACACAAAACATCTAAATATAAACTTTTACCATAACAACCTACAATATGACGTTCAAAGAAAATAATAGGCCAAGAATAGCCGATACTATGTCACATACAATTTTGATTAGACTCTTACAAATGACAGACATCCATTGCTGGCAATTTTCATGCCACGATACTGGATCACTTAATACTGAACTAACATTTAACGCCGCGCCGATTATTGTTGTTTGTGTGAAGGTGGGTTTAAGGCTGCTACTTCGAGTTAGGCGGAAGCGGAAATAGTACTTAGTTAAAGGAAAGAAAAGAAAGAAAGATATGTATTTGCGTCGCAAGCAAGTGAATGTAATCGTGATAAGGCTGCCCATGTTTTATTTACATTATTTTTCTGTTTATTTGCAGTATCTATGAAATAAACATGGTTGAGTGCTATTATTAAGATTTTGAAGTAGACACTAGTATTTAAAATATAACTCTTGTTGAATATACCAACTAAATATTATATTATGTTATGTTAGTTCCTCTCTCCTAATTTTGTTGTGCCCGACAGGGCCCATATTGATCTTTTACCTTATTAGACCATCTATGTAATACATATGGAATACAATTAAGAATTGAATATTGAGTATTAAGTAACTAGACATTTCGGGAACTCACAATAGCGTGTGTTAATGATCGTACAGCTAAGCAAAATAATATCGCTGAAAATTTGTCCATAATGTCATTAAAACTCATAATTTGTTTAGAGATTGGGAGAAATTGCAATACCTATGGCAATTTAAGAAGCGTCGTAACAGTTTTACAAAAGTGCACATGACACATGAGACCCACCAACCGCCTATCCAAAATCGCTATCACATCACCAACATGACCTCATCCTATCTCTCAAAAAACGTCTAAACTTCACGCCACGCGTAGCAAGTATTATCGCATGTGAGACTCACCAGTTTTTATTGTAATTACGACAGGTGACAACCATGAGAGCTGATACCATTCCGCCATTGTTGCATGATGTTTCCTTTAGATACAGCCGTGGGTGGAATGTACGAGAAGGTACAAGAGCGGGCGCGGCGCGATTTGCGATGTATTGAGAATGACTTTCTTGATAGCCGACTGAGAACGACTACAAAGAAGTAGGTATTACGAGTTTCAGCGACGAAACGATGACAGTGGTGTCTTTTGAGTGGAAAAACTGCTGTTTTCATAATCCAATTGTGAACAAATATAATGGTGTCAAAAGCGTCCACAAAAATCGTGTGCTGCGTATAAATGGGAAGTACTTTAGAATCTAAATCAGGTAGGGTAAAAGCTGTCATTCATGAAAAAAAGTGTAGCTAAGTAAAAAATTATTTAACGAAATATTCCTGTATTTTGATAACCTTGCAGATCGACGGGACTATGCGGCATATTATGAACCGCATTAAGATACAAACGTAGCGGGAACGTACATATTTAAATCCCGTATGTTTCATCAAAGAATTGCTGATATTTTTATTGGATCCGCGCGCTATGAGTGCCATAATTAACGCGGATGAGGAGCTTTTTCTGATACCCAGGAAATAACAGTTTACACCTTTATGTACTTTGCGATATGTGGGGAAATATATGAACTGGATCATGAGGATTTACAGGTAAAAACGGGATTCCGCAACGGTAAAAAAAGGATTATCTTGTAAATATTTACAAAATGGTGTGAGAATTTTGTAAAAGAAGTTATGTGATATTGCTTGTACTCTTCTTTGAACTGGCATAACATATAATCACGGCTTGTTTTCCCGAAGGGTTAGGCAGAGGTGTAGCTATAGTACACCCACATTTCGCCAGTTATGCTTAAGTCCCATGTAATAGGAGGCGAGCCTATTGCCATCAACCGGGCATAAATCATACCGGCTGCTACTGATAAATTCCAGATGGAAAAACCCAGTAACACTTTGCCCGACCTGGGAATCGAACTCAGAACCTCTTGCTCAGCAATAGTGTCTGCGACCACTAGACCTATGAGCCAGTCAACTAATTGACCTCACAAATACACATAAAGACTTCGCGAACAATAATTACTACTGATTTCTGATAGAAAAACCCGATACCACTTCGCCCGATCATTTGAATTATCATAACCAGCCTATAACGTTCCCACTGCTGGGACACAGGTCTCCTATCTTCGAAAGGGAGTGGGCTGCAATCCACCACGCGGGCGCAGTGCGGGTTGGTAGATGTCACAGTCATGTCTTCGATTTTTTGGTTCTAGGACATGCCGGTTTCCTCACGATATTTTTGAGAGCAATAGTAATGAAATTATTTACACAAAGTAAAACGCCTGCCTGGGTTCGAACCCATTACCTACAACTCGTAATTATGAAATAATACTACCATTTGAACTATATTAATACATAATTCGGAAATCATTGATACCTTAAAATATTACTGCAAATAACATTTTATATATGCAGTTTTGAAAATAATTTTGTAGCAGCGACTCTGTTTAGTTAAAGTGTTATACGTCGACCCGAATATAACGGATGAATCTATGCTGAAAAAAGCAAATAAAAATAATTGTTTTGTTGCTTGATTCAAGATCTGTGAGATCCCCAAAATAACTGACCCAGCAGCGGAGCCTCATAATGGACAAAATTTTCTGTACCTATCTATAATACGCTTATCTTCATTTATATAGATATACAAAAAAAACCCTTTACAAACTAAAAACAAACGACTAAACAAACAAAAAAATACAGTAAGAAGTGAAAAATAACTTTAATTTCGGAAGTCGGTGTCTTTGGTTTTGTATTTTCGTTTTTTGCCACCGACTTTATAGTAACGAAATTAAAGTGAGTTTTCACTTGGTTGTGGTTTTTTTGGAAGTCGATTGTTTTTTTTTGTCAAATAGTTTTTATTTTTCACGTTTTAGTTGTGGTACCTACCCTACACAAATTCATATACCACTACTTGCTATGTAAATAACAGTGACAGGAAGTTATTATAACATCATCAATATACACTGTGGAAATAATACGTATTTTTGAAGCTAACTGAAAAGCTACCCAAGAAAATTTAATAAAATATATATGGGACCACCCCTGAGGCGTACCCTATCCATTAAAAAATAATTTTCGAAATCGATCCACAATTGCGGGAGATACCGCGTAACAAACATACAAAAAAAAAATACAGACGAATTGAAAACGTCCTCCTTTTTGAAGTCGGTTAAAATAATTTAAGAATAACACATGTCGACACCTTATTTGATAAGTCAAGTAAATTAATACACGCGACGGAGTAGAAAAAAAAGTGTTAAAACAGTTCAAATGCATCTCGTTAATACACCATTGTTAATCTGTTTTTTTTTCTATCCTGTGGCGCAGCAAGTTATGAAAATTAGCGAATACTTTCGTGTGTCCAATTAGCTACGTTACTTATTGAGTACTAATTTGCTACATCTGTTTGTGATCAAGTTATCCTTTTAGGGACAAAAATGTGAGATATTCGTAACGAAGAAACTATCTCATTTAAAAAGCGTAATTGTCAAGACTCATCGCAACTGGTATTTCTAGAGGATAGAGGCGTATTATCTTATTTAAAGTTGGTTGTTTCATTAGCCAAGTGTTTAAGGTCTAATAAAGTTAGTAATCTAATATACAAAAATCTCTTGTCACATTGTTTGTTATCGAACTCCTCCGAAATGGTTTGACTGATTTTTATTATTTTTTTGTGTATATTTGGTAGGTCTGAGAATGGGTCGTAAAGTATATTTTATACAGCTGCGGGTGAAACCGCGGGGCGCAGCTAGTAATTTATGAATTTCTGGATCCTTAGAATACCTACATCTAAGCTTCGAAACTAATTTTACAAAGAGGTTATTTTTCGTTTTTTTCGTATGACGCCATTTCTGAAATAACTGTTTACAATCATGCTTTTACTGATATAATGTTGCCATAGGATATGTTTCTTCGTCGCGAACGAAGTCGCTGGTTGAAGCAAGTTTTATGTACAGAGGTTATATTTTGTTACAATCAACATTTTTGCTGCTCATTGTGCACTGACCTCTAGAAATGTGTGTGCCTTAACCGGGGTCAAGTAATTTTATTTTATTTCTTTCTTTCGAACTATGGCACGTCCTTAAAGTTTCTTGTAGGCCGTCTTTACATCATTAAACAGCTAAATTAAAAACAAAAATTCCAGCCATTTTGAATTAGCATATTCAGTTAATATTTAGCTTACTGTTTTAGGCTCGAGCAACTGTACCTGGTGTGAAATTAAAATTCTTATAACAACTGGTTTGCGTCGGTCACCTTTGATCTAATTAGGACAATCGACATGGCAGTCACGTGCGCACACGCTTATAGCAAAAACGATGCCTCGTTTAGGTGGCCGAGTTTGGAAGATAGTGTTTTGTAAGTGTAAGTTTGTGTCTGTACAATAAACGGGTAGTTATGAATGTGCCAATGTCGAAGAAGAAGACATACTATCTAAGTAAAGGCTCCCGCAGACAGGCGCTATGCGAAGATGCGACACCACTCCAGTAAAACAATTTTTATGAAGTTTTCATAGAAATTTTTCCACCAGAGTCGCGTCGCGCCGTCGACGTGTCTGTTGGAGCCATAATGGATGGTAGCATAATAAAACGTTAAAAGGATGATGTATTTCGTAAATTATACTGTGGCGGCATCTACATCGCCACATGCGAACTACGCAAGATACTGTCGTCACGCAAAATCCTGCATCGCGCAAGCAGAGTTTACCGCGCAACTAGCATATATAAAACGTCCCGACATCAATCGTCGGGCAGGTGCCCACCAGACACGACACCCGTCTTGGGTGGTCGGAGGGTCCTCCCTTTTCTATGGAGGTATGAGGGAAGTTTACACCCAGTTCCTCATATCTCTCTAACAGAATCCCCTTCATTCGTTTATTGACTCGTAAAGCTTTGGTTTCCTAGGACAGTGGTCCCATCATATTATGACGACCGTCATGAAAATCTGTAATTGTCTTCAGTTTTGACATTTAGTTGTCAAAAAACGCACTGTATTTGGACAGCCGTTATTATGTCACCTTTCACCTTTTTCTTAGGAAACCAATGCTTTAGTCTAATAAAATTGTAAAGATTTTGAAAATAAATACTTCTTTGTCTTTGACTATAAATTAAAGTTACTGATTAGGTACTTGGTAAAGAATATTTCTCAAAATTTCATGCTCAATTTATATTAGTGTAGACTGTAAAATACACTAGTACTATAACGAATAAAAAATAAGTTAAACTAAAAAGCATGAAATCAATTTTATCAACAAAAAAATACAGTAATTAATATCTATTCATTACATCCCGTTCCCGCTGCAACTTTAACCCCTACTAACCACTAGCCCACCCCACTGTCCCATTCAAACGCGCCACCAAAGCGCATCTGCCTCAAATTAACCAGCCTTGTTACTGGACATTTAAAAATCTTTAATACTGGCGCGATACGTTAAAAATGTAAACGGACCATGTATTATAATTACCTTAGTCTGATAATCGCCAGTATGATTATGTGGTTGCATGTTTATATTTTTACTAGCTTTTGCCCTCGGCTTCGCTCGCGTTCATTTAGACTTTGACTACCAATTCGGGTTATAATTCAATCATGATTCGAAAGACACGTGGCGCCATCTATTATCATAAGAACGTTATTGTTGTTTTCCTCGGGAACAGTACTTTTTTGCGGGATGAAAGGTACCCTATGTCCGTTTTTGTACACCTGACAACGTATATGCAAAATTTTAGGATGATCGGCTCAGTTGTTTAGGCGTGAAAAGGTAACAAACAAACAAACAAACAAACAAACAAACTTACTTTCGCATTTATAATATTATTATATATTATATTATATTATATTATAATTATAATATTATAAATTCTAAAATATTATAAAATTATAAATATTATAAATTATAATTATAATATTGTAATATAATTATATTATATGATATTATATATTACATTATATATTATATTATATTATATATTAACTCATATTAAATTAAATATTATATTATAATATTATATAGTTAGGAAGTTAGGATGTTTTTGTCGGGTAAGCAGAGTTTGCAGTATCATAACAGGTTCAGACTTCATAATATTGGGTATTATATCACGCCTGTAATCCCGGCAGGGTTAGGCAGAGGTGTACCTATAGTACACCCACATTTTGTCAGTTATGTTTAAGTCCCATGTAATAAGGGGCAAGCACAGTCTTAACTAAACGTAAAATCCATCATGAACGTCACCTGTACCCATTGTCACTAAAGTTGTTACTGCAGAACATTGACAAAGAGCTGTTCTCTTGCATTACAGAAACAATACTTCTAGAAAGAAGAAAGAAAATACGTTTATTTGCGGTAAACATAACGCAGAGTAAAACACAAAAATACAAAAAAAAAAACGTGTTGGGGGAAAATACGCGTCACATCGACGCAAAACTGCAATCGCTAAGCTTAATTCGACGGCACGGTTGGCGCAGTGGTTAAGCGATTGACTGCTGTGCTGCGTGTCGGTGGTTCGATTCCCGCACGGAACAAATATTTGTATGACCTACAAGTAGCTAAAAATAGCCAAGATCATACCAATTCACAAAAAAGGCACAAAAACTGATCCTAAAAATTACAGGCCAATCTCTCTGCTGCCAACGCTTTCAAAGATATTCGAAAAAATTATCAAATCTCGGCTTGTACTTCATATTAACTTAAATAAAGTCTTACATAGAAGACAATTTGGATATCAAAAAAATGTGGGCACAGGAGACGCAATATATACTCTTATTAATGATATAATCAATCAAATAAACAATAAAATGAGAGTAGCTGGTGTATTTTTAGATTTGAGTTCAGCATTTGACACTGTTGATCATGATCTACTTATAGCTAAACTAAATCATTACGGAGTGAGAGGCAAAGCCGCCCAACTCTTGATATCCTACCTAGAAAACAGAAAAATGTTTGTAGAAATCAGTGAAATGCAAGATGGACATAGACTAAGTTATAAATCACCTTTCTTTAATATTTATGCCGGTGTTCCACAAGGATCGATACTAGGGCCCATATTGTTCATTTTATTTACCAATGACCTAATAAATTATATAAATAGAACTCTACCAGACATACAACTTGTTGTTTTTGCGGATGACACAAATGCCATTATTGGGGCAAATGACATAAAAGAACTTACAGAAAAAGTTAATGCAGCTATAAATTATATGTATTCATGGTTTACTGTAAATAAGTTAAAAATTAATAGTACTAAGACAAAGATAATGTTATTCAAAACAACTGCTCGTAATAAAGACACCATGGAAATAATATTAAATGAGGACAAAATTGAACTCGTGAGAGATGCTAAATTCTTGGGAGTACACATAGATGATTCATTGAATTGGAAAAAGGAACTAGGCGCTATTGATGCATCTATATCATCTGCGTGTTTTGCGTTAAGAACCCTCCGAGACGAAATTGACATAAAACATTTAAAAATCGTATACTATGCACTAATTGAGTCTAAATTAAGATATAGCATACAATTTTGGGGGAACAGCTATAATTATAACTGCCAAAGAGCTTTTGTCCTTCAGAAAAGAGCTATACGTACCATTGTCCGTATTTCACAAAGAGAGAGTTGTCGTCCACATTTCTTAGATTTAAACATCCTTACAGTACCCAGTCTCTATGTTCTAGTCCTTCTGACTAATCTTAAAAAGTACATGCATGAATATGAGACGGATGAGGAAAGACTGGTTAGAGAGAGCACACGTAGGAAAGAATTGAGAAATAAGATAAGTCCACACTTCAACATTGTAAAGCACAGTTCATATTATCAAGCAGTGCAATTATTCAATAGGTTACCACTGCACTTAAAAAGTATGATTTATACATCTGCATTTAAAACAAAGCTTCAAGCATTCCTACTAGATAAGTGTCTCTACTCCGTTGACGAAATGTAATATTATGTTGTGTTACCTTGTGTTTTCTCCTGTCAACTCAAGTAAATATGTTACTAGAACCGACTGTAATTGTTATTTTGTGTAATTATGACATTATTTTTAAATGACAAATGTATTATTATTCCTATTAATTATTTGAGTTGACATTAACTATTTCATTTAATTATATATAATTTTTTATTTTTTAATCATTTTCTATTCCTAATCTTGAATTCTTAATGAGTTGACTTTGAATTTTTTTTTTTTTTTTTTTTTTTTTTTTTTTTTTTTTTTTTTTTTTTTTTTTTTTTTTTTTTTTATTGTAATAATTTTTTATATTTATCATATGAATGTATTTTTTTTTTTTGTGTCTTTAGAATATTTCAAACACAATGTAAATTGTTTGTGAATAAATAAATGAAATGAGTTGTTACGGGTCTGGTTGTTTGTGTATGTGAGTTTGAATGTTTGTAAACGCACCCACAATACAGGAGAAATTCCTAGTGTGGGGCATAGTTTAAAAAAAATATATACTTCGACTCTTTGCGAGACAGAGCCCCAGCGCTGGTTTCTTCTCTTGCATTGCACACATACCTGTACCCACATAGGCTTATACAATGAAAAAATGGTATATTATAAAATACTCAAACTCACTTTGAAAATGTATTGATGGTGATGGCAGAATGGTATGTATGTGGGTTAAAAATATTGCAATAAGTTAAGGTATGAACGGAGCTTATAACTGTTAAACGGAACGCAGCGGATGAAAGAGAGAGAAGCATGTGTGTGAGTGAGAAAGGGCAAAAATGGCGACAACTAGGCTGGCTTCCTCTCTCCTAATTTTGCTGTGCCCGACAGGGTTCATATTGATCTTTTACCTTGTTAGACCATCTATGTAATACATATGGAATGCAATAAAGAATTGAGTATTGAGTATTGAGATGGACGACCAACTTACGGTGTACGGCGGAACTTTTGTGTCATAGTAATAAACAGTTTTAAAATTACTTAATTCAGTCCTTTATTTTTGCCATACAATCCCACATGTATGTGGAGAAGTCAGCAAGAGGCATAAACAATTCTGGCGATGTTAAATGAACGCAAGTCACGGTTAACCGAGCAGCGGTGGCGCAGTGGTAACGGCCCCGACTTACGTGTCATAGGTCATCGGTTCGAACTCAGGTATGCACTTTACTTTGTGTCATTTATTTCATCACCTTGGCTCTCAAAACGGTAAAGGAAAACATCTTGAGGAAACCGGCGTATCCTAGAACCAAAAATTCAAATACATGTGACATCCCCAACCCGCAAAGGCCCGCGTGGTGGATTATAGCCCACTCCCTCTCACAGAGAGGAGACCTGTGTCCCAGCAGTGGAATTTTGCAGGCTGAACGTGACTGAGGCACAGCTTCAAAAAAGATAGGTAGCTTGTCCCCATGACGTTATCTTTTAAGGCTACCACAAACAGGCGCGACGCGACAGCGCGACTCAAAGGCACCACTCGTCGCGCGACACGCGGTGCCTTTGTGTCGTGCTGTCGCATCGTGCCAGAGTGCACGAGCCTTTAGTGCTAAATCCTTTAGTTACCATCTTTAACAAATAAAGAGTTTGCCTTCATTAGCAATCTATAGACCACCCAGCTGATGGGCTGGTAAAATTGCACTAAAAATAATTAACCTTTCTCTGTTAATGCCTCAAATGAAAAGGTTACAAATTAAAGTATTTTTTTACCGATCAGGCCACCCACTGCCTCCTAGCGAATAGGCAATGAATGAAACCAATTTGAATTCTTCTGTAACCGTCATGTAAAGGAAATGACCATGACTGCACAAATACAAACATGATCAATATCTTCTATTAGTTTCATGTTTCTGTAATCAAATATGCATATTAGATAAATCATATTTCCTAATTGAATAATTTTGTTTGTTTAAAATTAATATTATTTACGTTATGGACTAATAAATAAAATCTAGAACAGATTTTGTTTTTATACCTTCTACCATAAACTACTGTAAAACTCTAGGGTAGATTAACGATAAGATATAATAGAAGTCTTTAACAAACTTATAATGAACCTATGAGATATTGACTAACTAACGAAATATACAAATAGATACAAAAATCCCTGTTGTTTTTTGGTCACTTGGGCATGGAAGTACTCGTTCGCATCGCTGTCATCCACAGACATAGGGTACATTTTGAATTACGCCATAATCGTTCACACCGCTCACATCAATAATTTGCGTTCCGATTTAAATATCACGATTATTACAGCTAACAGCTGTCAACAATGCGGAATGCTCGTGAACGCGCTGACAGTGCTCGCTCAACGTTAGACCCAAACCTTGCACAAGAAAGAAAGACCGACTGGATTATTTTTTAAAAATGGAAGTTCAACGCATTGGCACTTTTGTTTTGTTGGTTGAGATGTATGAGACCAAAGATGCGATTCAAAACAACTCAACAGCACAACTCACAACTGTCAATTTTGACAGCTCTCACGATTATATTAATATATGGCATGGTCGGCGTTATTCCAAGATGGCGCATGTCATGACGTCATCTATGACGATTCACGGGACATCGTTATCACGCTCACGCTAATTCGGAACGGGCGTAAGCACGCTCAAATCGATTACAGTGCAATTCGGAACGTACTGATAGTCTATGATGGGTATTTTGTGCTGATCAAAAAGCCACAGAGATGACATGCTAATATTTAAGTGCGGTAAGAACAAAATTAGATAATATTGTTATTGTACATACTTACCTAAGCACTTCTTCTGAAAAAAGGTTTTCTCTTACAAAGCTCTACCATCAGTTTAACATTATTTTAATCTCATAGTTATTACAATCTTGCGGTTATAGACATTTAACAAAAACCTATCGTAGCCTAACTCCTAATCAATTAAAGGCCAACCACACATCACCGTTAACACGTTATCGATGAATAAAACAATCGATAAAGGCACGCGACACGTTGCCGCGTCCGCAAAATTATAGGCACATTTCGCCCGAGGCGATCTCGCCTCGATATCGGACGATAATCAAGGGTTAGCGCTCATTTAAACGCGATCTTTTATGAGAATCGCGATTCTTTGCGATTGTTTTTGTTACGGGTGGGCAGGCCGCTATTGTCTGAGTGTAAACGCTCCTTCATACGCCGTGATTGAACGATAGACTAACAAGGAATAATTGGACTTTGATAATACCCTTTCATCTGTTTGATGAACTCATTCTAGCCTTAGAAAATAACTTCCACGAATAGGGATATTTTAATATATGTATGTGCCTAAGGACGAAAGTCTTTAACGCGTGCATCCCACTAGTTACGACTTACGGAGCCGAAACGTGGACACTCACGGTGAGACTGGTCCATAAGCTTAAAGACGCTCAGGGATCTATGGAGAGAGCTATGCTTGGAGTCTCTCTGAAGGATAAAATCCCAAACGAGGTGATCCGCTAGAGAACCAAGGTAATCGACATAGCCCAAAGACTAAGCAAGCTGAAGTGGCAATGGGCTGGTCACATCTCTTGCAGAACCGACAATCGTTGGGGAAAACGAATTCTAGAGTGGAGACCGCGCTTAGGCAAACGTAGTGTGGGACGCCCGCCGGCCAGGTGGAGTGACGATTTGCAAAAGACTGCTGGCAGAGACTGGATGAGGAGAGCCGAAAATCCGAATCAGTGGCGTTTACTAGGAGAGGCCTACGTCGAGCAGTGAATGAATATAGGCTGATGATGATGATGGTGAGTGTATGTACATCAGCATCCAAGACACTGACCTGAGATATAGTTAACAAACAGAGGTATTCCACTCAGAGCACTGATTTTTACAGCACTTGACCGAATGGCACCTGAGCTATTCCACTAAACGCACTGAAACAAAATTTAGATGGCTAAATCCCCATTTTAAAACAATTTAAAATAAATATGGATAAGGACAAAGACCGACATTTATGGACTCAAAGACTGCTTACAAAACTTTCTTCTTTTCCCCAACCCCAAGATACAGACCAAGGCCTTGTTTGGGGGTCACCGTCCAAACTGGGCCGGCAGTCTCGACATAGATAGCGACAAAAATCGGTCGTTAAGTCCAATCGATGTCAAATTTCTTTAATAGATTTTCAACCTTATGCTTTGGAAATAAAGTTGAAAATCTATTAAAGACATTTGACATCGCTACGACTTAGCGACAGATTTTTGTCGCTATCTAATGTCGAGACTGCCGGCCCTGGTCTTGTGTATTAAGAAATTTTGAATTTGTTTTTTTTAGAATTAGAGCTTTAAGTAGTTAATTATGATATACATGATGAAATTAAAAACTTGCGCCAACTCGAAATAGGACGTTCAGTAATTGTTACATAATCAATATAAATTGTCATTTCCAAAAACTAAATTCTTGATAAAAATCGTGTAATTATCGTCTTAAATAGTGCAAACTAAGTTTTTGCCTTCAAGTAGATACAAAATATCGTCGTCCTAGTAAAAAAATCATAATAGTAATCTATCGAAACAGAAAGAAAATTAAAGTATCAATTTTAGCGCGCACTCAACGAGCGATCCGTTCATCGCAGAGTTCACAATATGAAGCAAGTTGGCAACACGTTGAGCTATTGGTCATTTTCCTAATTATGACAGTTCCTACGAAAAAAAGGGCGCGAGACGAAGTTGCCAAATCGCTTGCCTACGCGCACATAATGTGCATCCCCTTCCTTTCTCCCGGCCGAATGACATGCTGTATATTTTCTATATAACACGTTGAAGTATATATTTTAATTTGACGCACCTATTCAATTTCATCCTGTGTAAGAGCTTTACGATAGCTCATGGTAAAAATATTAGTCAGGCAGAAAGATGGTAGATAGTTGAGCTGATTGCCCAGTGCCCAGCCAGGGTGTGCTGAACGAACAAAACGTACGTGTGGTTCCTCCGAGTGGTTTAAGTAATACTCATGGAGGCTTCATTAATGGAACTCATGCCTACACTAGATAAGTTTTTGTTTAAATGTCACAGGACTTGCGCTTTTATACCAGCCCATAAAAGTCCATTATTATGTTTTCATTCATTTCTTCTTCTTGAAGAATTATTTAATACTGTATAAGTTCCCAGTAAGACCTCATAAAATGTCACCATTTATAAAATATCATTGCATTATCATCCTCTTGACTATAAAATAATTTACTTTTCCCATGGGGTAGGCAGAAACTACAGAACGCCACCTGCTACGATCCTTACATACTCCTTTTACTTCGTTCTCGTCTTAAATCCTCATAATCATAGCTATATTATCAACTTACATACAATACAATATAATGTTTTCTTTAATCTGCGGGGTAATTACGTAACACACTAACAGTAGGAATGGGTTTCATTTTGACAGTTCAACAACATTCATTGCGTTATTTACGTTATTGAGCAGAATGATTTTTCGAACATATGAAGCAATGGATTAGCAATAGGCTTCAAAATGATTCAGATTGTGATGGATAGTGTGTTACGTAATTAGGGTGCTGCTTAAAACCTATTCACGCCAAATGCACCACCAAAAATATTACGGTTAATGAACTTATCCATTAGCAGATAAAATCTATCGGATCATCATTATCATCTCTCCAGCCTTTTCTAAACTACTTTGAGGTCAGCTTCCAATCTCACCGGATGCAGCTGAGTATCAGTATTTTACATGGAGCGACTGCCTACCTAACCTCCACAATTCAGTTACTGCGTAACACGATACCCATTGGTAAATAGGTATTGGTTGTCAGATTTATGGGCTTACCCGTAACTACTGTCAAATATCGTATCGGTATGTAAATTTGTCACCCATCCACGAACTGACCTCGGCAAGCGTAGCTTAACCTTCGATAGATCCCAAGGCCGGTTATTGCTATCCACGAGCAAAAATCTAGCAGATATTTGATCATATAAAATTAATACTTATTCATTTGAGTCGTGGAAATCATGAAATGGCCCGACTTTAGTTAAAGTCAAACGATTGCTTTAACGTATTTCCGACATAGTTATTCAAATCATCAATACAACTCTCTAAGATCATATTACCCTATTGAATGACCATTTTAATAAATCATGATATTTGACGCCAATTCTATATTGGAGAGTTGTATTGATGATTCTATTTGTTACGATCGCGAATCATTATATTGAACAATATACAACCTGACAGACCTGCAAATTACAAAAAAAAACGTGAGAAATTTTGAATTTCGCGGGCTTAACGCATCCCCCTTAACAAAATGACAGTCGGCCATCTGCGCAAGCAGGTGGTTCCGTACGCTGCGCGCGCGCAATTTTGTATATTTCGCTCTTTTTTTTTAAATTTCGACGGTTTTATTTGAATTTACGATTGTATGGTATGTTTAGCAGGGTTTTTAATGTATGGGGTAAAGATGGTGAAAAGGGGTGAAAGGCGAATGAGTTTTTGAAGTAAATTTAAATACAAATATATATCTTTTTATTCAGTTAAGAATTAATTTCATTGCGAATTATTCCTAACAAATCCTTTAATTTAACAAATTAGTTTATGCGATGGGTTATTATTGGATTTATCGGCTGTTTATTGGTTTTCAGTAAATGAAATGAAATGCGTAATAATTTATTGCAAAAAAGGGCACTTAATCGTTAATTATAATACAGTAAACACATTAGAGTCCTTTTTATCAACAAACTATATTATTCAATGTTAAAGTCCCTTTTAAACTTTCGTTCCGGTTCACCCCTGCATCCCTATTCACCCCGTTTGATGGTACTTAGCTTGCGACCTGGCAAATCTACCTAAGTCGTAAACAGCCTCTTATACTACCATTAAGGTTAAAGGTTTGATACTTAATATCATTCATTATCAAAAGAAAGATGGAACATTGATCAATACGTTTGCTCACTGCATGATAACTGCATGCCGGCGATTGTTGACTACACAATACAATTATTTTTTTGTTGTCGGTTGTTGTTGTTGGTTGTTGTTGTTGGTTGTTGTTGTTGGTTGTTGTCGTTGGTTGTTGTTGTTGGTTTTTGTTGTTGGTTGTTGTTGTTGTTGTTACTGACTCCAATGGACTAGTCAATATTTGCCGGCATGCAGTTCTGCTCCTCCACATTAGCAAATGACAAACGTATTATCATGATTGTTCTCTCCAAAATGTAGTCAAGTCAATTGTTACAAAAGTTAACACAGAAAGTACATACAGACAACACAAAAAAAATCTCATTTGTAGGTTTAACACGCAACCTGCATGGTGCGTAAAAGCGCACGTTCTAACTTTCAATTTAAAGCTAATATAAAATCGCATCTTCTTTTCGAAACCGTTATTAAACAAAAATACTAAATTTTTCAGGAGAAATAATTCACGGTGTTTGCATTATTATTATTATTTAAAAAGTGATGAACTCATAAGAGATATTCCTGAGATTATTTGTTATATTATTATTGTGTTCTCTGTAAGGTGTGTCTGTGTAGTCATGTAATTTAATATTTTTAATTTCGTGAAAAATTTATCTAGTAACGGTTTCGAAATTAGATGTTAGCGGAACTTAAATTATTAGTAAAGTCCCATATTTATATCTTAAATAAGTTGATTATTGCTCCCCCTGAGTTTCAGATTGTAGTATACCTAGTAGTCAGTTAAGAAATGTCGACTCCATCTAGCTTATTTTTTATATACCGGGTTATTGGGTATATCTCGGCAATCCGTTAAAGGGATGTAGGAGAGGTCATTTGCAACAAAATGACCCCTGATGACCATATGCAAATGTCAACCATTTTCGAGTAATTTGACATTTTATATTTTTTGAAGTTGGGTAGGTATCTTATTGCATCTCGTTGGATAGCTGAGAAGTTGTACATGTTTTTGGAATGTTCTGCCGATAAAGTACTTCCGTGTTTTTTTGCAGAAATCGACTATTTTAGTTAAATAACCTGCTCAAAATGATAACAATTGTAACGATTAAAGATAAGTGTAATTTTATGGTTGATTATTATGTATTGAAGTAGAAGCAGATAATAATAATTTTAAAAAAATCATGCATTGTTTTTTCTAAATAAATTAAAAAAATTGTGTATCGCAAAAAATATAAAATGTGAAATTACTCGAAAATGGTTGACATTTGCATAGGGGTGATCAGGGGTCATTTTTATTGCAAATGACCTCTCTTACATCCCCTTAAAGGATGGCCGACATATAACCAAAAACCCTGTATATGAGAATGACGTGTAAAAGTTATTCCGATATGGACTATTTACAGATTAAACAATTTCATTTTTCTCAATCATATTGTAAGTCTTTAAAAATTACAATATTACGTCTCCACCTGCACTGCTGTTCCTGTTAAAATAAACAGCGTTACGTTGAATTGTGATCAATTTTTAGTTGATTCAGCTGTCAATGTAACTATGAGTTTTTGTTATAACTCATAATTATTAAACAAAACTTAAGTAAAAACTCATAAAGTGTACACTAGGAATGTAATGTTTAATTCAAAAGATACCAATGTGAGTGACTTCGTAAAAAGATACTGGAATTTCCTGTAAATTTTAATTATCTTTTTCTTTTGCGGGTTGGTAAAAGAAAAATCTTTTTATCGGCAGTCGGTGGTTACGATTGTTTTACTGATAAATTGTTGTTCAATTTGGCGCAACGGGTTGAATTTATACGACCAGTAAATAGGTACAATACCGTTTTAAGGCTCCCTCACACAGGCGCGACGGGACAGCGCGACCCTTTTCTTGTAGAACAATTTCCATGAAGTTTTCATAGAAATTGTTCTACAAGATTTGCATAGCGCTGTCGCGTAGCGCCTGTTTGCGGGAGTCTTTAATCGTTTTGCGTTACAGTACCTACTGATAGTGACTGCCTAGTTGATCTACTTAGTGGTCGCAGGCGCTCCTACTGAGCACAAGGTTCTGGGTGCGATTCTCGGGTCGTTCAAAGTGTTATAGAGGTATGAGGAACAGGGTGTAAAGTTCACTCAAACCTCCATAGAAAAGGGAGGATCCTCCGACCAGACGGGTGTCGTGTCTGGTGGGCTACTGCCCCACGGTTGATGTCGGGATGTTGTATATATGCTAGTTGCGCGGTAAACTCTGCTTGCGCGATGCAGGATCTTGTGTGACGTCATTGTGACGTGTAGCTCGCATGTGGCGAATCTGGAATTTCTCAGTAGCAGCCCGGAGTCGAGATTTGTGCCCAGTTGATGGCAATAGGCTCGCTCCCTATCACATGGGACTTAAACATAACTGGCGAAATGTGGGTGTACACCTCTGCTTAACCCTTCGGGGATGACAGGCGTAATGTTATGTTATGTTACTGATCGTGGTCGCGAATCTGGCGATACTTGGTGTAGGCCTATGCTCAGATTTTGTACGAAATTATTTTACACATGACTTTTCATAACGGCTTATTTCTGTATGATCTTCTTTTTCAGTAACAAGAAAAATATGAATACTTTATCACAATATGGCCAAGATCTAACCTGAAATAAGCTTTGTTGCGGAAATAACTTTTTATGCCCATTTTTCATAGAGAAATAAGTATTTTATCACCGGACTCTTCACATAGTACGATGTGGGGTCGACACAACCTACCGATTGGCATAAAAAAAACTGAAAACCCGAAATAAGCCGTTTTCAAAAGTTACTCCTTACATACATACATAAACTCACGCCTTCTTCCCATGGGGGTAGGCAGAAACTACAGAACGCCACCTGCTACAATCCTTACATACACCTTTTGCCTCGTTTACGTTAATAAAAAAAAATATAAGAAAAAATTTAAATAAAAGCATTATTCAAATCTTGCTAAACTAACACGGATCACAAATCACGTATTTGTCTCTAAACAAATACGTAATTTTATTCACACGTACGTTCGTACGTTTCATTACGTTTGTTCATTTTTTCGTACTGCAATGTTCTACATATGGAAAATTCTACATCCTTTGCAACGAGATAAGTATGGATAATTTTTTTCTTCACACTTGCTTACATTTTTGTTGATTTATATATGTTATTATTTATGTACGCAGTAAAATGGATACAGATACTACATATATTATTAGTATTGAGTACAACGGTACTCAATACTTACATGTATTAGGATTACGGTTCGTGATAAGACCATCCTTCTTATCACGGTTTTAGACACCTAATATGTGGGTAGTTCGGCTCCGGTTCCTATTAAAACAACTGACTTACAGTGGAGGAAAACAACTAAGGAATAACTATAGTCTAATGATCTTAAGGCGAAAGCGCCAGGGTGGCCCGCATAAAGCTCCTTTAAACAGGCGCGACACGCGACCCAAATCGCACGCGTCACAAAGGCACTGAGTGTCGCGCGACGAGCGGTGCCTTTGTGTCGCGCGAGATTCGTGTCGCGTGTCGCGCCTGTTTGAAGGAGCATTAATGCAAATTTTCTAACGTTTATTGCAATTTGCAGTTTCGTGTCAGGTTGTATGTTGATCAAAATATGATTCGCGACCGAAACAAATATGATTGTATTAGGTTTTACCCACGGCATCGCCCGCGTGGAGGTCTAAAAAATTCACCTCCGTTAAAAATACATATATACTTAGCTATGTGCCAACTTTCATGGTGTTCGGTCAAACGGTGTAGGAGTTAACTCTAGACTTACAAAAAAAATATATAAAAAATTACTCTAAACGCACTAATAAAGTTTCTAATATTATAATTCAATCATGATTCGAAAGACACGAAGCGCCATCTAGCGTCCTAAAGCAATTGTGACCGTCGAAAGTTATTGTTCTTTCCCTCGGGAATAGTACTTTTTTGGCAAGATGAAAGGTACCCTATGTCCTTCTCCGTACCCCCGACAATGTATATGCAAAATTTCATGATGACCGGTTCAGTGGTTTAGGCGTAAAAAGGTAACAAACAAACTTACTTACATTCGCATTTATAATAATAGTTAGGATTGACATAATTATAATCATTAGAATTACCTATATCAATACAACGCTCTAAGTTAGAATTGGCCTCAAATGTCATGATTTCAGAAGAGAGCTATGATGGCCCAGTGGTAACAGCCGCGACTTACGAATTGTAGCTCGTAGGTTCAAACCCAGACAGGCGGTTTACTTTGTGTAAATTATTTCATCGTCACTGCTTTCAAAACGGTGAAGGAAAACATCGCGAGGAAACCGACATATCCTAGAACCAACAATTCGAAGACGGCCCACTGCCTCTCATAGAGAGAAGGCCTGTGTCCCAGCAGTGGGCTCATTATAGGCTGATTATGCTTAGCGCATCCCACTTAATTTCCCAGAAATTTTGGTCAGCAGCAGGAGTGGGCAACCGTGGCAATCAATACTCGATCTATAATTATTAAAAAAGGCCTTTGTCCTGCAGAAACACAATTAAAGCCTGATATTGACAAGTTGCCAACTTAGTTAAACTAGTAATTAACACAGTCACTCTATCATTCAGACGCCTGTTGAGGGTGAACGCTTCATAATGTGTTTATTTTACTCAAAGTGACGGAATAATAACATATTAATTTAGTAATTAAAAAGTCGACTTCAATTATAACAACATCTTACATACAAAGTTATACCACTCAATTTCAGAAAGTACTATTAAAAGTATTGTAGGTAAAGTATAGTCAGCAAAATGGTTTGGTGTACAACGTGACATAGAGTTACGCTATTCTACAATATTATTATTGTAAGCTTGTTAACTAAATACTGTTACCCGCCACTTCGTCTGCACATAATTTTTTAATACAAATATCCAGTATAAAAAGGAGTTAATGTCCTTCTTCAGGTCCTAGGTTACTTATCTGTCAATTTTAATAACGATCGGCTCAGTGGTTTATGCGTGAAAAGGGAACACAGACAGACAAACAGGATTTCTTTCTCATTTACAATATTAACATAGTTAATTTGCGAAAGTACCTCTGTTTGACTTCACGATTTGAAGAAAAGACATATAGATGACCTCTGGCAAAGATTTGAGTCCTCATCCTACAAATCCTTCACAAAATATGGGTTGAGTAAGATTATTCTTTTCTCATTATATTATGATTATTCTTTTCTCGTTATCTGCACAAACTATACAAGAATTGCTGATGCGGTGGCAAAAATATAAGCCAGTCAGGAACTTTGTAACGGCGCTAACTGTCCAGTACCCTAATTGTGTAACACGCTTTCAGTCACAATCCGAGGGCTTTGAAGGAATTTTATAATCCATTGCTTCATCTTTCAAAAATTGTTTTGCTTAATACCGTCAAAGCGCGGTAAGGAGCAAATTTTTTGGTAAATAACAGTAGCACATCGCGGCAACAAATAAGGTTCAAAACAGCGATGCGTTTGATGTTAGTTGAATCGAATGACCACCAAATTAAAAGTAATTTTGCAGTTTTAATTAATTAATAAAATAAATGCACGGCTCCGTGGAATAATTTTTAGGTATTTCTTTAGTTGATTGAATTCCCTTACTCATCATTACATAAAATATGATGGTTTACGTTCAAAATTTTAAGCAATAGGCAACGAAAAAAAATATTGAGCTATATTTTACGAGTGTTTTATCATGATGATGAAATATTTTTGATAAAGTATGTTCTTTGAACATTTGACAATTTACTAATTTTTTTGTGGCTTGTAAATATGTACCAATACGCCTAACTATGTGACAAAAAACTAATATTTTTACGGTGTACGTTTGGGTAGCGCCTTAATAACGCAATGAACGTGGCTGAACTATCAAAATGAAAAGCGTTGCGATCGATGGCCATTGCATGTGTATTAACAAATGCCCCGCAGAATATATCGGACGTACCTACATTTTTATCACCACTCATAGAGGTTACACCCAAGTTACCCTGCACACTATTCCCTTTCGTGACCTGTACTTGAATAAATTATACACCATGGATCCATGGTTTTCAAATACAATAGTTGTCTAATAAAGTATAGTTTGTGTGAAGATAATTAAGTAATCATTACGTCACGGCGTCGTCACGAATGTTGTTTCAAAAACGGTGGGTAGTGTGAAGTTTTCTGCCTCTTTGAACAGGAATAGATGAATGAAAATGGACAGTAATGTTAGGTTGTAGATCGGTTTATGAGCTTTTTATTAAAGGTGAGGTCTGAGTATACTAGCTTTGTATTTTATAGAAAAACAATACCACTCACTGTAAATTTGTATAGGTAGGTACCTACTGCTACCTACATAGAGTTAACTGTGATCGTGTCCTTCAGATTATTCTAAAAATGAGTCTGTCTTTGAATAGCTTAAAACTGAATAAATGTTCACCGCGCGCCTTAAAACAAAAAGCGCGCGCAAAGACCGCGAAATGGCTGAAATATGTTTTATTTACGTTTTCAACCTCCATATCTACGCTATTTTGAATAATTTCTAAAAACAAAATCGACAAAAGAAAACCCATACAGTTAACGAACCTGCTCACAAAATGTCACGACAATCGGTTGAGAAATGCGACCTGTAGAGGAGAATAGACATCCGGACATACGAAAGCATTTTTGCCCAACCTGAAACGAAGCGGCTTCGCGCTCGCTAGCTCAAAAATACAGCGCGACGCATCCGCGTGTCCGCCGCACAAATTATGTGTGAAACAGAGGTTTTAGGACTTTCGATCGTTTTTAGATTTTCAGTACAATATCAATTAGTGAAAAACGTTAAAAAGAGGCTCCGAGTCGGTGATGAGGCTCAGCAAAAATTTTGTTGATCCTTTGCTTATTTTGTAGGCCACTAGACTATTTATCAATTTTATTTTTTTATCAGCATAAGAAACCCAGCTAAATAGTGTAGCAGAGTGGGTGTGTGTGTAGTGTGTAGTAGTGCAGTGTGGGTGTGTGTGTGTGTGTGTAGTGTGTGTAAGTGTATCTACTTATTAGAAAATATTAATATTTAGTGCTGTTAGTGCAGGCCTATTTTTATAATAAAGTGTAGGTAGGTACTGCGAAATCCACAGAATTACTTTCCCAAAAAACTCTCTTCATTTTCTTATAAAATCCCACAAAAATATGAACCACATTATAAGGTCATTATCACCCAGTAACCTTGTCTTGAAGGCGTGTCATGTGTATTTAAAACGCCCTGAAACTGAAGGTGGGGAGACATGACGTCATTCCGAAACCCTTTCTTTCTAAGTACCCAAGTTTGTGTGAAATTCTGTTTTCTATTACATGAATTCTTGAAAATGGTGTTGACTTGACCACAACCTAAACTTCTATAGTATGATAATCAATCAGCCTATAATGTTCCCACTGCTGGGACACAAGCCTCCTCTCGGTGAGAGGATGTGGGCCGTAATCCACCACGCGGGCCCAGTGCGGGTTGGTAAATGTCACATGTCTTGGAATTTTTCTTTCTAGGACATGCTGGTTTCCTCACGATGTTTTCCTTCACCGTTTTGAGAGCAGTGGTGAGGAAATAATTTACACAAAGTAAAGCGCCTGTCTGGGTTTGAACCTATGACCTACAACTCGTAAGTCGCACCTGTTATCACCGGGCCACCACTGCTCAGTATGATGTGCTGCATAGTATGATAATATTGTGTGATAAGTAAATACCTGTCTACATATTATATCTCTTTATTACAGCAAATGTCTTGGTAGTTTCTGTCATTTCAAATTCAAATTCAAATATTTTTATTTGTAGAACATAGGTAAAACTAAGTACAGATGTCAATATTAATAAAATGAGCGCTATCTCTTGTCTTGCCGTCTTGCCGTCAACGGCGCACAAATATTCTAATTATAATTTCTTAAGACTAATTGGTAAAAAATAATAAAACAATCAAATTAATAATTAAACTCAATTAAGTATAACAATAAAAAAGCAAAAATATTAAATAAAAAGCAGTTCAATTAATTAATTAAAATAACAATAACTTTGATCAGATAAAGAAACATTAAAATTAAATTAGATTATATAAAACAAAGTTGTTGATAAACGTAGCAAAAGGATTATTACAAAGTAACTGAAGAAAGATTTCAGGAACATTGTTCAGAATACGCAGCCTTGATAGGTATGCTTTACTGAAAAGAAAACTTTTTAGTAATAATTAGATAGCTTTTAGATTGTTTTACAAACGCACATAAACTCACGCCTTCTTCCCATTGGGGTAGGCAGAAACTACAGAACGCCAACTGCTAGGATCCTTACATTCTCCTTTTGCCTCGTTTACGTTTTTAAATCTTTGATTGTTCATCATAGATTGTTATAGCACGCTTTTTTTTTTGGGAAGTCATCAGGTAACTTCTCATCATCAAATAAATCAATTTTAGTAGGCATTTGCAAAATATATGCAAACCTTACATTACCTTGCACGTTTCTTTCGCAAAACAAAATTAACTCCATCATCGTACACGACGAAATTCACGAAATTCGAAATTTGAAATTGAACACATTCGAAATCCGTTATCCGAATCTATCGCCACGGTCATACCGAGTAGAATCGATTCAACTGTATCGATATACGGCTATTATTCACCTCATAAATTAATAATCGAATCAACCTAATAGGCCAGCACTGATTTTTGAACGGATCATTCGTAACGCTCTTGGTTTTATAGATGTCGAAATCTACTAGATGTGATTGAATTAAATTTTATTGGCAGAAAAGTTTTTGAAAACAAAAAAGTTAATTTGTTGAGGTTATTGAGCTAAAATAACGGTGTTTTAGAATTGTAACGGGTGGTGCAATAAGTTCATTGATAGTGTAGAAGTTGCAACATGCGTTTGCAATAATTTATGAAGTAGTTAAAGTACTTTGGTCGGTAATTAAAAATGGGTATACAAAACTAGAATTGTATCATGCCTCCTAAAAGAACGTTAACATAATACATAACATCACGCCTGCTGTAATCCCAGAAAGGTTAGGCAGCGGTGTATTGGTACTGGAGAAATGTGGGTGTACTATAACCTACAGTACACCCACATTTCGCCGGGTATGTTTAAGCCCCATGTGTTAGGGGGCGAGCCTATTGCCATCAACCAGGCACAAATCTAGACTCCGGGCTGCTACTGAGAAAAACGACTTCAATAGACTGATTTATAATTGAGCGCACCTACCATAAACAGTGAAGTGTGTCAGATAGGGATTTAGGAACTTTAATTTTCGAAATATTATTTCAGTTAGATTATTTGACATTAAAATGTAATTATGGCCAACTTCTTAAAGCTAGATTGATATACTCGTATAAGCGCTAACTTGCGCTTATATATAGGTACTTTATTCTGCCGTTTTGTTAATAGACAAAGTTTTAGTTCTGGAAAGTTTAACATAAATTATTCTTAAAACTATAATTATTCTGTGTAATTTATTTGTAAATAAAAAGGGTATTTATATTTTCTGTTCTGTCTTTGAACGGTAAGACACTTATTTTCATACGTGCACTAGTGCGTTGCAATATTAACAAAACAGGTAACGCGAATTTACAATGGTACTGTGTAAAGGAAATAAAGAAATATAATTATTAGAAAAAGGATAGGATGAATAAATATTGCAGTATTTTTTTTTATTCAGGTTATTACCAGTTTTCGAATTCCAATGATATCTAGGTGAACTTCAAAGGTTAAGGTAATTATAATTAGTTCAATGATGAAAACCTAAAAAACCTAATTAGAAACGTCGTAAATGAGACAGCAAACATGAAAATTGCCGCCGCAAAAATAAAATCTATTCTAAAGCATAGATTTTATTTTTAATGCAGGCATTTAATTTTAATGCAGGCATTTAATTTTAATGCAGGCATTTAATTTTAATGCAGGCATTTAATTTTAATGCAGGCATTTAATTTTAATGCAGGCATTTAATTTATTTTTAATGCAATTTAAGGCACACTTTAAAACATCATTAATAAAGTAACTCAAAGAATAATTCTCATTTATCTATATTAATATTTTTTAATGTCCTTACACATGTTCTAGACACTTTTAGCAATTCAAATTCTATGGTAGGTGAGGATAGCCGTCAAATTTTAACAGAACACCATAAAATTCAAATTCTTACCCTATTCCAAGGGCAACAAAGTACAAATTCGTAAAAAATCCAAGAGGCATAGGCGAATCGCGTTGAGAATTTTGATGTTTCCAAAATTATTAATTGTTTTAAATCGATTTGTTACGATTATTGAACTTTTTTTGTTATACAGGGTGGAAAAAATCAATGGGCCCTGAAGGGAAACCACTTTAAATCCTTAAGATAAATTAATTTACTTAAAGGAAACATTCCTTTATTTTTAAAAAGAAACAAAACTGCATTCACAGATTTCTCGACAAGCTTACCTAAACCGGGAATCGAACCAGCTAAAAATTCAAAATATAAACACTCGCTATTTTATTTCACTAGTCGATACAGTCAATGTTAAAGATAAAATTTCTCCAAGAAACATTAGGTCTTACACTCGTCTGTCGTACAAGATATCCATGATATCTAATATTTAGTACACATGGGCTTTAGTCAACATTACCTAGACTAGAACTGTTCACTTTCAACAAGTAAAAGCCACGTTATAATTTTCTTATAACTCCACTCTATCATCCGAAGACATTCTATGAAGTACAAACTTGATAATTTATCTCTAAGTACCTTGTTGAATATTTAGATAAGAAAATCGTTTAATTGGTAATAATAATTTTATGCACATTTCCTTCTTAGACGGGGCGTTCTGACGAAAAGTTTAAAAATAGAACGTTTAACTTTGTTTGCGGTGCGGAACTGCAATTTTATTTTAAAATTCGAACGAACATTTTGGACATTTTTATCGATTTTGTTTTGTTTTGTTTCCATTTCGTAATTGTGTAATAATGGCGTATCAAGAACAATTCGATTTATTAGAAGCTTACATTTCTAACAACAAGAATTTAAATTTAGCTCTACAGTGGTATGGTGACAGGTATCCAGACAGACAAATACCGTCTAGAAAAGTTTTGTCGCGAATGGTGAAAAATTTAGTGAATATTGGAAGTTTCAAAAAACGTTTAGAACGCCCACAGCAACAAACTCTAGACTTTTCTGATTATGATCTAAACATTTTGACATACTTTGAGTGTTACCCGGATGCTTCTAGTAGGCAAGCTGCTCAAGAGATAGGCACCAGCCATACTCGTATACTTAGTGTTTTGAAAAAGTACAAATACAAATGTTTTCGTGATGGACGATTGGTGCAGAAACTACATCCCGGAGATCGTCAAAGAAGATTAGAGTTCTGTCTGAATATTCAAACGGAAATAGCCCGCAACCCAAATTTCTTAGACTACATTGTATGGTCTGATGAAACAAATTTCAGTAACAATGGAATGTATAATAGGCGTAACAATCATTATTGGTCCCGTCTAAATCCATTCCGTGTTCGCGAAACAAACAATCAGGTCAGATTTTCCTTTAATGTTTGGTGCGGAATCAGAAGCAATATGGTTGTTTTGGTGCACGTTTACGAAAGACATCTGAATACGGCAAAATACATTGAAATATTAGATCTTTTACAAAATGAATTAAACCTTCTACCGCAAGAGGAAAGAAATAATATCATTTTTCAACAAGACGGTGCTCCTGCTCACAATAGTAGAATTTCCAGGGCTTACCTTAATGAAAATTTCAATGTCTGGATAGGTACAAACGGGACGATTAGATGGCCTGCAAGAAGTCCAGACCTGACGCCTCTGGACTATTTTTTATGGGGCCATGTAAAAAATGTTATTTACAAAAAGTCTTATGCGACTGTAGAAGAGCTAAGGGTTGAGGTAGAAAATGTTATTAGGAGCATACACCACAACACTTTGCAGAAGGCTACACGAAGTGAATTTCAAAAAAGACTAAATTTGTGTATCTGTAACGAGGGGTCTCATTTCGAGCAACTTATCAGTTAAATTATTAAAGTGTAACAAAATTGTAATTTTAATTAGTTCAATAGTTCTTGCTAGATAATGATTTTCTTTCATGTTTACGTGTCCTTCATATTAGAATTGATGATAAAATAAAATAAATGTTAGATTTCATGATCTTTTTTATTTCTAAGACAAAGTATTTATTAGAGATATTTTATCCTGAACAATAATCCTATCGATTAGTAGAATAAAATAGCGAGTGTTTATTTTTTGAATTTTTAGCTGGTTCGATTCCCGGTTTAGGTAAGCTTGTCGAGAAATCTATTAATACAGTTTTGTTTCTTTAAAAAAATAAAGGAATGTTTCCTTTAAGTAAAATAATATATCTTAAGGATTTAAAGTGGTTTCCCTTCAGGGCCCATTGATTTTTTCCACCCTGTATATCACACATCCGGCACTTTAGATAGAGAAGTGTTAACGTTTTGACTAAGTAATTGTCTTGTATTGATTGGCATTGTCATAATTAACACCTTTTGGTTAAACTTAGTAGTTTGTTAATTAATGTATTTAAATGTGGGTAGGTACTGCTCTTGATAATTCATTTGGGAATATTATTTTCTGTATAAATGTTATTCCCCATCTAAAAATTCGTTAAAAATATTTAAAAACTAGATATGTTATTAATATTTGAATATAAGTTGTAAAAGACTGAAACAGGTTTTTATTTTTAAGAATCGGAAATGTTTAGGTACTTTCTTATATAAGAAGAAAAGTGCCAATTAAACAATAAGTATTGAATCGAACCACGAATTTATAAGTGGGTAAAATATGATTAAAATTCCAAGATATGTTTCTTGTCACTTAAAATAGTAACCACGACTTTACTACCCACAAGTCAATTAGTTTGAATTTAATTATTCAAATCCAATTATAAATTATAAACAAAATATATTTATTCAAGAACTAGAAGCGTATTTTACAACAGCTACAATTTACACGACGTTTGAAATTAATATCACAAAATTATTCACTACCAATAAAGTTGATAGCTTAAAAGAAAAAACCTTAATGAGACACCAATTTATAAAATGAAATTGAATTTTATGATCCTTTTGTGAGAGTTTTTAGCATGAATATAAAATATTCTACATTATATACGTAACGCGCTTTTATCCTCTTGAAACTCCAAAAACACACTCTCATCTATATAATATAATAACCAAAAAATAATCTTTACTGTCAGAATGAAGTTTGATTTTTACGGTGTTATGTATACCTATTGCCCCATTGTATCTATCAATCTGTCAATCTTCAATGTATACGAAAGATACTATGCCTGTACATTTGCTGCCGCAAGCCATAAGAATTACTATTAGTATCTGATAAAAAGCCGTCGCCGACGCCTTGTCCAAAATCACGAAACTAAAACACAAAAACTTTACACTAAAATAAAAAATGTAAACAACTACATAGTATGTAAAAACTTACCTTTTTCCATTCCTCCGTCTCCTTTTCGTGGCATAAACAGTACCAAGTTGACTGGAGTGCGGCTGCGGTGGTGGTCTGAGCAGGCCAGCGTCCACGCATCCATCCAGCGCGTAGCTAGCCTGCCCACTCCAGCCCCCGCACAGCTGCAGCTTCGACTCAGTGGCTATCTTGACGGATTGCAGCTCCACCCCAGATACGTGCACCCCCAGATTAATGTGATCGGCGCGGTAACGACATATGGTCAATGATGCATCTGTTGTTGGTGGCCGAGAGTACTCTTGCAATGATCTGGCTGGTGATTTTGGTAAACTGCGTGGTGCAGTTCACAGGGCTGATGTGGAAGAATATATTGTCAATAGTGGCGAAGATAAAGTTAACGCAACAGCATTTGGATGTGGTTTTGTTCGTGATGACTCTCTTGATTTCACAATTAGCACACCAAGGTCAGATTCAGTCGACGATAAAGAAGCTCCTAATTATCTCGTACAATTTAAGATGTTTTCTATTCCAGTGATATGTAAATTGTTTATAATTGTGCTAAATTTGGTAATTTTGCATCGATTAAAATGAATGTGTTCTTCTTTAATACGTTTACTCCAATTTTAACTGTCGGCACTTTAAATCTTGATTGTATTGGAAACTCGTAAACAAAGACCTCGAATTAGATGTTCCTTGCAAAATTAACAGTTTGATACCAATCAATTCATCCGCTTCTAAAGGTCGAACGTAAATTATAATTGTTCCTTTGTCTGTAACTATTATTCTGTGTTTGAGATCTTCAATATCTCTTTGATATTCTTTGTGTCTGACCTCCAATTTATCTAGAATTTTAAAATCGTCATCACCACCAGTAATCCGATCTTCTCCGATAGATAATTGATCTAATTTATCACTATTAATGAGCCTATTATTTACACTTAAAACGGATCTTAAATTCGATTTAGACTGAGCTTTTATTTACACTCGTTTTACACTAAGATATCTTTGTTTAAATATTGCACAAATAAAGCCTAAAACGGCCGTCAAGAATTTTTTAAAGCAAAAAGTAAAAATATGTCCGAGTTAGTTCTAGAAGCAGAATAAGAAATTTTGGAAGAATTGATTGAGCTTCAACAGAATGGAATCTTATTGGAATATTTTTTGGCTCAAACTGAAAAATTACGTCGATCAACTGAACATATCACTCCACAAAATAGCTGTATTGTTACTGTTTTATGTAACTCGGCCAATTTCAACCGCCAGAGGTCACTTTTCAGCCGATCGATTCCACAACACTAAACACAAAACATTAGTTTCCACACTTTTCATAACATCTGTTGTTTATATCATATTTTTAGCCCATAACAGAGTCTGGGCTTGTTGCTTTTCTTGAGTCACATTAAAATTCACCACATTGTCACTGCACGGGTATATTCACCTGTTTTTTTTTATTTGTCTTACTGAGAGCACGTGTTTAAAGGTTATGCTATGTTGTGTGAGCACGCGTGGCGCAGCCGGCAAGCGCCCGATTACGTTTGGAGCCTCACAATCTAAGACCCTTAACGGAGGTGGGAGGGGCTCAAAAAAACCACGCCCACCACTTCTCGCGAACCAATCAAACCGCCCCGGCATCATCAAAGCGCACACGGGGACGTACTGAGCGTACATTTTTATTTTTCTTAACAATTGCGCTCGAGTTTTTCTTTTGCACCTTTTTTTGTATAGTTTTGTTTTAAATTGTATAGGTTTTGTTTGCAATGTCAGTTGCGATGTCGACGTCCAGGAGAAAGGATAACTGGCATTTCTTAAGTGCATTAGTTTTTAAGTTTCGTGGAAATTTATATTTTAGTAAACTGGTATTGCTACTGTTCGAATTATTACGAATGCTGGAAACATGATAAAGAGTTGTAAAAATTGATAAGTGCTTTTAGTTAGACATTTTTATCTGTCCTTCGGTATAAAAATATAATGGGTAGGTACCTCGGTGTATTTTTAATGTATCGTAAGTTTATTAGCAATCCCAAAAACTACAGTAACATTCAGTGTTTAAACGTTATTTTTTTTTCTGATACAAAACGTCATCAAAGTCCAACAATAATAATATTGCCAAAAAAAAAGGTTTTCTTCCATAAAAAATAGTTCGTCTAAATGCGTCCCCTGCGGCCAGCGGTGACGTCACAAAATGGCCGCCGGGTTGGGGCGAGTTTTCGCATTTTCCCCTCGACCGTACACACAGGTGGACGACCCTATGTTTAAATTAACATTTTTTACTAATTTGAACTCAGGTTAGAGATAGTAACTGATATTTGATGTTATCTGGTCAAAGCGCAATGATACCTACCTACTGCACTATTTTAATTTATGTCTTAAAAATAAATTAATGATAAAGCTAAGGATTTCAGTATCAGCTGTTTCCAACTTGACCTAATTTGAAAGGAAACTTGGCCGATAATTGATTCTGTAGGATTCACGTGTGCAAAATTGCACAATATAATTTATATAACAAATCTATATATTTTTTTATAAATTTAAATGAAATGTTGTTCGTTGGTAAGCGCATCACTGGATAACGTTTGGACCAATTTGGCTATTTATTATTTAAAAATATTCGCAATTGTCCGAATTGTAAAAGTATCTCGGATTTTTTTTTAAATTCGTGAAAAACTGGACGTCCTTTTTCTTATGGGATATTTGTTTGAATTATTGAGCATTGGACAGGACAACGTCCGTTGGGTCAACTAGTTAGATACAAAACTACTTTTTTTGTGGGGTGGTAATGTTCTAATTTCAGTTTTTGTAATTGCAATTGCTTAGGTATTTTTAATGGTTCAGACCGAAAAAATAAAACATTTATTTTGTGCTTACTTTTTTCTTTTGGTGTTTTAGAACGCCTTTTCCTAGCCGTGGGACACTGTCGACATATAAAAGTAGTTTAATTATATTAGCAAAAGTAAAGCTGGTTATGACGTTATTTTGTAACCAAATTATAAGTAAAATTACATAAAAAACATAACATAACGCCTGTATTTCACAGAAGGGTTAGGCAGAGTTAATTTCGCCAGTTATGTTTAAGTCCCATGTAATAGGGGGCGAGCCTATTGCCATCAACCGGGCACAAATCCAGACACCGGGCTGCTACTGAGAAATTCAAACTAGAAAAATAACAATAACCCTTTGCCCGACCGGGGAATCCAACCCAGGAACTACAATTAATTGTTTTTCATTGTACTTTTGATTGAATGCAGTGCTCATAATGAAGCAAAATTATTTACTTAGATATTTTTTTTTTAATTGTTTGCTCAGAACCAAAGAGACAACCAAGAATTTCTTTGCACCATAGATTACAAATCTTCTACTCATCGAATTTCATTTTTGTTTCAAAGAATTATCATTTCCAAAAGTCAAACCGAAAAAGTTATTATAATTCATTCATAAATCACATTTAATTACAACACAGTAAAAGATAAAGTTAACATTATGAGTTTATGACACCATAAACAATAAACTTACTGGCTGAATAATAAAAATCTTTGCCAACTTTATTTTACTGAGCGTTGTAAAAAGGTAAAAACCAAAGATTAAAATCGTTAGATTCGCGCTAGCGCGTCAAAAGACCAAACAAATACGCGACTAGCGTATTTGTTTGGTCTTGACACTTCTGACACACAATGACGCTGGGACTTTTGACTGTCATGAAAATAGTATTTAATAATGTGTGAGCTCACTCTTCTCAGTGTGGATACTTTTTTGCGTGACTAAGTACGGTGAAGGCAAATCTAGCGATTTCAATCTTTGGTAAAAAGGTAAAAACTATGTATTTTTATGTGGTTCCTAGGTTAATTAGGTAATTATAGTTAGTTATTTTTTCAGATAATTATGGAAAATTGTTATTAGCTGATTATGTTAAAGTTTGACCTTTAAAAATGTGCTAGGTATTTCGTTTCGTACGTGGTTGTAATAACTAAATAATGTTCCCGATGTTTTGCGTAGAATTGCAGCAAAAAAAAAGTAACATTAGAATGGAAAATTGTTTTTATCATTAAAGAAACATACCTACATACATACATAAACTCACGCCTTCTTCCCATGTGGGTAGGCAGAAAGTCAAGAAGCTACAGAACGCGTTTATACGATCACTGCATAAATACTCCATCCTCACAGAAACACGTGCTTATTAAAATTCTAACTTCCTAACTTTTAATATTATAAATGCGAAAGTAAGTTTGATTGTTTGTTTGTTACCTTTTCACGCCTAAACCACTGAATCGATCATCCTAAAATTTTGGATATACGTTGTCAGGTGTACAGAAACGGACATAGGGGGTACCCTATCGAACAGGAACAGTACTAAACTTTTTTGCGGGATGAAGGGTACTTCATCCCGCAAAAAAGTACTGTTCCCGAGGAAAACAACAATAACGTCCTTATGATAATAGATGGCGCCACGTGTTTTTCGAATCATGACTGAATTATAACCCGAATTGATAGTCAAAGTATAAATTAACGCGAGCGAAGCCGCGGGCAAAAGCTAGTACAAGATAATTAAGTAAACTTCGTCCTTCAAGCAGTGTAATGGCGTTGTAATCGGTCGTTATTCCTTTGCACTAGAAGACTTTGTCCCGCAGCGTGACAGTACCTGATGCTTCCGAAGTGTATTTTGGAAATGTAGATAGAAATAAGAAAAGTGGAACCATTGAGCTCTTCCCTTCTTCAAAAAAAGAAGGAGGTTCTCAATTCGACTGTACTTTTTTTAAAAGTTCTTTTATGTGTGTTAGCTCAGAACTTTTTTCTAGGTGAACCGATTTAGATAATTATTTTTAAGCTATTGCATAGCTTTTATCGCGGGCTTTGAGCGCGGCGGCCGAATCAAGAAATTCCGTAACGAAAATAAAACCTAACACCCCCACTCCGCCTACCGTGTAGCTCGGCCGAGCGTTCGCTTAACGTGTATGTATATGGTACGACTGTACTTGAACTAATATTAAAGAAATAAAAATACTGCATAAATAAAAATACTGCATAAATAAAAAATAAATAAATAAATATAATTGCATAAGTTGACAAAAAATGCTATGCAATAGCCTTACCGAGTGCCACACGTGTTTTTTTTTCTTATATATTTTTTCCTGATACAAATGTCAGTTATTATGAGGCGTGTACTTACAATAACTTTATAATTATGATCGCTAAGACTAACACGTTATTACCGCCATGATACCGTTCCTCCCACTTTTGCTTGTCAACTTGTACATGTACATAACCAAGCTAAGCGTTATAATTATGATTATGAACCTCATAAAATAACTGCTTATCAAAAGACCATTTCAGACACTAATCTGCAGGGTCCTTATATGGCCTGACCAAGATTATGTCTGGACTTTAAAAGAGACTGTGACTTCTGAGTTTGTTTCGGTCTTTCTTCTCAGAGTAGTCAGATAGGAAACATAGAACTCGTCTGGTTTTTAAACATAATTTATTTTTGAGGTGTAAAGGCTCGTACACACTGGCGCGACGCGACGCCCGACACAAAGGCACCGCGTGTCGCGCGACGAGCGGCGCCTTTGTGTAGCGCTGTCGCGTCGCGCCTGTCTGTGGGAGCCTTAAAACGTGTTTGTTTGAACCAATATACAGAAATAAATCATCATTTATCATTTTATAGAAAAATTTCAAGCACATGACGCACAAGCACACGTATGAGCATTAAACTAATTATTTTTTTTTAAATCGTATGATTTTCTTATTAGGGTGACCAATATTCTATCATCAACTTAAAACCTATTGCAACTTAAAAGCTACATTTTGCGGTACACGTAAGGGTAATTAATACCCATGATCCTAGCTACACAGGGAACGTGTTAACATCTCTTTTAAATTCAGTATCGAAGGTGCAGTGAATCTGCGATGATTTACTTAAGGGGACTACAGGACCTAAATGTAAGTTTTATAATGCCTAAAAGTATATGATCCACTGCACTAAACAAAATCAGAAAAATATATGTTATTCTTCAGACTATTTTCTAATTAGATAGTGTGTTGAAAACATAATACAACTAATTTGATACGATAGAAAAAAATTACGAAGATACCTCTAAAAATTTCTTATAACGATTAAAAACCATACTACTATGCATTAAATCATTCTGATGTTTTGTCAGAATATTCTACAAGCAACATACTAACGTAATAGTGTTTTATTTTTTTAATCCAATCAATAGATTTTTTGTAAATCGATAATTGCTTCATATTTTGCAATAAATTACCAGCGTTGTGTCATCGCGCTTCTCTTTCTTTTCTATGCAGTCCGACAGTGACCGCGCTTTAGCTGTTGTAAGCCTCTTAAGTCTAATTCTGAATCGTTTGGTATACTAAATTTGTTTTTGGTTATATCTAGTACGAATTATAATAAGTAAAAAAAAAAGTGTCAAGCTTAATTTTAAACTCAGTTAGTGACAGAATTGACATTGGTCCTTCTGATGTATGGTAACCTGTACCTACAATTTCTGCTACAAATAATAATTGTATTATATATATTATAATAATTATTATTATTATTTTATATTATTATAATATAATTTTTGCTTTTTTTGTTAATTTTGGTCAATCTAAATTGACCAAAGAAAGTTAAAACGACACAGTGTAGCTTTAGCTAAGGTTTCAGCTAGTACCCAAGAGTTTGGCAGACCTAACCTCCTAATTCAGGTCAATTGATATGCCAAACGCTAAAAAACAAAGAATATGAACAGTCCAAAATCAAAATATTTTATTTCACATAAACCTACATGGACACTTATAAATCTTCAGAAGCTAGGTGGACGGTTCTAATTGATCGTTTCCTATGGAGAAGGGCCGGCAAGAAACTCAACGGTTATTCTTTAAAAAATAATTGGCTTTTACAATGTTTTTAAATTACCGTGTTAATTTGTATGGAAAGACAATGTAGGCCTTTCAACAATACCCATATGTACTGACCCCGAAACCCAGGACCAAAACAAAGTCTCATGACAATATCACGCCGGTAATCCCCGAACGGTTAGGCAGAGGTGTACCTATAGTACACCCACATTTCGCCAGTTATGATTAATTCCCATATAATAGAGGGCGCGCCTATTGTCATCAAACGGATACAAATCCGGCCTCCTGGCTCAATCAACTCAATCTATCGCAGTCCACTGCTGGATATAGTCCTCTCCCAGGCTGCGACACGACACCCTGTCCTCCGCCTTCCACATCCAGTCTGTCCCAGCAACCTTTTTAAGGCCCACACAACGCTTGCCGATACGCGGTCGCAACTCCAGGACTCGTCTGCTCCACCGGCCATCGGTCCACCGACAAACATGGCCAGCCCACTGCCACTTCAGCTTGCTTACTCTATAAGCTATGTCGGTAAATCCGGTTCTTTTCCGGATAACCCCGGACTCAGGGCTACTGCTGAGAAATTCTAGATGGAAAAACCAAAGGAATTGAACCCAGGACCTCTCTTGCTCAGCAGTAGCATTTCCGACCACTACACTTCACCGCCGCATAATCGTCTCATAACCCTGTACATCCCTAGCATGTCTTAAGCCTATGATACGCAGCCAGCCATCACATATACGCCTATCAAGTAAACAAGCCATAGAAAAGAGCCGCAAATCGTTAAATATGAGCCAGTATGATTTACATATCTGCCCCGCGCCCCTCTGACACGGCTGACGGTAAATCACGCCAGAACTGCCGAAACTCACGCATTACAAATATCTGTGTCTGTTGTGGTCTAAGTTAGGAGAGACTGGCTGAATAATTAGCGGGTGTAAAAAGACACTTAACGGAGCCGAGAGTTATTTGTACTCCCCGTCATTGTTATCATTTTTTTACTATAGGAATCTTCTGGTTACGGAGGTGTTGGAGGTCAAAATTCCAATTTTTACTGACTGTTTTTACGAAAGCAAGTTTTTAATGTTATAATACAACTTTAAATACCCCCACGACTCGTGTACCATTGCAACCATAATCATAATGTTTTGCGTGCGTTACTTTGCGCACTACTGCAAACAGCAAATTTAAAAATAACATAATATCACGCCAATATTTTCTGAAAAATTAGGCAGAGGTGTACCTATAGTACAACCATATTTCGCCAGTTATGTTTAAGTTCCATGTAATAGAGGGCGAGCCTATTGCCATCAACTGGACACAATTTGCACATTTTTTACACTAAAAATAACAATTGTTTCACAGCAATAATTACTTTTGTGCAATGTTACTTAGTTTGATGTACAGAATGCGTAACTGACGGCTATGGGATGAGTATTTTTAGACCATGTATATGATGGTTTTGGAAAGAAAAAAATGTCAAAACAATCCGGACATTTTTTTTTTATCGGTTGATAATCTTTTTTATATAACCAGTGGATCTGTGTCCACTATTGTAGTTTAAAACATATACCACACACATATACGTATACATATTTCATGTTTTTCTAATCCTAACATTCTTTTTTATGTCATGCATTTTGC
Organism: Dryobotodes eremita; assembly: GCA_917490735.1. Taxonomy (NCBI): domain Eukaryota; kingdom Metazoa; phylum Arthropoda; class Insecta; order Lepidoptera; family Noctuidae; genus Dryobotodes; species Dryobotodes eremita. The sequence continues at coordinate 16,596,968 of OU823265.1, read as the reverse complement.
TACTGCTCGATCGGCCTTTATTGAACATTTGAAAACGATGTTAATAAATCGGAAACGAGTAATAACATCTGACAGTAACTACACCGTAAATTACCGGAGTTTACTAATTACGATATAATTATGTACATGTTGATTGCTTTGCCTGTCAAATTGCAATGATGCATTAAATGAAAATTCAATTACATTTTGGCATCTAACCATGTTGCATTTGTGCTAAGTGTACAAGTTTTTAACGTTATAATAAAGGCCATTATCATGTTCTGAATAAATGTAAAAAAAAAACGAATACGTAACTTGGGTTGTTTTTACCAATATCTACTTACATTTTGCAATTCCAAATTCAAATTCAAATTCAAATTAATTTATTTCGTGAACACAGGGTACATACAGAAGATGTTGTTATAAAATAGATTAGATCCGAGGTGTGTCCCGCCAAAAGGCATACAAAATATCAAAGGTCCATTTTCTTTTTTCCTCTTTTTTCTCTCAAAAATAGATTCCTTCTTTTTTTCCTCTTTTTTCTCTCAAAATTAGATTTCCATTAGGTATTTGCAATGAACTACAGATTTCAAAGGGTTAAGATTGGATTTGGACAGTTTCTTAGCAGGGTTAGTGTGCAACGGCCGTACCTATGTTACACAGTAGCATTGTAAAATAATATGTTTGACATTTTAATTCTAAAAAGTTGAGTTGAATTCTTACTATATTTAAGAGTGTTATTGTCTATTAGCTTTTTAGTTTTGGGCCCCATATCAAATGGATCTTGTTTGGTGACCAAGAATCGGTTGGCCACAACTGTGAAAAATCAAAAACTTGAAAGAATGTGTCTGAGCGATTTTCTTTCTTTCCAAAGGGTTCCGTTTTCCCCCCTGAGGGGGATTCCCTCAGGGGGGAATTTGGGAATAAGTCCTTTCACCAACTCCAACATATTGGATAAACGTTACGCAAATAATGACGAATTTGAATATAGCTGTCACTGCATCAGTCAAAAGAGTCATATCACAGTGGAAAACTCTCGCACTGTTGGCCCAGACCGAGGCGATTTTTAATAGGACAAGGGCCACGTCATTACTTTTCCATACCAAATGGAAAAGGGGAATAATATATTTATAAATAAAAATATATAGACATATTATGTATATATTTTACTATGATGCGAACGTTCTTAAAAATACGGGAATTGTCGCTCAGTTCTGCTATATACAGGATGGCAGGGACATCGACTTGCAAATTGAAACCATATTATATTCAGTACATGATTCTAGATTCCCTAGCGTAGAAATTTTTCGTCGGTTATCAAAAACAAATATAGTAGATCCATAGAAATGTGCAATACCTACGCGATCAAATATATAGCTGTGAATAAATAAATCATATGAATAGCTATTTTTTTTTTTAATAACAGATTTAACATGTATAACATCTATACCCCTACCCATGTTGGCAAAAAAATAAATGATTTGATATGATTTGAAAATGTTATTTAAAAAACGGGTTCAGAATCGTGTACTGAGTCTATGGTAACAGGTTGCGCGTCAATGTCCCTCCACCCTGTATATAGCAGAACTGAGGGGTAATTCCCGTATTTTTAAGAATGTTCGCATCCTAATCTAAGCCTGAATCTGTCAAAAACTCCTCTAATTTACCTACTTTCTTGACAAATTTTTGACCTTGGTTATCGTTGAGATGATATTGCGACTTGAATTTAAACGTTTTTTTAAGTTCAAGTATTGGCCTTCAGGTCTCTGTTGATTTTTATCATCTGAAGTTTTGATGTTCATCACCATCATCTTGCAGAAACTGAACTAGTGTTTTCTAATGATGAGAAAATAAGAATAGACTAATGCCTACTTACCGTTGCCTGCTTTTCGGTCTTCTACAGATTGTACTTCGGTTAGTATGCACAAGAACTCCATGACCTCATTTCACCGGCCCTCTTCTACCATCGGACATCTAGACGCACTGCAAGTTACCATCCCTGCCTAGTTGCTATTCCACCAATTCGCACTAAGCGTTTCCAAATGTCTTTTATAATGCGCACTGCAAAAGAGTGGAACTCTCTACCTGCGTCTGTGTTTCCGAACGCATACAACCCAAATATTTTCAAGGTGAGAGTGAACAGGCTTCTTCTGGATAAGCCCATTCCATCTTCGACTTTGTCTCTGTCACCTCTGACCTAGACTAGAGTCAAGAGCAAACCTAAATAAAATAATTTAAAAAAGAAATTGGTTTGCTAAAAACTAAATAATGAAACGCTACCAGTTACAACTCGGACCACAGTTCAATAGTAAAATTTTAGGTTACAAGTGAGGTCATAAAAAGCGCGCATATTTTTTTTATTATTTGAATGTCGTATAAAAATAATATCTTCTGGTTAGCATGATGTCACCTCTGTGTAATGTAACATTTGACTTTGTTTTAGTTTGTTCAACTGTCTAACTGTTCACCTTTAACCCTCTTCAAATACACGTTTTGTCTGTGATTTTATGAGATAAGATTACTTATCATCAAAGGTAAAATCTTCTTCTAATAGTTAGTTATTACGATTTTCAAAAGAAGTGTTGTCAAGATTATGAAGAAGTTTCGAACAGTGCCTCGAGTTTTTCCTTCACCGTTTCAAGAGCAGTGGTGACGAAATGAATTACACAAAGTAAAGCGCCTGCCTGGGTTCGAAACCACGACCTACAACTCGTAAGTCGGGACCGCTAACACTAGGCCACCAATGCTGCCAACCGGCATGTCCTAGAACCAAAAACTCGAAGACATGTGACATCCACCAACACGCACTGGGCCCGCGTGGTGGATCACGGCCCACTCGCTCTCACAGAGAGGAGACCTGTGTCCCAGCAGTGGGAACGTTATAGGCTGATAATGGTAATGCTAATGCTTCGCTTCACTGTTTTAAGGCTCCTACAAAAAGGCGCGACACGCGACGCGAATCGCACGTGGCAGAAAAGCACCGCTTTTCGCGCGTCAGGCGGTGCCTTTGTGTCGCGTCGTGTGTTGCGCCTGTTTGAAGAAGCCTTTATCCTTGTTAAAACTAGGTTGCTAGTGGGTTGCTGCTGCCAGAGACCAAATAACTGTGAGATGACTGTAGCTCCTAACTGATTCAGTAATCATAAGTAGACCACTTTATAGCTAATCTTAAGTAGGTTCAATTATTATTCCTTGTCAAAATTTGTGTAAAAATATGACAAATTCCAGCTAATAAATACCCATCCAAAGATTGTCTGTAAAAGATCGCTTTTAGCGATAAGACCGCCTATTGTGTCACTCTGTGTAAAATGTCTACATTTATATCTGTAATTTTTATGGTGTACATAATAAAAATATTCTATTCTATTCTATTCTCCATTTGTGGGTCTAAAACAAAGCCACATATGGAATTTTCTCAGGTAACAGAATTTAAAGTCTGATAATTCTTATCAAGGCTTATTTTTTCCTAAAAACAAAATCCGGCCTGTTTCCTGTTATTCTTTCTTTCTTTCCTAAACCTGATTCTTTGAAACGATGGTATTATTTTAAGCTCCAGTCGTTCAGTAAGTTTTTACCATTATAAATTTTCGTGACGCGCAGTGCCATCTTTCGGTAAAACTGGGCACTTTATGCAGGAGCGAGTCGCTACTACCGGTGGTTGCTAAAGAGCTTTCAACTGCTCAGGGGTGAAGATAAAATCAATACAAGATTTATGAAGTTTTGGAAGGGGAATGTATGAATTGAATGCCTTTGTATAATTTATAGAATAGAATAGAATACTCTACCTACCTAGCTAGCCCGCAGCTTATGGCCCGCGTGGATATCGGAAAATATCCCATGGGAATCGTACTAATATTCTATGTGTTGATCCAGTTTACAAACTATCTGTGCGCCAAATTTCATCCAATGTTGACGCGTCGCACGCCAGCAAAGCTCTCAGTCGGCATGATTTTTTTCGACATCTTCAACAATCATCTTCATATTTAAGCCAATTGACACAAACCTCATGAATCACTCCATGGATTGGTGAAAACCGTATGAAAATCCATTCCGAAGTTTTTGAGTTTATCGCATTCAGACAGACAGACAGACATGGCGCCGGCGAGTGAACTTTTTTTTATAGCATGTTGTGATGATAATATCAATGTGCTGTGTTTTTTTCCTGTTAATTATTTGTATGTAGGTAATAGTAATAGTAATAGTCCATTTATTTATCAGAATATTGTTACAGAGACATTACATAATTTTTACAGTTCATAATATTCTGCCGATTCCGGCGTACAAATATATTTTCGGGTGTTGGTTAGATTCTCACATATCACATTAAATGAATTAGGATAATATTCAAATTGAAAATTAGTCAAATGTTAATAAAAGAAATGTCAAAAGGATTGAATTAAGTCAAAGAGATAATACAAAGAGAATAATACAGATAATTCCTAATATTTAAGTCTACTTTTCATTCATAAAAGCATTAGTCGAGTAGTAGCATTTACTTATGAGATAACTGAATAATTTACATTTAAATGTCCCAAAGTTAAGAGTTTTAAAACAATCTGGTAGTTTATTATAAACTTTGGTAGCCATACAAAATACATTATTAGAAAATAGTTTATTATTTCGTCTCGGCACACGAAGCATGTGAACTTTGCGGCTAGGTCTAGATACAAGATCATCATGCAGATCAAATTCGTGCCTATTTTTGGTACACAAAAATACATATTTCAAAAATATATAGAGCTGGGAGTGGCAAAATTTTATGTTTTTTAAATAATGGGACACAGCTGTCAAGTTGGTGCGCTTCTCATATTGAGCGAACGCATTTCTTCTGAGCTCGAAACACTCTGTTAATTTCTACAGAATTACCCCATATTATAATGCCATATCACAAAATTGATGAGACATAGCTATGAGTGAGTATGCACTTTGCATGGTACCATGGCAGACTGTGCCTCTTTGTGCGAATGCATTATGCCTAGGTAGGTATACGTTATTAAGTTATTAAACAACATACAACACACTTGTATTCCTCGAAGGAGTACGCAGACTGAGGTTTGCCAGTCACGTCATAAGGAGCAAGACTGGGGAGTTTTGCTCCCTACAACGATCTATTCCCATCCAATACCAAGAGCTAATACCATTTGGTATTAGTTTATTTCCGAATTTATTTTATATTCCCAACGAGTACCACATTTTTTTAAATAAAAAATCTATTACTAACGAATACCAAAGCGTGACTTTTTGTACACTCAGCTACACAAAGTTTTATTTAAATTGCGTTTTACCGAAATCTAGGGTAATCTAAATTTAGGGTTAGGGTTAATAAGCTGGTCGACGGAGCCCCGCGAAGCGGGGCTCCTATTTCTGTATAAAGGTTTTAAAGGAACCTAACCAACCGAACCTCGGGATGCCAATGACGTCGACCGTCTAGGGTTCGGATTTTCGGGAACATTTATTATGTTTTCGGAAACTTAGTTCGTCACTCAAAGCATTATAATTTTAATGAACCTGACTGTATCAGTCTGATTTCTTCAAAATTGTTTTGGTATTGGTTTTAAAATGTGGTACTCGTTGGGAATAGAAAATAAATTCGGAAATAAACTAATACCAAATGGTATTAGCTCTTGGTATTGGATGGGAATAGAGCCCTACAACACGGTATAATGCCATCAACCCGTGTTTGCAAGTTATTTCATAGAAAAAATTGAATTTAAACCGAATCCAAACCAAAACAAACTTTATATAGAAATTTAAGGAGAGGTTAAAATAGTGTCCCAATTCTGAAATATTTCCTACGTCTTCCTAAATAAGTTTAGACGAAAATAACCTCAATACTTACAAAGTAGTATGGGCCTCATCTCGGCACACTGTATCCGAATTTACCATCGCGTGACGAATGTGGTCTATCGTCAATTTACTTATTTAAACTGATTAGTTTCACGGAACCAAATCCGGCCGGTGGCTGTGTTGGAACAGAGAGAGGTATCGAGACGGTTTAATACATGTTGTTTTAAAGATTTTTTGCTCTTTTTGCCTTTATTTATCGTGATTGGTGACTGAACTAAATACTTTTAAAGAAATAAGTTTCATAAAATTGAGCAGTCAAGTAAGATACTAGGTTACAAAGCAAGAAATATTTAAAAAAGCACTTAACACTCAAATTGAAAGTAGATAGCAAGTTAGTAGAACAAACTTTGCAAGAAGCTTTACAAACAAAGACCACAGACAGAGATAAACGGTCAGTTTTGCATTTAACATGTTTTAGAAAAAGGGAAAATTTGCTAGACTTTAGTGTCTCATGTGACTACTAAATTTTTTATTAATAATAATAATAATAAAAATCTTTATTAATACAAAAAATTTCAACTATGCTCTTAAAAACTAGGTCGCATGAATTACAGTGAATAAAGGTCATACAGATATAATAGCTTAAATAATTAAATTCTTCAAAAACTCGAATTTTTCATGCACAAAACATTTTTAGTCGTGGATCGTCTCCACACCTCTCGAGACTAATCTCGGACGTTACAATATTTTGGTCTCATTACGGTGTCAATATAAGATTAGGGATAAGCCCAATTTTTGTAAGAACCTCCGGGGCCGATAAGTGAGTTTTTTACATCGGTCCACGATTATGCCGCGAGACACAACACAATTAGCTTTTCGGTAAATAATACGGTCAAGTGTGCGTGGTATGAATGATGGAAGTTCTGTAAAATAAACTAGAACGTGAAGCTTTTTGGATTACGTATTTTTTTACATATTGCTTGGGGGTTTTTGTTTTCAAAAATAAATAGCAAAATATGATAATTATGGAGTTAGAACTCCTAATGGTTTATTTGATTAACTTTTTTCTAATTCTTCTTGTTTCTTTTTATTAGATTCAGTTCAAGGTGTAAATTATAAATTGAGAAATTTGGAAATACCTACGCAAATGGAATATTGGCAATAGATGATTAGAATATAATACAATAGAATGCTCTTCATTATGTAATACCTTGCGAAATTAGAGATAGAAATGATATAAATGTAGAAATAGTCGAAAAACCGCTGCTAGATCGTCCTTAGTAATGTGAATACGATAAACTTCACAGGGTTAAGTATAAGTTATTTTTGCAACGAAACAAACTTGCCTTTTTTGCAGCACGAATATCAAATTATACCTACTAATCTCATGATTTGATTCCGACAAAAAATCTAACAAGTGAGACCAATGCGGTTCTATTAGACGCTCATTATTTCAAATCGAGAACTCCAAAAAAACAAACGTTCCGATGTTCGAAATTCCAAAATTTCTTTTATTTTCAAATTACAATACCTTAAATAATAATATGCAACGGTTTGATTGACAGTTTTCGGATCGCGTCGGCGTCGAACCGACGGCGAGCGAAAAAAACCGAAAATTCGGCAACAATTTAAAATTCGAATCGAATTAGTTGAACGATTATTGACGGAATTTTCACGTTCCATATGTTCGTTGAATTTGAATTTGCGGTCTCGAATTAATAGCCTCGGGAATTTTGAATAACGTAACTCGAATTTATTATATTTAATTTAAAAATACTTCTTTTAATCCAGCTGCTTATTATTTTTGTGTGTGGCTTGAGAATAAAGATATGCTTAATATGTACTATAACTCCTAATATGTATATTAAAAGTATTATAACTCACTAAAATAAAAATTGTTTAAAGTCTAATTAGTTATTGCTAAAATTAGTTGAAATTAATATTTAAAAAAGTCCTTACTGACATAAAAATAAATGTTTTTGTATAATAAAAATATGTAACTTTATATTTTATTTGTTGTCCTTTGTTCTTGTGTAACATGAGAATCAGTTATTTTATTATTTCACTAGCTTTTGACCGCGGCTTCGCCCGTGTGAATGTCGGAAATTAACCCACGGGAACGTACTACTGAGATAAAAAGTATCCTACGTGTTAATCTGGGTTATAAACTATCTGTGTTTCAAATTCCATCCAAATCCGTTCAGTAGTTTTTGCATGAAAGAATAACAAACATCCATCCATCCATCCTCACAAACTTTCACATTTATAATATTAGGAGGATTTTATTTATTTCTTCCGTTAACATAGTTTCTTTTATAAACTATCACGCCATTTAACAAGAAGTGGTTGGCAGTAATCAGAATTATCATCTTTAACTGTACCCACCAGTATAGTATAGGAGTAGGTAAGTTAAATATTGTAGTAATATTTTTACTTAAGGTGTTAGTTAGGTTTAATGGTCTATAAAAATGCATGTTCAATTTAACATTAATTATTTTTTTAATCTAATATTCAATAAATTATTTAATTTACAACTACCGTCGGTTATAGATACTTACATGTAGAATAAATAAAATAAAAATTGTAGATAAAAAATAATATCAGACTTAGAAGGGCCATAGCGTGTTAGTATGTATTAAAAAATATTTCAAATCTAGTTAGGTAGTACAACAATCAAGCACACACACACACACACACACAATCATGTGGATATAAGCAAATTTCTTGTTATTATAATAATTAATAATAATCATTTAATACAAGTAACAATACTCATAGTGTTAGTAACAATATACTTACAAACTATGTTAGTAAAACATTAACACAGAAGCAATTTGTGACATCACTGCTGCAAGGTTACAGGCCCAACCGATACTCTGCAGCAGTGGTTCACAAACGCACAATCTAGCCTGCTTGCTACCATAGATAGGATGATGTTGGTGCTACCCCGCACCCTACTAACCAGGGATGCGCACCGCTTCCGCATCACAGTGTAGAAGCAGTCAACGCGAGCTTCAGCAAACATCCCTGATGCGCTGTAGTATCGGGGGGGTTATGCCTATCGATTTTTTTTTTGTAAACATTGTGTTTTACTTCAGTAGATTTTTAAACTAGCACAAGTCTTTGTTTGGTGACATTAAATAATAATCATTTATTTATTTATTATTTTTCTTTGTTTTTCCTGGCAAGAAACAACTTTATTGAAATTGTTTGAGCACCTTCCCAAACGAAATATTGCAAATACTTCATAAAAAAATCAGAAATATCGACTTAATTAAAACATTCGGTAATACCAACGTGGACGACAAATTTCCGACGTATTTGGAATATTTTTATCCATTCTAATTTACTTCAAACCTTATAACCTAATCCCTAAACAATTCACAGAAAACATTGTACTCGTAGATAAAATTATAATTACTACAAAATTATACCATAAAAACTACCAACTAGATGTTAATAATTTCATATAAATATTTAATTATTAATAATTTTCGCATACTATGTTGTGCTGAATACATATTACCTCATTAAATTTATAATACACGACCCAGGTGTAGTTCAGCAGTTTTAAAGTCTATAATTCAAAATTACTTCATTTTTAAGTCAAAATTATAAAATATGGTAGTCGCTCCTGGACTATTAAATAGTTTAAATATTATAATATTTTTAAGTTTATATGTTATAATAACGTTGTTTTTTATTTGAAAAAGATGGTGGAAGAAATGTTACATTTTTTATTTTTTTTAATAATTATTGTGGTTTACTATCCAGCTGTTTCTATAAGGCTTGGGTCAAATCTCAGATCATGCAGATGATGATGATGATGATGAAGATGTAGTATTTTTATCTCACAAAGCGATAAGCGCTTTACTTGTGGTAACTAAGTGTACAAACACACTGTGAATGGTGCGTGAAGATGAGCAGCGGCAGCACATAACACGCACACACACACACACAAACACACACACGCACACACACACACCCACTCACTTCCGAGTTCGCCATTGTATCGGACGGTACAGAGAGTTCCTGCGCTTACACACACATTTACAGCGTGTTTGTACACTTGGTAACCACAACTAAAGCACGCGTCGCTTCGTGAGATAAAAATACTATAACTAATGTCAAGTCAGCTTGAAGTGAGTTGTCATTTCACTTGATGCTAAGGATTGACACTATTGACAGCTAACTTCAAGCTCACTTCACCTAAGTTTTCACGGTGAGATTTTTACAGAATAGATAGGCTGGTGTTCACCTCATTATGGCCCCTGTTCTGATTGGTTGACTAAATCAAAATAATTTGCAAGATGTCACAACAGATTACCACCTTTTACTACATGGCAAGGACTGTTCCATAGCATTGCACATATTGTCACTCAAAAAAATGGTAAGTAAACAAACTGTCATAAGCCCCTAATTTCATCGGCTGTCATATTCTTCAAACTGGAACACAACGACATCTCGAGGGACAGAAGAGGAAGGTGGTTGAACGTCCCCGGATGAATTGTCTTATACAATTAGAGAGCTTTAGCTGCCAACTAATTAATTATATATACTTTCTTACTAGTTAGTAGATGCAAAAAGGTTGACATTAAAAAATACTAGCTTAATATTGCGGAGTAATTGCGTAACACTCTAACAGTAGGAATGGATTTAATTTTGACAATTCAACAACATTCATTGCGTTTTTTACGTTGTTGAGCAGACAAGTGTTTCGAATATATGAAGCTATGGATTAGCAATAGGCTTCAAAATAATTCAGATTGAGATAGATAATGTGTTACGCAATTAGGGTGCTGGAAATATGATGTAATTCAAATATCAGGCTGCTTATTAGACACCAAAGTATCAATGTTACAAGTGCAAATGTTATATTATCATTAACAAGTGCGTTAAGTAACGTGACAAGTTGAGTTCTACGATATCCACAGTTACCACCACCAGTAGCCACCACAGCTACATCACTAAAATCACACACACATTCCACACCTACATCACAAAACACACACACACACTCCACACCTACATCACAAAACACACACACACACAATCCACACCTACATCACAAAACACACACACACACTCCACACCTACATCACAAAACATACACACACTCCACACCTACATCACAAAACACACACACATACTAACACTTCACTCACTCTGTATAAGTTAACATCAATCGGATACTACGTTTGCAGTTTTGCACTTTATAGTCCTAAGCAGGCTCTATTAAATTGTTTTGTTCTCCTTTTGTGGGAACCTGGACTGGCGTACTTTAATACAGCACCCTAATTACGTAACACACTATCTATCACAATCTGAATAATTTTGAAGCCTATTGCTAATCCATTGCTTCATATGTTCGAAAAATTTGTCTGCTCAACAACGTAAATAACGCAATGAATGTTTTGAACTGTTAAAATGAAACCCATTCCTACTGTTAGTGTGTTACGTAATTACCCCGCAGGTTACCATGTAACCTAGTTAGGACGCCATCGCCAGATTCAATGAGGGCTATCGCTTTTGTGCTCACCAGTTGGCGCCACTGTCGAGCAAGGTCCTGTTGCAGTACTTTTATTTGATGTTTTGGATATGTTTAAGTACCCTTATATTCATATTATGTTTATTTTATTACATTTTAAAACTTCAAATGAATATTTAGATTATAATATTTTTAAAATTGGCAAGCATGGAGCAGAAAAATCTTATTCTTCCTTCAAGTGCTACCAAATTAGATCCTAACTTTTTACTTAAAGTCTTAAGTCATAATTAATCAAGAATGGCACAACCATTACAGCTATTATGAATCATTCGATAAAATCCGTGATAAAAAAAACCCGCCAACAGTTAACGTTCAATACATATTTTGACATCTAGATACCTTACTCTACACTAGCGCCTTTAGCGGCGAACTCAAGCGCTGTAGCCCTCATTCCGTTAATTGTTACTCCCTTTAGGATTTATCCATAAACTGTAAAATTATATTTATTGTAACCGACTGTACCACACTTTTTTGAAATAAATAAATTATTATTAAATGTCTTATCTGTCAAGTTGTTACTGTTGTATTTTAAAAAAGTATTTACCTTTTTTAAGTATACAAAATATTGTAAAACATTTTAAAAGAGTAACGTTGGAGTTTCTTGCTCATTATTCTCCATACGAAATTATTTTTTGGAAGGGGCAACTAGAATAAATTCTATTTTCTTGTATTTTTTGACGTACAAATGTGCCTATTTGAAATAAATTATTAGACTTTGACTTTGAAGTTAAGTACTTTCAGTGGTAGGTACCTAAGTAAATATTCACAAATTTTAGGATTTTTTATGCCTGATCAAGTCAAGGCTGTTGTGATAAATTGGACAATAAGAACATCCAATCAAATACACTGAAAAAAGATTCAACTATAGATTCAATTATTATTGATGCTGATTTGTTGCATAAACATAATTTGATTTGACAGAAGTCGCAGTGATAAAACTATTAAAAATCACGTTAAGTACAAAGACATAATAAGTAGAAGAGATTCTTAGACATTCATTACTATTCAACGTATTCTAAAGATAAATTGTAAAGATAATCTTTACATTAACAATTCCTCAATTCATTACAATAAACTTAATTGAGAATGTCAACGTAAACAACCTCAATCCTATTTTATACAGACTTCAAAAAAAGGAGGAGGTTCTCAATTCAACTGTATGTTTTTTTTTAAATGTGTTTTAGCTCATAACTTTTTTCTGGGTGAACCGATTTGGATGATTATTTTTTTATTTGAAAACTGGTGCTTCACATGTGGTCCCATTTAAATTTGATCAAGTTCTGACCAGTAGTTTTTGAGTTATCCTTAATACTGCGTATTTTTTCCACTTGGTTTATATTGATGATGTTATAATAATTTCCTGTCACGGTTATTTACATATCAGTTAGTGGTATACGAATGTGTCTGGGGTAGGTACCACAACTAAAAAGTGAAAAATAAAAACTTTTTTACAAAAAAAACAACGGACCCCCAAAATTAAAGTAATTTTTCACGTTTTTTAGTGTTTTTTTTTGGGAGTCGGTTGTTTTTTTTGTAAAAAAGTTTTTATTGTTTAGTATAATGTGAACAGACATTACATTTACGAGAAATAAACTACTTATAAGAGTTTCATTAATAGTGCAGTACTATTTAACTAGTTGATACATCGCTCAAAAGTTATATTTATCATACTGGACATAAATATCAGACTAGACAGGAGTTTAGTTTTTACTCTATCATTCAAGATGGGGAGCGTAAATACTGTCGATTCCACAAAGTTATTGTTGTGGTGAAATCCTGTTTAATGTAGTGCTTGAAGAGCTATTGAGACGTTGAATTATAGCTAGTCTTTAATAAATCAATCTCGGGCATTCTCGTCATTTGTTTTTAAAGCTATATATTTTGTTAATCTTTTATTTTAAACAACCATTACCTATCATCTCGTCTCTTTCTTAGCAATTATTACCTATCCTCTCGTCTCTTTTTTAACAATTATTATTTATTTAACCATTTATCTACACACATATATAAACAGAAAAGAAGAAAGGAACAGAAAAATATGTACAAAGGTGATGCTTATTTCTAAAGAAATCTCTTCTAACATAACTGCGATAGGAGAGTATGTTAAAGAGATGTAGACAACGTGTGTACTTATCCTCTCGTTTCTTTTTTTAACAATTATTACCTATCCTCTCATCTCTTTTCTTAACAATTAGTACCTATCCTCTCGTCTCTTTTTAACAATTATTACCTATCCTCTCGTCTCTTTTTTAACAATTATTACTTATCCTCTCGTCTCTTTCCTTAACAATTAGTACCTATCCTCTTGTCTCTTTTTTAACTATTATTACGTATTCTCTCGTCTCAAAGCAGTTATTTTTTACAAGGGATAGTCGCAAGTTTTTTCTAAAGCAATCTAATTATTTCAAAGTAATTTAAACAGACAATTCGCAACAACTATCTTAAAGGTTTCTTACATCAGGAGGTTATAAATCAGCATTCGGCTCTTTTTTGTTAGGGTTCCGTACCCAAAGGGTAGAAACGGGACCCTATTACTAAGACTTCGCTGACTGTCCGTCCGTCTGTCCGTCCGTCTGTCTGTCACCAGGCTTTATTTCAAAAGCCGCGATAGCTAGACAGTTGAAATTTTCACAAATTATGTATTTCTGTTGCCGCTATAACAACAAATACTATAAACAAAATAGAATAAATATTTAAAAGGGGGCTCCCATACAAACTAACGCGATTTTTTTGCCGTTTTTATAGTTAATGGTACAGAACCCTTCGTGCGCGAGTCCGACTCGCACTTGGCCGGTTTTTTGTACTTTAAGAACACCTCTGCTAGCCCTTCAAGTGATACAGACGCGATGTCATTTTTATGTATTATTTGTTGGAAGGTCAAACTCAACTCAAACACAAAGCATTTATTTCAATCAAACCAATTACAAGCACTTTTGAATTATCAAGGAGTCGGTCAGTCAGAAATATGAAGCAGGTTGCCCATTCCAAAGCGTAGTAGGTACCTATGGACAATAAAAGGGCAAGTAACTCCATGAACACTCTTTAAAATCAATATTATCATAGGTGTCAAGAAGGCGCGTGAGGGAAGTTGTAAAATTACCTGATGGTGGTTCATGGACGACTCGGCCCTCAGGTATACAGGGTGGCAGGGACATCGAAGCACAAATTGATACCATAGATTCAGTACATTATTCTGAACGCCAGAGGCGTTGATACATTTCGTCGGTTATTTAAAAAAAAATTGCTGTTCCATAGATTGATTTTGCATACCGTTAAAACGGTGAGACATGTAGCACTATGAAATGTTATGAAGATCTTTGTAAACATATCATGTTTCTGGCAAATAAATATTCTATTCTATTCTATTCAATACATTTTGACCGCCTAGGTAGTTTCACTTTTCTATGAAACAGCAGATTTCTTTTTGATAACGAATGAAAATATTTTACGCTAGGGTTATATGCTGAATCCATGGTCATAGTATCTAATAACTAACAATTTTGTGATTATCACTTTATTGCATACTAGCTTTTGCCCGCGGCTTCACTCGCGTGGAGGTCGGAAATTATCCCACAGGAACGTACTACCGGGATAAAAAGTATCCTACGTGTTAATCCAGGTTATAAACTATCTGTGTTCCAAATTCCATCTAAATTCATTCAGTAGCTTTTGCGGGAAAGAGTAACAAACATCCATCCATCCATCCTCACAAACTTTCACAATTATAATATTAGTAGGATAGGATTCGTAGGTAAAATATAAAATACCTCGTATTTGCAAAGCCATAAGGTCTGAAATCATTATCACCATCACAAGCGTTTCCTACAATTTTTTAAATATAAGTAACTTTTAGATTCAAATATTAAAAACTATAGAAATTAAACGTTTTTTTCGCCTCCTGTAAAATCATGGCATTTAGTCATTAGGTATTGATACTACACCCGACATATGTAGCGTCTCTCCTCAGATAATAGGCTACCAGCCATCATGCTTCGCAGGCCCTGCCGTATGCACTTGAGGAGCTTATGACTGCGCCAGCGAAAAATTTGCGTGGCTAAATTTTGGGCTAAAGATTATGTTTGAATTTTAACAACAATTTTTTTATTTACCATCGGTACGCTAAGAAGATCTTTGGCTGATCTGGTACAAATGATAAATGATTTTATTTCTGTAAGTAGGTTTGAACAAACACTTTTACACGTCAGTCATATTTTAAAAACTAGATGAGGTCTGCGTTTCCTATCTGACTATTCTGAGAAGAAAGGCCGAAACAAACTTAGAGGTCACAGTCTCTTTTAAAGTCCAGACATAATCTTGGTCAGATCATGTGAAGACCATGTAGATTTGTGTCTGAAATGGTCTTTTGAGCACACAAATTGAGTGGACCTGTCCAGTCAGTGCACACATTTGTCAGTAATCGTGCAGCTCAACTCAGAACTTAAGGAGCTCAACGATTCGGACGGACAAAAGCTAAACCCTTCCAATATTATGACACTGTTATTTATCACTGAGAAGCATTCCGTTAGTCAATTAACAAATTAATGTTGGCAATTATACCTAGTTAAGTATCGACATATCAAAAGTACTAGGTTGCAATAAACTATCATTAGGCAGGATTAAAGATATAAAGGCTAACACCTGCCACAGGATAACAAGTCCTATGTACGCTTTAATTATATTTAAACTTAAGTTCTCGAGGAGAGAGAGTAATGTTTTTATAACAATGGCCGCGCCATTTTGTTTCGATGAATTTTGACTGAAATAAACTTGTAGATACGTAAGGATCATAGCAGGTGGCGTTTTATAGTTTCTGCCTACCCCCATGGGAAGGAGGCGTGAGAATGTATGTATTTTAACTTTTAGAAGTCTGCCCGAAAGGATTCCAGTAAGGATTAAGGTTTACCAAATGTCTTTAACTGTTTTGGATGTCTGAAGCACGCAAACAAAGTTATAACATTCATATTATTATTTATCATAGGTATTATCCGGCTAGACTACGTGTTATGTCACTACCCTAGACTGACCCTTGTCTTGCCTTGAATCACCAGTTAGGATCGGCAACACGCCTAATACAAAAACGGCTAAAATTCAGAAATACCGTCAAACGCGGTGAACAGGAATACAGGGGTGAATCGAAACGAAACTTTAAAAGTGATTTTAAAATTGAAATAACATAGTTTGTTGCCAAAAAGGACTCTAATGTGTTTACCGTATTATAATTAACGATTAAGTGCCCTTGTTGGCAAATAAACTATATTATTTCAATATTAAAATCCCTTTTAAAGTTTCGCTACGATTCACCCCTGCATCCCTATTCACCCCGATTGACGGTATCTCTTTTACAACGTTATTCCTTAGGAGTTTACTTATAAACATTGCTTGAAGTTTAATAACTATTAGCGACTGTTTTACATACATTTTTACGTTTACGTCTCTTAAGAGGGCCCTTCCCGGTCGGTCTATCTTCAATGCGAGCATGATTGAAAAGCTTATTGTTCCATCCAACGTAATGTTTGAAAAAGGAGTAAGAGTGTGAACGCGATAACATCGAATGAAAATTTGCGCGCAGGGATTTCACAAAATTTGTTTCAGGAAATACGTGTTTTTGAAAAAGCCTTACAAGTTTCTGTGAAAAAATGCTTGTCATTTAGAATATCCATTACATGTGCGAGGTTTCTATGAAAATGTTTTCTTCACGTTTACAATTCATGAGTACATTATGAACGGCCAAAGTTTAGGTAAAATTTGTGCAAAAAAGCAGATTTTTGGAGGATTATACTGAATTTGTTTCCCCAAATTTAGATTTTTTGCTTGCATAGAAACCTAGATAAAGTGCACACGATACCTATTAGTTAAAAAAAAAATCATTGAAGGATGTGTTACAACGCCATAATCACGTACGAGCGTTTGTGTGAAAAGTATGACGGGTTGGCCGCTCTTAACTTTAAGCAACGTTTATAAATAAAGCCGTAAAAGATAATGACAACTTACCAGGCCCTGCAGTCTCGACATGAATAGCGACAAAAATCTGTCGCTAAGTCGTATCGATGTCAAATTTCTTTAATAGATTTTCAACCTTATGCTTTGGAAATAAAGTTGAAACCTATTAAAGGAATTTGACATCGATACGACTTAGCGACAGATTTTGTCGCTATCTAATGTCGAGACTGCAGGGCCAGGATGATGATAGCTATGAGAATAGTCATATGCAATCTATACATCTATCTATACATACACTATAAATACATACATACATGTATATCCATTAAAAAAAATTGTGTCTGTTCGTAACAGCTTTCTACTAAATGCATAAATGCATAAATGAAAGTATATATGGTACTTAAAACAAAACAAACATTTAGGTAACTTTTGTCTGTCTGTCTGTTTGTTCCGGCAAATCTCCAAAACGGCTGGACCAATTTTGACGGGACTTTCACTGGCAGATAGCTGATGTTATAAGGAGTAACTTAGAAAAAAAAAATAGGGTTCCGTGCAAGGAAAATAAAACCCATGAAATCTAATTTGTTTTCCGATATGCACGCGAACGAAGTCGCAGGCGCAGCTAGTAGATACCTTATAAAAAGATTGACCAGTTTAGAACGTCAGTTGATCGGGCTACCCTGAGTGCGACCGATGTCTCACTAAATCACTTCTCAAGTCTCTTTTAGTAGGTACCCAAAATTTACAAAAATATAAAATTTCCCATCAATTCTTAAGAAAACCGACCGTAAAATTGTTGATAAAAAAATACCTACCAATATGTCATTTGCTCACATAACTTAGTTTTAATTTATGTTCTCCTGCGCGTGCCCACTATAAATCAGCTAAACCTCATGTAAATGTCATATTGGCTTGGAATATGAAATTATTAATTGCTTGTATTTCTCCGCTAGCAGTTACCGTGTTACACGTTACTATGCGAAATTGGGATGTTTCCGAAATTCCCAGATAATGATTGGCAAAAATTGCAGATTGCACGTGTCTTTCGAATCATGATTGAATTATATTATTGAAGAAACTTTAGTAGTGTGTTAAGAGTTTTTTTTTTTAAATTTAAGTACTTAATACATTTTGTGAGTCTAGTGTCCATAGACTGGTTTTTCATCCTCCTAACTATAATTCCCTGAATAAACTGAATGGAATGTCAAATTCTAAACTAACGCGAGCGAAGCCGCGGGCAAAAGATAGTAATAATATAATATTACTTTTATTTTAGACAATATTTACAGTCCATATTAGTATAATTTAAGGATAATAATTATTATAACACTACATACAGATGAATTTCATAGAGATGGCATTATTATTTTCATAGCTTACTTCAAAGTTGTCGCTGTGACATTGACAGTTACTGACAGGCAGTACCGCTACTAACCTCTCTGCCTAATCTTTTCATCTCCGGACATAAATTGTAACAAAAATGTTCATATCAACATCTGTTAAACCCATGTCTAAAAGCGCATATTCCGATATGAAGTGAAGGTCAATCTAGAGACTATGACAGTTTTACTAAGTTAAACCATTATTTATGCATAACACGGCGCATACTTCACAGTTGGGTCCTATCAAAGAACAGCTGATGAACAAGACCTTTTTATTTAACACTTATCATAATAAAAAGACATAACGTAGGCGTCCGTGAACTTTCGGAGTGTCGAACAAAAATATGTTATTAAAAGATGTAAACTATCCAATTGTTATTCGTAAAAGTATTATTTTATTTTGTTTATTGTGCAAAGGTGTTTTTTGGACTCGGTGGGATTAAAAAAGGTTATTGTTTATCTTATTGTGGTAAAGTTGGTTTTTATGTGGTTTAATAATTCTTTATCATAGTTAGGGAAATATTGGTGAAAACACGAAAGGAGAAAGAAGGTAGTTTAGACTCCTCAGTAACACAATACATATTTTTAAGGCTATAGTTCTAAATTGAGCCTTTAAAGTTTTAATTCGTAGACTTTTAATATTATGGCTTGCGAGCCATAATATTAAGTGGTAAGTAAATAATTTATCTACCTAATCTATTTACCACTGTT
Organism: Dryobotodes eremita; assembly: GCA_917490735.1. NCBI lineage: Eukaryota > Metazoa > Arthropoda > Insecta > Lepidoptera > Noctuidae > Dryobotodes > Dryobotodes eremita. The sequence goes on along the minus strand of OU823265.1, from coordinate 16,577,624 downwards.
AAACTCGCGATGGTTTGTGTGGTATGTTTAAACGTTCAACATGATATATGCTGTAAACAGTTTTTTTGACTAATAAGAAATAAAAATAAAATTATTTGTGCCTCATTGGTCTAGTGGTCACATACGCTACTGCTGGGCATTAGGTCCTAGGTTCGACTCCTGGGTCGGGCAAAGTGTTATTGAGTATTTTCATCAGAAATATTTCAGTAGCAGCCTGGAGTCTGGATTTGTGCCCGGTTGATGGCAATAGGCTCGCACCCTATTACATGGTACTTAAATATTAATTAACTGGCGAAATGTGATTATAAAATAAGTACACCTCTGCTTAACCTTTCACGAATAAAGGCATGATATTATGTTATGTTTATTATTTATTAAATCTAAAATAAATAATCTAGAAAATTCACAACAACACCAACTTTTGCAGTGCCCCGCAACATTACTCATCCTAGTTGACTAACTTTCATGAAAGTAAATGCTCGGTTAGTAATTAAACGCATTACTGCTTTTAAACATCCACCGCGTCGGGTATGAGAGCGCACAGCGTACTTCTTTATTCACAGCCACAACTAACACTTTGTCCGTGACTTTGTTTGCGTGTATTGTTTTTTGAAGGATGTTTTAAGCTATTGCATAGCTTTTATCGCGGGTTTTGAGCGCGGCGACCGAATCAAGAAATTCCGTAACGTAAATAAAACCTAACACCCCCCACTCCGCCTACCATGTAGCTCGGTAGAACGTTCGCTTAACGTGTATGTATATGGTACGACTGTACTTGAATTAATATCAAAGAAAAAAAAATACTGCATAAATAAAAAATAAATAAATAATTAAAATTGCATAAGTTGATAAAAAATGCTATGCAATAGCTTTACCGCGGCAGTCCACGAGTGCCACACGTGTTTTTTTTTCTTTTCGGGTTTCCTGCTGTCTTTATACTAACCCAACATAGCTAAGATATTCGCTGCTGTGACTCAGCCTAGGTTGTACAGGTTGGCTATCTACCACTCGGGCTCAGTGCCACGGGTCGGTGGATATCAATGTCACACAATGTCTTAGATTTTTTTGATTCTAGGGTATGCCGGTTTCCTCACGGTGTTTTCCTTTATAGAGGGTGATGCAATAAATTACTGAGTCAGCTCGTGACGGTCTAGTGTTGGAAGCCCAAACCTAAAACTCGTAAGCTGGAAGAAATTTCTATCTTTTTTTTTTTCTTTCTTTTTGCACGTATTTTTCTGTTCCTTTCTTCTGGTCTATTTATATGTGTGTACATAAATGGTTAAATAAATAAATAAATAAGTCGTGGAAGTTGTCAAATTTCACCAAAATCGGTACAGGGATTTCGCTGCAAACCGAAGCAAGCAGACAGAAACACATTCCAATATTATAATATTACTAGCTACGCCCCACGGTTTCACTCACAGCGGTATGAAATATACTTTAAGACTTATTCTCAGACCTACCAAATATACACAAAAAAAATCATAAAGATCGGTCAAGCCGTTTCGGAGGAGTTCGATAACAAACACTGTGACACGAGATTTGTATGTATTAGAAGACTAGCTAATGCGTTGCAATGCTTTTAATTATTATTTTCATATCACCCCTTTGTTATAGAGATCAAACAAAAAAAAAAAAACTAACCAATTTTTTATATTTATTTATTTAACCATTTATGTACACACACATATTTATTTATTTATTTATTTATAGTTAATTAAAACGGCACAACACCAATTACATTAATTAACATAGAAACAATTACAATCTTGACATTAATTAAATTTAAAACTAACATGGAACAGTGGACTCCCTAGCATACTTTCTCTCACAGAACACCAGACATATACGCATAATTTTACTCCATTCATCCGCAAACACATCACATTCAGGGTCATATAAACAGACAAGAAGAAAGGAACAGAAAAATACGTACAAAGATGATGCTTATTTCTAAAGAAATCTCTTCCAGCATAGCTGCGATAGGAGAGCCGCCGCATTAGCCTTTTAGCGAGACTAACAAACAGCAATTGACTTTTATATATTTGAAGAAGTACATAAGTATGAATGCCAGTAAAAGTCATATTGATAAATTCACATTGCGATTGTAGTATTGGTCGCATGAAGTAATTTTATTTCGAGGTGGAATGGCATTCATTTGTCTTTGGAATTGGATGGCTTGGGACTCTTGTCCTAGGTTGCTTGAGACCTTTGTGACTGAGTTAATTGACATTATTGTTATGTGTGATGACTGGAAATAGGGTACGTTATTTTTTTTTAAAGATTTCGTTTCTGGATCAGAGTTAACTTTCATGTTTTGTTAATTTTTGTGACAGAGAAAGATAGAATTTTGAAATACTTCAAAGTTTCTAAAAGGGTTTATGAAGTGCGCATTATTGTAACCTAAAAAATTATAAAAAGAAGTATTAAAAAGAAATTATCACTGAAAAGTTTCGAGTTCCATCTATTAGACGTGGGGGAATAGAAGGAAGAACGGACCACTTTTTAAACTAAAAACTAATGTAAAAAAAAACGGTCCGTTTTATTGAAAATTTTCAAGAGTAAAACTAATCAACAACATTTACTCTACACAACTTATTAATGTGACTCAAAAATATTCATAGATAATTAAGATAGACGATTTATAAAATCTTAAATTGGTCCGTTTTAAATTCAATAGCGAGGCATAACGAACCACATAGGAAGGCAAAATGGACTTGCATAAAAACGCAGTCAGTTTTTTTTTTTAAAGAGAAGCACTGCCTCATCATCATCTTGGACACAGCCAGCATATTGCGCAACGTATAAGCGAAAATCTGAAGATTAAACCTATCTCCCACTTGGTTCTAAACACAAGTTTTCATCGTTGGCTAAAGGGTAACTTTTCTTTTGTTGATAATCCACGGCTGTCATTTAATCAACTATTTTGTTTCCTTTTTAAATCTCTTCATATGTCTCCGGTCCGTTTAGCCTGGATCCGTTTAGCGTTTTGGCATAAACAGCATTAACTCCTAATTTCTTGCTAATGCTTATCGCTATCGTCCACATCGTTCGATATTAGATCAATCGTAAGCTACTGCGCATATAGAAACTACCAAAATATAATTATCATAAGGTGAATCCTCAGCTGCAGCCCGCCAAAATCAAATTGTCTTTGGTTTTTTTTTGCAAATTGCAGCTCTGTTTTACGTCGTATGTTGATCAACATCCGATTCGCGACTGTAGGAATGATATATTTTCCGAATAATAATCATCAATTTCGTATCAATCGTCAAACTTTGGAAAGTAAATTTCCAAAGTATCATTCCTACAGTCGCGAATCGCATTTTTAACAACATAAGACGTAAAACAGAACTGCAATTTCCAAAAACCAAAGAAATTTTGAATTTGGCGGGCTACAGCTGAGGATTCACCTTAACCTCTTGCGTGTCGCATGATACCGCATAGGATCATAAGAGAAAGCGGTCGAAATGTCAACTGAACCGCATAGGTTCATTACTTCCATTGTCCATTCAATTGTTCCAATTGTCCTCGAGATTACGTCGACAATTAGCGCAAGGAAGGTAAACGGAGGTCCGGCAGACCAGAGGTTATGCCAAAGCGAACTGTGTTAACGTGGTTGACGGAGTTGAATACGCTGACCAAGAGTGGGAGCATGAAGAGCTTCCTAGTGACACCACTCATTCAGAGATTTTGTTATTCCTTTCAAAATTATTAAGGTGCACCTTTGTACTAGCAGGGTCTGTCTTACCTCCCTTTCCCCTAGTACCTAAACCCCTAGTACCTAGAAACCTAAGCATTACTTTGCGCTTGATATTTTTAAAGCATATAAACCTATAAATATTAATTACAATAATAAAAGATCTAAGATAAACTATTATATAAATATATATATATATAAACATCTATATCTCGTACTTGATTCAACAAACGGCCTATTTGAAATATTTTACTGAATCTCAATTTATCTTCAGTCTTTAAGACTTGTTTAGTCAAAGTCATAATTTTTTACAAGATTATGTGGTAGGCACCTATTTATAACAGTAATATGTCGCTTTTCCGTTCATATCTCTTTAATACTTTTAATTTAAGAGCCCATTCTGCCTACCCCACAAAATTATAATAATTATTTCCACTAGCACTCGACAATTAATTTCCTTAACTACTGTTACAGGTTAACTCATAAAATTGTGTGTCTCGTAGTATTATTTATTTTCCATTAAAAATTCGTCCCGCGTCGCACACACCTGCGCGGACGCAACAATCAATATCTTAATTATATCCATTTTTATACCTTTAATTCTTAATATTGCAAAAAATAGTGCGACTTTTTGAGTTATCACTCTTTGGGAGTTAGGGGCTCGTGGCTAAATACTAACAGCCGCAGGGGTCGATCGGTCAGGTTAAGCTACGCTTGCCGCGGTCAGTTCGTGGATGGGTGACCATCTTTACATACCGAGACCCCACCGTGCCTCGGAAAGCACATTAAGCGTTGCTCCCGGCTGTCATTCGTGGGGCGCTTTGACAGTCGTTACGGCTCCTGAAAGTATGACAACCACTCTTACCAAGGGTTATCGTGGTACCAGTAACTTGGTTGTGGAGGTCAGATCATCATGACTCTTTGGGAAGTACGAGCAAAACTGCAGAACTGACGGCCGTGTGTCGTCTTGATGATTTTGTAAACTAGAGGTACAGTGGTCACCTACATTCTGTTTGAAAATACTGCGGGCATTACCACTATTTTTTACAAGCTTATATTTAAATTGCAATGTTTGTATGTATCGACGGTAAAAAAGCAAAAGGGGTCAAGCGCCACTTTTTGCGATCTTAAATTTTTTATTGACCCCAACTCCACTATTTTTTCTGTTTCGAATGGTCTAGGTTTCGTTTCTCTAGCATGAAAAAAAGTCACTTGCACCAAAGATTTATTTGTACTGAATTGCAAAATCTATACTTACCAAAAGTGCTCAACCGACACCGACTTTATCTTGTTTGGTTGGAGGACTATTTTGAATATTATGTTTTTGTATCACCTTGTCGTTTGGCACAATTTAAAAAATATATATTAAAATCAATTTTGTCGGTTATACCCATATTAATTAGATTTTTTTAGTAATATTTTGTAACTTAACACTATTGCAAAAAAAATATATACTTTTGGTACATAGATTGTTATGTCTACGTATCGACCTCTCCTTTATACGCAGTTTCATATAAAGCAGATGTCATTGTTCAGTGGTTGCTGCGAAACTATGCAGCTCCCGAAATCTGGTTGATAAGTGGATAGTTGACCGATACCACCTGAGGAGCGGTGTTGGTTGGTAGTGTTGTACTAGTGTAAACTCAAACTCAAAGCATTTATTTCAAATAAACCAGTTACAGGCACTTTTGAATTGTCAAGGGGTCGGTCAGTCAGAAAGATGAAGCTAGTTGCCCATTCCAAAGCGTAGTAGGTACCTATGGAGAAGAACGGGCAAGAAACTCTATGGACACTCTTTTAAATCAAAATATGGTTACAAAATATTGTTGACATCATTCATGTTGAAATTATGCATGTGAGAACGATGCAGAACGTTAAAAGCGATCGATGTCATGAACTCAATAACGGTTCGTTTTCCATCTACCAATCGGACGGGGTTGCGGGTAAAGCGAAATCTATCTCATATAAATTGTCTTACGAAACTAACTAATTGATCACAGAAAAAACCAAAGACTTCATGAGATAAACAGACAAATACTTTCAATTTCCCAACCACAATTTAGAGAAAACGTAGCCTCACCCAAAATAGGTCATCCCCGTGATATGAAAAGTCTATAAATAGAGGTAAATGTCCTGCCGGTCTATTCTGTTAAAATCTCCCCGTGAAAACTTACGTGATGTGAGCTTGTAGTGAGCTGTCATTCCGTCTGATGCTAGGGACTGACACTATTGACAGCCCACTTCAAACTCACTTCACCAAAATATTCACGGTGAGATTTTAGCGGAATAGCACTGCTGGATCTAGTTTTAGAATATATAAATGTTACCGTCCATTATTCCATGCCGCCATATACCTATAATGTCATCCATAGACACTCTACAGCAAATAAACTGGGCCACCCGCTACCTTGGAGCTCTGAATTGATTTTCTCAAAAAATATAAAACTTACAACTATCAAAGTTATACGTACAGAAAGTGCATTTCATCCTGATTAAAATAACTATTAATTCATTCTAAAGTACCGTCATCTCACATTATAATCAAGGAACAAATACAACGCTAACGATTTGCTCTGTTTTCACTAGAGTTTGCGATTAGCGTTCTTTTTTTCTACAACGAGAGTACTCGGATATTTCTTATCATTTCTTTAGTTTTTGTCCATCGTTGCTCAGACGGATACGACACCTCAGGCTCAAGCTGTAGTATTACTTCAAGCGGGCGTTGCGCAACATGAGGACTTCGAATCAGTAGATCTTCGGTACAATAAGTTTACAGACGATACCTAGAGACTCTAGAGACTGGAGCATTCGATTGCCGTTCAGGTACGGGCAGACCTAGGACTACATCAGCAGTAGATATTCGTTATATCCAACTTAATGTTCTGCGAAATCGCCACCTCAACGCAGTTTAAGTCCAACAAAGTCTGCGTGACGAACGCCAAGTGGTCATAAGCTCAGATACCGTCAGAAGGAGACTTGCTGAACGGAACCTGACTCCAAAGAGAGCCGCAATAGGCCCAGCATTAACGGTAAACCACCGTCGAGCACGACTTGAATTTGCTCGAGAGCATAGGAATTGGACGTTAGAGTAGTGGGTTATCGTAGTTTTCACTCATGAGACCAGAGTGAGTCTACATTGAAGTGATCGACGTCAGAGTGTAAATTTTCACTTTGTTATTGTAGTAAGAGTTCATTACCAAATTATTGTGGTAAATTTACTCAAATATACTCAGAGGTGCTACTTAGAGTTTGGTAACTGCTGTTTTTTTTTTTTGTATTCGTCGAGCCATTACTGGATCTCAGTTTTGTTCTTTATACTGTTTTAGTTTAAAAATGTATAACTCTATGACCTGTTGTGCCAAACATAAAATATTACTTTATTAACATATTGTAGCTTAAGCCAAAATCTAAATATCCCAACATTAAATATTGTTACTTGACCACTCGCAAATGCGATAAACATGGTAAAAACCTGGGGTCAAACGACATCTATCTTTGAAACTATTGATCTTAGACTTACATTGATGTAAAATTATTAAAGAACATTGTATTTTGGTTAACTTTTCTAAAGATTGTGATGTGATTCAATAAAGCAATAAAGAGATACAATTTTTTTAAACTTTGTTTTTGTTCTCCTGACCATTATTACCCGTGGTGGTTGACCCCTTTTGCCTTTTACCCGTCGGTATGTTCGGGACAAATCTTGGAAGCTGGATTAAAACCACTTCCTCTTATCCAACGGAGTTGAAATTTCACACGTTTATTCTGTTTCAAGCACAATGCATTTTTATATATTGCATGACCTGATTCTATACTCAGGATTGGCTCTAGATGAAGCAACTCTTTAACGGTCAACGGTACAGACACGAAATTTAATTATGGTAGTTCCTTCTAAAGTTCACCATGACCTGTCTGCTGCACCCAGGATTGGTTCCAGTCGAGGGAACTCCTCAACGGTCAACAGCAGAGACACAAAATTTTATATACGTATAGTTACAATAATGATAGCTCGTTCTAAAGTTTACCATGATCTGGCTGCTGCACCTAGGATTGGCTCCATATCCTCAGCGGTAAACAGCACAGGCACGAAATTTTGTATAAGTACTCATTCAATTTTATTATGATAGCCCGTTCTAAAGTATGGCATGACTTGGATAGTACAACTCGAATGGTTTCATACCATGACTTGTGTAAAGGCGTGTTTGGGTTCGTTGGATTTATCTTTACAGGTACCTTTCAAAAGAAGGTGATAGAACGGATATTTAAAGAAATTCTTATGCCAAAAAAGTACAAAATAAAATGTAAGTAAAAACCTTTTTAAAAACAAACTTTTAATTAACTAAAAAGTACTAAATAAAACTTACTTTAACGCAGAACTTTAATATTTTCTTAAAAGCTTGAAGCGTGAACGTCCTTCTTACACTTTAAGATAAGCCGTAAGGTTTTAAGAAAATATTAAAGGTCTATGTTAACGTAAGTTTTATTAAGTACTTTTTAGTTAATTAAAAGCTTGTTTTTAAAAAGGTTTTTTCTTTTTATTTAGGAGGTTATTGTGGGTCTTGACAAAGAATAAGTCAAACAAGTGTATGTTGCTGGTAAGCAGTAATTTTTTACCCAGCTGAAGAAGTAGCAGTCTTGGACAAGGACAGTTTCGCGTTTGATTTGTTATCTCTGTCTGAGATAAGGAGGTAGCCACCACAATACATTACTTGTTTATATATACATTTGAGAAATAAGTATAGTGTATTTATTTTATTTCTTTTTTTTTTTGTTTATTTTAAATTTTCTTATGCTGCACTGGTTGACGTCATCACGTCAACGCTGGCTATCGCTGAAAACCAGCGCTGGGGCTCTGTCTCGCATAGGGTCATAGCATTATGCTGAGCGATAGCCGTTTTGCGTAGATGTGACGCATATTTTCCCCCAACTCGTTCTTTTTCCATGTGTGTTTTTTTCTTTGTGTCATGATTACCTCAAATAAACGTATTTTCTTTCTTTTCTTTCTTAAATATTAGTGGCAATCACGCATGTCGTACAAACTTATTTACATTTTCATCCTTAAGGCATTTAGTCTTATTTTGCACAGTTTCTATATATTATTTATTTTCTAGATATTTTATACCAATAAATGTAAACTACAATTAATGTTTTCCTCAACACGTCCTGCATATTCTAATCATATAATACTTAGACAGAAAAAATAAACACTGTAGTTTACAAATACCTACATTACCTACGAAGGGATAATTTTTAAAACGGAAAAACATAACCGCAATGTGTTATTTGCAACACTTTGTCTATCATAAACACACAAAGTATTGGCATTACAATCAATTTTATCTAACTAAAGTTGTTATTCTCAACAGAGATAAATTATCGAGCTATGAAATTACGAACTTGGCATAATATTCTAATAATGCATGTCTCGTTATGGGTAAATTAATAAAATATGTAATTATTATTCCTAATTGCCCCATCATTCTGATTAGACAACTCTATTGGTTACCATGTAGGTATGTAAAAGACAATAATTGAAGAATAGTTTCTCATATATGATCAGAATAATTGGCATCCGTTATGAATAGGCAACTCGAGTAGAACTATCACAATCATTCTAATTTATACTTTATTACAATGAGATAAGAATGACCTTGCAATGACTTAATTAATGGTTTTACGTTATTCAAATTTGATCATGAATGCGCTGCGTAGTTCCTCGAGTCCTGAAAAAGCAGCAAAAATCAGTTTTTTCAAAGCTTGTAGCATATCTTTATAATGGTGTTTCTAGCATCACCAAGGTATACGGCTAACTGGCCAATAGTTGGAGGATCTTCACTTGTCAATGGAGGAACTTAAGGTTGCACTAGTCGATATTTTTTCCATACAAATTTCGGGAGAGTATTATTCCACTGTTTGACATTGTACATCCAAAGTTAAACATGATATCGTTTTGTCTTATTATGAATTTTTGTCTGTGCGGAAACAGAATAGTAAAATAAAAAGCCATTCAAAAGTTATGAGCCAACATAGATTCATTTTTCTTGCTAATACGACTAAGCTCAATTATCGAAGAGTTTAATGAAATTTATTTGTAATTGATTTGCAGTGGTTTTTTCATAAAACTCGATTTTCCAAAGGACTTTTCGTAATTTTTTACGTGCTCGTTTTACTACGAATTAAAATAACGATGTTTGCGTGCGTGCAAACTAGACTTTTGTGCGTGTCGACTAGCGTCTAACTGCTCATCACTGATACTATCTCTTTCGGAGACGATGTCAGGTGACACAGCGTTCTTTTTGGCCACGCCCGCTACTAGTTCAACCTTAATACCACCTCGTACTTCTTAAAGATAATTATTGGTTTGGTTACAACAAGCAGCTTTCTGACTAAATGACTGACTCTTTGACAATTCAAAAGTGCCTGTATTTAAGGTGCTTCCCCGACCAAACGACCTTGAGCGTTCGGTCCTTTTCTGTCCCGTCGCTGAGTCTCGCTCTGTCCCGCTTCCTCCGCACACCCATTTATCAAGGAATTCACAAAAAAATTGGAATTATTTTAATAAAAGCAGACAAGACTCTTTTGAAATAAAATAAAACTTGAATTATTGAGATTTTTAAATGATCTATCCATTAGTGTAATCCTCAAATTATTAGAACGTCACCTTTAGTAAAAGATGCATGCAATCAAGAATTTTAGTCACTTTTTTACAAGGAGATTTTAAATGTATTTATAACACATAAAAACAAATAAGAACGTGCAATGTGATGATGGGATATCGAACATTAATAATGTGCTGTTAGATGTAGTCTATTACTGATAATTAATGAGTTAATAGCCTCTGAATAACGCACTATTGCAAGGTTTTGCTCGGGGTAGCGCCTTAATAGAAATAAATGCGGCTAATTATGCTAAGCTTCAAGAAAACTGGTGTTATAGGGATGAGCGGCAGCGTCCAGCGATAACCAATGATTACGACCTACAAGCTTTATGGTTATGGCATGTTCCCTATGACCTTTTAAAGGACCGTGATCAATAATCGTCATTTACGGGTTGATATAATATAAAAAATTCAAAACGACTTTCTCTGAAAATTATAGCACACTAAAACCTGCGCGGACATCAATCGAAAACCCACAATGACATGTTCAAAACCTATAAAACGTCTCTTGAATTTTTATTACTGGCAATAAAATCATCAATGTTGCTATATTTTAAAGTATAATTATCAAAAAGTGATAAACTTATCATAAAATTTAAGTGGCTGATGACTGTTTGTAGTAAGGTATTGGGCTAAAAATAGACCACCTAACATTTCTTTTACTGGGGCAGATTACAGGCAAAAATATGCCTTGAGAACATTGAAGTATAATATACTAGAGTCGTAGAACCAACGCTGCGAACTAAATATATGCGCTGCGCTTTGCTGCCGACCGGCATCAACTCAATCAGACGCTCGCTTACGCTTTGTGATCGCACGCTGCCGGCCGGCGCACAAATATTGTTCACATGGACGTTTCTAATACGCTAATACAATATACTCCAATGCTTGAGAATAAGCCGCTTGATAAAGAGTGAAAGTGGACTTACTGTGTGCTAGTAACACTGGTCCAGTGGTCGCAAGCGTGACTGTTCAGTGCCGGGTCCTGGGGTAGATCGCCACGTTAGGCAGTGAGTTATTGGGGTAATCCATTCAGAAAAGCTCAATAGTGAGCCCGGACGACGTAGCGTCGGAAGAACTTCCTCAAGGTGGACCGATTACCTTGTGAAGGCTGCAGGAATCTGCTGGATGCGGGAAGCTCCGAACCGGTCAAAATGGCGGTGATTGGGGGGGCTATATCCAGCAGTGGACGACTTTCGGCTGAGATTATGAGCCTGACATGGCGAATGGCTGGTGCAGCCCGGCGAACGGCCATAGGCTAATACCCTATTTCATGATACTAACATGACGTAGTGTGATTGTACTTTATACCTCTGCCAAAATCTTCGGGGAATACTGGCCTGCTGCTGGCGTTATAATTTGACAACGTTATAAAAAGCATTTAAAGAGAATGTTAAAATATCGTCACATGCCTATCGTACCGATACTGAAAGACTCGTTAATGTTCGTTTTCATCGGAAATCTTCGTTTATCTACTTATCTTCATAGACCATTCCCATCTACTAGAGCAGGACTTTCCTAACTGTGTGTCGCGACGCCCCGAGGCGTCGCAGCGTTGTCCCAGGGGGCGTCGCGTACCGGTACGCTCACGTTACCGGCTCACGACGTAATGAGAGTGAGTACTACAGCTTTGACGATTCTATTATCTTTTGCAACATCGTACTTTAGCGAATTTAGAATTTCTGCAGTTGCAGTAATTAAATCGATATGCAAATCACAGCACAATTTAGAAACAGAAATGAGGGTAGCTATTTCAAAACTTCAGCCCCGATTTTAGAAGTTATTCTCAGAAAAGCAAGCTCATCCGTCTCATTAATTGTACCTACTGTTTTTCCTAGCCTAGTAAATAATATTTTTAATGAATAAATAAAACCCCTGTACTAGAGTGACCCAATTGTCCGTTCATCGCACCCTTGACGATCTGAAGAACGCCTCTGGCGCCGCAATACACGTGGCCACCGACTGAGCCCAGACACTGTAAGCAACATAGATGTACCTACTACGCTTTGGAATGGGCAACTAGCTTCATCTTTCTGACTGACCGACCCCTTGACAATTCAAAAGTGCCTGTAATTGGTTTATTTGAAATAGATGCTTTGATGCTTTGCTTTTGCAAATTGTATTAATAATGAATAATGATAGCATGTTAAATTAATTAAAACCTGTCGCCTACACATTGCTGTGCCCTAGCAGGGTTCATTGTTTGGAACTATCATAATGTAACAACCTGTAAACAACATGAAATGCAATAAATGAATATGAATATGAATATGAATATGAATATGAATATGAGTTTGTGTTTGAGTTTGAGTTTTGAGTACCGTGGAAACGAAAAGAGGATCTTCGTTTAATTAGTAGGTACTTTTATTTATTTTTTAAGGCGAAAGCGGCAGGGTAGCCCGCGAAGTGATTTTTTTTTTTACGTTTTTTGCAATTTGTAGGCCAGTATCAGGTTGTATGACTATGTTGATCTAAATATTATATATATGATTTTTATATACCTATTGACATTGATGATTTTTTTATATGAATATTTATTTTGTAAAATAGTATATTATTTTAATTATTGTGAATGTAAAGACTATGTAGATCAGTATATTTTTCTTTTCTTTCTTAATTAGTTTTAATCATAGTCTGGCAGTTTGAGTAATTTATGCGGCCTACCCAAATGTCCTTTCTTTGGTTTTGTTCGTCGAATCGTTGAGCTCCTTAAGTTTTGAGTTGAGCTGCACGATTACTGACAAATGCATGCACTGACTGGACAGGTCCACTCATTATGTGTGGTTGTTCCTCAAAAGACCATTTTAGACACAAATCTACATGGTCTTCACATGATCTGACCAAGATTATGTCTGGACTTTAAAAGAGACTGTGACCTCTGAGTTTGTTTCGGCCTTTCTTCTCAGAGTTGCCAGATAGGAAATGCCGACCTCATCTAGTTTTAAAATATGATTGACGTGTAAAAGTGTTTGTACAAACCTACTTACAAAAATAAAATCATTTATCATTTATCATTTATATGATCCGCGGCCATATCAAATATTTATTTATAGAATTATAATCATAAAAATCATCAATACAACTCTCTAAGTTCATATTATAACCCTATTGAATGACTATTTCATGAGGTCATGACAATTGAAGCCAATATTAACTGAAGGAGTTGTATAGCTGATTCTAATGATTTATAATTCTATAGCCATATTTATTACGGTCGCGAATCATATTTTAATTAACATACAACCTGACAGTGATCTGCAAAAAAACGTTAAAAAAAATATATCATTTCGCGGACTAACTTAGAACATCCCCCTTACGTCTTAATTACTAAGTGGAGTGTCATGGGCAGAATGGTATATTTGCATTGATATTTTATAATAATAATTAATATTCTTCCTAGGCAGCTAATTGTGTTACAAAATTGAATACAAAGTATAGCACTTCCTTTCAAACTTACACTTTATTTAAATTTGACCACCTAATCCTTTTTTTATCATCTTCATCATGAGACTTTAATTCGTCCTCTGCTGGAGGTAGGCCTGTCCTAGTGAACGCCACTGAACCCGATCTTCGGCTGTCCTCATCCAGTCTCTGCCAGCCGCCTTTCGCAAGTCGTCACTCCACCTAGCCGGCGGGCGTCTCACAATACGTTGCCGTTGCGTTTGCCTTTTTTATGCACATCCTTAAGTTATGTACCAGTAAACTTTGTTAATGCCTTCATTATCATTTCCACCTAGATTATTTATATCTATAGTTAGAAGTACGCAAAATATTTACGATAATAGATACATAAATGTTTATAAGGTCATGTAACATTTTAATAGTGAGATAAGGATTGAATTAAGTGTATGAATATTTTATGCTTATTTATTTCAGCTTAATACTAGTTTTATGGTGTTAAGTTTATTTAAATGTAGAAAACGTGTCTTTTTGCGAAATATACCATCTACATTATGTACATTATTTAGATACATTTACGAGAGTAATTGTAATGTTCTGCCTTGTAGCTATTGAAAATATTACTTATTTTTTTGACTTATGAATAAATTATAGACGATGGCAAATTGAAAGCCACAGCGGGGTAATTGCGTAACACACTAACAGTAGGAATGACTTTCATTTTGACAGTTCATCAACATTCATTGCGTTATTTACGTTGTTGAGCAGACGAACTTTTTGAACATATGAAGCAATGGATTAGCAATAGGCTTCAAAATGATTCCGATTGTGAGTAATAGTGTGTTACATAATTAGGGTGCTGCTTAAGAATCTAAGTATGAATTACTTTTTATAGTTAATTTTATATCAGCTTTACAGCTTCATGTTTCGTTAAGTTTTGTTTCAAATTCAGTAGGATCATTGATTGGTAAACTTAGTACAAAAGATATTGAACAAGTCACATTGAAGAGTCAACGTCAGTGGTAATAAGTGCACTACGAAAATCACCCTTACGGCTAAGACATAACGCACTGTCGATGTCAAATTGTTACCACTCCGATGTGCGGTTGATTTTACTTACTTTTACTTACCTGTGCTAATGTATGTCTCGGTATGTAATGGATGATCACCCATCGAAGGCTCGACCTTGGTAAGCGTTGCTTAACCTTGAAGATGCAGCTGTTATTATTTAGCCATTAGCCCAACCACTGCGATCTAACAAAATATATCCAAAGTAATGTCTATTACCTACGATTCCCTTATCCATTATTTTACCTTAACTAATGGTTTTTTTGCAATGAAAACGTGAAGTTAGCGATAAAGTGGTATTAGCTTATGTTAATGTTGTAATTACTGTTTGTTAATTATCATGTTAGTTTTAAATGGCCGCTGTACAAGACAAATAGATAATGTGAGGTCTAAAGAACTTAATATTGTGGGAAATTAGCGATTGCTAAAGGTTAGTCGTTTATCATCATCAGGAAACGATTTCAATCGAGTCAAGGGGCCTCCCATGGCGCTACGTCCGTAGTTTCGACCGAAGTTACGGATGCTTCTTATTCCGTATCAGTTACGGACATAAAATTAGTCTGGGGCCCGAACCGCCTAGTGTACCTAACTTCTGACGTTTCATAAGTGCCCATGTATTTATGTGAAATAAGATATTTTGATTTTGATTTCGAACTATAAATTAATTACAAAACGATTAAACAGTTGTCCTTACGATATATTTTTGCCGGTCCGAAAAAGTTAATTAATCGGGAGTATGGTCTCATCGCCGTACATTTTTCTGCTCACTCTGTAATCTACTTTAGGCTAACGATGCGCGTCATAATTTAGCATAATAAAATACCATGACTAACGAATTAAAATATAGTGAACTTGATAACTGTGTGGCTAACAACAACTGAGAGAAATAATCGCCTTCCACTCTAGTACTGTCACTCTTAACCTTAATAAATTTAAGTACTTAGTGCATCTCCGTAGAACGTGTTCCTTTATACTAACTGAACTTACAAACCTTCACGATAAGTCAGTGTACGGAGTTAACTACTACAACCCGTACAAGGGTCCACTTTTTTTTCCTTTCGGACAGGCTCATATCTTCGTTGACGGATTAAGACAGTAGGCCTCCTTTTGTTTTTTTTTTGGGTGGGAAATCATCAAATAACTTTTCCCGCTCTGGGCGGAACGAAAGGGCGTGTCAGACTTTTACTGACTAAAACCCACCTGTGTTCCTTCAGTTGCCTGTGTGCCAGAGCCACGGTTACCCTTTCGGACAAACCCGCGACCCCGGCAGGCATCGGCCCTAGCGGGCCTCGTCAGTGTGTGGGTCGAATCTTAGATATTTTTAGCTTGTAATTCGAGCACCGGAGCGGCCATGATCGTTCACTTTTCTTCTGATACGAGTAAGTGTAAGTACGTAGGCTGTACGGCAGTGATATCTTATTCTATCGAAACAACCTTTTATTTTCCCTAATGTTTCCAAAGTGTAAATCTTAAGTTTAAAAAGTATTTTGCCATAATTTTTAAATTCTTGAGGCTTTTGTTTATTTTGTCTTTGACATAGAATAGAATAGAATAGAATAGAATACTCTTTATTATGTACACCATAAAAAATAACAGATATAAATGTAGACATTTTACACAGGGTGACACAATGGGCGGTCTTATCGCTAAAAGCGATCTTTTACAGACAACCTTTGGATGGATTCAAGGGAGAAGGAGAGACAATAATGCAGGTAGTCAGTGGTGTAACATTTACATATACAACAAATACATACATACATAAAACATTTACTTATCTACATATAATATATACAATAATAAACATGAAACAAGAGCAAGGAAACTAAATGTAATGATGATGTTTAAGGAGAGAGGAAGTGTTTTTTAACCATAATTTTAAAAGTGGACAAAGATTGAGCACGCCTTATCGACTCGGGCAAGGCATTCCATAACCGTACTGCTTGAACTGTAAATGACTTGTCATAAAAGCTGGTGGAATGCATCGGCATCTCTAGTCTTAAGTTTTCCGATGACCTGAGATATCTATTATGTGTGTCATACAGGAACTTGAAACGTTCTTTAAGATAAGAGGGGGTTTTAGGGTTGAATAGAATACTGTAGAGCTGAAACAAGATATGTGAATTCCGGCGAAGACGTATGGGAAGCCAATTGAGCTTTGTACGAAATTCAGAAATGTGATCATATTTGCGCAGGCCAAATATAAATCTTATGCAAAAGTTTTGAAGTCGCTCAAGTTTATCTAGTTGTGCCTCAGTGAGATCGAGATAACTGACATCAGCGTAGTCAAGGATGGGAAGTAAAAGGGATTGTGCAAGCGCAGTTTTAGTGGCAGTCGGAAGAAAGTTCCGCAATCGTCTCAGGGACTTACCAGATGCAAAAATTTTGCGACTTACGTCCTGCAACCGAGGACCCCAAGTAAGATGTTTGTCGATCCAAACCCCAAGGTTCTTAAACTTTTCGCTGACTGGAATAGCAGCTCCGTTAAATTGTACCTGGGGAAGCTGTGACCAGTTTACCTTGGGTGTCATCCTAGAGCTGCCAGCAACAATGACCTGAGTCTTCGATGGATTAACCTGCAACCCATGTGCCTCACTCCACTCGCAAATTGAACCCAAATCTTTATTTACCATATTAATTGCATCAGCCAAATCCGAAAGGGCAGCTTGTCTATATATTTGTAAATCATCTGCATAAAGGTGGTAGGAAGAAAGAAGTTTTTTGGAAATAGAGTTTATAAATATTGCGAAGAGTAAAGGAGATAAAACGCCACCCTGAGGTACACCGGCAGAAGTATAACACTAAGAAGAGCAAGACTCTTCCATGCATATACGCTGCCGGCGGCCATACAGGTAACTATGAAACCAGTCAATCGCCGTTGGAGATATGTTAAGCGAACGAAGCATGCCAAGCAGGATATCGAAATCGACAGTATTAAACGCGTTACTAAAATCCAGTAAGCAAAGTACCGTCAGATTTCCCGCTTCCATGCCTAACCGTATGTCATCAGTGACGTTAACTAAGGCTGTAGCGGTGCTATGACCAGGACGAAAACCGGATTGGAAAGGATTCAGCAGACTATTCTTACAAAGAAAAGCACTGAGCTGATTGTGGACAAGGCGTTCAAGGACTTTTGAGAGGAAAGGCAAGATGGAGATAGGACGGTATTCTGAAAAGGAAGTAGGATTAGATTTTTTAGGTAAAGGAGTGATTTTTGCCTCTTTCCACATCGATGGAAAAACGCCGTAGGTTCTCGGGTATCTCGGGATCCTGGGGTCCCGCACCTTTGTATGGCGTACGATGGACCGAAGCCAACTCGCAGAGGCCCGTTAGACGATTTCAATAAAATGTGGCATCAAACGACGATTATCCTAGTACGCACTATGCAAGTGTACCCAAGGACAACCCCCCCGGTTGATGTAGGACTATTGCAGGATATGAAAACGAAGATATTGGACTATGGATTTGGGTAGGTTGAGTGAACTGGTCATCTAGGACTATGGAAGGACTATGGCCCCTGCCTGACCAATGTTTTATATAAAATACGCAGATAAAATGGCAGGGGGTGACTTGCACACTCAATAATGGGCCCCCGAAAACAGTCGCTAGTACATAGTGTCGTAGCGACAAAGGAGGCAACATATCCTGAGGTGCTTGAGGAGTGGAGAGGTATTCCACGGCTATTAGGACAATTCCGCTAGTACGGTCAAGATCCCTACCAGCATCTTACTAGAATACTTCCTTCCTTCGAGCATGTTTACTCTTGCGAATTTCCACTCAAGCCGGCCAATAAAGGCAAGAAAGAGGTGGGAGCTCTGATCCTCGTCATTGTTCACTCCAGCCGGCCAAAAAAGACAAGCCAGAAGTAAGGACCAAGACTTCTCCCGGGAGATAGGGTCCTTGGGGTCGCTACTGCCCAAAAGCTCGCCACATGCTGGCCTGCGGTTTTCTGTATCTCTCTTAGTCTGGCTCCTCACCCTAGACTTGTTACGGCAGAGTAAACTCTACCGGTATAGATCTAGAGTTCAGGATGTGTTATCACCTATTTCTGAGAATGCTGCATAATGCATAACCAGCCTATAATGTTCCCACTGCTGGGACGCAGGCCTCCTCTCGTTGAGAGGGCATGGGCTGTAGAGGCAGTGCGGGTTGGTAGATGTCACGTGTCTTCGAATTTTTGGTTCTAGGACATGCCGGTTTCCGCACGATGTTTTCCTTCAACGTTTTGAGAGCAGTGGTGATGAAATGATTTACACAAAGTAAAGCGCCTGCCTGGGTTCGAACCCACGACCTACAACTCGTAAGTCGGGGCCGATACCACTGGGCCTCCACTGAGAATGCTGGTTAACCTATAATTGGCGACTGTTTAAACCGAGGCTATTGTTACCTTTAGTACTTAAGATATATTAAAGACAGAAGTTGTAGGTGTACCTTAAAAAAAAACTAGCGTCTGCTTGCGACTTCGTCCACATGAAATTTCTGGTTCCCCCGACCCACCCCGTCGAATCTCATCGCTAGCCCGCGTTATTCGTTTTCGCTTAGCGTTCTTTCTTTTTGCTAGCGACGAGCGTTCGCTTCTGACTTTTTTTCTTTTTGCTCGGCTCCTTAGTGCCCTAGCGTGATGTTAAATAGCCTATAGCCTTCCTCAAGAATTAGGCTATCAAATGCAAAAAGAACTTTTGGAATCCGACAAGTAGTTCCAGAGATTACCCCCCGACATAAAAACTTACAAACAATTTTTTACCTGTTCATAATATTATTAATATTAGTATTAGTATATATAAATAAATACACTCCTTACTACACTAGGCCAGCTCAAGCTCATATGTGTTACCACTGAAGTGTAGCCTACTGTACGATCAAAACATTATAGTAATATTATAAAAATTTGGTGTTAGAATGAAGATAAATGTTGATGGATGAAGGGGAAAGGGACACCATAGAAAATATGGACGGTGTGCAAGTCTGCACTAAAGAATCCTTCAAATAGGCGCGACACGCGACGCGAATCGGACGCGGCACCAAGGCACCGCTCGTCGCGCGACAAGCGGTGCCTTTGTGTCGCGTCACGTGTCGCGTCACGTGTCGCGCCTGTTTGAAGGAGCTTTAAGCCCTTTATGATATTTTCTTATTTGTACCTTTTGTCTGTGCTTTCGCTACCTAATGGATATTATTTTGATAAACTAATTCTCGGTTCCTATAAACAAAATCGAATCGTTTTGCTTACCAAAGGTAGCAGTTTTTATTTCCAAACTGGGCATATAATAAATAGATTCATATGCTAAATTTACCTGTGACAGCTACTTCCTTAAGGGAGGGTCTACTATGCAAAGCTATGAGGTATTTGCTTCATTATTGGTAAAGTTACAAGAGTCTTAATTTTAACCAATAACGGTCCGTAAATTATAGGAATCGGCCGTTAGATATACTTTCAGATATTAACTACCGAAATCAAAAGGTGCTGGTTCTTGGCAGTAGAGCAAAAGTATATTAAATCAATGAAAATAATGCAGTAAAAAGGTATTTAAAGGTAAAATATCTTGGGTTTAGTGCAGACTTGCACGGATGGATTTAGAGTAAATGGTAACATTAATAGACATTGCGTAATGCGTTGCTACACTGGCAAATGACAACAAGAAACAAACAAAACTTGGAATGATCCATGGTCTAAAAAACAAGGTCTGGCACTCCGAGAGTGACACAAGCTTACGTCACTATACAGTTGCCACTTTATTGCAACAAAACAAGAAGTATGGAAACATTTTCAGTCACCATTCTGTTAAAAAATATATATCAAGCATTTAAATTGTCGTTTTGTTTTTCTAATCAAACGAAACAATTTAATTTAAACTTATACCAACGTAATTGTTAGTTAAAACCTCATTGATTTATCGGATTCGCACTGGTAATAAAGGCGGTTGGGGAGTTATTATTCCACACTACTGGTAACACAGCAGTGATGACGTAGGCTTGTGTCACCCACGTGACCACTGTGTCTCGGAATGCTATACCTGGCGAAGTATATTATTATACCATGGAATGATCTACTTTTGTAACCACTTGACTAAATAAATTACTGTCTTGATGATAATATAAGGTTCTTACGTTATGAAGATTTTTT
Organism: Dryobotodes eremita; assembly: GCA_917490735.1. Taxonomy (NCBI): domain Eukaryota; kingdom Metazoa; phylum Arthropoda; class Insecta; order Lepidoptera; family Noctuidae; genus Dryobotodes; species Dryobotodes eremita. The sequence continues at coordinate 16,556,681 of OU823265.1, read as the reverse complement.
ATTTCTTAACATAGCTCCGATTGTGGGGAATCGGTAGCAATATGTGATCATGGTCAATAATTTTGTTCGTACCGACATAAATGTAATGTGGTATTTGTTAGGATGACTTATTTACAACTAAGCTGGTATTTGTATGAAATATTCTCGACATAAATATCAACTTCGTTGCTTGAGAAAAGCTATCGCTTTCCGTAAACTAGAACAGGTAGCTAGATAATTTATTTCTAGTTTCTCTTTGAAAAAAATAACCCGCTTGATTTATAACGAACATAAAAATGTAATAAATAACAATTTTCGAAGGCAACACGTTTGTATTTATCTAGAAATAAAAACATAATATGAGACGGTATCTAACTATATATTAAGACAATGTGACATTTAAAAACGATCATACCACAGTATATATCAGATATTGATCTCAAAATACGAATAAAACACATACATTGTAAATGAAATAGCTATAACGGCAATAATAAAAGTATGATGGAATTATACAATGCGTTATAGGTTATGTATGAAGATAAAGTTTATATTTGGCTTAAGTTAGCCCATGGTACAGCTGGTCCATAAATTCCAGGTCGCTCAGCGAGATATGAAACAAGAAAGAAATAAAATTCATTTATTTAGCACAGACTACAAAGCACACAACACAACATATACTTACAAGTGAAAAAGAAATAAAAAGTGCACGAACGAACGAACTATGCTTGGAATCTCTCTGAGGGATCCAATCAGGAACGAAGTGATCCGGCAGAGAACCAAAGTTGTCGACATAGCTCACAGAATAAGGAAGCTAAAATGCCAATTGGCCGGTCATATTAGGCGCAGAAGCGATGACCGCTGGGCTAGCCATGTTCTTGAATGGAGACCGTGAATCGGTCAATTTAAGGCAGGATACCCTCAGGCTACGTGGAGCGACGATCTTCGCAGGGTGGCTGGTAACGGCTGAATCAGAATTGCTGAGAATTGAGTTGAATGGCGTGCAATTGGGGAGGCCTATGTCTAGCAGTGGAATGCTGTAGGCTGATGATGATGAGCCTATAAAAATATATATTAATTTGTAACACACTTTAAAAACACAATCCGAAAGATTTGAAGGAAATTTCTAATTCATTGCTTCATACGATTATGTTCGAAAAATAGTGGAGGCCGAAATCGGCTTGAAAAAAGAATTGATCTGTTCAACAACGCAATGAATGTTGTTGAACTGTCAAAATGAAAGACATTACCATTGTATGTTACGCAATTACCCCGCTGGTCACCATGACGTTATCAAGACTGGAAGGTGATCAAACATGCTAAAGAATAGAATAGAATAGAATACTGAAAGAAAATAAAAAAGAAATGAAAAAGAAAGAAGATAGATTGGCCTTAGTGGCCTACGATATTTTTTTTTTTTTGGGCGGACGGAAATTCGAGTCAGACTCTTACTGACTAAAACCTACCCGTGTTCCTTCAGTTGCCTGTGCGCCAGGGCCACGGTAACTCTTTCGAACAACCCGCGACCTTGGCAGGCATCGGCCCTATCAGACCCCGTCAATGGTGCTGACATCTCTTTGAGGCGCGCGTAGAACACGACGCGCCGTCGAACCGGGCCTGGTCTTTACCGGACGGCGAGATGCTCGTTGCTTTCCATTGCTCGCCGTCCGCTAGTGGCATACAATTGGAGTTTTGTTTAGCAGTGGACAGCATATCATATAAAATGGTCTCTTCAAAGGCCAGGCTAGTCTACTTCTATTTATAGGTGTCTAACCGGTGTATTTTACCTGTAAAAATCTCAAGATGAAATCATAATTCAAGCGATCTTGAAGTGATGTGATGTCAGTCTCTTGTATCAAGAGATTGACATTATTGACAGCTAACTTCACGGCGATAGTGTGAATCTCTAGCATCAAGAGGTATCTCACTTGAAACTCACTTCACCTAAGTTTTCAAGCTCAGATTTGTACAGAATTGCACTTCTGATTATGGCTATAAGAGATTGTACACAATCTCTCAATGGACTTACATTTTCAAATACCAAAGGGTGGTTATTAGATATTTATTTGCCTCTATTCACTGCACAGCCGGGGCTCGTGGCTAAGTAATAACAGCCGTACGGTACGATCGATCAGGTTAAGCTACGCTTGCCGAGTTTGGTCCGTGGATGGATGACCATCTTTACATACCGAGACCCCTCCGTGCCTCGGAAAGCACGTTAGGCCGTTGGTCCCGGCTGTCATTCATGGATCTTTAACAGTCGTTACGGGTCGTCAGAAGCCCGAAATTCTGACAACCAGTCTTACCAAGGAGTATCGTATTACCCAGACAGTGGGTTGTGGAGGTCAGATAGGCAGTTGCTCCATGTAAAATACTGGTATTCAGCTGCATCCGGTTAGACTGGAAGCTGACCCCAACATTTACCAAGGAGTATCATATTACCCAGACAGTGGGTTGTGGAGGTCAGATAGGCAGTTGCTCCATGTAAAATACTGGTATTCAGCTGCATCCGGTTAGACTGGAAGCTGACTCCAACCTAGTTGGGAAAAGGCTATTTGGATTGATTTATTCACTGCACACCCATTTTCTATCATAAAAGTCTTCTTCATCAGAGAACGAGTAATTTTTTTACTGATAATTATGATGTAATTACTGAGAAGATAAATAAAATTAAGTCCATTTTTGGCGCAAATATGACACGTTTTAATTATTAGAAAACCTATTATGAAGTGACGGCTACTGAGCTATCCAATATGGTGTAATATTACTGTCACTTTAAATTCAATTGCAAACATAAAGAGTATCAATTACAAACGTCGCCGGATCACGAGTAATATTGTAACTGCCACGCCTGCTATGACCTGGGGCTTAGAACAAAGGTGTACTTTCGCACAACTACAGTTTTCATTAGCGAGTCGTTAGAGTTAGGGCTATTAATTAAACTTTACTACGATTATGTGTATTTTCCCTTGATTATAAAGTTGTGTAGCACATGTCTAAGTATTATGTACCTACTATAAAGCTACCATTTACTAGGTTTGTCTTTCATTGACTTGAATGTGCCCTGGCGGCTGAGAGTATGTCATGCTCACTCAAATGCCTCGCTGGTGGTGGCGTTTGTGTTGGATCATTAAGTTCCCTTCAAGATGGTTGATCTGAAATGGTGCTAATCCATGCGTCATGTTCGTGAACGGACTGGTCATTTCGTAGCTGCCACGGCTTACTTTAATTTAATTTAATATTTGAATTGTTTTGTATTTTTATTACGGACGCTTTCAACGTTCTGAATCGTTCTCACATGCATAATTTCAACATGAATGATGTAACCAATATTTTGTAACCATATTTTGATTTAAAAGAGTGTCCATGGAGTTTCTTGCCCGTTCTTCTCCATAGGTACCTACTACGCTTTGGAATGGCTAACTAGCTTCATCTTTCTGGCTGACCGACCCCTTCACAATTCAAAAGTGCCTATAATTGGTTTATTTGAAATAAATGCTTTAATTTTGAGTTTAAGTTTACTTAAAGAAAGAACGATTATACGATCCTAGCATTCCCTGTGTGTTTATGATTTCTGACTAGTTGAGTTATTTTTACTTACCTGACTGCCTCGTTGGTTCAATGGTCGCCAGCACTACTGCTGAGCTTGAGGTCCTGGGTTCTGTTCAAGGGTCGGGCAAAGTGTTATTAGGTTTTTCCATCTGGAATTTCTTAGTAGCAGCCCGGAGTCTGGATTTGAGCCGGGTTGATGGCAATAGGCTCGCCCCCTATTACATGGGACTTAAACATAACTGTGTGTTGAAAAGTGGGTGTACTATCGGTAGGTATGCCTCTGTCTACCTTTTCGGGGAATACAGGCGTGATATTTTGTACGTAAAATAAGGGCTGATAAGGTTAAGGTATATCAATTCCTAAATAAGTAGATGAATACCTACATGCTGTTAATATATATATTGTATCTAAGTTAATGTCAGTTATACATTATAGAAACTAAAAATCGCGTGACGCTTCGCACATTGACGCACTTCCCTTATTGCCACCAACTAAAGTTTAACGTTCCCTTAGACAAGCGCAATGTGCCACTGGTGTAGGAATTTCTATGAAGACTTCATACAAATTGTTCTACAGGAGCCGCGCCGCGCCTGTTTGCGGGAGCTTTTATGTCTGACAAGAAAAATAAGTAAGTTAAAAACAAGTCACAAGTACAAGCCCTCATAAAATCACCTGGCGTTAATAATGACATACAGATGTCCTTTATTAATTAAATAAGAGATAATCCTAGTGTCATGGCGCGTTTGATAAAATAATCCTATTCGGAATTATTACGATTAAAATAACGAATTATAAAAATAAGACGACATTGTTGGCGAATGATGTAATTAAGACTGTTTGTTTGTTTGTTTGCTTCGTTCTTTCAAATAAAACGAGCTGTTAAGGTTATCAAGACATCTTTAATTATTAAATACTTAGGTACCGTCAAACGGGGTGGATAGGAATTCAAGGGTGAATCGGAACGAAACTTTAAAAGGGATTTTAACATTGAAATAATATAGTTTGTTACCAACAAGAACACTTAATCGTTAATTATAAACACATTAGAGTCCTTTTTGGCAACAAACTATATTATTTCAATGTTAAAATCCCTTTTAAAGTTTCGTTCCGATTCACCCCTGCATCTCTATTCACCCTGTTCGACGGTAGTTCATCCTGCACTCATATGAATTGGTACCCAGAACCTAGAGGTTTTTGTGAAGAAGCTCGCGCGGAGAAACACTACTACACTATAACTCTTTTTCCTTTCATCAAGCAGGATTTTCTCGTCCAACTTGTAACGAAACTACAGAAGAAAACTGTGTAAATGCATCAGCCGAACTGTTCTGTAAAAATCTCACCGTGAAAGCTTAGATGAATTTTAGCTGTCAATAATGTCGATCCAGCACCCTGATTACGTAACACACTATCTATAACAATCTGAATAATTTTGAAGCCTATTGCTAATCCATTGCTTCATATGTTCGAATAATTTGTCCGCTCAACAAAGTAAATAACGCAATGGATGTTGTTGAACTGTCAAAATGAAAGCCATTCGTACTGTTAGTGTGTTACGTAATTACCCAGCTGGAATGACTGCTTACTTCACCTACGTTTTCACGGTTAGATTTTGACAGGGCAGCATTCCAGCCAGGGTAAAGATAGCTGTGTACAAAGACAACGAATTAGCATTGATTTACCAAGGACACCCACTACATGTTGTGATTTCAGAACATTCGGTTCAAACTTTGTCAAAAAAAAATCCATCTCCGTAATTGTTGGTGCCAGCAAGCTGTTCAGTACGAATGTTTAATTCATCAGTTTTAATCCATTGCGTTACAATTGGGTTTCCGCTTCATTGGGTTTGGAATGGTTAAACCTTATAAGATGTGTGGTATTCGATAAGGCTAATCGAATGAACGGGCTACCGTTTGAACGACTTAAAGCTACTACAAACAGACGCGCCACGCGACGCGAATCGCGCGCGGTACAAAAGCACCACACGTCGCGCGACGAGCGGCACCTTTGTGTCGTGCTGTCGCGTCGCGCCTGTCTGCGGGAGCCCTCAAAACCTCGTTCAAACAGCTGCGACACACGATGCGAATCGCTCACAGCACAAAGGCACCGCTCGTCGCGCGACAAGCGGTGCCTTTGTATCGCGTCACGTGTCGCGCCTGTTGGAGGACCCTTAACTCTCAAGCGGGGTTGTAGGTACAATCCCTGATTTAAACTCTGAGAAACTGCACCTCCTATCTTGCCCTCTGTGTCCCAAAACATGCAGTCAAAGTGACCTCTGCGCTGCCACCGACGACGCCGGCGCCATGGAAGTGACGAAGTTTTGGCCCAACAAGGTCTGAAATACTGTCGAGCCAGTGACCCGAAGAAGAAGCCACGTGCCTGTCCATCTGTAGTAACTACATAATAGTATTACCTACATTCTCAAGCAAATCCACAGCAAAAACTTACAAAGCTACATAATTTAATAACTCCATAAAAGGTCTCATACACTTAAGATGACGGCAAGCGATCAATAACGCGAGAATTAGCACGTTTGTCCGTTTGTAGGTAATTTTTTAATGCAAATCATAGACTTTATTAACTTTTATGGTTATAAATATGCCTTTAATATGAATGAATAAATTGTAATATGTTTGAATTAATATTATGATACTTTTTTTTTTCTCTTGAATTGGCACAAGGTATACGAGAATACCTCGTGCTTGGTGAAAAGAGTCTATCAATCTACCTAGCCTTTGGCCAAATATGTTGGGGTCAGTTTTCAGTCTAACCGGCAGCGACTGCCTACCTGACCACCACAACCCAGTTATTGGGTAACACGATACCCCTTGGTAACTGTTGGTTGCCAGATTTTTAGCCTCCCTACAACCCGTAACGACTGTCAAAGATCTACGAATGACGGCCGGGACCATCAGATTAGGCTGTTTGTCCACCGCCACCGTCAACGGGACGCCAACGAGAAATTAGATTACTCGAACCGAACGTGACGTACCGGCGCGCGGCTATAGAAAATGTATGTATCGCTACTTCGGCGCCGTCATTTCGTACTCGTTGGCGTCCCGTTGACGGTGGCGGTAGACAAACGGCCTTAACGTACTTTCCGTGGCACGGTGAAAAGAGTACCTATAAGTAATAGCCAATCAAAGTCAGTAGTGAGGCAGAATGCCTAGGCTTCACTGGATGTACGTCATGTATTGGCATTGTGAAGGCTCTTTTAACAAACTCTTAGGGTGATTTGAATTATCTTGACTCTTCAGCATGCGTAGCATGACCACCATAGATACGGGTTTTGTCGACGGAAGAATAGGCAAAATGGCAGATTGTTGAATGATTTTTAAAGAAATTTTCCTACTATCTGTCATTTTGTCTATTCTTCCGTCGACAAAACCCGTTTCTATGGTGGTTATGCTACGCGTGCAAGAAGAAAAGGTTATAATTAGTGACACGTAAGTCACTGAAAATGCAACAAATTCAAAATTTTTTTTTTTTTCAAAAACTTTAGTACCTAATAAAATCTTTTTTACAAAAAAACAACCGACTTCCAAAACAAAAAACAACAATAAAAAACCTGAAAATAACTTTAATTTCGGAAGTCGGGGTCTTTGGTTGTGTATTTTCGTTTTTGGCCACCGACTTCCGAAATTAAAGTTATTTTTCACGTTTTTTTGTGTTTATTTTATTTTATAAAAAAGCTTTTAATTTTTCACTTTTTAGTTGTGGTACCTACCCCACACAAGTTCATATACCTACCACTACTTGATATGTAAATAACCATGACAGGTAATTATTATAACATCATATATATAAACTAAGTGGAAAAAATACGCATTATTAAGGATAACTCAAAAACTACTGGTCAAAAATGGGACCACATGTGAAGCACCACCTTTCAAATAAAAAAAGAATCATCCAAATCGGTTCACCCAGAAAAAAGTTCTGAGCTAACATACATAAAAAATAAAAATAAAATACAGTCGAATTGAGAACCTCCTCCTTTTTTTTAAGTCGGTTAAAAAGGTTTCCATTACTAACAATTTAAGTAATTTCAAAAAGGTATTATGAACAATTTACAAGTTGAATTTATAAACAAGGCTAAACGTACGAATACTTTATATGTATGCTACCGTAAATACTAACAATTTTTCATAGGTATTGTAATTGTCCTAGGACAAAGAAAAACACAAACTACCACGCTCATTATAAATTCTAACAATACATTTCTAATACCTAGAACATTGACAGATGGCACCACGTGAACATTACATACATTACCCATAGAATACCGGACGCTTTCCATAATAACACCATTAGTAGATGTACTTACCCTGCCCAGACAAAAGGACAATGATAATTTAGGTTACTTCGACACTATATCGATTTGAGACTTCAAAAATTTGCGGCTTGAAAGACCATTCAAATAGGTACAATTGAATTTGAGCAGATGAAGAGATCCGCAGAACCAAGGTAACCGACATAGGTAGCCCGAAGGATTTCCAAACTTAAGTGGCAGTGGGCAGGGCACATTGCTCGTAGATGATGATGGGGCCAAAAGGTTAAGGAGTGGTGACAGCGTACCGAAAGACCTAGGGTTGGAACTGGAAGGCCTCCCACATGATGGACCTTGTGAAGGTCGCAAGAATCCGCTGGATGCGAGAAGCACAGAACGGGTCGAAAGGGTGATGCTTGGGGTTCCTATGTCCAGCAGTGGACATCTTTTGGCTGAAATGATGATGATTATGAATTTGAGCAATAGCCATTTTCTGTATAATCCAACTAACGTCATGTTCTCGTCCATATGCATTCAACAATCTAAGGAATACGTAGATACCAAAAAAATACTACTGCATGAAAATGGTAGAGTAGAAATAAGAGAAACTGGAATAGAAATGCTGTGAAAATGGAAAGGCACTAATCCAGTATGATAAGAAAGAAAGAAAGACAAATATTTAAAAACTTACAAAAACTGCAGAAGAATGCTTCGATTCCACGGATATCGCTTTGGCTCGCCAAAATTTCCAGAATCTAGACCGTAAACTTAGATGTACGAACACCCTTAAAAATAAAATATTCAACACAATAGGTTATCATTTAAAAACGTCGTAAGTCGCAACGCTAGCATTCTTAAGAAAAATGTTCTATACGTAGCGGTTTTTTTAAATACGACTTGAGTTAAATGTTGCTTTTATCGGCCATGGATATCTCATTGAAGCCGATGGCGTATTATAAATAATTTTAAATGTTTCTTTATTTCTTTTTTGGTGTGGCACAGTGAGAGATATGCTATGCTAAAAGGTTACTATGATCTACAAGAGACAATTACGAAAAGAAAACAATCTGCCTAGCCCTTTCCCGGTCAGTAGGTGGTCTTGGGGTGGCGTTGTAGGAGTTGGAGTATACGCTTAGGAGTACTACGAGCAGCAAAGAAAACAAAAAGAAATTGGTAAAAATACGTTTTCAGGTAATTTATTTTTTCCGGAAAACTTCAAATTTTTATGCAATATCGAGTTAACCTTGCCATACAAACTATTTCTGTTCTGAGAAGCATGATCCTGCGACGCACCATTACCGAGTAAGGTGCTCTTAGAAAAATGACAATTTGCTTCCAAACAATAATAATAAGACGAAGTCCCGCTTCGCAGGGCTCCTACTTCTGAATGGTTTAACAAAAAAAAACCTTGAAGGGGATGGCGGGGTCTTTGTTTACTCGCTTCACTCCCTCACTAAACCCCGCTTCCCCTTCGAACCTAACCTGTACGAGTCGGGGTACCCCATGTCTGGAGCTCGCTTCGCTCGCTCTTGCATCTTAAGTTCTAAAACGATCCCTCCGACATCATTTTGACGACAAATGGCAGGTCGGACACAAAAACACCAAGACGCTGTTAGCCTCATATTAGGTGTTCTATACGATAAAATCCTGAAACTAACGATTTGCGAAGAACACAATTTTTTAGTTTAAACATTTAATTTTTCTCAGTTCGTTACAAAAATGTTCGAAGGCCTATTTCTCGGAAACGGTGCGTCGTAGGACCATGCTTTTCAGAAGGTAAATGGTTTCTATAGACAAGGTTAACTCGATACATACTAACCCTTTTCCTAACTATGTTGGGGTCGGCAACCAGCCTACCGGATGCAGTTGAATATCAGTATTTTACATGGAGCCACTGCCTTTCTGACCTCCATCACCCAGTTACTGGGTAACACGATTCCCTTTGGTAAGATTTGTTTTGGGTTGATGATATCATCAAAGTCGCAGGAAGCACCTCGATGACGGACGCACGGCATTGGGAAGTATGGCAGAAAAAAGGGAAAGCTTATACCCAGCAGAGGGTGATTCCGAGCTAAAATGAATGAATGAAGACTTGTTTTCAGACTTTTGGGCTTCTGACTACCCGTAATGACTGTCAAAGATCTACGAACGACAGCCGGGATCAACTACGGCTTAATGTGCTTTTACAGGCACGGAGGGGTCTCGACACATAATGGATGGTCACCCATCCGCGAACCGACCGTGGCTAGCGACCTTCGATCGACCTGTGCGACTGATATTATTTAACCACGAGCCCCTCAAAACGATGTTGTCACGAGGCAATCACGACATCGGTGGAGGTCTGCCCGGCTTGGGCGGAGCACCGCCGTGTCCTCGTGGCGGCGATCGGCGGCGGCGACCTCTCGCGTCCGGCCCTGGTTCAGGCCATGGTACGGAGCGAGAGGGAATGGGAAGCCGTCACCTCCTTCTGCGAAGCAGTAATGCTCGCGAAGGAGGAGGCGGAGCGCGAGAGGGAGAGGCAATCTCTACGCCCTCGCGCCCCTAGCCGCCGCAGGAGGAGGAGACACCCTGGGCGTCGGGAGTCGATTGCCGACTCCCGGCCACCGTAGGCGCGGGCTTGCGGACGGCGAGCAATGGGCAGCTCGCCGTCCGGTAAGGACCAAGCCCGGGTCGACGGCGCGTCGTGTTCCACGCGCGCCTCAAAGAGATGTCAGCACCATTGACGGGGTCCGATAGGACCGATGCATGCCGGGGTCGCGGATTGTTCGAAAGAGTTACCGTGGCCCTGGCGCACAGGCAACTGAAGGAACACGGGTGGGTTTTAGTCAGTAAGAGTCTGACACGCCCTTCCGCTCCGCCCAGAGCGGGAGAGGTCATTTGATGATTTCCCACCCAAAAAAAAAAAAAAAAAAAGGCAATCACGACATAAATGGATGCTAAAAATCTTCCCACTAAATAGACTCAGTCGGCTCTTGATTATAAATAGTAACAAAATAACACGAGGTAATAACTTAATCTGAACTTACTTGAGTCGACGTGAAGGTAGGGGCAAGATTTTCCGGGGAATTGATCATAATTTTGAAATTTAATCATTCTTTTTTAAAACGGTCACAATTCTTTTTTATCTTGTTTACCAAGTGGCATGTGACTTTTTTTTGTTGAATTACAAAAACGCCAAATCATATATTTTTATTAGGTACCTACCAAATATAAGCAAATACATATTTTAATTCGACAGAAAAATATCTCCACAATAGTACAACACAACCCTTAAGCCGAAGATAAGACAAAACAAAAAAAAACGCACATTGACAGAGGCAGAATGCAGCAGTTTGTATTGAAGTGTCAAAGTGACAAGTGTCCGTCGCACGCGCAGATGCGCGGCCAATCGCCATGCGTTCGGAATTTAAAAATTGGCCGTTCCGCGCGCTTTTCGAATTTTGTATTTTAACGTGTTTTGTTTTTGTTAGTGAATAAACATGGTTTTGAGATATCTGTTAAAGAATTTTATAGTTTATTATGTGTTATAGCCAGTAATATGATAAATTATATTGCAATGATTACCATGCATGTTAATTTTTACTTGTTTTGTGAGGAGAACAACATGTTGAATGGACATTACGTTTTTATTATTAAAGTACACACTCCTATGAATCAACTTTATGTGAATTACTACGGGACAGTATAAAATTATTACAAGGACATATTAACTTTTTACGAATGATTAATTTATCGATGGCCTTTACCACTAAAACGCTTGAATACACTATGGAGCCTTGTAACTATAGGACACATTTGAGTATGTAGGTAGTAAAGTGTAGCCCTGATTTTGCAAGGCAAAGTATTTTACTAACTAAAAAAGAAAAGAAAGAGAATACGTTTATTTGCGGTAAAAAAAATAAACATTTACTTCAGATGACATGATCCATACATTGCGAATTAAATTAAATTTAAATATTATTAAAACAGATTCAAATTACCCGCTTAAAAAAGGATCTCCATAGCGGAGAAGAGATCCTATCAGCTACAGTCTTTAGAATTCCGTTGTAGCTGCCACGCATTCTGCAGATCAGGGATATAGTTTTCTTCCGGATGACGGCATGAAAGCCATCAGTACGATACAGCACAAACATCCCCGATGCACTACAGAAGAAAGAAGGTAAATATGACGCAGAGAAAGAACACAAACGTAAAAATGAACAAGTTGTGGGAAAATATGCATCACATCCACGCAAAACGGTCATCGCTCAGCATAATGCTACGACCCTATGCAAGACAGAGCCCCAGTTCTGGTTGTCAGCGACAGCTGGTGTTGACGTGATGACGTCAACCAGTGCAACACACGAAAAGATAAAAATAACAAAATGAGAAACAAAATAAATACACAATACCTAGTTTTAAATGTTTATAGAAACATATTTATAGAATGGTAACATTCCGGGCGACGACTCAAGGCTCAGGCGCGACGCGACTCTATTAGAACAATTTTGACGAAAACTTCAAGGAAATTGATAAGATAAGTCTTTATTTGCTTTAAATATGGTATAAAGTTGTTACAGTCAGGTATTAATATATATTTCACATGTTTAGCTATACAGAATATGTATCAATTGCATGCAAAATAATTATTAGTTAATTGTTGTTCAATGTCACAGATACATTGTTCTACTGGAATCGCGTTGCGCCTGTCCGCGGAGCCTTCATGCGCCTGCCTACTGCTTCGTTGGCCTAGTGGTCGTAAGCACTACTGCTAAACATGAGGTCCTGGGTTCAATTTCTGGGTTGGGCAAACGATTATTGGGTTTTTTCATCTGGAATCTCTCAGGAGCAGACCGGAGTCTGGTTTTGGGCCCAGTTGATAGCAATAGATACGCCCCCTATTATATAGGACTTAAATATAACTGGTGAAATGGGTACACCTCTGCCCAACCCTTTGGAGAAACAAGGCGTGAGTTACGTTAGGAGTTGTGTATTGTATTAGTAATTATTCTTCTCCCTTAGTTTGAAAACAATTTCATTAAATCGGTCGGACTGGTCCATAAGTATAAAGTTGCTCAGCGAGCTATGGAGAGACCTATGCTTGGAGTCTCTCTGAAGGATAAAATCCGAAACGAGGTTATCCGCCAGAGAACCAAGGTAATCGACATAGCGCAAAGACTAAGCAAGCTGAAGTGGCAATGGGCTAGTCACATCTCTCGCAGAACAGACAATCGTTGAAGAAAACGAGTTCTAGAGTGGAGACCTGGCTTAGGCAAACGTAGTGTGGGACGCCCGCCGGCCAGGTGGAGTGACGACTTGCGAAAGGCTGCTGGCAGAGACTGGATGAGGAGAGCCGAAGATCGGGCTCAGTGGCGTTCAGTAGGAGAGGCCTACGTCCAGCAGTGGAAGAATATAGGCTGATGATGATGATGAAGATAAAATCGGTCAAATTTGACGGCTTATACCCTATTAAAATCGTTCAGAGACTGTATTAATTCATACCGAATAACTTTTGAATTGAAAGTATTTAGGTTAACAAACACACTCATCTTCTGCAATATTAATAATTGAAATGTGATATTCATGGCTTATTATTAAGAGAGGGGCTGGTGGCTAAATAATAACAGCCACAGGGGTCGATCGAATGTTAAGCTACGCTTGCCGCGGTCGGTTTGTGGATGGGTCACAATCCATTACATACCGAGACCCCTCCGTGCCTCGGAACGCACATTAAGCCGTTGGTCCTGGGTGTCATTCATACATCTATAGCAATCGTTACGGGTAGTCAGAAACCCAAAAGTCTGACAACCAGTCTTACTAAGGAGTAGTATCGTTTACCCCGTTTCTGGGTTGTGGAGGTCAGATAAGCAGTCATTCCAAGTAAAATACTGGTATTAAGCTGCATCTGGTTAGACTGGAAGCTGACCCCAACTTAGTCGGGAAAAGGCAAGACAGATTGATTGGTCTTCATACTCGTAGCGTAACATTAAAACAACCACTGGTGCCAGCAGTCATCATCATCGTCATTCTCCTGCCCTATCCCAAATTTCCAATTGATTTGGGGATAGCGCAGCATGTCTTCTTCCATACATCTCTATTAGCCTGTAGCAGCATTTACAACGCCACATGCGAGCTAAGCGTCACACTGACATCACACAAAATCCTGCATCGCGCAAGCAAAATTTTCCGCGCAACTAGCATATATACAACGTCCCGACAGCAAACTTCGGGCAGTCGTCCACCACGGGACTAATCTCGAAGTCCATCAACGAAGAAACGGGCCCATTCGAAAGTAGTTCGATACTTTGAATCGAACCCTACTTTCGATTAATTAACTTTTTCGAATGGGCAATAACACAGGAGTAAGGAGAATTGTCAAATCATGTTGTCATTCATTCTTAGTTCGGGCCCCAAACTCATCTTATGTCCGTAGATGAAACGAAGTAGGAAACGCCCGTTTCTTCAGCCGAAACTACGGATTTCGTGATTAAAGAGCAGACCTCTTGACGCGACACCCGTTTGGTTGGAGGATTCTCCCTTTTCTATAGAGGATGAGTGAACTATACACACTGTTCCTCATACCTTTATGAGCCGTCATCTCAGTCTCACCCCGTTTCTAACCATATTATCTTTTACGTAAACTAAACTACAGTCCAAACATGTATTATCTATATATCCTAATCCTATCCTAACTATATATTTTATATTTATATTATTATTTATTTTTTATTAATATTATAAATGCGAAAGTAAGTTTGCTTGTTTGTCTGTTACCTTTTCACGCCTAAACCACTGAACTGATCATCCTGAAAGTTTGCATATACGTTATCAGGTCTACAGAAATGGACATAGGGTACCTTTTATCCCGAAAATAAGTACTGTTCCCGAGGAAAACAACAATAACGTTCGTATGATAATAGATGGCGCCACGTGTCTTTCGAATAATGACTGAATTATATTATTATAGAAACTTTAGTGATGTCTTAAGAGCTTTTTTATTTAAGTACCTAAGAGTGTCGATAGACCGGTTTTTTATCATCCTAACTATAATTCCCCGGACAACCCGAATTGATTGTCAAATTCTAAATTAACGCGAGCGAAACTGCGGGAAAAGCTAGTACATTATAAAGGGGTAATTATTTTTAGTTTTTATATCAGGAATAATCTTCAAAACTACTGATCTGATTCCGAAAATTCTTATACTAATGGGAAGACATTTTATGTTAAAACAAGAACTTTGACGTGGACGATGTCGCGAGTAGAAGCTAGTTCAATATTAAAAGCCTAAAGAAACAGTGATATACATAATAAAATAAATATAAGGAAATGTATGCTAACATTACTGCTTGAGCGGCAAAGTAATGAGTTTGAAAAATATGTTTTCTAGTAAACACAGAATAAATATAGGCTAGATTTAATTATGGTACTCTTAGACGGTGGTACAGTCGGTAGCTAAATTATATAAAACCAGGTTAATAGACAAGTCAAAGTCAAACCATTTATTAGTTTCAATTAGATTAGTAAAAGACACTTTTGAATGTCATTTAAAAGAGAAACGAATTGAATATATGTAATTTCCCCTTCTAAAAAGTATCTTCCTATGGAGAAGAATGTGCAAGAAACTCCATAGTTACTCTTAAAGACAATCGTAGTACCTATTGCATAATCAGCTTATAATGTTCCCACTGCTGGGACACAGGCCTCCTCTCTGAGAGAGGAAGTGAGCCGTAATCCACCACGCGGGCACAGTGCGGGTTGGTAGATGTCACATGTCTTCAAATTTTTGGTTCTAGGACATGCCGGTTTCCTCATGATGTTTTCCTTCACCGTTTTGAGACCAGTGGTGATGAAATTATTGACACAAAGTAAACCGAACCCAGAAACCCATCAAAAGGTACTCAATAAATAGTACCTATTGATAAAGCAAAATTATTAAAACATTCGAGACTTCCAGTAGCCTCCAGGAGTATCTAATAACTTAATGGTCGTCCGGCATATCCAGGACACTACTACTTACCTTTTGGCTGATATTTATAGGTATACCTACACAGGGTTAGTGATAACTCGACGTATTTCTTGCAGGGCGTGATAAAGCGGCTAAAATGCTACAAACTTAACTCCCCATGTATGGTTGAAAAGTCAGTTGCTTTCGAGAAATCTTAATTTACGGTGTGTTGTATAATATAATATGCTAATTGCGCGGTAAACTCTGCTTGCGCGATGTAGGATTTTGCGTGACGTCCGCGTGACGCGTAGCGTCGCATGTGGCGATGTAGATGCCACTACAAGCCCATTATTTGCAGCAGGTGTTAACTCAGAACCCTATTATTCTCTACATAACCGCGTTATTTTAACCTCATTTTATTCACCCAAGTATATGTTACTGTCAACATGTAATTGGTTTATTAAACCTTGATCAACTCAAGACAAATTATAATAAAAAATTGATCAGTCGATAATTGTCAGGTATGCGCATGATTGCGAACAATTGCGGCTGGCAATTGTTTTGTGCGTCGTCATAATATGGTAATAATATAATTGTCTTTGGTTATCTGGTAGTGAAGGATAAATGACAGGTGTCGGTTACTTTATTTGAAACATGGACATCTTTTTTTTAAAAGCCTGATAGGAATCTGCTATCAAATATTTTACCTGTTAAGTTTGGTTGAAAGAAAAAATAACTAGCCATGCGATACAAATCATGTGACATAAGATTTGACAGTGAATTCAATTTCAAACATATCAGCAATGCTATTCTTAAAAAATCTCAAGGTGGAAACTAATGTGAAGTTAGCTTGAAGTGAGCTGTCATTCCACCCGATGCTAGAGATTGACATTCAGAATCAGGATCAAAACTTTATTTGCTATGAATATAGGTACAGGTGTAAGTTGTACATCACAATGAGATCGGCTACAGTGTACCCTGACGGCGTGCAAATTATTAAATAAATTAAAATATTAATCCAAACAAAATAATGTGAATGTCAACAAAACAAAACAGAAATTAAAGCGAAATCAATTAATAATACTATAGTCAGGTACATAAGTCGTACATGATCAAATTTGCACCCCGATGACCCCATAACCCTCCTCCAGGAGAGCAGTAGGGCCACCAGTACAGTTCACAAACACAGACAACCATCGTTCCGATCTCGTCGCCACAGTCCCTCGCGACGACCCCGACATAATTGTCCCCCTCAACCCTTGCCCCGAAGCGCCAGCCCGCGCCGTAGCTGAGCCTGTAGCTTTAAATTCCCCCAATAATAATAATTTCCGAAATTCGATCCAGCCTGTGCCACCTTGTTGTCCTCCCCCAGCGACGCCCTAAGCCGAGGTCCGTACCCCACGGGGGTGCCCTTAGCGTGCAGTCGCTTTAAGAAATTCGCCCCTGACTGGAGGGTTTGAGTTAGCTTAAGGCAGCCACAGGACAATCCGGTTAAGTAGTGACGACCTCTCATGGTCAACTACGAGATGCCATTCATAAAAATAAAATAAGTCAAAGCAATTACAAAAAAGATTTGCAAAATTGCAATTTTTTTGTTATTGACAGCTCACTTTAGGCTCACTTCACTTTAGTTGTCACGGTGAGATTTTTAAAGAAGTTGGCAGAAACCAAAGTGTAATCTTGTAACTTGATTTGTGTGTTCCATTGTGATTCTAGTAAAGGGTAAATAAAATATTGGTTTCATGCTTATGTTTCTGTGAGTATAAATTTGGTTATTGATCCGATTTTAAGGTTTTATACAGAGGAGAATCCTCCAATATTAACTAGTGAAGAACGTTTATTTGATTTGTAGTCAAAGCAAATACCGTCAAACGGGATGAATATGTATGCAGGGGTGAATCGAGACGAAACTTTAAAAGGCATTTTAACATTGAAATAATATGCTTTGTTGCCAAAAAGGACTCTAATGTGTATATTGTATTATAATTAAAGATTAAGTGCCCTTGTTAGCAACAAACTATATTATTTTAATGATAAAATCCCTTTCAAAGTTTCGTCTCGATTCACCCCTTTTTTTATTCTATTTTTGCTTTTTCTTGGGAAATCATCAAATGACTTCTCCTGCTCTGGGCGAAGCGGAAGGGCGTGTCAGACTCTTACTGACTAAATCCCACCCGTATTTCTTCAGTTGCCTGTGCGCCAGGGCCACGGTAACTCTTTCGAACAATCCGCGACCCCGGCAGGTTCTCGATTCACCCCTGCATTCCTATTCACCCCGTTTGACGGTACGGTTTATTGCCAGTATTTTACACGAAGCGATTGCAATAACTCACCCAATCAATTGGAATAGATAATGTCTTTATCAACAATAAACATCTCGATAGTCATATTAATGATGAATGTAACATACAACTAGCCACTTAATCATTTATTTATGAAAACTCTATTCGACAAACCAGCGATAAACAATGAAAAATGTATTTTTTCTGAAGCCTAAAGTGTTACAAATGTAAACTTAATTTGACGTTTAAAGTACACAGGCTTCAATCAATCGATCAGCTTGAAATATCAATTAAATGATTGATACAAAATTTATTCGTCCCACCACCTTTATTAAAATTGAATATGCCATTAATAAATGAATTTATTTATGCTGCCAAAGTGATGTCAGATATTTCCGATCACAATGAGATATCACATTCTTTTGAATGTAACTGAGTATGCAGACGTGTCCGCTAATATTTCATTAACATATTTTGGAAAACGATGCAGCATCCTATATTTTTGCATCGCTTGTCTTGTCAGATAGTATTGATGTTTCTTCGATGTCACATATTTGTGCTGACACTTGTATATGCCTTACACAAAAACAAAACACGTGTGGCACTCGGGGACTGCCGCGGTAAAGCTATTGCATAGCATTTTTTATCAACTTATGCAATTATAATTATTCATTTATTTTTTATTTATGCAGTATTTTCTTTTCTTTGATATTAATTCAAGTACAGTCGTACCATATACATACACGTTAAGCGAACGCTCGGCCGAGCTACATGGTAGGCGGAGTTGGGGGTGTTAGGTTTTATTTTGGTTACGGAATTTCTTGATTCGGTCGCCGCGCTCAAAGCCCGCGATAAAAGCTATGCAATAACTTAAAAAAATATCACATATATTTGCCGTCATTTTGATGACAGATATTAATAGTTGGACTATGAAATCAGATATTATTGCCGAATGTCCATAGTAACATATTTAAGCTCGTGACTGTACTTTGCAAACAATAATTATGCAAACCCCGTCAAATGGCAACTCGTGAAAATATGTCAGTTAATTGCATGCAATTAAAGCTTATGAAACATGGCCATGTTATGTGGATGAAAGCAGTATATAATATGAAAGTTTGTTTAATTTTTTGAAGATATTTTGGGTAAAGATTTTCTTTAAGCGGCTTTAAAAATATTTGTTTAGCAGGTTAGGCAAGATTGATCTAACCTACTTAAACTAACTCTCTCTCTCTCTCTCTTTCTCTCTATCTTACTTACTTCTTTGACTTTAATATTATAATCCTTCTGGCAATGCTTATTTCAATTAAGAGGGCGCAAACCGGTCCACTAGCGCCACTCCTTTAAAAAAGTATGATCTCGTGACTGAGAAGGAATTTTGAATAATGGCTCAATAAGCACCCTCGGTAAATGTGTCTAGAATTTTCGAATACCCTTTATAAACTTTCATATTGAGACACGAAGCAACAAAATACGATCTAGAGGAATGTGGCCGGTTTTCTTTAGATCGAATTTTGTTGCTTCGTGTCTCAATATGAAAGTTTATAAAAGGTATTAGAAAATGCTAGACACACTTACTGAGGATGCTTATTGAGCCGTTATTCAAAATTCCTATTCAGTCACGAGACAATATTATTTTGAAGAAGTGGCGCTAGTGGACCCGTGTGCGCCCTCTTAATACATAGGGCCCTTTTGGACTGAATTAAAATAACTCAAACAGAATAGACTGCTTCATCGGTCTAGTGATTCCAAACGCTACTGCTGAGCTCCTAACAGGTCCTGGGCTCGATTCCCAGGTCAGGCAAAGTGTTATTGGGTTTTCGGTCTGAAATTTCTTAGTAACAGCCTGGAGTCTAAATGTATGTCCGGCTGATGACAACAGGCCCGCCCCCAATTACATGGGACTTAAGCATAACTGATGAAATGTGGGTAGGGTAGGTACACCTCTGCTTAACCCTTCGGGGAAAAATGAGCGTGATGTTTATGATCAATCAAATCAACGCCTAAAGAATAATCACATTAGCTCTACAAACGTTTATCGGTTTAGTACAAATATCAGTTTCATCGTTGGTTGAATCCAATAATGAATAGGCTTCAGTACGTACTATTACGGTAAATAACATAATAAATAAACTGTTTTATATACAAATAGCGGTTATATATTTTGCATAACGATACAGTTATGTACAGATTGTAATTAAACGTTATTTTCTGCGAGTACTTATGTCATAAAAACACAGTTGATACAATAATGATTTACTACCGCTAGAAGTAGTTAAATTTAACTGATGATCCAGCAGAATCGAAAAAATGAGTTAGAGATCGTCCAGTTTAAAACTGCACGCCTCTCTACAGCTTGTTGCATACACATTTCAAATGTTTGTATAGATTTTTTTGTGGAGGAGCGTGCAGTTTTAAATTAGACAAACTCTACCTATTTGTCTTTTGTGTTTTTGATCTGATGTTAACCGTTGAATTTACTATTTTTTTTCTGAAACGATGCCTTTCAAAAGAGACTGGATCCTGCGACAAAGGGTATTACTAGTGTGGGATCCAGTACCACATTTAAATAATTTAATAATCAATCACTATGGGAAAATAAACTTATTACTTTTAATATTTGTGCTGCAGAAACGACCCATTCGAGCAATTTATAACCTAAGTTGAATGCACTCACTGAGGGATAAATAAACATAATGACAGTCGCATCTTAATATGTATAAGAGAACCTGATTTATGTAAAAAATAATATTAATCTATATTCTTAACTCAGCGACATTCATAGCATAAATACTAGAAACAAAGATTTATATATTGTGCCCACGACTGGGCTCCAAAAAATTTGTAATTCATTTAAGTGCCAAAGGATTTACAATAAACTATCAAGCCATGTTAATCAACTGGGCCTCAATAAATTAAAATCATTTATTGAACAGAACTTTGTTAAAAAGGTTTCTATAAAGTTAAATATTACTTTGACAACAAAAAGGCAAACAACAAACTGTTTTATACTAAGTGCTTTAGAATGAATATTATCATTTTTATTGATTTACGTGACATAACTCATGATATTATTTATGACATTTAAAAAGAAAACTAAGTGTTAATTAATGTGAGTAGCATGCAGGCTAGATTGAATACATGACTTTATAACTGTCTGTCGGTTTTAAGTATTTTATATGGCCTACGCAAATATCCGGCAGACGTTGTAGCGTCGTGTGACGGGTCGTTCGTTGAGCTCCCTAAAATAATGTTGAGCTACACGATAACCAAAAAATTTACATGTAAAAGTGTCTTAAAAGATCTACTTACAGAAATAAACATAATTTTATTTCATCGTCATAATCATCAATTCGTTTCATTTCGATCATTGCTTACAAAAATTTCTTAAAAAACTTAGGATCTTTTCTATACAGGGTGGCAGGAAAATTGACGCGCAAACTATTATTTATTTGGTACACCAACAGCAGTACATACAAAAAAATAAAACAGAACAATAAAGTAATCAAATTACTGGTATATATGCCTATTATAGGTATACACAGCATTCACTACAAAACAACATCGAAATTAACAAAAAAAAAAAAAACTTATAAAACATAAATTGCAATTAGAAATTAAAATTAAAAATAAGTGACATGCAAAATGTTACCACAAGAGGTGGAAGATGAGAGGGTATGAATGTGAGTGATATCTAAGAATATTCATTGTATGCACTTCCGTACCTCAGAGACTGACCTTCTAAACCTATTAAGTGACACACCGTGTAAGTCGGTTTCTAATGATTTACAAAAACTGTTGAAATTTCTGCACATTCGGGGCAAGCGAGCGTTGAGACCAAGATTGGATGACGTTAGACAATATTTTTTTTTAATAACCCACTAAAAATGTCAACGCAGTGGTTTCAGAGTCATGTACTGAACAGGTTGCGCATCAATATCCCCGATACCCTGTAGATAGGGTTACGTTTACCCACCATTGATATTAAGCAGTGATGTGGTTGACGATGGCACAGATTTACCCAGTCTAGAAGTAATCTATTCTTCTTCTTAATAGCGTGTCGCTGGCAATCCAGATGGAGTCAGCCCAGAATTTGACTGAAAGTTTTGCACCATCAGTGGCGCCCATCAGGTCCTGTAACTTGTAGGTAACAGGACTTACTGGACACGATATCACGTGCTCCATTGTTGGTGGAACAGCACAATAACATATTAACGTGCAACTTGAAAAAACAGTTACAAAAAAATAAAATAAAGAAATAGTTGCCAGTTCTAGCCCTATCTATTACCAAACTGACCAACTAGTACATAACGAAAACAAAAAGAAACCCAACGCGATATTTAGACTCCTTTATCAATGACTCTGATGATGATGAAGTTATCATAGAATAGAATAGAATACTCTTTATTTTGTACACCATAAAAATTACTGATACACTGTACACACACACACACACACATAAATATATAGTATATAGTGTACATGTGTTTCGTACTTAGTATGAAAGCAGTAGAAACAACTCAAAGCCTTTCAAGCTTAGTTACTCAACTAGCCATAACAACAGCACTCCTATATTTCCCAAAGTGTTAGGCAGAGATGTATCTATAGTACACCCACATTTTACCAGCATTTTTTTTAGAATCTTTGACCGTCTCTAGGAATTTCTCCTGTATTGTTGGTGCAGTTACAAACATTTAAACTCACATACACAAACAGCCAGACCCGGAACAACTACTTGTAGGTCATACAAATATTTGTTCCGTGCGGGAATCGAACCCGCGACGCGCAGCGCAGCAATCAATCGCTTAACCACTGCGCCAACCGTGCCGTCCACCAACCGGGCTCCAAATCCAGACTCCGGGCTGCTACTGAGAAATTCCAGATGGAAATACCCAGTAACACTTTTCCCGACCCGGAAATCGAACTTCGGACCTTATGCTCAGCGCGCTTGCGCTTGCAACCACCAAACCCATGAGGCAGTCAACAAATCGACCTCATAAAAACACATAAAAACTTCGCAAATCAATAATTACTACCATTGCCGCCATATTAAAAGGTGGGTGGCAATTATAATTGCCATGCCAACAAGCGATGCCTGTCCAACACAGGAGCATTAACAGCACAGGTGTAAGCTCAGACCTTTATTTTAGTACGTTAAAACTTATTAGTTGAAACGTTATCGTAGTCCACTGACGGATGGCGCTACCGTCAAAGCGGCGACTTGAGAAATAATGCCGACTTACTTGAGAGGGTTGCAAAAAAAGTTAAGTAGTTTTTGTATTTTTTTTTATTGTTGATCATGTTTTGTGGAATTTACAAGCAAGACTTACACCGCGTCTTAACCAAGGTATCGTTATGCAAATTCGCCAGCGTCACGTTCCTATGCCACTTTTGTTCAGAAACCCATGAAGGCGGGACCGCATTCGCTCTCTTGGCGCGACCTGTCCTGTCCTCCCATACCTATTAACACTGTAATTTGAAAACATTGTAAAAGCCACTTATTTTTAAAAGAGTAACCGTGGAGTTTCTTGCCGACTCTTCTCCATAGCAAACGACCAATTGGAACCGTGCACCTAGCTTCTGACGTTTCACAAGTGCCCGTGTAGGTTTATGTGAAATATAATATTTTGAATTTTGATTTTGACCACGCGTTCTGGTTCACGGATCGCGTATTCGCGCGAAGATTGCTTTTGGAAAGGCAGCGGCCTTAGATAGGTACTTCAAAAAATTAAACAGATTTAGAAACAGGTACAGTACTAATTTCAAATAAATCTTCGGAAAATAAAACAAAGAACTAGTTAGGTTTTCTTCCAATGTATGTATTATTAATAATAATACCAGCCTATTTGTCCCACTGCTGGGCAAAGGCTTCTTTTCATACTGAGAAGGCACGAGCATTGATCACCACGCATGATCTGTCTTATTTTTAAATATGTTACATTACAGTTTTTATGATAAAAAAATTAAATCATATCTATAACTTATTACAAAGGATTTAATACGAATATTGTGAGAGGCACAAAGCATAATTATCGTAGAAAGGTAATTACATAATGCAGGGAGGCACGGACATCCACGCGCAAACTATAACCATGCATCTGATTCTGAACATAGGCGTTGAGACTTTAAGTCAGTTATCAAAAAAAATCTGCTGTTTCATAGCTACGCGGTCAAAATGTATGGAACACCAATTTTTTTTTAATAAGCGACGAAAAATTTCAACGCCTCTGTATTCAGAATCGTGTGCCGAATTTTTGGTTACAGATTGCGCGTCGATGTCTCTGCCACCCTCTATTATGTAATAATTACCTTTCTATGATAATTATACTTGAAAATTTCTACGCTAGGGGGTCTAGAATCCTGCCGGGGTCGCAGATTGTTCGAAAGAGTTACCGTGGCCCTGGCGCACAGGCAACTGAAGGAACACGGTAGGGTTTTAGTCAGTAAGAGTCTGCCGCGCCCTTCCGCTCCGCCCAGAGCGGGAGAGGTCATTTGATGATTTCTCACCAAAAAAAAAAAAAAAAAAAATTACATAGTTCCATTATTGCACATTACACACATAAAATACTTTAAAGCTTAGTTCATAGAATAGAACACTCAAGAATAGAATAGATTAGTTCATCTTACCTAAGTTTATACTATTAAGTACTTATTAGATTTTATTTGCTGTGTGAGAACAAAATAAACTTAAACGGAAACAAAATTATATCATAACGCCTCTTCCATTGTATCGTAAGTAGTAAAATTAATCGCATATTATAAAACCATTAGACAAACTACATTATTTTTAAATTAAAATAATTACAATGTTTCGAACTCATATTACAAGAAATAAGTAATTCTAGGAGCCTACTAAGCAAGTGACCTTTTAACAATTTCAACATATTAAACATATGTATAAAAATATACGTTTTTTTATATTAATTAACATATCATTTATCCATATGTCCATTTGCAATAGAAAAACAAAAACAAAAAATAACTAAAATATGTTTTGTTTTTATTGTTTTGCAGTCGTTACGCGATAAGAGTTGAGTTCCAAACCGGACCGATTTCCTGCCGGCTTGCAGAACCGTTCATACAATAAACTTGCATCATTTACATTTAAAATTTCACCTTTAAAATGAATTTTATTGGATACTAGCCGTTTTGCCCAACGTCGCCCGAGTGAATTTCATGTTTCATCTCCAGCGATTAAATACCATCGAAATTTTGACGTTTCCGGTGGATTTTCCAATGTTTCTTTCCATAAAAATCTAATTAGGACTATTACAAACATTTAAAAACAAAAAAAAAGCCAACTCAGTCCAGCTGTTCTCAAGTGATCATGCGTTTACCAACAAACAGCATTTATTTTTTATTTATATAGAAGATAGATTTATCTGAACACTATATAATTATATTGTCTACTTACACAACTAAAATAATTTGTACGTAAATAACAATTAATACCTAATTAATTAATTAATAAAAATAATAAAATTATATCCCAACTTTACTAAAACTATTCACAAACTAAAATATAGCGTCAATAAATTCATCCACATCGCTGTCGACTGGTAATGTATCCAAGAGACTGGCGGCAATACCACGTTGTATGGCAATGCTTTACCTTTGGCCAAGGTAAAAGCCAGCCCTTGAGTCACGGGAAGTGTCTACCAGTCGTTTTGAGATTTCGTTGAACAAACCATTAGCCCTCGGACCCCATGGCCCGAGGGTTTCACCCTCAAACGGCTTGCGGCCTTTCAGCGCTTGAGGTTTTCCGCAGCTGCAACAGCAGCGCCAGCATAGCATGCCGAGCCAGGAAAATGGGATGGTACAGGAGTATCGACACACGTCGCGTCCCACACTAAAGGACTATACCCACCTTTCGTGGAAATAAAGACAAGCCGTCCAGTCTCTTGCCATCCTCGAAGCTAAGCTATTAGGCTGGAACGCGGACGGTGACAAGAGCTCGTCGGATGATGTCATTAATGTTCGTGTGCCGCGCTAAGCGATCCACATTTTGCCTGCAAGATCCAAGGCCGTAGTGTCCAAAACTGTTGACAACTTCGCCATAATGACAGCGATGAGGAGAACAATACGGAGCTCCTAGTCGCAGGGAAGCAGTGAGGCGGAAAGTAGTATTGTAGCGGTATCTACATCGACACATGTGAGCTACACGTCACACTGACGTCACTCAAAATCCTGCATCGCGCAAGCAGAATTTACCGCGCAACTAGCATATTATATACAACGTCCCGACATCAAACGTCGGGCAGTTGCCCACCAGACACAACACCCTTCTGGTCGGAGAATCCTCTCTCTTCTATGGAGGTGTGAGTGAACTGTACACCCTGTTCTTCATACCTCATAGTATCGTCGAACTAAGTGCCTATGTTCGACGAAGGTGGTGCTTGAAGCCCAAGACCCGACTCCCACTTACCCATAGCCAGCAGGCACGCAGGCTCCGCAGTAGTAGCAGACGTGTTCAGTAAATTGTTCTGTAGTTCTCTGCAGAGTGGCTCATCCCACCGTCTCTGGGAAAATGGATTATCAGGTAAATCTGGGTTCGGACAAGCGAGTCTCCAGGCTTACATGCTTTCGACGTCTATCGATTGTTGTAGGCAGAAAGAATTGAAATGGGGGTATTAATTTGTGAATTTACCTATGAACGTTAGATAATTATTGACTGTGGCATTCTGGAAAATAGTTTGAATCCATTTTTAGGGTTCCGTACCCAAAGGGTAAAAACGAGAACGTATTACTAAGACTTCGCTGTCTGTCCGTCCGTCTGTCTGTCACCAGGCTGTATCTCAAGAACCGCGATAGCTAGACAATTGAAATTTTCACAAATTATGTATTTCTGTTGCCGCTCTAAAAACAAAATAAAATAATTGTTTAAGGGCTCCTATACAACAAACGCGATATTTTTGCCCTTTTTTGCTCGATATCAATAATGGCAACAGGTAGGCACTTGAAATATTTACAAAATACTCAGTTGTATTTTTACTTTAATAATAAATAATTAAAATTAAAATAAAATAAATATTTAAGGGGGGCTCTTATACAAAAAACGCCATCTTTTGCCTATTTTTTATTAGGTTAGTTTTCATATCATTACGATAAGTAGAGCATTTCTTTTTCTACTATCTTGTGTAAAAATCGTTTTAAAAACGTATTTTTCATGATAAAAGTGAAATTACATCGAAAACACGTAATATTTTGCCGTAAATAATTATTACAAAAACAAAACTGTGCAAATTGGTCCACTTTTGGTACAAAAACGGCCGTGTGCAACGTGTTATCGAATTTATTATCTAATATAAGTAAAATTAAAAATATTATTATGGGTAATAATTAATAATGTAGTAATTAAGATAAGAAGTGCTAACAATTACGGTCCACTTAACACTTTTGTGTGCCACATTCATTTTCTAAGTGTTTTCATGCAAACTTGCAATTATGTTTCCATTTCTGCGGCTAAAGTTTAAATTCTACTTAAGTGCTAATTATATTTTGTTTAAACCTACTTTTAATCACTTTTTATGGTGTGTTTCTTGTTCTCTACATACATACATACATAACCTCACGCCTTCTTCCCATGGGGGTAGGCAGAAACTACAGAACGCCACCTGCTACGATCCTTGCATACTCCTTTCGCCTCATTTTCTTTTATACATCTGGTCATACACGCACGTCCGGTTGCGAGTACTACGCTTTTGACCTTTCTGAAGAACATCACCAATAAGGTCACTATTATGTCTTCCTAGGGCGTCCCGTCCCACACCTGCCTTGTAAATACCTTTTGTTAGTCGCTCTTCATTCATCCTCTCAACATGACCAAACCATCTAAGCATACTCTTTTAAATTTTTATCACTACATCTTCTTTTAAACCGCACCGTTGCCTTGTGGTTGCGTTGTTTTTCTCTTCCTTGTAAAATCGATTATTTTGTTAAATAAATTATCTTTAGTTCACCGGTCATTATCATCATTGGCAGCCTTATTCCACCCTCTGCTAAGTATAGGCCTCCTCCCTTTTCCACCTTGGTTCCCTGGTCTGTGCGAATCTCATCCAGGTCTTCCCTGCAATCTTTTATAGGTCGTCCACCCACCTTTTGGTCTGCTAACGCCCCGTCTACCGTCTCTTGACAACCATTTCATCCCCTGGAGCACTTCTTATTCAGCTACCGAGCAACCTTTAAACAGAAGTATTGCCAACTTTGCGTGCAACGTTGCGTATTTTATCAAGGTATCTACTCCCTAAGCTCGAAGTCTGTAGTTTCAGCCGAAGTTAAGGAAGTTTCCTACTCCGTATCACTTATGGACATAAGATTAGTTCGGCTTCCGAACTAAGATTGAATGACAACATGGTTTGACACATGTCCCTACGCAAGACGTGTTTTTGCCCGCACGAAAAATTTAATTTGACATTTGTTTTGACTCATCAATTACTTTCGGACGGGGTCGTGTCTTCGTTCACGGAATTAAAGAGTGGACACCCTGCAACAACTTCTAAATAAAGGCCTCCCTTTTGTGCCATGCTTGCGTGGTTTGTGCGAAAAAAGTCTCTTAAAGATTTATAACATCAGTAGCACTAACACCTGTGTAAGTTATTATTTAATTGGAAAAAAAAGCAAAGGAAAATTGCAATATATTGCCGGAACCACCACACTTTACCGTTCGCCTAAGCAATAAAAATAGAAACTCCAATTCGTTACTTTCATTCTAACAACAAGAAGCTACAATTCAACAAATACAAAACGAAATAATAAAAAACTTCTTGATCGATACTCGTATAAAACCGACATTGTAGAAAAGTCAACACGATTGCAATCACTCGAATAAAAACTATCACACTACGAATATTACTACTTACAAATAAACGCAAAAGTAAGTCTGTATTTATGTTACGTTTTCTCGGCTAAAACGCTCAACTGATACAGACCTACAGGCCGATTGATAAACGATATTGATGAATGATTTTATTTCTGTAAGTAGTTTTGTACAAACACTTTTACACGTCAATCATATTGTTTAAACTAGATGAGGTCGGCGTTTCCTATCTGACTACTCTGAGAAGAAAGGCCGAAACAAACTCAGAGGTCACAGTCTCTTTTAAAGTCAAGACATAATCTTGGTCAGTACATGTGAAGACCATGTAGATTGGTGTCTGAAACGGTCTTTTGAGGAAAGAACCATACATATTGAGTGGGCCCTTCCAGTCAGTTCACGCATTTGTCAGTAATCAAGCAGCTCAACTCAGAACTTAAGGAGCTCAATGGATTCAAACTTTATGGCGGCTCTGAAGTGCGCTACTCGCTGCAACTCACCCCCGCTGTGCCTCACCCCTCGCTCCGAGTTCCACAACTCGTCGTCATCGGGTACCACAGACAACTTAGCCCCGTAGACACCGCATAGGAGGGCAACCGCGCTCGCCAAGCATTAGCTCTACGGCCTCATATGTGATGGCCACGCCCCCAACTCGTCTAGGAAGCGCCAGTCAGTCCGTTACTGAATGTTGACGTGTTTTAGTTATTGTTCTGAGGTTTTAAAAATCGACAAGAATATTCAAAATGCCGTATTGTGCAGTGAAATGGTGCGGAAAATGTAGCAAAACTTCGAGGTTACACAAAGAGGGCATTACATTTCACCGATAACTTATTTAAAAGCATAAAATAATTACAAAATTTAATTTAACGACATTATTTGAATACGAAACAAATGCAAAGGTTCAGTAGCGCTCGTTGATGTATTTTGGAAAATCTCTTTCTTTCACGTTTTAATTTATATATGACTATCTCGCTCTATCATCGGTAACAGTTTACTAGTGATGATGAATCGATAACAAATCTACAAATAAAATATCGATATGTTACCACAAACATAAAACAAATAAATAATAATTATTTTATTTTAAAGGTTTCCAAAATGCCTAGACTTAAAGAAAATTTGTATAAGCGCTACAAAACGAGAAGAAAATTGTTGTCCCACTACAAAATAATAGTGTTATATGTTCCCGTCATTTTACTACGGATTGCTTTGAACTCAAAAAGAAACGACGAATTTTATTTATTACTGCTGTACCAACTTTGGTGGGTCACTTTTCAATATTGTCAGATATTATCGACTTTAGTTACCTTATTCCCGAAATATTTTGGCACTAATTAATACACTCAGTGCATGGAATTTGGCGCAAACGTGACACGTGCTTCTCCAAAACTATTCTCTGTTTGATGCAAAAAATATTTCCTGAATTAAGTATACCTAGATATAAGTAAGTACTTACTAGGTATAACGAATTATTATACGTAATATCTCTGTGCTATAATGTGAGATTTTATTTGATCGGTGTACCTTTTTCAATAGATAAATAAATCTAAGTACTTACAAATGTTGCTTATTGATAAAAATATCGAGTCTCATACCAACCCTAAGCCGTCCTATGAGTCATGTGACGTATGACATGTGACATTGAAATAGCCAATCACAGCTCTCTTTGCACCTCGCCCCCCCCCCTGACTTTTGGCGATAGTATATTTGAACCAAATGTTCTTAATGAGGTGTCTACGGGGCTAAGTTGTCTGTGTCGGGTACCATGCCCTTCCCGTGCTCGTACTCGTGACTTCAATGCCAAGAACACGGCTTGGAGTTCCCGGTATAAGGACACACGAGGCAGGATGGTGGAGGACTGGGCTCTGGAGACAGGCCTGGTCGTCCTATACCAGGGTTCTGTCCCCACGTGTGTGCGGATGCGGAGTGAGTCAGTGGTGGACATCACGTTCGCCAGCCCCACTCTGTCGCCGCGTGTTATTGACTGGCACGTCATGGAGGTGGTGAAGACGTATTCCGACCACCGGTACATCCGGTTTGACTCCGTCTCTTGTGATCTCCGCCCAGACTTCGAGCGCGCTGGTCCGACAGGCCCCGAGTGGTCCGCGGTGGGCGCTGAAGTAGCTGGACCAGGAACTCCTCCTGGGAGCCTCGATCGTACCCCCCGCTCTCGCTGACACGTGAATTTATTACTGCGCAGTGACTCGCCTCATATTCCGAGCCGCCATGATGTTTGAATCGGGCTGACCCTATATCTTTGACAGTAGTTACGGGTAGTCAGAAGCTTGAAAGTCAAACAATCAGGTCTTACAAAGGCATATCGTGTTACCCACTAACCCGTTTGTGGAGGTCAGATAGGCAGTCGCTCCATGTAAAATACTCGTATTTAGCTGCATCCCGTTAGACTGAAAGTGAACCCCAACATGGTGAACTTGAACCCTGGGAAAGAAAATGGACACACATTTGTGTCAAACTTTTAACGTTTTAAGTACGAGGCTTTTGGCTACTTTTTATTAGTGTATGTATTTTGTCTACAATAGTTTTTTTTTATATTGTGCGTGTTGTATGTACAATTTTTTTTTTTAAATCATTTTCTAGCTTAAAAAATCAGCCCTCAAAAGAGGTGAAATAACGTCATGTTGAAGCTTGTATAGTAAATTATAAAATCCACGCGAATTAAGTCGTGGTTAAAAACTAGTCTGGCATAAACCGATCAGAATTAAAAGAATACAATATCAAAAATGTCTCAGTTCTTACATTTAACAACGGTTGGTGAAGATATCCATCTTAATCGGTGACGCATGCTTCCAAGAACGCATGCGTACGAGCACATGCGCACGCGATTCGAACGGTTTTTTTTTTCTGTATATTTTGAAATGCGCTGTGTGGAACTAAAGGGTCAAAGTCGTTTGCTATTCCTGTTTAGGTCACTGATGAATGACGTCTTAATAAGGAGCAAGAACTCTTCATGTGTCAGAATGGAAAAGTCAGCAGAAATTCCAGTCTACGTGGGGAATTTATT
Source organism: Dryobotodes eremita (assembly GCA_917490735.1). Taxonomy (NCBI): domain Eukaryota; kingdom Metazoa; phylum Arthropoda; class Insecta; order Lepidoptera; family Noctuidae; genus Dryobotodes; species Dryobotodes eremita. The sequence goes on along the minus strand of OU823265.1, from coordinate 16,524,845 downwards.
TTGCGATAATAATTTTTCATTTAAAAGCTCCCGCAAACAGGCGCAACGCGACAACGCGACACAAAGGCTCCGCCCGTCGCGCGACAGGTAGTGCCTTTGTGTCGCGCTGTCGCGTCGCGCCAGTGTATACGTGCCTTAAGCCCTTTTCACGAACAATATATTACTAGGTATTTTTAAGGATTGGCTTTTAGTGTAACCGATTCAGGTGAATATTTGATTTTTATACGGTAATCTCCTATGATAAGAGATGAGGCATTCTTTCAGGAATTAACAACAGCTTCAAACGGGCGTTTTTTTTTAGGAAGGACGATGATACGGGCGTAATCTTTAATTTATACATAGGTATTTGTCTCAATGTTGATAAACATTATCAGAATAAAATTCTGTGTATCGGGTGAACTTGACGCTTTTCGCTTTACTATTTTGTGGTAGGGAAATTATTATCTATCTAATATATAAAAATCTCGTGTCACAGTGTTTGTTATCGAACTCCTCCGAAACGGCTTGACCGATTTTTATGTCTTTTTTTTTTTGGGTATATTTGGTAGGTCTGAGAATAGATCCTAAAGTATATTTCAAATTGGCTGCGGGTGAAACTGCGGGGCGCAGCTAGTATTATTATAATAATATTATATTAATAGTTACACAATACAGTAAGTACTTATTCCAAAAATAGTAGGGCAAAAGGCCCCCGTTTTCACTAACACTAGGCCACAACAAAAGAGATGCCTATCTAACTGTTGGATTTTGAACTTCCGGCGCTGAGCCGAGCGGCACAATCTCCATGGAATGAGCTACCTAAGGCCGCAACTAGTCATATCCTTGCCGTGTTCTAATGACTCAATTAACAGTAATTTTAAACAGACGAACTTAGGCTTTTACGAGAAAAACGTTACTTACAAATTCGTCTTACAATATCGACGATCTTGAATATTCACATACCCCCCGCGGGACAGAATTTTAATGTTATTCTGGATATATAAAATATTGTAGAGATATTTAAAATGCAAATATTTTAAAGTGTTTTCTTTGTCAGCAGTGTGTCCCATATTCTTTTTCGTGTAGGGTCAAGCCTTGGTAAAAGATTAGCCAGCTAGCAGGTTAGCGCGTCTGCCATTGATCTAAATAAAATGTTTTATTTCTTAAAACCGTGTAAACGAAAATTATTTACGATAGCGAGAAAGTTATTAAGATCTCAACAATTATGTTTTAACCAAACTTAGTCCAAAAATATTTAAGAAACTAGTTGTCTTTGCTTCGGAGTCTAAAGTGCGTGTCCGACACACACTTGACCAGTTTTTTTTGCCAATGAAAGCCATAGAAAGCGGCAGTAATTAATGGTTTAACTCGTAAAGCCTACTGTATTTATAATTCTATAGCGGTTAAATGTAAAATTACAATAGTCTCGATGAAAACGACCTTTTTAGCAATACTATTGTACTTTTAGTCCACATCCAAATTTATTTCATCCATAAATCCTTTTTCGTCTACACATTTAGTTAGTAGGCTTTATATTAATAATGCATCACAAATTCCGAGCATAAGTAATAAATACAGGACAGTAGATAAAAATAAATTTAAAGCAATTAAAAAAAGTCGGAATAATATGTAGACTTTTTGTGTTTCAATTTTAACACTTCAGAAACCCATTTAAATTGATAAAAGTGCAATACAATTATCATTGAACTTTGAATAAAATGTCTTTTGTCTTGCGTTATCTACATTCGTATGTTGGTTTTTATCAGTTCTTCGGTTGTGTTATCGGTTTTAAGTCGCATTGGCACCTTCGAGCTAAGAATATGTTGGGTTTAACATTTGCCCTTTTCTACATATACTAGTAATTAGTAGCTAATCTGAGACTTAAAGTGACTTATCTTCATGTCTTTCTATGGAGAAATCAACTCGTAGACACCTTTCAAATGAAATACTTATCGTGAACAAGCAAATATAAAATGCATTTCCTTTCTTTAACTTGGCAATTAGCGCCGTCTGATATTATAATTCTGTTACTGCTAATTTATAATATCCGTGAAAAGAATGAACAACACTTGCACTGCAGAATATAAAAGCAAATTGTAGGGATAAACAATTAGGAACGATAGACACGTGTAGCTGAGATGAAGTGTTATAAGAAAAAGAAGAGTGCTCGTTGTATGGTCCTAAAATCCTACTATAATATTATAAATGTGAAAGTGTGGATGTTTGGATGTTTGTTACTCAATCACGCTAAAACGGCTGAACGGATTTGGATAAAATTTGGCACATGGGTAGACTATGACCTGGATTAGGACATAGGATACTTTATATTCCGATATTCCCACGGGATCGAGATTTTTGCGGGTGAAACCGCGGGGCGCAGCTAGTTGATAATAAAATTATAATATAACTTTATTATTTATTGACATTTATTAATTATATTATAATTAATAAATGTCAATAAAATATACTCTAATATTAATATTTGTTATAATAAATGTTTTGTTATTTTTTTATTTGTTATGGATAAATCTAAGAAATATTTCTCTCAACCGGCGCGCGGCGTGCGTGTACGTCTCTGATGTATGAACGTTAACGAGGAAAAAAGTAGTGTGTAAGGATCGTAGCTGTTGGCGTTCTGTAGTTTCTGCCTACCCCCATGGGAGGCAGGCGTGAGTTTATATATGTGTACACTTTTATTAAAATAGATATTTTCACACCTATGAATCCCGCGTAATGAGACACAATGATAGGTATTGTGTCACGCTCGATATCGCGATGCGACCTTGGGACTCAAATAGAGAAGGCTCTCGCAGACAGACGCGACGCGATAGCGCGACACAAAGCCTTTATGTCGCGCGCGATTCGTGTCGCGTGTCTTGCCTGTTTGTAGGAGCCTTTAAACTACGATATGGTTTGAAGAATTTTTGTTGGAATTATGTATCACCTCACGTACTTACCTACCCATATTCAAACAAATAAATTATTTGATTTGAAAAAACTAAGGAAGCAGTATTTAACATGGTGCTGTGTGGAAAGTATTTGTTTGTACAATATGAACATATGGTAAATAGAATACGGGTAGCCAGAAGCCCAAAAGTCTGTCAATCGGTCTTACCAAGGGGTATCATGTTACCCAGTAACTGGGCTGTGGAGGTCAGATAGATAGTCGCTCCAAGTAAAATACTGGTATTCTGCTGAATCTGGTTAACTGGTTAACATAGATGACAAAAGGCTTGGCAGATTGATAATGAAGAAGAGAATTAAAGAGCAATGCCACTAAAACAGCAAAAACACTAAATAGGACAATACTAAGAGATGAGACATACAAAGGAAAAGATGGATCGAATGAGTGAAAGATGAATTCTTTAGGAAGAAAGTAAATCCTAAAATGACGGCTACTATAAATTAAAATTTAAATGATAAATAGGTAAGTAGGTTTGTACAAACACTTTTACACGTCAATCATGTTTTTTTTTTAAACTAGATGAGGTCGGCGTTTCCTATCTGACTACTCTGAGAAGAAAGGCCGAAACAAACTCAGAGGTCACAGTCTCTTTTAAAGTCCAGACATAATCTTGGTCAGGTCATGCGAAGACCATGCAGATTGGTATCTGAAATGGTCTTTTGAGGAAAGAACCACACAGATTGAGTGGACCTGTCCAGTCAGTGCACGCATTTGTCAGTAATCGTGCAGCTCGACTCAGGAAGTCAGGACTTAAGGAGCTCAACGATTCGACGAATATTGAAAGGACATTTGGGTAATAATTATAATTAATAATAATTATCTGCTTTCTCCTACCACCACTACCCTTGTCGGATAAGACTTGCTGTCCAGGATATACAGGATATATTTTTAACCAGTGCGCAAAATGGAACCTTGAATTCAGCATATTATGATTCTATACCCCCTAGCGTAGAAATTTTTCGTCAGTTATAATTTTCAATATTCGTTGTTCCATACATTTTGATCGCGTAGGTATTGCACTTTTCTATGAAACAGCAGATTTCTTTTTTGATAACCGACGAGATATTTCTGCGCTAGAGAGTTAAAATAATGTGCTGAATTCATGGTTATAGTTTGCGCACTGGTTAATAATTTATCCTGTATATTCTTCAAAGTTAAGACGTTAATCTCCAAATGACATCAAATAACCCCCACTTACCAAAAAACCGTTAAGTTCAAAACCGCCTCTTCCGTGTTTCGAAATTTAAAAATCGCAAATCGTTCGTATAATTTGTTCGCATTGTCAGCTTGCGTACGCGATCAGATAAAACATTGTTTTAAAACGTCGCACATGGTTTTATTAATGTGATATTACGATTTATCAAGATTATTAAAGTGCCTTTTAATTGTTCTTGTGTTGATTTTGAAATTATATTGCCGCGTACTTCAGTGGGTAAAATTTTTTGCTATGTCATAGCCCAAGTCGACGGTTGATAAAATTGTTTATCAAATCTTTCTTTTTGTTATTCGAATAAAAAATTAGTAATGGTTTATGGAGAGGCTCGTGGCTTAATAATAACGGCCGCCCGGATCGATCTTCAATGTTAAAAATCTGCGGGGTAATTACGTAACACACTAACAATAATGGGTTTCATTTTGACAGTTGAACAACATTCATTGCGTTATTTACGTTGTTGAGCGGACAAATTTTTCGAACATATGAAGCAATGGATTAGCAATAGGCTTCAAAATGATTCAGATTGTGATAGATAATGTGTTACGTGATTAGGGTGCTAGTGTACCATACGTTTTGACCGCCTAGGTAGATATTGCACTTTACTATGAAACAGCAGATTTTTTTTTTTTGGTAACCCATGTTATATTTCTATGAAAGAGGTTCTAGAATCATGTGCTGAATTCATGGTTACAGTTTGCACGTCGATGTCCCTGCCTGGTTTGACTAATAATATTATATTATATTTTCATACCAGAATAATAAAATTATTATCAGCTACATGGTACTTATAATAGCACTATGAAATTATACATCTACTAGGTATAATTTATTTTTAAAACTATAAATATCTGTAGCAAATAATGGTATCTACTGCATAGCAATTATTATTATGGCGATCGCTTGTGGAGCAATAAAATACGGTTTAATAAAATATAAAAAATATAATTTAGATTAGATAACTGTTATTTTAATATCACCGGTGTGTCACCGGCGCATCAGAAGGCCAACCAACACTCTTATTTAAAATATTTTTAAAAAATTGACACGATGTCAACTCACGTACAATGAATGTCAAAAACGAGTCAAAAATGTACGTAAGTCAGAGGTATTTTTGACAGATTGACACAGATAAAATGTGAACGTTCTTAAAAATACGAGAACTGCCCTTCTGATTGTCAAAAGGAAATTATGAATAAGTACCTATGCACCATTTGATTTAGAAAACTTAGGTTGGAATAATGTTTAATTTAATCAAGTGTACTCAAAATATTAAATAAAATAAGGAGGTCTCTTTTACATTGTGACGCTACAATATATTGTAATTTTTAAACTTCTCACCACATAAAATCCACACCAATGAACAACAAGATTAACAAAATAAATACATAACATAAAAACTATAAACAAGAACTTCTACATCGGGTAGAGAACCCACTAACTTTTTCTTGCGGTACCCAAAACCGTCCACACCAATTAGACGATTCCTTTGTATCACCCGCTTCGAACATCAAAGGGGCCGCACTGAACGATTCTTCATACTCATTTACTAAAATTAAAGCACTATAGCCCGACCAACACATCTTGAGCCCTGACATTTCATACAAATTTAAATAGTCGAACAAAAGATGTTGACGATTTTTGAAGCATAGGTCTTGTTTCCTGGTGGATCTACCACAGTGTTGTAAGATGTCAAATAGTCAAAGATTCACCGACTTATTATCTTATTAACAGTGTGTACATTTTTTTTATGAGCATTTGTAATTGACCATGTAATTTGTAGGTGTGTGCGTGTGTGTTCCTTAATTATAATTTTTCCATGTAGTTTGAAATGGAGTCGAATTTTTGTAATTGTGGAAAGCTAGGAATGTGAATCATGGATATTATTTATATGGAAAGAAGAAAGGAAGATTAACAATATTTTGATTTAAAAGAGTGTTCGTGGAGTTTCTTGCCCGTGCTTCTCCATGGGTACTTACTGCGCTGTGGACTGGGCAACTACCTTCATGTTTCTGACTGACCAAACCCTTGACAATTCAAAAGTGCCTGTACTTGGTTCATTTGAAATAAATGCTTTGAGTTAAGTAACATTTATTTGGCCACAGTTCGTGGCCAAACACAAAATACAAATAAAAAAGAGTGAAAATAATGTTTTGTTTCATTGTGCGCCTCACAACTGCGCCAAAAAGGTAAATTTCAGCAATAATGCCAGACAGATGGAGAATCCATTTATCTAAGCACTAGGCTTGGACTTTTTCGAGTTCTGCTGATTTTTGTAAAGGAGAAATGATTCAAGCAAGAAAACACAATTAATAGTTATCACATATAAACATCATAATCTTATACCTGCAGACTATCAAGCTGAACGACTTTCTCTCTGGGACCAAAATCCTAATCGCTAAAAAAATATCAACTGTCCCATAAAAAACTTCAATACCTATTCGTTACAAATGCCCAAACATTTGTATCAAATAGGTATTTGTGTTGTTTATTGGCTTATCATTTCTGGAGAATTATGTTCATCTATCAAGATGTGGTACAGACCATCAGGTCTGTACCACATCTTTAAAAATATGACCACAGTTTTCTGACACATGTTAAATAGGCTTCATTTAATGAAAAGAAAATATTTGATTGATGACCATGTTTATTTTTATTTATTTTTCACATACTACATGGATATAATCTTCTCATTATTTGACATTATATACCTACAATTCTAATTTCAACTCTTTATTAGTGGCTTTTGTGGATATTAATTCAGATTTGTTACAGTTGTAATGGCAATCATGTCACTGGTTTTTATTTTTATTGTTTTATTTATCTTTTCTAAAGATTATTTTTTATTTCGTGAATGTGAGAATGTTGTAGGCCTTGTAGGCTGTTTCTATTTTGTTAAGTACCTGGTACTTGTTGACAGGCCTACACTTAGCTCCCATACCTATTAATACTGTAATTTTAAAACATTGTAAAAACCAATTATTTTTAAAAGAGTTACCCTTGCCGGCTCTTCTCCATAGCGAACCACCAATTGGAACCGTGCACCTAGCTTCTGACGTTTCATAAGTGCCCATGTAGGTTTATGTGAAATAAACTATTTCGTTTTTGTTTTTTTTTTTTTGACATGATACGAGACTATGTACCTATGTCTACTGGACGTAAACTGAACCAAAATCCTGATTGTAAATACTTGATTGTCTACCTAATATAAGTTAATGTATAAAATGCTTGAATCTGAAATATTCGTTGCAAAATGAAGAAGGTGCCTATTTCCAGTATTTAGAAGCAAGTAAAACCTAGAAAGCGTCGTTTATTGAAGTAAAAACCTCTTTAGGCACATTGAGCAATTTTTGATAGGGGAAAATCTTATGGGTTCAAATCATTGCCATGCTTTTGTTAATAGTAAATCTGTAGTTATGAGTATGACGTGTTACGCTCGGTCAGCAGATATCATAGTTTTAAGTTTACACTTCTGTCGGCAGTCACAGTGACTGCCTGTTTTTGTGTTATCAAAATTTGTTTATCTTTCACCGTAAAATTGGCCAAAATATCTTGCTAAATGATAAATGACAAATGATTTTATTTCTGTAAGTATGTTTGTACAAACACTTTTACACGTCAATCATATTTTAAATCAGTCAGTGCGCGAATTTGTCAGTAATCGTGTAGCTCAACTCAGAACTTAGGGAGCTCAGCATTATAACTCGTATTGGTTTAACTCATCTATCAACTGTTAATTTGTATGAAGATTCTCCGAGTACCGTTGTATTGTCCAGTCCATTGCGCAGCCGCAAGATGTTTGCGATAACGTTCCACAATTAGTGTATGCAAACACTGTAATTATATTCCTAGTATTGCATATGGTACTGCCAGTTTTTGTATAGAGAAAATCTTGCGCACGTGCGCTATTTTAGGGTTCTGTGTGTGTATTTTGAAACCCCTTTGCTGCCACCCAGCAGGCTTAGCATGACGCTTTCTATTTCTACGAAGAATAGACACAGCTCTTTCTATACAAAGTGACGTTTCGTTTCTCCATTTTTGACATCGCACCATAGAAATTCTTCTACAAATATGTCATTTTGTCTTTCGTTTCTAACGATCTTTGTCTCGGTCCTTTTTAATGTAGACTATTTCAGAAGAAAGTGTTCTATCCCAAACTGTCAAAATCACACTGACAACTTACAGTTCTAAGGTAGTGAAGACAATTTGATTTTGTAATTGCCATGCTAAAGACAGTAGAAAACCTTCTACTCGACCGATGCAAACAAAATCAACAACAACAAAATAACAAAAAATCATGAAACACAAAAACAACAAAACATGATCTACAAAATCATGATTTTACAGGAGAGCGTTTTGAACGCAAAACTGTGATAATTAATAGAAGAATAAAGCTATCTTCTCCTATTTTACATAATTTAATTAATTAATTACTAAGGAAATGGTTAAGGCCAATATTACTGTAATATTTTTTGTTCCAAAATACGGTACTTAGACACTGAGTTTTTTTTTTTTTTGTAGTTGTCTTTGTAGCGGTATCTAAATCGCCACATGTGAGCTACACGTCACACTGACGTCACGCAAAATCCTGCATCGCGCAAGCAGAGTTTACCGCGCGACTAGCATATATACAACGTCACTACATCAATCGTCGGGCAGTTGCCCACCAGACGCGACACCCGTCTGGTCGGAGGATCCTCCCTTTTCAATGGAGCTATGAGTGAGCTTTACACCCTGTTCCTCACACCTCTATATCTTTATTTACGTGACTTAGTATCAGTAAAAATTGTGAATCAAAGAGAAAAAAAAAAATCATACCTGACAAAACAAAGAATAAAATTCTGAGTCATTTTATGTCAAAGAGTGAATTTCGTAAAAAGTGCAGTTGACTCTTTCTACCTTGCTGCCATCTGTCTACACACATCGTCATTTTTCTCTACTCTTCCGTCGAAAAAACGGTGCCCGTGCTAAGCCTGCAGGTTTTCGTTAGCGAATGTGACGAAACGAAAAATAGCTTTTGCAACGAAGTTACTTATCAAACGTTATACTTTGCATACTTGGCGAATGAGAGCTAGGCCAAAAAAGGTGTAACATTTGGACCGTCACGACACTTTTTTTTCATTTATTTATTTTCTCAAACATTGTTAATTTATTTCATTATGCCTGGTATTTACTACATAATTTACAGTGAAGGCACTTCGGTCTATCCGGGTGTCCCACGACACCTCTCATTTTTTTGGTGCATAGCAGGATTTTACAATGCGTGATGTGAGATACGAGATGTCACCACACAGAGTCATCCACGATGCTACACAAAAGGAGATAGTTACAAACTCAAATCTCCAGGTAAGGAGTCAGAATGTAACATCGGCCTTAGCCTGGCTTTTTGTATATGTGTGTTTATGTGTGTATTTGTGTGTTATATTACCTTTTCTTTTAATCCGGTACATTATGGTTATGAACCCTGGCAAAGGTTTACTACAATGGAACGCCGTAAGGTAATTATTTAGTCTGTCCCGTGACTAATTGTTTTACATAATAAAATATTAACTAATTATGAAGCCAATAAACTCTGGTACAACTGATGTAGTAGGTACACCATTATTGTTTATCGCCAACATAAATAAAAGCATAAACCCTTGCATAATGCATGCATAATCAGCCTATAATGTTCCCACTGCTGGGACACAGGCCTCCTCTCTTTGAGAGGGAAAGGGCTGTAATCTACCACGCGGGCCCAGTGCGGGTTGGTAGATGTCACATGACTTCGAATTTTTAGTTAGAACTAAAAATGTCCTAGAGGACATGCCGGTTTCCTGACGATGTTGTCCTTCACCGTTTTGAGAGCAGTGGTGATGAAATTATTTTCACAAAGTAAAGCGCCTGCCTGGGTTCGAACCCACGACCTACAACTCGTAAGTCGGGGCCGATACCACTGGGCCACCACTGCTCACCAAAAAACCGGATATAAATTTCGGTAGACAAAAAAAGTGAAAGAACCAGAAAATGTCTCCTTAATAAAGTTATACAGAACCCATACAATAAAAACGTTCCACTGAAACCAAGTAACCATGTAAGTAGCGAGCATGCAGACGCCCGCGCCGTTGATCAAGCATGCGATTCAATCGTTTGGATATTTTTCACTGCTCCAGCGCTGCGTTAAAAACTAACCCACACACATTACTCGCAATAAAGTTTAACTAGTTATTGTTTTCTAATTGTAATTGAAAATACAAATGAAAGCATTAGGTATGAATTACGGTTGTGGACTAAAATATTTAATCGATTTTGAATTCTATTACTTACTTATTTCTCACACTTTGTGCATTATAATCAGCCTATAATGTTCCCACTGCTGGGACACAGGTCTCCTCTCTGTGAGAGGGAGTGGGCTGTAATCCACCACGCGGGCCCAGTGCGGGTTGGTAGATGTCACATATCTTCGAATTTTTGGTTCTAGGACATGCTGGTTTCCTCACGATGTTTTTCTTCACTGTTTTGAGAACATTGGTGATGAAATAATTCACACATAGTAAAGCGTCTGTCTAGGTTGGAACCTGTGACCTACAACTCGTAAGTCGCGGAAGTTACCACTGGGCCGCCACTGCTCTCACTGGGCCACCGCTGCTCTTACTGGGCCACCGCTGCTCTCATTGGGCCACCACTGCTCTCACTGGGCCACCGCTGCTCTGACTGGGCCACCGTTGCTCTCACTGTGTCACCGCTGCTCTTACTGGGCTACCACTGCTCTCATTGGGCCACCACTGCTCTCACTGGGCCACCGCTGCTCTTACTGGGCCACCACTGCTCTTACTGGGCCACCGCTGCTCTTACTGTGCTACCGCTGCTCTCACTGGGGCACCGCTGCTCTCACTGGGCCGCCGCTGCTCTTACTGGGCCACCACTGCTCTTACTGGGCCACCGCTGCTCTTACTGTGCTACCGCTGCTCTCACTGGGGCACCGCTGCTCTCACTGGGCCGCCGCTGCTCTTACTGGGCCACCACTGCTCTTACTGGGCCACCGCTGCTCTTACTGTGCTACCGCTGCTCTCACTGGGGCACCGCTGCTCTCACTGGGCCGCCGCTGCTCTTACTGGGCCACCACTGCTCTCACTGGGGCACCGCTGCTCTTACTGGGCCACCGCTGCTCTTACTGTGCCACCGCTGCTCTCACTGGGCCACCGCTGCTCTCACTGGGCCACCGCTGCTCTCACTGGGCCACCGCTGCTCTTACTGTGCCACCGCTGCTCTCACTGGGCCACCGCTGCTCTCACTGGGCCACCGCTGCTCTCACTGGGCCACCACTGCTCTCACTGGGGCACCGCTGCTCTTACTGGGCCACCGCTGCTCTTACTGTGCCACCGCTGCTCTCACTGGGCCACCGCTGCTCTCACTGGGCCACCGCTGCTCTCACTGGGCCACCACTGCTCTCACTGGGCCACCGCTGCTCTCACTGTGCCATCGCTGCTCTTACTGGGCCACCGCTGCTCTTACTGGGCCACCACTGCTCTCACTGGGCCACCACTGCTCTTACTGAGCCACCACTGCTCTTACTGGGCCACCACTGCTCTTACTGGGCCATCTATGCTCTCACTTTTTGCATAATCAGCCGATATTGTTGGTGAGACTCAGGGATATTCTCTGTGAGAGGGAGCGAATATGTCACATGTCTTAGATTTTTTGGTTCCTTCACATGCTGCACCCAAATTGCGTAACACATAATTTTAATCATTTTGAAGCTAATCTATTGCTTCATATGTTCCAAAAATTTGTCTGCTCAACAACGTAAATAACGCAGTGAATGTTGTTGAACCGTCAAAATGAAAGCTTTTCCTACTGTTAGTGTGTTGCGCAATTACCCCGCTGGTTTTATCACGATTTTTCCTTCACTGATTCTTAGGTAGTGATGAATCGAATGCCACAAAATAAAGTGCGTCCTGTCGGTTTAAAAGCATGACCTTTGACCCTTGTCACCATTGCTCTACTAATAAAATAATAGAATATAGGTAATGGCATAAATTCTTCCGTCTCAAGCTAAAAGGCCACGATCGATTTCCAGTCGATCAACGTCAACATTCTAGCTGTTTTAAATGTTTAAATGCACCGTCTAAGCTGTTTTAAATGCTTACCGCTGACATTGATCGAAAGGCTTGAATGGGGACGTTTGAATTAAACTTTTGTCATTGTTTACGATAGAAAAATTCAATTACCGTTGTGCCCAGTCAATCTATATAAAATTGTGGTAGGTAATCAATAAAAAAAAAATGTTTTTGCCGTGTCTATGCTAAGTAAGCCAGTCTGCAAAGTCAAGTGACCCTCTAGCTAGTGCATTGCTTCGAAAATCATTCAATCCTTTTTTTCGGTAAACACTTATTATTAATAAACTACGTATTCTTTTCCGGCACATTTAGGTTGGCCTCGGATCCGCAGTAGTCTTGGTGTTACATGGGTCTAACATGGTGGTAACCACTTCCTCAAGTTGGCCATATAATAAATAATAATAATAATATCTCGACTTAGCACACGAGGTTCTTGACATGTGAAATGTGAGCTCGGCTGTCATTGTGCCGATTGTCGTATCGGCCAATAGACTGATGGTCGAAAGCCACGACCAACATCTCTCGAGGCTCGCGTTAAGGGTCTTGTAAACAGGCGCGACATGCGACGCGACACAAAGGCACCGCCTGTCGCGCGACGAGCGGTCCCTTTGCGTCGCGTGCGATTCGCGTCGCGTATCGCGCCTGTTTGCAGGAGTCTTTAGGTGATTGGACCAAGGGCCTGATTCAGAAGGCAGTACTCCTCGGTACGGCTCGCATCGTGAGGAGGTTCCTGTCTCTGGAGCCCAAACCACCGGTAGCTAGCTTGGACCCTGCTCCCGATACCGGCGGACCACTACTTTTTAATATTTTTAAATGTTTTTATAAAAACATTTTAAAATGTGTTTAATATGTATAAAAATGAATTAAGGAATTAATAATAAGTTTATTGAACAAAGAGTAAACACATACTTAAAGGTAATACACTAAACATGATTTTACAAGTGGAGTTCAGAAAACAGCTTGGACAGCTGGCTCCAGAACTATGTAAAAAGATACTTGTGGTATTTGTTAACACTTCCTCTCTCCTTAAACATCATCATTACGAGTACATTTAGTTTCCTTGCTCTTGTTTCATGTTTATTGTATATATTATATGTAGATAAGTATATGTTTTATGTATGTATGTATTTTTTGTGTATGTAAATGGTACACCACTGACTACCTGCAGTATTGTCTCTCCTTCTCCCTTGAATCCATTCAAAAGTTGTCTGTAAAAGATCGCTTTTAGCGATAAGACCGCCCATTGTGTCACCCTGTGTAAAATGTCTACATTTATATCTGTAATTTTTATGGTGTACATAATAATGAGTATTCTATTCTATTCTATTGTATTCTATTCTATTTCAGGAGCCAAACAAAAGTTCCTCATAAACATTAATTAATCCAGCCATCTGACCATAACCTAATAAAATCCACCTTATTTGAAGAATGAAGGTTTATAATTATACTCTACTTACTACAAGGTTATGAATCTATTAGTTTTAAAAAACCTAATAAAATGTTTATAGGTAATATATTGCGTGCAATTAAAATGTTAATGTTTGTATAGTTACCTACTGAAAATACTTAACATAGGTAACTACCTACTCCTTATTACATTACTAAATAATTAAAATATAAAATGTTAGGTAATTTTTCAGCAATAAATGTTACGTTCTTGGAAAACTATGATTCATACAAAATTAGGATATAGCATGCAGCTAGCATATTGTGATCACTGCTGCTAAAAACCACACTCGAAAATAAAACGCTTTAATGCATTCCCAGTCAAAACAAATTTTATTTTATCACTAGCTAATGCCGCCATGGGTTGCAACGCCAATTTTTTTCAAACCACCCCTGTATTAGAGCGAACAAAACAAAACAAAACAAAAAATATATCGGTTAAGAGGGCGTACAACAATACACTAGCGCCACTCGTTTAAAAAAATATTTTCTCGTGACTGAGAAGGAATTATTAATAACGGCTCAATATGGACCCTCGGTAAGTGTGTCTAGAATTGTCTAATACCTTTTATAAATAAAGTTTCATATTGAGACACGAAGTAACAAAATTCGGCGGCCACATTCCTCTAGACCGTATTTTGTTGTTTCGTGTCTCAATATGACACTTTATAAAAGGTATTAGAAAATTCTAGACACACTTACCGAGGGTCCTTATTGAGCCGTTATTCATAATTCCTTCTCGCTCTCTTAAGCCGTTTTAGAGTTTTAGCGAGACTAACGAACAGTCATTAATTTTTCTATATAAGATTTATTTCATTTGGGAAGATAGACACTTAACAGTCACTTTGGACAATCCTATAGTTTCAGAAAAACTGGTTTTTAATCAAGATCGAAATTTGAAAGTAGATTTACTAACCAAAAACTTTTTTATTAATTTGTTAATATAGACTGAGAGCTAGGCACTAAACTATTATTATTATTTTATTGCAAAAAATAGTAATAATCCTCATCGTAATTTATTGACATGGCTACCGCTAGACTGCCCTTTTCATACCGCAAATATTTTTTTATAGTTACTTAGTGCAAATGATGATTTATATACATGTTGTTGTATTTGTTGCTTTACGGTCATGTGCTCAAAGGGCGTCAAAGTTACTTTATTATAGTTAGGGTTGATCTTGATACCCGCAGGTATGAACCTGTTCTAGCAGAAATAATGTAACCGTCTTTTATGTTTTTATTAGCTATGATAATATTTTTGGTTGCTTTTTTGTTAATAAATAAAAAATATTACCAACCTATTATTGTCTTACTGCCGGGAAAATGCCTCTTCTCATATAGAGAAGCCACGAGCATTGATCACCACGCTTCCTCAAGACGGGTTGGTGATTTCAGACGTATATTTCAAGTTTCCGTGAGAAAACTAAGATAAACTCAGAAACTACATATGAATTGAACAAGTCACATTGGTATTTGCCTGGATTTGAACCCAGAACCTCGTGCAGGAGAGGCAAGGCCTTATCCACTGGGCTATCACGTCATTATCATCAGTTTTTATTACCTATGATAATATTTTTGGTTGTTTGTTTTCACCTTGTATTGTGGGAAAATTTCTCCTTTATATTCGCACCTTCGGTTGGATGAAGGCATAACTGACAAAAAATCGAAAAATTCCTTACATATATAAGGTCCCATTAAAATAGATGGACAAACTTTTAGAAATCATTCAGACCACCAAAATAAGGACAATGGTAAAAAAATATATAAGAAAAACGCATTAGATACTTACAAGAGAAAAAAAATCTGCTAACGATACACTGCGCGCTTGTTTGTTTACAACTTACTGCAAAAGCTTTGATACTTTGATATCATTTCAGCACGCAATTAGACAGTCCAAAGCCTGGTAAAGTGTGATGGGGAATTAGAATCTTTTCTTTTCATAAGTACCTAGACGGTTCATAATCATGTGTGTTCGAGAAAAGTTTGTTCACCCCCAATCGTAGCCTATTCTCGAGATGCGCGTAATGACCTATAACTATCTATCTTCTACTTATCCTAACAACACTATCCTAAACAGGTGATGTGTATGAAGGGAAGGGAACTTCAAATTAATAGGTACCTACAGCACGCCGGAGACTAGTCTACCGCCTACGTCGACGACCCATCTCTAATAATGATGCTAACAGAACTGACTGAGCGGGGCGCAAGTGCAAGTACCTACCTACCCATAATGGATGTGTTTATTCTAGTGTGCAGGCAATTTATTATTTTAGGTCAAAATAAAAAAACTTTAATCAGTGTTTTTTTTTAGCTTGGGTATCTTTGGTTAGACATACTGAACACTGTGTTAAAATTTGTCCACCTATTTTAATGGGACCTTATATATACAAACTCACGCCTTCTTCCCATAGGAGTAAGCAGAAACTATAGAACGCCACCTGCTATGATCCTTACATACTCCTTTCGCCTCGTTTACGTTCATACATTTGGTCATACACGCACGCCGCGCGCCGGTTGCGAGTATTACGCACCTGACCTTTCAAAGTCAAATTCAAAACATTTATTTCAAATAAACACATAAAAGGCACTTTTGAACGTCAAAATTTACAAAAAAATAGAATTGATTCTAGTTGGTGAATTGAAGTGAATTGGTTCTGAAGAACATCACCAATAAGAAAAATGACTTAAGTATGCCAAAGTGCTTTAAAAAGTCCCTTTTATCCGGAGGAACAAAAACCCGTATCAATTTCAGCTTAATACCGCCAGAGGGCAACAGTTTTTATCATATTGGTGATTTTTATTTACTATATTGGTGTGACAAGTTCTTTAAATGGCTCTTCTGTAAAATCACTAAAGTGTAGTTATGCCCTAGTCCTACCGAAAGTGCAATATGTATATTTCCACTAATTCTTATACGGTGTTAGCAGTCAAAAACTAAACAGATTTTCTTTCATACTTAAACCCAGGTAAGTTTGCAACCGGTACCCTAATTGCGTAACACTATCAGTCACAATCCGAATCAATATGAGGGATATTGCTAATCCATTGCTTCATATGTTCGAAAAATTTGTGTGCTCAACAAAGTAAACAACGCAATGAATGTTGTTAAACTGTCAAAATGAAACCCATTCCTACTGTTAGTGTGTTACGCAACTACCCCGCTGTTCCGCACAAAACAATAGTAGTAATATTCTGAAAGATACATACAAAAAGAAGATCACACTTGTAATCCG
This sequence comes from Dryobotodes eremita, assembly GCA_917490735.1. Classification (NCBI taxonomy): domain Eukaryota; kingdom Metazoa; phylum Arthropoda; class Insecta; order Lepidoptera; family Noctuidae; genus Dryobotodes; species Dryobotodes eremita. The sequence goes on along the minus strand of OU823265.1, from coordinate 16,507,910 downwards.
CAAAGGGTTAGCCAGAGGTGTACCCATAGTTTATATTTAAGTCCCATGTAATAGGGGGTGAGTGTATTGCCATCAACTGGGCCAAAATCCAGACACCAGGATGCTACTGAGAAATTTCAGATGGAAAAACCCCCCATAACACTGTCCGACCTGGGAATCGAACCCAGGGCCTCCTGCTCAAAACTAGCGCTTTTGGCCACTAGACCAACAAGGCAGGCAATTCTGAAAAATGCCAGTGGAAATAAACCTAAATAATAATTATTAAATTAATGTTTGATAATGCAGTAACAGCTCCTCCCTCAATCCTCACGTCATCTTCATCAATTTTAGGTCTAATTAGTAGGTCTACATAATCTTAACAGTAACCACACAGCCTTACTTAATTATACTGAAACTGATCAACACCTCGGGAAAAGCTTGCATCATGAGGGTTTGAAGCCTAGTAATAGGGAAATCAAGAAACTGTTTTTTGACCGTGTAACCAGTGGATCTGTGTATAAAATTGGATATATATTTTAAATTATACCGGTATTTATGTCAAGATTTTCTTGTTAATTAAGTGGAAAAACAGGACAAGCTGGTTTAATGGTGTGTTTTAGGATGAATCTAGGTTTGTTTTCTTAATGACCCTTCTGCTAAAAAGTCAGTGATCTAGAAACAATAGAAGATACCAGTCTGCTTCTCCCTCAATCCTCTTCATTACTTTTCTCTCATGTCGGCCATCTTCCGTGGCGCATTTGGAAGTCCCTGAACCGAACACAAATGGGAAAATATAACTGCAATCTTGTAAAGTGTGGCTTCCTCGAAGGTATGGCAGCAGGGTGTGGATGTGGAGCTGTTCCTCAAACTATGTCCCATCTCTTATCTTGCCCTCTATGCCCCATAAAATGTAGCCGTATACTGACCTATACGCGGCTACAGACGATGCCGTGGAAGTGGCGAAGTTTTGGGCCTACAAAATCTAACCCACTGTCGTGCCATCGACATGACGAAGAAGAGATGTCGTCACGATCTAAAGGCAAATAGGAATAGCTTAAGGAAACGGTTAAAGGCGCGTACACACTGGCGCGACGCGACAGCCCGACACAAAGGCACCGCGAATCGCGCGACGAGCGGTGCCTTTGTGTCACGCTGTCGCGTCGCGCCTGTTTGCAGGAGCCTTAAAAAGTCAGCTTTATTGATAGCACGTAAGTAATTAAGTCGTCACTCTTGTGGAGGCTCTAATAATACAGGATGTATTATTAGAGCTTCCACGAGAGTGACGGTTATTTCAAAACATAGCTCAATCAAACGTAACATAACCATTACCGACCATCCATTTCCTTAACAGATGCTCATTTAACGTTAATTAACAAAATGCCTTTCGTTCTTCATAATTACAAACTCGTCTAATCCATCTTTCGTGTTGTTATTAATATTATACAAGTTTGCAACGGAAGGACACATCACTGTTACAAAGTGTGTAAAAAATATATGAAAAAAAACTGGTTTTATCTAAAATCTTGATATGTGGATAATTACTAACACCCGTTCACGAGGTAACGTTCTCTGAATATTAAAAAAAAATATACACAGCGGCCGCCATTGTAAATATAACGATTATACACCATTTGGCGAAAAAAGTTTGTGTTAAAAATTATACCTGGATACTGCCATACCAAAACGGCGTAAGCGACAATGAAAATTCAGACTGAAATTGGTCTTATTTGGAGTGAATTAGAATTGAAATTGTAATGCGCGTTTCAAGCATTAGAATGCCCTAAATATTTATTACAGCGGACGCGTAGAAAAACATTAAGCCATCTGTAATTTGTATAGTACGAGAGACAGGGAGCTCCGATTGTTCGAATATAGAATTTTATACGTTAGAACGAGATGGCTACATTGATGTTGATACTTTTCTAACAACGTTGCTGGTAGCCAATCCGGGAGCAGTTATGGGCGGGTCGGCTCCTGTGTTCAAATAGATTGATGAAAATTGGTTCCTTATGTTGGGTTCAGCAGGATTATAGTGATAAAAAACGGGTAGTTTTTGGAACTGTATTTCAAACAGTTCTTCGAATTCAAATTTAGTGTGGTTGTTAAAAATTAAAATTGGTTAAATGGTAGACAAGGTTAGCCCATGGATGTGTTCTTATAAGTTTCAAGTAATTTTTTATTCAAGTTGATACCTATTTGGATGTAAGTTTAAAGCCGAGTTTTGTAGGAAAAGTGTTATTATCAGATGCTTTTTTTACTTTTTTATTACCATAAAAATTACATCAATGAAGATCCTGAAACAGGTGAAGTGACCTATTTTAAGATGTGTCATATTAATGAGCCAATCCTAAAATTGGTAATTTGGTAATTACAATTAGACGTTTGCTCATTGTTCCTTCAAGATCATATAAATGTCTTTATATAGGGGCCACTTAGCAGTTGATGTTTACAGCCTTATAATTATTACATAATAATGATGTTGATTAATTAAAACCTAATTACTGTACTAGGTCTCAAAATATGAACCATTAAAGTCCTATTTTAATTGCTCTGTTACTAGCGGCTATGAAACTACTTAAAGGTTTTACTTTCAGTAAAATAGATTTGTTTCTTTTGCAGGTTAGAAAAATATATATAACATAACAACACGCCGTATTCTCTGAAGGATTAGGCAGAGGTGTACCTATAGTACAGTCATCAAAAGAGATAAGTAACCAAGGGCTTCGGATATAGTTGAAGTTTAGTAAGAAACCGATGGATGTTTTCGAATGAAATTTAATTTGATAAATTACCTGTTTGTTTTCTATTAATTTTATTCGAAATCATTCATCGGTTTCTTAGTAAATTTCAACTATATCGACGACCATGGTTATTTATCACTTTTGGTGACCGTACACCCACATTGAGCCAGTTATGTTTAAGTTCCATGTAATAGGGGGTGAGGATATTGCCATCAACCGGGCACAAATCCAGACTCCGGGCTGCTACTGAGAAATTCCGAATGGAAAATCCCAATGAAGCCAGCCGAACCAGAAATCGAACCAACCACCTCATACTCAGCAATAGCGACTTGCGATCACTAGACCAAAGAGGCAGTTAGAAAAAATAATATCAGCATTTTTTATTTTTGTAGACTTGCACTAAAACAAACGAAAAAGAAATAAGATTATGTCTGGACTTTAAAAGAGACTGTGACCTCTGAGTTTGTTTCGGCCTTTCTTCTCAGAGTAGTCAGATAGCAAACGCCGACCTCATCTAGTTTTAAAATATGATTGACGTGTAAAAAAGTGTTTGTACAAACCTAGTTCCAGAAACAAAATCATTTATCATTTATAAATACAGGAAGAATAACTATATACTTTTCCACGCAAGCAAGTACCTATTTGACAGATCCAATTCTGACATATCACAGATTAAAACAAAAACCAAGAAGCATATTTTTTGTTGATTTTCGTAATTCGTGTTTATCAGTATAACCGTGGTTCGCTTAAAACGGCTGGGTGAATTTAGATGGGACTTTCATTCATACATATTATCTCACAACCGAATCGAAAACATTGCTCAGCACGCAAGCCCAAAAGAAATTTGTAACGCTTAAAGAGTAATGTTTTAATAAACATACGTGGAAATATGTCTAAAGCGCGGCGGATGGTTGTTACAAAAAGTGCTCGAGTTAATTTGAAATGCTGTAATAAAAATAAATTATGGTGATATTGTAAACACCTGAATAATAAGTACCTATGTCATCATCTAGCATTTACCGTAATTGTGGTCAATGCAGCCTATTCTTTTTAACTGACTTCAAAAAAAGGAGGAGGTTCTCAATTCGACCGTATTTTTTTTTAATGTAGCTATGTCACCTCAAATTTTTTTTGTGGGTGTAACGGATTGTTTGATATTTTTTTTATTTGAATGTTGGTACTTCTCATGTGGTCCCATATAAACTTGATCAAGTTCTGAACAGTAGTTTTTGAGTTATCCTTAATACTGCGTGTTTTTTCCACTTAGTTTATATTGATGATGTTTTAATAATTTCTTAGCACTGTTATTTACATATCAAGTAGTGGTATACAAATTTTTGTCGAGTAGGTACCACAACTAAAAAGTGAAAAATAAAAACATTTCTACAAAAAAATCAACCGACTTAAACCGACTTAAATAAACACAAAAAAGTGAGAAATAACTTTAATTTCGGAAGTCGATGGCAAAAAACGAAAATACAAAACCAAAGACACCGACTCCCGAAATTAAAGTTATTTTTCACTTTTTTAGTGTCTTTTTTGGGAGTCGGTTGTTTTTTTTGTAAAAAAGTTTTTATTCCTTCATCCTTCTTTCTCTATTAGTCGTCATCTCAGTAATCACCCCATTTGTAGCTATATCATCTTTCACACAGACTATCCATTGTTTTTTTACATCTATAGCCATCCACATTCATAAACACAGTGTCCTTATCACGCTGAGTGGAAGCCTTCTTGTCACAGTCATGACGTGCAGCTGTCGACTATTTCTGTTTTGTGCTCGTGATTACAGATCTATTTTGTTTTTATTTTTCTATAATATTAGAGCTATTTATCTTTTTTGTATGCACGTGTTTGTGTGACAAATTAACCTATTTCTGGAGTTTCTTGCCCGTTCTTCTTCATAGAGATCTAGGTACGTTTTGCAATGGGCAACTAGCTTCAACTTTCTGACTAACTGACCGACTCTTTGGCAATTCAAAAGTGCCTGTGAATGGTTTAAGTGAAATAAATGCCTTGAGTTTTATTTTGATTTATACTCAAAACTTTCCTCACAGCATTTTCGTCATTCCTCTGTATGATCGATAATATGTATAGTATTGTATTGTATACTAATATGTACACCAATACTGAAAAACTTAATAATAAGGCAGGGGTCATAGTCCTTCCATAGTTCTAGGTAACTAGTCCACTCTAGGCACCGAAACCAATAGTCCAATATCTTTTTTTTTCTATATCCTGCTATAGTCCAACATCAACCGGGGGTTGTCCTTGGGTGCACTTGCACAGCGCATACAGGGATAATCGCCGGCTTGTGCTTCATTTCCTTTACTTATAGATTCTAACGGGCCTCTGCGAGTTGGCTTCGGCCCCTCGTATGCCTACCAAAGGTTCGGGAACTCATGGTCCTGAGATATGCGAAACGCTTGAAAATAATAATAAAACTTTATTTCAGGTGGCATAGACCCATAACAATTAATGCAACTTAATCTTTATTTTAATACTTCGTTAGTTCGTTTAGTATATGAAGTTTATCTAGACTATACATTTTTATCCTCTTTAATAATATAATATATTTATTTGACATAAGAAAGTACACAGATACAGGTAGTCACTTAATTTAAGCGTGCAAATAGCCTGGTACAAAATAAATGATCAATGAACCCCATGCTAGGAAAAACCTGTGTTACAGAGGTCATCCATCCGTCCATTATGGATATTATAATAATTACTTACAAGTTAGTAATGTGCACTTTTATAAAAAATAAATAAATTAGACTAATACAATTCATTTTGAGGATAAGAAGCGGGGGGATGAAAGAAAAGGAGTTTAAAATAATTAATAACGCGGAATATATAAATAACCTTACCTACTGAAAAACTGACTTAATTCCAAAGCTTTAGAGAATAATAGAATACCTTCCAAAAATAACCTTTTCTAGCCCGTTCTAAATAGTTTGAGTAGAACCCAGCTGTTGCAATAGATTTATCAAAGTAGTCAGCTGATATAAAACCAATCATTGCTAGAAAATCATTAATTTTGATTTTGAATTAGGTAGACGAATTATTTATTGCAGATGCCTTAAAAGGTTATCCCATCAAAGTCAAAAGTCAAAATCTTAGTCAAATCATTTATTTCAAGTAGGCCATTAAGAGGCACTTTTGAACGTCAAAATTTACAAGAAAATATAGGAAAAAAAAGACAGTAAATTACATATTATACGAGAATTTATATTATATCAGAATGACATATTAGTTGTTAATTTATATTATGGAAACTGTATCTTTTTAGTTTTTCTGACATTGCTTGCCGTAAGGTAGAATGTAGCGGAAACTCATAGTGATGTACCATCTTATATCTTTACCTACATTGTAGGCAATAAATGAATCTGAATTTGATTCCGAAGGTAGTTTCGTATGTAGTAGAATAGGCAAGAAACTCCATAGTTTCACTAAGATAGACTTGATTTTCTCTCCTGTCTTGAAAAAATATACCGCAGATTGACATGCACGAGTAATTACAGCAATCATAATCATATCCTTCTATCATAAGCATTGTGTGTGCCACAGAATAGATAATATCTTTTTCACTCCTCTTGCTCAAAACGTCCGTCACTGTAGCATACCAGAGCGGGGATAAAATAGCATATTTTCCTCTAGGAAAAAAAAGTTATTTTTATTATTGTCTGTTACTAACGAGCCTACAAAAAACGAAAAACACTTTATTCATAAGTAGAATAATCATGAATCTTTAGACTCGACTTATTACTGTTTCATAAAAAAGAGCATTTTTTTTTAATGGTACTTTGAGTTCTCTTTTTTAAAATGCATTAATTACAGTTTTAATAAAATAAACTTTTTATTATTGTATTGGATTATTTTATTTTCTCGAAATCGTAGTGAAAAGTAGAGTGTAACTTACGTCGCTAAAAACCAATTATAACTCGGTTTCTATTTAAAAACTACCTCGTATATAATGGGTACTTTTAGCCCCTTGTATAAGAATCTAATAAGATTTATTCCGTAGAGCGTGCAGTACAAATTTAAGCGCTTCAGGTCTATCTTGACCGCTTTGTCTGGTCTTATCTTGCTTAACTTCTACATAATGGCGAATTAACCCAAACCTTTATACCTAGTCTAGGTACTTATTACCGTGCGAATAAATTTTGAATTTTTGACAGTTTTTTCAAATAAAAAGAGTCAGACTTGAAAAAAATATTCACAGGACAAGATTTATAATAGGTAGAAATGTTTTGTCGAATTCGCCCTAAGTCGTCAAATATCAAATCTTAGTATTACAAAAAGAAAATGTCAAAAATTATATGTCAAGGAAATTGTTCCTGATATTTTTCCGACCTCCATTGTAGTAACATCAGTTTTGCGACAAATTACTGCTATTAGGTGGTAACAATAACTAAAATGAGGTAACTTTTAATAAATCTAGCGGCCATGATAAACATACCTATTAGGTTTTGTGAAATACACAGTTTTTGCATCGCATATGATGATACGTATCGATATATTGTGTGTCTCTCCGACTATTTACGTTGTAGGCAAACTTTGAAGAGCAGGCATTGTGATACATTATACCGTTCAATAATATTGTTTTGTTGTTGTTGTATTATATTGTTGTTGTGTTGTGTGTTACTGTTGTTATTATTGCTTCAGTCTTTACTTTTATCATCCAAATGAAGGCTAGCTTATGATAATGAACAAAAGCTAGTCCAATTGTATACCCCAGATTTCGATCATGAAATTTTCGATAGTCCGTTATTGTGAAAATTTGACTATATTATATTATATCTGTATATTATATTACATCTACACCTAATCTTTTTTATTAATTGCTAAACTATCTATTTGAAACCTTAAATGATAAATTATTTTATTTCTGTAAGTAGGTTTGTACAAACGCTTTTACACGTCAATCATATTTTAAAAACTAGATGAGGTCGGCGTTTCCTATCTGACTACTCTGAGAAGAAAGGCTGAAACAAACTCAGAGGTCAGTCTCTTTTAAATTCCAGACATAATCTTGGTCAGATCATGTGCAGACCATGTAGATTGGTATCAGAAATGGTCTTTTGAGGAAAGAACCACAATTGAGTGGACCTGTCCAGTCAGTGCACGCATTTGTCAGTAATCGTGCAGCTCAACTCAGGAAGTCAGGACTTAAGGAGATTAACGATTCGACGAACAAGGAACCTTAAAACCACAATGCAGAACAAGTGGCTAATAATAATTTTAAAGTTACTTAAAGTTTGGCGACACGTAAAATGTCTTAAAGTATTTCAATGTAAAATTAGTAGATACCTATATATCGTTTAAAATAAAAGTTCGTTTTTAATTCACCATAGGAAGAGACCCTAAGAAAAGCTATTTTTTTTCCAAAATAGGTTCCCATAGAGCCCATTCATATGCAAATAAGTACTATACGGAATGGAACTAAATTTGTTTTTATCTTCGACATTATATAGACATCGGTGAAAGATAACCATCGACCGGAGGACCTGGGCTAATAGTCAATATAAGTCTGAAATCGCCAACCCGTCTTGAGCAAGCGTGGTGATCAATGCTCGTGCCTTCTCTATATGAGAAGAGACCTTTGCCCTGTAGTGGGACATTGTTATAATCAGCCTATAATATTCCCACTAGTGGGACACAGGCCTCCTCTCTATTAGAGGGAGTGGGCCATAATGCATCACGCGGGCCCAGTGCGGGTTGGTGGATGTCACACGTCTTCGAATTTCTGGTTCTAGGACATGCCGGTTTCCTCACGATGTTTTCCTTCACCGTGTTGAGAGCAGTGGTGTTGAAATTAAATACACAAAGTAAAGTGCCTGCTTGCATTCGAACTCATGACCTCCAACTCGTTAGTCGGGGCTTATACCACTGGGCCACCACTGCTCTCAGTGGGACATTAAAAGTAAAATAAAAATAAAAATGGTTATTTTCAGGCATCGTAGGCCCATAGCGTGTTAGTATTACAAAAAAAACTTACAAACTATGTTACTAGTAACACACAAGAGTACAAAAAAACAAAAACACAGCATCCAATTAGAGGAAGATTTATCAAGCCCCATGTCTGACATGTAGCTTGATAAACCTATCCATTGTTGGCCCTTCTAACATATCTGAAAAATCATCGTTCAAAAATCGTCATTTTGCGCATCACTGATGCCACTTTCTCGCGCATGATCGCGAAATAATCGTCAGTGTGCGCATCAGCATTAATTAACTGGTATTATTATGGAACTACATAATTATCCTTAATCTGAATGTCTATATTAATACAGACAATTTCAGCTTTCCCAAATTCATACATTATCCGCAACACATAAATAAATAACAATTTAATATCCATCATAGTTGTGTAGCGATATTGTTGTACACACACACAAATTCATACACACACAATTGTATGTACTTACAATACAACACTATGAAACACCATACAAAGCCGATCGTAGTTTAGATTGCCTGTAATTGTTCCGACCTGGTTAAAAAAATGTTACCTACCTACTACCTACCTATGGATTTACATATGTACCTACTATTGTTTATATATTTTATATTTACCTATTTTGTTATGTACATAGGTATATTTAGATATTAAAGTAACATAAAAAAGGTTTCTATAAAGTTTCTTTTTGTAGACATAAATCGTGGTCTTCATGTATGGCATTTTTTTCCGTAACTTCATGTCATTTATTTTTTCGGTTAAGGCATTTATTTCTTTCTGCCTTCTAACACTATTTCTAGGAATCAATCACAAAAATTGTAGCTCTGTCTATATGTCTTCTTGCTGTAGCATAAGCAGCATAAGCATAATCAGCTTATAATGTTCCCACTGCTGGGACACAGGCCTCCTCTCGGTGAGAGGGAGTGGGCCGTAATCCACCACGCGGGCCCAGTGCGGGTTGGTAGATGTCACATGTCTTCGAATTTTTGGTTCTAAGACATGCCGGTTTCCTCACGATGTTTTTCCTTCACCTTTTTGAGAGCAGTGGAGATGAAATAATTTACACAAAGTAAAGCCGCCTTTCAGGGTTCGAATCTACGACCTACACCTCGTAAGTCGCGACTGTTAACACTGGACCACCACTGCTCTTGCTATAGCCTACCTTCTAATTCCGATATTTAAGATTCAAAGAAATCAGTCAAAGGTTCAAATAACAGTTACAATAATCTCTCTGTTGTTTATAATTCCTGTAACAACAAACCAAAATTTTTGTTTGTGAAATTGGTCCCAAGAATCTAAAGGTCAGAAGAACCTTCACTGATCTCTCAATGCCGGAAGACGTTTTTGAGAAGTATGTAGAGGCTTATTATAATAATTATTGTATTATTATATTGTTGGGTAATTTGATTTGCCTACCTACCAGTAAGTCACAAAAAACGAATACTACCTGTTTAATTGGTACCTTTTTTGTAATCATAATATAAAAATCGAATTTGAAATAGGTTCTATGGCTTGTGGCTAACTAATAACAGCCACACGGTTCGATCTATCAGGTTAAGCCACGCTTTCCGAGGTCGGTCAGTGGATTGGTGGCCATCGGCAGCGTGATTAAAATGACCGTCCTAAGCACATGAAGAGTAGCTTCAGGCTCAAACCTAATTAAAGTGTAACCGATTTAAAAAAGGGAGGTTATGCGTTATGTTGAGTTTATCGTTATGTGACACAGAAATTTCATTGCTAAAAGTATGTATAATATTTCTTCCATAAAGCTTTTATACAGGATGCTAGGTTAAGCGAGGTACATACTTTAAGGGAGTGTAGGACCTACTCATGAAAATTACCAAGTTTTATTAGTAGAACAATCCAAAAAATTAAAAAAAAAGCTATTTTAACAAAAAAAAAAACATGTTTACAAAAAAATAATACACTAAAGAGTGAAAAATAACTTTAATTTCGGAAGTCGGTGTCTTTGGTCATGTATTTTAATTTTATGCCACCGACTTCCGAAATTAAAATTAAGATATGTATACTAAGTGGAAAAATACGCATTACTAAGGATAACTCAAAAACTGCTGGTCAGGTACTTGATCAAATTAATATGAGACCACATGAAAAGCACCAGTTTTTAAATAAAACAGAATCATCAAAATCGGTTAACCTAGAAAAAAGTTCTGAAGTAACAAACACACAAAAGATAAATTAAATTAAATACAGTCGAATTGAGAACCTCCTCCTTTTTTTGAAGTCGGTTAAAAATCTACGCGATCATAAAGTAGGGAACACCTGACCCTGACTTTTCATTTTCAATCAAAATTTGGTCTTTAAAATAAGTACATAAGTAGCCTTCTAAACTGTTCTATCCCTTCTACTATAGTAGCCATTATGGTAGAAAAAATAGGGTAGCCAACAAGGTGGTAACGACGCTGACTGATCCTGATCATATACTTCCGCTGAACGTCCCTTCATTTAAATAAAACCATGTCTGTAAGCCATTTTTATACTTTTTCTCTACTGATAATAATCACAAAACATTTTTCAAGTTATCTAGCTTTTAACAAACTGACATCAGTACCAAGAATCTAAAATTAAACAACAAGAAGTAACTAAATCAGCCAGCAAAAATCTTTTAATTGATTTACAACAAGCGGGCGTGAATGTAAATGCTAATTCTGAATAGACGAACACCTTCTAACAATAGAGTGTGGGTTATGAAGGCAAAAACTTGCGTCTGCAATTACGGGGTCTGGTTTAAAAGCAACTTACCGCTATGTGTTGTAGGGATCCGTGGGGTAATCGTAGAAACGAGAATCAGAAACAGATTTCATTTTATTAGTTAGAAGACTGCCTACTATGGAGCTATATAGGAAGTGTAATTTAAATGGTGCTAGATCTGATAAGGGGTAATTTTACTCATCATTGTGAACAATTTTTATAATGGGACCAACATTGAAAATGATCTGCTGCCCCATACATTTAGGTAGGTAGAGATCGTCCAGTTTAAAATTGCACAATTGCACACTCCTCCACTGCGTGTTGCATACACATTTCAAATGTTTGTATAGATGTTTTTGTGGAGGGGCGTGCTGTTTTTAAATATGACGATCTCTACCTATATTCGCATAAAAAAAAATTAAGGGAAAGGAGCTGATTTTTTTTCGCAAATTCAGGCTTGGTTCTATAGGCAAAACTGGTTTATAATGATGAGTTCATAGATACCTACGATGACTCCTTGTATAAGGGTAGCGTAGTAGACCGCCGACCTAAAGAAAAAGTCTCGCAGACATAACATAACTATGCCTCTTGGGACTTAAGCCTCCGTTCTGTGAGAGCTGGCAATATGCCGAAATCCACCTACAGACCCAGAGTGAGTTGATTCCAGGGTCTGCCGGTTTCCTGTCAATATTTTAATTTTGGTGGTGATGTAATAAGCTAAAAAAATTGCTTTCTGTGTCCACGAGCCATCATTAAATCTGGGCCGGGACTAGTGCTGCTCTCATAAGAAATTTGTTGTTGGAGGTTCAACAAAACGCGGGATAGAGAAGGTTTCAACCTCCATAACACCTTTTGAAATGCGCTGTAAATGCAAATCCTACTTATAGGTACAAAAAAAACATAATATTGTAAACTGGAATACGATACTGCAGTTTGAAGGCTCTGATGAAAAAATAATGATATCGATATTTCTATAATTAAAATGTTTTTTATAATTACTTATAAGAGTTTAGAATCCCGTTTCCGGTTTACTGCAGATTAACATATTTTAACGGTTTATAATTATGTCAATCACCAGTGTTTTAATGCGCATTACATATCTGAACAACGTGCCCTTGATGTGCAAATTAACAAAAACATCTGCCCTCATTACTTAGGTACCAGCGTATTATTATTTTGGCTTATTTTAATAAGCTTATTATCTTGTGATGTCATAAAATTGGCACTTGTGGACATTGCGGAAGAAATAAACTTTTTTTAGTTGTACTTATAATAATTATTTTTTATTTTCATAAGTCGGTATGCCATTTGTTACCGTGACAATATTATTATAGGTATATATGTTGTTTTTATTTAAATATTTTATAATATACAAGCCGAATAGTATCTCCCATTGGCTAAAATGACGAACCTCCATATAAATTTTCATCCCCAAATAACCCTTTTGGGGGGTGAATCTTCAAAACTCCTTCGTTATTGCTCACATTCGTTGTACCTATAATAAACTCTTGTGCAATATTTCAAGCTTCTAAACCCAGCGGGTTAGGCTATGACAGACGGCCAACGCTGTCAGTGAATGAATGAATTTATGAATTTTAATAATAATAATCTGAGGGCACGGTTGGCGCAGTGGTTAAGCGATTGACTGCTGCGCTGCGTGTCGCGGGTTCGATTCCCGCACGGAGCAAATATTTGTATGACCTACAAGTAGTTGTTTCGGGTCTGGCTGTTTGTGTATGTCAGTTTTAAATGTTTGTAAACGTACCCACAATACAGGAGAAATTCCTAGTGCGGGGTAAAGTTAAAAAAAAAATCTACATCTCGTGAAAGCACAGAAAGATAAAAAAATCAAGTATCTTGGCTTAGCATACGAGGTTGTCGACATGTGGGACATGGACTCTGCAATCATGGTACCGACAATCGTTACAGTAAATGGCCTAATAGCGGAGAGCCTCGACCAACACCTCAGGAGGTTTTCATTGCATAGCTGAGTCAAGGGTTTGATTCAAAAAGCAGTACTCCTGGACGCGGCAGGCTTAATGAGGAAGTTTCTCTCTCTAGAACCCTGACCACCGGCAGCTCGGACCCTGTTCCTGATGCGATAAGAAGATTAATGAACGGCATAGTTTCTACTAAAACGGCATTTAATAACCCACAGAGAAGCATACTGGCCTCAAGTCAATTAGACAGACGTTGTCTTTAACATTATACTATTGAGTCTATTGGCTATCTTTGGATAGCTGCGTGAAGGATCGAAGGCATATAGACAACAACACGACAGCCAGAAATGGTTTGTTGTTACTCATAGGGCACGCTCACGTGGCAATTGCTTTGAAAGTAATTCGTATTTCTGCAATGACCTTCAACAGGATTGACTTAAGCTTTTCGCTAGCTTATGTCAGTTTCATACATTTTTGACGTTTACCGCATCGTTTTCGCTGATAGACTGTCACTTTGCCCTCTGATCCCCATTTCTCTAGGGAATTCCCCAATCACCAGTGACTCTCATTCATGACACGAGACGGTCTGAAGAGTTCTTGAAGAAATAACCCATAATACTATACGGAGGGGATTTTTGGGAAGGGGCAGTAAAGGCCTGAAACCTGAACCGTTGTTTTTTGTGATTTGTGGCTTTTCTAGTACTCTTACCTCTGTTGGACCAGAAGAGACTTAATCCTTATACGCAACCACATCCTAACTAATAACATAATTAATATACCAACTCTACCTTCTCTCTATATCTTAGAAAGTATTTTGTATGTTCGCAAAAACTTAGGACTTTTCAAAATAAGAAGCGATTTCCATAATATAAATACACGTAGTAATAATGAAATTGTGATACACAAATTTAGATTAACTAAAACAAGCAAGTCATTTCTTATAAACAGTATCCGCTTTTATAACAAGTTGCCAAAGTCAGTTACAGAACTTAGCGATGGAAAGTTCAAAACCCACATCAAACGTATCCTTATCAAAAATGCATATTATAAGATTAAAGACTACGTTGAAGACAAGGAAGTTTGGCAATAATTATTTCTGCACATGTGGCTTCCCTGGTATTTCATTAACTGCACCACTATGTAAGGGTCTATTAACTGCTCCCAAATTACGAAGCTTATATAAAAAAGAAGCTATTTTTTGTTTTTGTTTTTTACTTTCTTCTTTGACATAATCTATTCATTATTTGACATTATATAGCTCCAATTCTTATTTCAACTCTTTATATTATGACTTTTGTAAACAGGATTTTAATTCAGATGTGTTATAGTTCTAACGACAATCATGTCATTTGGTTTAAATAGGCTTTTATTTTTATATAGATTCTTCTATATTTTGTGAATGTGAGAACCTTGTAGGCATAACTTGTAGACTGTAGATTTGTAGACCTTTTTATATTTTGTTGAGTGCCTGTTACTTGCTGACAGGCCCACGCTGTCTTCCCATACCTATCAACACTGTAATTAGAAACATTGTAAGCCCCTTATTTTTAAAAGAGTAACCGTGGAGTTTCTTGCCGGCTCTTCTCCATTGTCAACGACCAATTGGAACCGTGCACCCAGTTTCTGATGTTTCATAAGTGGCCATGTACGTTTATGTGAAATAAAATATTTTGCTTTTAAGCTATTGCATAGCTTTTATCGCGGGCTTTGAGCGCGGCGACCGAATCATGAAATTCCGTAACGAAAATAAAACCTAACACCCCCCACTCCGTCTACCATGTAGCTCGGCCGAGCGTTCGCTTAACGTGTATGTATATGGTACGACTGTACTTGAATTAATATCAAAGAAAAAAAATACTGCATAAATAAAAAATAAATAAATAATTATAATTGCATAAGTTGATAAAAAATGCTATGCAATAGCTTTACCGCGGCAGTCCCCGAGTGCCACACGTGTTTTTTTTTTTTTTTTGTTCCATAGGGGTGTTAGGTTTTATTTTCGTTACGGAATTTCTTGATTCGGTCGCCGCGCTCAAAGCCCGCGATAAAAGCTATGCAATAGCTTAAAAATTACCAACTTTAAAAAAAAAATCACTACAGGGTGAAAAATTACTTTAATTTCGGAAGTCGGTGTCTTTGGTTTTGTATTTTCGTTTTTTGCCACCGACTTCCGGAATTAAAGTTATTTTTCACTGTTTAGTGTTTTTTTTTTGGAATTCGATTATTTTTATTTTGTAAAAAGAAATGATTTTCACTTTATAGTTGTGGTACCTACCCCACACAAGTTCGTATACCAACACTTGATATGTAAATAACAGTGACAAAAAATTATTAAAACATCATCAATATAAATACTAAGTGGAAAAAATACGTATTATTAAGTATAACTCAAAAACTACTGGTTAGATCTTGATCGAATTTATATGGGACCTCATGAGAAGCACCAGCTTTCAAATAAAAAAGAATCATCAAAATCGGTTCACCTAGAAAAAACTTCTGAAACAATGACACACAAAAAAATAAACAAATTGAGAACCTCCTTTTTTTGAAGTCGGTTAAAAACCTCAGAAGAGACGTTTTTCTAACTGACTGTACCATTTTTCCAATATCTATGAATGAAGTTAGGAATTACTCAAAAAGTAAAGGATTGTCGACTAAGAACGTTTTGCTGTAGTTAAAAAGATTAAGGTACGTGCCCTAATTGCCCCGTCTCAAAAATGCCCTGTATTGAGTTACGCTGAAGTAGGCACTTAAATTAGGTCAAGAATGCTCCAAAACTATTGTGGATATAAAATTAAATACTTTTCTTTCTTTCTTTCTAGAGTAAGATAGTATGCATACAGAACCTTAACTACCTATAGTAAACAAGTTTTTACTTTGTGGCGCTAGTTCACTATAATAAGAGAGAGGAACATCGAAGGCAGGCAGAACCCCTTAATTATTCGACTAGTTTTTTCACTGTACCTATTTACCTTCAACCGTATTAAAGTAAATTATAGAAGTCGAATTCGGAGAAAGGCATGCTGGAAAGAAAACGCACAAGCTCAGCACCCTAATTACGTAACACACTATCTATCACAATCTGAATCATTTTGAAGCCTATTGCTAATCCATTGCTTCATGTGTTCAAAAAATCCGACGGCTCAGCAACGTAAATAACGCAATGAATGTTGTTGAACTGTCAAAATGAAACACATTCCTACTGTTAGTGCGTTACGTAATTACCCCGCAGGTTTACACAGAAATTATGTGGACACAAGCTGTGTCCGATAGGATTTCCTATTCACAATGAATAAATAAATAATGATTGTTTGACTGCACTGTTATTATACTATTGATAATTTTATTTGTCAAAACATGCGTATACATGCTAATTAAGCATGCAGGATGTGTCAATATTAATATTTGGTACGTACATGCTTCACCCGTACGGCGTACAAATTTATAAAATTTACAAAAAAAAAAAAAAAACATAACTAAATTACAAAATAAAAACTAAATTACTAAAGGCACTTCAATCATAATCATAAATAAAAAACATTGATAAGTCAGTAAAATAAATTAATCATAAAATGTCACAAAAATTAAGGAATAATAAAATAAAAAATGACAGATAATGTCATTCACTTGTCATTTATTTTAAATTATAATAAAAAATTAAAAAATAAAAATCTCGCATCTTCTTTTAAAACAAATTTACCGGCAATGCTTTATATGACTGTGGTATTTTATTATAAATTTTAGGCGCCATACAGAAAACGCTTTTTCCCATTAATAGTCTTTGACGTATGTTACTTATTATATTTAAAATATTTTTATGCCAGTCCATGGCGAGATACGTCGATCATACCCTATTATTAAGATCGTTATTGTACCGTGTCATATTACAAATAAAAATAATTATTCTAATTATGCATAAACATTTTACCTACCTATGGTCTGTTTATAAGAAAACCTTAAAAAAAAAAAACCGACTTTCAAAAAAAACACTACAAAGTGAAAAATAACTTTAATTTCGGAAGTCGGTGTCTGGTTTTATATTTTCGTTTTTTGCCACCGACTTCCGAAATTAAAGTTATTTTTCACTTTTGAATTGTGGTACCTACCCCACACAAGTTCGTATACCACTACTTGATATGTAAATAACAGTGACAGGAATTTATTAGAACATCGGCAATGTATACCAAGTGGAAAAAATACGCATTATTAAAGATAACTCAAAAACTACTGGTCAAATCTTGATCAAATTTATGTGAAACCACATGAAAAGTACCAGCTTTCAAATAAAAAAAGAATCATCAAAATCGGTTGACTTTAAAAACAGTTATGAGGTAACACACATAAAAAAAACGAATTAAGAATCTCCTCCTTTTTTTGAAGACGGTTAATTGTCCCACTGCTGGGCAAAGCTCTCCCCTACCGCATTCCCTGTGTGTTGCCTTCTCCGGCCAATCTCCCATAAACGCCTCTACTGTACGTCCTACTTTTATAAACAGATTATTAATTACAAAAGTGTTAATACGATTTATCATTTATATTTAAGAGGTCGCACAACGGTCCACTAGCGCCACTCCTTTAAAAAAATATCATCTCGTGACTGAGAAGGACTTATGAATACCGACTTGTAAGGACCCTCGGTAAGTGTGTCTAGAATTTTCTAATACCTTTTATAAAGTTTCATATTGAGACATGAAGCACCAAAATATGATGCAGAGGAATTTGGCCGCTTTTCTTTAGATCGAATTTTGTTGCTTCTTGTAAATGATAAATGATTTTTTATTTCTGTAAATAGGTTTGAACAAACACTTTTACTCGTCAATCATATTTTAAAAACTAGATGAGGTCGGCGTTTCCTATCTGACTACACTGAGAAGAAAGGCCGAAACAAACTCAGAGGTTACAGACTCTTTTAAAGTCTAGACATAATATTGGTCAAATCATGTGAAGACCATGTAGATTTGTATCTGAAATGATCGTTTGAGGAAAAACCACACAGATAGAGTGGACCTGTCTAGTCAGTGCACGCATTTGTCAGCAATCGTGTAGCTCAACTCAGAAGGAGGTCAACGATTCAATTTCATTCGATTTAACTAACTAGATGGTATAAATAAAAATCGTTAAGTTTGCATAATTTGCGTTTATTATAAAGAAATCAAGATACCATCGGTAATCATAAGTTTGCAATTTTACAAAATGCGTGTTCAAATAATATTCAAAAATGCAAAAAATAAAAGCTTAGGAGTTGAACTTAATGCAACTAAAATATTCGGTACCTACCTATAAGTAAGGAACTATCCCTGAAACATGCCTAAACGATATGAAAATGAATATTTATTTTAGGCCTAATTTTTCAATAGTCAGATAATTTATGTCTGACGAATAAATAAGTATTGCGGTTTGACAGCGTTTTTGTAGCAAAATATGTCAATCGGTCATATTTTTATTATTCCGATAAATCATAACTGACTTTTTAAAAAACCAGCGCTTAATGAAGTTATATAGTGGAATCAAGCATTATTACTTTGTTGTTCTAGGGAAGAATGCTGGTCATTGGATGGTTTCAGCCAAAGATTCGAGGATATAAGCCATGTGCTAAGTTTTCAGATTAATAATTAAATTAATAATACTTACGGTTTTAAAGAAACATTAGCGGCAGAGGTATGTCAGTAAAAATCTTCGATAAAAATACAAAAAAACTACCTATTTATTACAGCGTCATCTGTATTTAGACTTTCAAAAAAACAGTCAACAATGCGAACTAGACATGAAGTAGTTACCAAAAAAATCCGCTAGGTGGCACTTCATACAATTCACAAATATATCACTAGATGTCACTGTTCAACTATACAATAGTCCAGCATTTCATCAACAGGTGGCGTTGGTCTAAAATAATTACTGAAAAGAGGACACAACCGCGGAGTGGTTTGACTTCAATCTTTGAAAGCATTTAACATATTTAAACGCAATTTCCGGCGCTGGGATCGCTTTTGAGCTGAGACATGAGTCTATTTGCTTCTCAGTATCTTCTCTTTCTGAAATAAAAAGCCAAATAACTAAGTAGAAGTAGCAATGCACATTTCGTCAATGTTATTAAGTGGCGAAATGCGGGTGTACTACAGGTACACCTCTGCCTAACCCTTGAAGTATTACAGGCGCGATGTTATGTTATGTGTTAAAACAAAATATGTTCTACAACATAATTATGTAGTCAAAAGTTTACCGTAATTTATAATACCAATGACACCTCTTAGGCAATCGCATTGTCAATAAGGGACTGACCTAATAATAGAGACATAGTAGGTAGTTAGTAGATAGTGTTTATGAGATTTTGTATGGACAAAAGCTGAACAGAGTTGAATAAGTGTGGTTAGTCCCTAACTCGGTAACATTGTATGCAACTTGGTTACCCTGAGTGGGCACGAACGTCGGTCGTTCAACCCGATTCTTCTCCGTAATATCAAGTAAACCGACTGCAGACGGCTTCTCAGGCGCTGATTAGTTCTCTAGCGTCAGGGATGAAGTTTGTAGGTAATAGAACCAAAAAGCACAGAGGATTCCCTATCGGCAAAAATAACGAACTTCCAAAAAAATATTCGTACCGTGTTTAATGCCTTTAGGGACTGAATTTAAACATCCTTAGTGCTCACTTTCTCTATAAAATAAACTGTTGTGCAAAACATGATGCTTCTGTAAAGCGACGTGCCATTGAATGAAATTACAAAAAAATTAGAAAATTCAAAACTGCACGCCTCATAATCTTATTCAATTCTATAAAAAATAACAACAATTTAGAGAATAGAGAATTAATTGATTAAAAGAGAGGATGAGATGTAACATCCAGCTATTCAGCTAAATTTTTCTCATTTTTTTTATAACTCTGCGGGTTTACTTATAAAAAAGTTGAAAAGGAACATTTAAAAAAAAAAACTACATTGAATTAGACCGTGATTTTCAAAATGACTTAGTTTTCGATAATACTAAAGCGTTTAAAAAAAATGGACGCGATTAGTTAGGTTTTCCGGGAGTTATCGTGACCACGCCAGGATCCATACATACAGACACACGGACGTCCACAGAATATTTTTTTTAAACAGTTTTTTCATTATTTTAAATAGCAAAATGTCTTTTGAAAATAACATGAGAGTCGCAATTTGTGTTTTTCTTGACGTTTGTGTGTGAATATTATTCTACAAGTGCGACATGAAGTAAATAGAGACATTTTTAGCTTACGGAATACTTGAATACTTGTTCTTTGTAAGGCGAGAGTAGAACACGCACTTCGCTTATGAGGCGTGCAATAAAATAGGTAAGCATCTCACTATTCTTACCACTCAAAGGCACCCTTTCAAATAACTAACTAATTTAACTTGAACTTAAAAATAACTTTAATTTCGGAAGTCGGTGTCCTTTGGTTTTGTATTTTCGTTTTTTGCCACCGACTTCCAAAATTAAACTTATTTTTCACTTTGTAGTGTGTTGTTGGAAGTCCGTTGTTTTATTTTTCACTTTTTAGTTGTGGTACCTACCCCACTAATTCGTATACCACTACTTGATATGTAAATAACATTGACAGGACGTAATTAAAACATCATGAATATAATAATTACTAAATAATAAATAAATAAATAATAAAAATAAATAATAAAATATAAATAATAAATAAATAAATAATAAAAATAAATAATAAAATAGAAATAATAAATAAATAAATAATAAAAATAAATAATAAAATATAAATAATAAATAAATAAATAATAAAAATAAATAATAAAATATAAATAATAAATAAATAAATAATAAATAAAATAATATAATAAATACTAATCCACCTCATTTTTTTGAAGTCGGTTAAAAATACTTAGGTAAGAATGTCATGTTCTCACCATTCAAAGGCACCCTTTGCATAGCGATGTCGATCTTATAAACTCCTTGTTTTGTCATTATACCAGATTTCATTAAAACGCAGAGTGCCCAATCTTTCACTAGTGGTAATTGGTCCTGAAATAATTACAATGCTATAGAAAACATAATAACAATAGTAGGTATAGGTACCTTCTATAAAAACTATTTTTCCTAGGTAAACATGATCGTTAATAACTTCGAGTGTAGACTCTTCGATATTCATGAGATTGGGTGTCACATGGACATGGACGTTTCATTTCATTTCATTTATTCATAAAACAATTGAGATTGTGTTGAATATATACCGATGCAATTTACATACAAAGGCAAGGAACTATGAATCATTAATTAACATTACAAACAGTTTTAAATATAATATCAAACAGTTTTAAGTATAATGTCCAACAGTTTTAAATATAATGTCAAACACGTTTAAAATATAGTGCCAAACAGTTGCCAGTATAATGTCACACAGTTTTAAATATAATGTCAAAAGATTCTAAAATTATAATAATATAATGTCAAAAAAGAAATACATTTATTATTGTGTGACATTAGTTCCCATAATTATATTATACAGACATTTTTCTAATAAAAATTCTTTAAATCTGTTATAAACATGTGTGTTACAACATTATAGACGATTGACGTGAAGTGAAGTTTAGATTACTATGTGCGATTTACAACGGGGTGAGACCCTATTTCTATTGGCCAGGGGATGCTACTGACAATTTTAACAGAAAAACTCAATAAAAAACTGCCGTGGGATCGAACTCAGGAACCTATGCTTCAAACTATTGGAAATGCGACCAATAGACCAGAAAGTCAGTCAAGTAATTAGGTATTGTTGCCAATTCTTTCGGTAAACTAGCTGATGTCCATGATAAATTACTCAAATTAATTACTGACATCGGTGAAAGAAAACATTGCGAAGAACCCTTTTTTTGTTTTTTGGGTGGGAAATCATCAAATGACTTTTCCCGCTCTGGACGGAGCGGAAGGGCGTGTCAGACTCTTACTGACTAAAACCCACCCGTGTTCCTTCAGTTACCTGTGCGCCAAGGCCACGGTAAATCTTTCGAATAATCCGCGACCCCGGCTGGCATCGGCCGTATCGGACCCCGTCAATGGTGCTGACATCTCTTAGAGGCGCGCGTGGAACACGACGTGCCGTCGACCCGGGCCTGGTCCTTACCGGATGGCGAGCTGCCCATTGCTCGCCGTCCGCAAGCCCCCGCCTATGGTGGCCGGGAATCGGCTATCGACTCCTGACGCTCAGGGTGTCTCCTCCTGCGGCGACTAGGGGCGTGAGGGCGCAACGATTGCCTCACCCTCACGTGTTCCGCCTCCTCCTTCGCGAGCATTACTACTTCGCCGAAGGAGGTGACGGTCGCGAAGAACCCTGGAGTTATAGTTAATAAAAGTTTTTAATCGCCAACCCGTCTTGAGCCAGCGTGCTGATCAATGCTCGTGCCTCTCTGTATGAAAGATGCCTTAGCCCTGCAGTGAGACAGTAATAGGCTGGTATTATTGTCCAAAACGCAATTTTCTTGTTTTTAGGGTTCCTTAACACAATAAAAAAAAACGGAATAATTAAATCAATGTTTTTTTTTGTGTTTTTAGTAAAGACTGTCTCACAGTCAAACCATTACTTAATTATCTTGAAAATCGTAAACAAAGCAATTATTAGCGAAGCGTAATCTCGAATCAGAATGTTCTGTATTAGAAGAGGGGTTTGCCCTGCAGTAGGACAACAATAGGCTGTATTATTCTAGATAGGTGTGTGCAATCTAAGTGTACCCTGGGTATCCACCAATCTCGATGCTTAATCTGAACGATAACATCCGGATTAACTCGTGTTTCTTCCACGCATTCCATCTGATATCTCGTCACTAATGTCACTGGGTCAAGCGTAGTGTGCTGGAAAACCAAGAAAAACCAATTATATGTAGGTACTTGTTGTAATTTTGATCCCGTAGTAACAACACTATGAGAACGAAAACTTTAATTCAATCTCAAATGATCTGCGGGGTAATTGCGTAACACACGTTGCGTTCATTTTGACAGTTCAACAACATTCATTGCGGTATTTACGTTGTTGAACAGACAAATTTTTCGAACATAGGAAGCAATGGATTAGTAATAGGCTTCAAAATGATTTAGATTGTGATTGTTTAGTGTTACGCCATTAGGATACCGATCATTACCTCCAATGTAATTTGTATGGACTTAAAAAGAAACTTTGACCTCTTAAGTTTTACCTTCAATAATAATTACAAAAAAAAATTGAAGAGTGTTATTATTTTTCACCAATGTACAAAAATGTATCTTTATATATATAAAAATTACGTGTCACGTTGTTTGTCCGCGATGGACTCCTAAACTACTGAACCGATTTTAAATTTGATTTGCACACCGTGTGCAATTTGATCTAACTTGAAAGATAGGATAGCTTACATCTCAATTTATAGTCGCAATATTATTTTATTGCAAATTATTTGTCTATTATTTGACAGTCACAATTATCTGTTAGCTCCAAACGATTCTAACAGATGACTATATCTGTTGACTGGATTCAGTAAGTATTCAATAGATGGCACTATGTTAAAAATACTAACGTTTCATATATAATATTGTAAAGAAAAAAGATATGATAATTTGTTTGTATTGAACAGGCTCCGAACCTACTGAACCGATTTCAAAAATTCTTTCACTGTTGGAAAGCTACACTATCTCCGGGTGACATAGGCTATATTTCATTATGATTTGCTACCCGGGCGAAGCCGGGGCGGGTCACTAGTATAATATATCATCAAAGCTCATAAGTTTATTAAACTTCAAGAACACGACTACACGTCGTAGTAAATAACAAACAATATATATTTACCTCAATCTTCTCATTGTAACAATTAGCCAGGCTAGGGAGTAAAATTACAATCCAGATCATCTTTAAAAAGATCACAAAAGTGCTAAGTGCACGACCAGAAATAATACAAATGAAAGACAATTGTCTCCCAAGCCCTTTTATGTCATACTCTGAATGAAAACAATTTGACTAGGATTTAAATATTATCAGAGATAGCGCCTATGCTAAGAGTTTGTTTAGACGCAGACTTTTAGCGCGCCAGCGAATGTTAAAAAAATTGCAAATGTTCGAGATAAGTGCAGTATTGAGTTTAAGTTTGAGATCTTTCTCTCAGATCTTATTTAAATTTGAATTTTTCTCCAGTACTCTATACTGGAGAAAAATTCAAATTCCAATTAATCTATTTGCCAGAATGTAGGTTTACAATGTATGATCTGAAAACTATGTCGGCCCCTTTAAGTTTTACCATTACGGTGTGCAAATACTTATTTAATTTTATCTTTCACAATGCTGTTAATTTAATTAAATAATAATGTAAGTAAAAATATTTTTTAAAACAAGCTTTTAATTAACTAAAAAGTACTAAATAAAACTTTCGTTAACATAGAACTTTAATATTTTCTTAAAAGCTTAAGGCGTGAACATCCTTCTTACACTTTAAGATAAGCCGCCAGTTTTTAAGAAAATATTAAAGTTCTATGTTAACGTAAGCTTTATTTAGTACATTTTATTTAATTAAAAGCTTGTTTTTAAAAAGGTTATTAAGCATTTTATTTTGTACTTTTTAGCATTAGAATTTGTTTAACTATCCGTTCTATCGCCTTCTCTTGAAAGGTAGGTACTTGTAAAGACAAATCCAACGAACCTAAACACGCCTTTACACAAGTCATGGTATGAAACCATTCGAGTTGTACTATCCAAGTCATGCCATACTTTAGAACGGGCTATAATTTAATGAGTACTTATACAAAATTTCGTGCCTGTGCTATTGACCGCTGAGGAGATCTCTCGTATGAAGCCAACCCTGGGAGCAGCAGCCAGAACATGGTGAAGTTTAGAACGAGCTATCATTATTGTATGCGTATAAAATTGTGTGCCTCTGCTGTTGACCGTTGAGGAGTTCAGCAGCCAGGTCATGGTAGACTTTAGAAGGAACTTCCATTATTAAATACATAGGTATATTAAATTTTCGTGTCTGTACCTTTGACCGTTAAGGAGTTCCTTCGTATGGAGCCAATCCTGTGTAGAATCAGGACATGCATCATAAAAATGTATTGTCATCGAAACAGAATCAACGTGTGAAATATCAACTCTGTAGGACAAGAGGAAGTGGTTTTAATCCAGCTTGCAAGATTTGACCCGAACATACATACATACTTACATACAAACAGTGCAAGTTAAATAAAAGCTTGTAAAAATAAAAAGACTGCAACAACAAATATGAGCTCATGCATTAGGATTAATAAGGAAGAAATTAA
Source organism: Dryobotodes eremita (assembly GCA_917490735.1). NCBI lineage: Eukaryota > Metazoa > Arthropoda > Insecta > Lepidoptera > Noctuidae > Dryobotodes > Dryobotodes eremita. The sequence continues at coordinate 16,482,333 of OU823265.1, read as the reverse complement.
TTAATCAATGTCAAAGTTATACCTATGTCAGTTAATGAGATAAAGTTTATATAATATCATAATAATAATCTACAAATAATATTATTGTAAATTGTAATTTGATAGCGTCATAACTATTACAATGTGAAAGTGTTGACTTAGTAAAATTTTAACATTAATTAATTATTATAAGGTATCTACCAATATTATAGATTTCAGTTTCCTTTTCCGCGATCTGACATGTATTCATTGAGATCGTAAAAGCGTTTTTCTTTTAACCGTTGCGTTATCTCTTTTTTAAACATGGTCAAACGTAAGTCATTAAAGGCGTTCAGTAATTTCTTATATACCTTTACAGCATTTATGTACGAGTTCCTTTTATACAATTCGAGCCTGCATTGTGGTAAGCAAAGCTCATGTTTAAATTTATTTTTATTTCTAGGAGCTACATTTCGTTTGGTTACATCAAAAGAACTTAAAAATACAAGCATAAGACCGCTGTAGAGTGACGGCCATAGTTGATAGCTGAAGAACACCGTGTGGATTTAGTTATTAAGAGTTTAGACATACCTCCGCTTGTCTGAGAGCGGAGGATAAATAAAAAAAAACGATAGACGTTACAATGCGTTCATGAAAAATTATCACTAGAGAAAGACAGAGGGGCAGAAATATATGAACATCATAAGCGTTAAGAGGGCCCTTCCCGGTCGGTCTATCTTCAATGCGAGTACGGTTGAAAAGCTTGTTTGTTTCATCCAACGTAATGTTTGAAAAAAGAGTAAGAGTGAGAACGCGATAACATCGAATGAAAATTTGCGCGCAGAGATTTCACAAAACTTGTTCCAGGAAATACGTGTTTTTGAAAAAGCCTTACAAGGTTTTGGAAAAAATGCTTGTCATTTAGAATATTCATTACATGTGCGAGGTTTCTATGAATTTTTTTTCTTCACGTTTACAATTTATGAGTACATTATGAACGGCCAAAGTTTAGGTAAAATTTGTGCAAAAAAGCAGATTTTTGGAAGCTTATACTGAATTTTTTTCCCCAAATTTACATTTTTTGCTTGCATAGAAACCTAGATAAAGTGCACAAGTTACCTATTTGTTAAAAAAAATCATTGAAGGATGTGTTACAACGCCATAATCACGTACGAGCGTTTGTATGAAAAGTATGACGGGTTGGCCGCTCTTAAGGAAAAATTAAAGATCATGAAACGGTAAAAAAAAAACACAATTAAGTTAATCTGCCCAAAAACTGTTCCATGTGTGCAAAATCTTATACAGAGCTTAAACCTTGAAAATTATAGTTAAATATTATTTTATAATCCTAACAGTTATTGAAAACATGGTTGGAATTTATTGAATCGGTGTTATGTGTCCTATTGAATGTGACGGATGTGTCACATCCTCTGTTATCTTTTGATTGGGTAACTTACCTACTTCGTCCCGAGTGGTATTGTGACATAATATTGTTATGTCTAGAATGTCTCGTCCTAGTAAGGCATTATATTGTGTCTCCTGACTCCTGGCTTTGAATAAGCCACCATCTTTCTAATTGTGGGTATCATTTGCCGGCAGAATTATGTTAAAACTGCTGCACCAAAGTTCATTAGGATCTAAGAGTTCCTTGTTTTCAAATTGTCTTCACTTCTTGTTAATCAATTGACATTGTTGTTGTTAACAGTGTTGTAGAGCTTCCGCTTTCATTATTTAAAAAGAGATTCCGAAGCTTTTTAGTGGCGAAAGCATATTATAATATTAAGGAGTTCTTAATTGAGAAAGATTTTTAAGCTAGTGTATATATATTATTTTTTGTTCTTAGTTCATTGCGTAATATTTTAAAATTGTATTTAATTATTTAGTTATAAGTTGAATGTTTTAAATCTTTTGCATGCCTATGCGGTAAAATATGGCTGAACTTTTATATTATTTGTCATCATTTACTGTTACCTATATTTGCAAAATAAAATTATCTTTATCTTTATATAATTTTCTGAGGCTGCCCGAGAGAGATTTTTTGGTGCATTTACGGATTCGGCCCATCATACATTTTGTTATTACTTTGGCTTTACTTGATGTATAATTTTGAATTATTTACCTACCTCTCCAATTGGTGGTCATCCACGTTTGGTTGAGATGTCAGGGACGTTTCAGTTTAGGGTGAGTTTTTGCAAGAACATTTTCATGTCCACGGCTCATTAAGCCGAAGTAATTGGTAGGGTCCGATGACAAACATCAGGACCAGAATAGTTGACTGCTAGGTCATAGCTGGAACCGAAGTAATTGGTAGGGTCCGATCACAAACATCAGGACCAGAATAGTTGACTGTTAGGTCATAGCTTGTTATACAGTTTGACCTGCAGGCGTAGCATGAAGCTTTCTGTTTCTTGGAAGACAAGACATAGCTATTTCTATACAAAGTGACATTTCGTTTCTCTATTTTTGACATCTCACCGTAAAAATCCTTCTAAAATCCGTCATTTTGTCTTTCGTTTTACCGATCGTTGTCTAGGTCTTTTTATATGTAGACTATTTCAGAAGAAAGTTTTCTATCCCAAACGTCAAAATCACACTGACAACTGTCAGTTGTCTAAGGTAGTGAAGACAATTTGATTTTGTAATCGCCATGCTAAAGAGAGTAGAAAACTTTTTACTCGACGGCCGCAAAGTATAAAAATGGAATGGAAAAATGGAATTTTTCACTTTTTGTATGGAAAATGTGAAAAATTATTACCTACAAGTTTAGTTTTAGGGGTTTAAGAGTTTTATAAAGGGGGTCGAAATTTTCATTATTTTTGCGATAGAACACACCATTTTTGAGATATAAGCAAAATAAAAGAAAAACGTGAATAAACTACTGAATTTCGTAAAAAGTGCAGTTGACTCTTTCTACTTTGCCGTCGTACTGTCTTCACGGAACGTCATTTTTGTCTATTCTTCCGTCGACAAAACCCGTTTCTATAATGGTCATGCTACGCGTGCTGTTATAGGATGATGTTGATGTGGAAAGGAAGAAACCAAATACAATACAGTACTAATAAAAGTCAACAAGTTCAAATGTTCTTCTTTTATTGATGATTTAATAAATTCGTAAAGGCAGTTTTTACAAATAAGTCAACGTATTACTTCAAATAAATTGATCCCTGTATTCCGAATTATTCCTAAACAGTGCTTTTTACTAAATTACTTTTTTTTCACATTTTATTTTTTATTGCGAGAGTAGGAAGAAAAAGACATAAAAAAGAGGCAACTATCCGCGTTGAAATACAATTTTGTCAGTTGCAAGTTGAGTGTAGCAGAGTGCAGACGTCAATGACCGATCTAATTTCACATTCAAATGTAATAAACAGTCTTTTTAAAAAGTATGGCTGTAACAGAAAATTCTTAGGAAGAATCCAAATGCTGATGGTGTTCTGCAATTACAAAAAAATCGCGTGCTTGGGATCTTTTTCATGGTAACACTTTACGTAGTTCCAGGCGGTCTGGTGAGGCGTGTTGCCCTTGTTGGCAAGGCAGGCTTCGATCAGCTTCTCCACTGTGGGTTTGTCAGCTGGAAAGAAGAAAGAAATGTAAGAAAATCCACAAAATATAAATATGGATATAGTCGACACAATAAAACATACACTGCGCAGTTCCCGAAGCCGCATAATACAAAGCGTGGTGATTTTAATTGATACCCCTTTGACTGTTAATTGTAAAGATCATGATAAGTTAACTAGTGATCAGCTGCGTGTTATTAAATAATTGTTTAAATGATAAATGATTTTATTTCTGTAAGTAGGTTTCTACAAACACTTTTACACGTCTATCATATTTTAAAGACTAGATGAGGACGGCGTTTCCTATCTGACTACTCTGAGACGAAAGGCTGAAACAAACTCAGAGGTCATAGTCTCTTTTAAAGTCCAGACATAATCTTGGTCAGATCATGTGAAGACCATGTAGATTTGAGTCTGAAATGGTCTTTTGAGGAAAAACCGTGCAGATTGAGTGGACCTGTCCAGTCAGAGCACGCATTTGTCAGTAATCGTGCAGCTCAACTCAGAAATGAAGGAGCTCAACTATTCGACAAACCATACCAAAGAAAGGACATTTGGGTAGGCCACAAAAATTACTCAAACTGCCAGACCATGATTAAAAGGAACTGAAAAGGAGAAAAAAAGCAACAATGACCCACATAGTCTTCACATTCACAATATTAAAATAATAATCATGTATTCAATCTAGCCTGCGTGCTACTCACATTCACAGAGTTTTCTCTTTAAATTTCATCAAAATATCATAAGTTATGTCATTTAAATCAATAAAAATTGTTTGATAAATAAATTGGATTTAAAAATATCCAGATTATGAAATCAAAGTACTTAACACTTTAGGCTGGATAGATCCAGCTGTTTGTATCTCATATTTTCTTGTATTGCTATACTCTATTGCCCAAAACTTTAAATGCATGAGTTTGGAGAATCTTACCTGCATTAGGAACCTTAGCCAGAGCGACATCCTTCTTGAACTTGCCGTCCTTAGTCATCAGCTCCGACTTCATCATCATGCAGAGGGCATACTTCTTCAGGGCTTCATTGTCAGTCTAAAATTATGTTACTAATTATTTAAATGCTATATATCTAGAGTGGAGTACTCTTTAGCTCATGTTGTAGTGGTAAAAAGATAATCAAAGTTGCTCATTTTTGTATAATGCTTGTTTTAGGGTGACAAAAAATTGCCTGCCGGGGTCGCGGATTGTTCGAAAGAGTTACAGTAGCCCTGGCGCACAGGCAACTGAAGGAAAACGGGTGGGTTTTATTCAGTAAGAGTCTGACACGCCCTTCCGCTCCGCCCAGAGCGGGAGAGGTCATTTGATGATTTCCCACCCAAAAAAGAAAAAAAAAGGTGACAACAAATTAGGCCAGCGTACCTTATTGCAGTTTTCTTAGATAAGATTGCGAAATACAGATTTGCACTATTATAAAATGACTTGACGTAGCTAAAGATGTGGTTTATTCCTAATAAAAAAAAAATCCTGTTGGCTGCTACAGATTGCTCTACATTTTTGACGATCTTTATTGTCGCTCGATATGTTGTGTTTGACAAACAATTAGTTCTGACATCGTTTTTATCCATCTTTACTGTGACCAGTTAACGATTGATAAATATCAAGTTTAACTCGGCATTTGGTAGATATCACTTTTTGATTTATCGACCGACAAAAACGATCGAATACGACCGATCTTCTGTTGGTTAAAACACGGTTTCTCGATTTTATATGATGGATCACATTAGTGACCGTAAAAAATCGAGCAAATCTGTAATCACCTTCATACTCTAAGCAGTACCCTAATTGCGTAACATACTATCAGTCACAGTCTGAATAATTTTGAAGCCTATTGCTTATCCATTGCTTCATATGTTCGAAAAAAAATTCTGCTTAGCGACTTAAATAACGCAATGAATGTTGTTGAACTGTCAAAATGAAAGCCAATCCTGCTGTTAGTGTGTTACGCAATTACCCCGCGGGAGTAAGTTTTAATTCTTACCTTGTAGTCACCACCCTTTAGCTTGTTGACAAGTTGCTCTTCAACCTTGGTCTCAGTCAGACATTCGGTGCGATGTTTCTTTAGCTTTTCCTTCTGTTCGTCTGTGAGAGCCTGGACAAAAGGTTATTAGGTTAGTTAAATATTTAATTTCATTGCAATGTGAAAAACTCCTCCTATTCGCTCTTTAAAGTGCTGCACTAGCTGGAGACATGGCTCCGCTTTGTTGGCCTGAAACTGCGTTACCCCTTGGCCACGACAAAACCGCTGGCGCGACCTGCGTCTTGCATCTGCGACCGCCGCGGCGAGAACAAATGTTAGAAGTTATTTAGAGTGTGCCACGAGTCACCGCGGTGCGACTTGCGGCGCGGAAACACTCGAGCGACCGCGGTCGGCGGGGAGTGGAGAGGCGTGCGATGTAAACATAAGTACTAGCTCACAGCGTGGTGATCACGACTCAGAGCGGCGCGAACAGCGAGTGCGACGGACAAACCGACGAATTCAGAGTCGAGCGTGTTGAATAAATAGTTTTGTTATTTCCGACGCGGTCGCGGTCGCCGCCGCCACTGGCGGGTCGTGGCATGGCGACGCCAGTCGCAGGACGCCCCGCGCCGCAAGACGCACCGCCCAACGTCGTGGCTGAGGCCTTAAGAGCGGGTAGTAACCAAAATTGCCTATCTTCAATTTAATTTTTCATGAAATTCATAAGACTTAGGTCTAAAATAAAAATAATATGAGTAACTACATGATATTTTGAAACTTTTTGTGGAACAGAAACACAATACGTTAGCAGGCGGTCGCGACGGGCATCCGACGCGTGTCTACGCGCGTGGTTACGCGGGTGGGCTCCGTGGGAACGCGACGATCCCCGTCGAAGGAACCCGTCGCGTAGAATGGATTATTATATTTACGCAGTGTCGCTATTTCAATTTTAAAGTTGTGCATGTAGGTACAGTCGTGTCGATGTAGAAAAACGACGACCAGCAAAAAAAAAGGATCTTTCAAAAACGTCAATATCACATAGCGTTATTGACTGAACAAGGTGCGTGTAACCGCTGGCAGGCCCCCACAACGGAGTACTTTTGTATGGAACCACGGGGGTGTCCGCTTAGCGCAGTTTCAGGACTCACATTATGTCCCAAAAATAATAATTGCACTTTAAAAGAAACGTGACCTCTGAGTTCGTTTCGGCATTTCTTCTCATGGATCAGTCAGCTAGGAAATGTGCCATCTAGTTTTAAAATATTGAACAAAAACAAAATACGTTTCGAAGTGTTTTAAAAAGATCTACTTACAGAAATAAACAACATTTAATTTCAAGCCACTTTCACTAACTAGAAGATTTTAAAAAGTGTAAGTATTTGTACGTAATGCGAGTTCAATTGCGAGTTCCGAATTCATGACTCATACGCAGCGTAGTAAGGCATCAGACAAATGCTCAGCCAATCAGTGAATTACAATTGAGTCGTTAGAAGTAAGCAAAGTTTTCCATAAACCAACTAAACGACCGACTTCCTCATTAGAGAACCAAAATTAGTTTAACTTTTTATAAACCAAGGGAATCTACTACCTATTGCATTTTCAAAATAAACTGTGAAAATAATATCACATTTTTCCAAATTCAAAAGCAAAATTAACAAAATCAGCCTATAATGTTCCCACTGCTGGGACACAGGCCTCATCTCTTCGAGAGAGAGTGGGCGGGTTTGTAGATGTCACATGTCTTCGAATTTTTGTTCTAGGACATGCCGGTTTCCTCACGATGTTTTCCTTCACCGTTTTTGAGAGCAGTGGTGATGAAATCATTTACACAAATTCAATAAAAAACATTAATTGGAAAAAAAAGGCCACGTCAAATATTGGTTGGAAATTATTTCCAATTTAAATAACAAAAACACACATTATTTAGTTATTCCGAAATAGTGAAAAAATCGTAGTCAACAAAATAATTAGGTCAAACTTTTTCACTAACCTGTGCAAACAGAATGCAAGCGGCGAATACTAGTAAAGTCTTCATCTTGATAATAAATACTTGTTGGTACTACTTGCAGCTTATTGTCTTGAATGCGCAGGAGTTCTGTGGCAGGTCCCGAGGGCATCAAGCTTATATACCAGCCAGCAGCCAGATTCAGCGTATTGATGATAATCGCCGGAGGATTTAGTATACGGGGTCGTCAACATTTTAAGTATTAACAATTCTAGAAACGAAAGGAAAGTTTTGAATTCCAATTTGGATAAGAATAGACTGAGGGACATTAATTTAGTTTCCCTGCTCTTGTATTTATTTATGTGTGTATTTATTGTATATGTAAATGGTACACCACTGGCTACCTGCATTATTGTCTCTCCTTCTCCCTTTAATCCATCCAAAGGTTGTCTGTAAAAGATCGCTTTTAGCGATAACACCGCCTATTTTGTCACCCTATGTACAATTTCTACATTTATATCTGGAATTTTTATGGTGTACATAATAACGAGAATTATATTCTATTCTATTCAGAGGAAAAGTAAACTTACGATGGGTGGCTAGTGTGAAACAATGCATGGAAGAAAAATTAGCTATATCGACGCCTAGAAAAATAAATTGGGGTAATAGCAGAGGGATAGGAATGATGACGAAAAGGGACAAAATAACGACAATCTATAGTTTATTGCTTGTGATAATGCTACTGCAGTAGAATCAGATGATTATAATTATATTTGTGATTCTGGTTACAATGTTACCTGCCAGCTATTCACGATATAGTTTTTCTACTCTACTCAGACCAGCAGTTTGTTAGACTCTAGCTTTGAAGAAGAAACAATGAAGCAAAGAGAAGTGAAAAATAAGTAATTGTGCCACGATTTTGAACTATTTATTTATTTCTTTGGGATCTCCAACAAAGGATACACAGATACTACAGAAATCACTATAATACAAAAGGTTATATTACGTATGGTCCTTAAAATACAGGAGACAGCATGCACATTTAACCGACTAGGTGAAACTACTATTGTAAAAGAATATTGTTCTATCCTTTCACTTAAAAAATCATGTCAAAAGTTCTCCACACCTGAGAAAGCGTGGGTAGGTCTGGAAAGATCCGGGCGTGTCTCGTGTATATGTAACCATAGCGACTCGGTCACAGGGGACACTATGTTTGTTTTACTATTTTTCTTTAGATATTTTAAGCTGATTAAAATTTAATGGAGCCTGCACTATGCAGATGCCATTAAGTTTAAATTTTATTGCAGATCCGGGCGTGCTTCGTGTATAGGTAACTATAGCGTCTCGGTCACAGAGACACTGTTTTTGTTTTACTATTTTTTGTTTAGGTATTTTGAGCTGATTAAACTTAATGGAGCCTCCGTTAATTTCAATTTTATTGCCCTTTCAATGCTTGGTTTCCATGTTTCTTCTATTAGTAAGTAAATATAACAGTAACTTTATTGAGTTACTATCTATATAGTTATTCCTTTTCTAATTCCATTTTGCAGGTGTTTGAACTTTTCATTCTAGCTTTGTCTGTAATGCCCGGATTACACGATGCTAGTTTTTGAAGCTAGGATAGCAGGCAAATAATATCTAGACTTAATATCCTGGCTTAGCACATGCTAGAGTTGTTTACACGATGCTTGGAAATTTTAAGCCAGTAGCATTGCAGTGACCTAGTCCGTAGAGTAAAATGATCCGATTGGATACTAGCTTTGCCGGTCACACGAGGTTAGAACAAAAGCCAGAAGAGTAAAATCAGTGGGGGGGTGATATTAGCTAGTAAATAGAACCCCATCCTATTAAACTATTCTAGCTTGCGAGGCTAGCTTACTAGGTTCCTCATTAGTTATTACTAGCCTAAAAATGAGAATAGTTCTGTATCTACGGGGCTAAAGTGACTAGCTTGCTAGCTAACTAGCACAATCATGATATCCTAGCTTGAAAAAATAGCCTCGTGTAATGCCCGAGATACATGAGGCTGGTTTTTCAAAGCTAGGATAGCAAGCTAGAACCTCGGTATACTATTCTAGCTTGCTGTCCTGGCTTGACACATGCTAGTGCTGTTTACATGATGCTAGATAATTTTAAGCGAGTACAATGAAACGCGTTGTCACTGCATACTAGTCAATGAAATACTAGTTTTGCCAGCCACATGAAGCTAGCACACAAGCCAGGATAGTAAAATCAGTGGTAGAAGTGCTACTAGCTCAAAAAATAGAACCCCATCCTATTAAACTATTCTAGCTTGAGACGCTAGCTTAATAGCTTTCTCACTAGCTTACTAGCCTAGAAATGAAACGAAACAAGAGTTACTAGCTTCGTCCTGGCTTAAGAAACTAGTCTCGTGTATCTCGGGCATTATACAATGTGGATACTACAATACGACAATAAATGAAAACACTGGCAATACTAATGCATAAGAGTATTTTGGAACTACCAAATAAATCTTAACATTAAATTTTAAAAAAGATTTTTTCAAACAAACATTTTTTTAGTGATGGGCCGACTATGGGATTTGCCGATCTTCATCTGGCTATAGTGACTAAACCATTGGATATATTTGATTGCATTTTCGTATGCGGCCTAGGAAAATCATTAGTTATACTAAGTTTAAATTATTGTTGTATCGTCGTCTCCACCTTGTATATAAGATATTTTTCAATGTTAATGGTTCTGGCAATAATTCCGAGAACAATGCCATTAGAATATTTGTATAATCTATACTCATTCATTTGATCGTCCTATTTTATTTGATATTTATTCTTCCAATATAGCTTGTACTGGTTTATGACGGTTGGTAGATATGAGGGGTATTCTAGTAGTTGGCAGTTCCAGTCTAGTTTTGTACTTAGGAAGGCGTAGCAGATCTAGTGAGAGGGTGATTCGGCATTGTATATTTTTTTGAAGTAAGGCATCTTATTGTATCTCGTTGGATAGCTGAGAAGTTGTACATGTTTTTGGAATGTTCGGCCCATAAAGTACATCCGTGTTTTTTTGTAGAAATCGACCATTTTAGTCAAATAACCTGCTCAAAATGATGAAAATTGTAACGATTTGTAGATCTGATTTAAAAACTACGAGTATTAAAGATAATTGTCATTTTATGGTTGATTATTATGTATTGAAGTAGAAGCAGATAATAATAATTAAAAAAAAAAAGTCATGCTTTGTTTTTTTTATAAATTTTCAAAGTTGTACACTGCAAGTCAAATTACTCGAAGATGGTTGACATTTTCATAGGGGTCATAGGGGTCATTTGGTAGTAAATGACCTCCCCTACATCCCCTTAATGGATTGTTAACAATAACCCCGTATATCTAATAGATACGTAAACACTGTCTCAAATACAGAAGTAGTCAGGTAGCTGTCACTAATGTCAACTACCAGTCACCACGAATGGCGCGAAGCAGAAGGTGAAGCATACCCTGGACTAGGACTTGGGTGTGTTGGTGAGCTGGACACTGTAGTTTTGTAGACCTTTTTCTATTTTGTTGAGTACCTGTACACTGTCTTCTCATACCTATTAAGGGGACTACAGGACCTACACGCAAGTATTATAATGCCTAAAAGTATATTTATTTATTTATTTATTTAAATGCCTTAAAACTATCATTACAGGTCTATGGTATATGATACATTGCAGTAAAAAAAAAACAGAAAAATATATAATATTCTTCAGGATATATGCTAGTTAGATAGTGTGTTGAAAACACAATACAATTAATTAGAAACGATAGAAAAAAATCATGAATATACCTCAAAAAAAATATTTTATCGATTAAAACCCATAATAAATGCATGCAATCATCCTGATTTTTTTGACAGATTATTCAACAACCAACATATTTACGTAATATTGTTTTAATTATTTAGTCCAATCAATAGATTTTTTGTAAATAGATAATAGCTTCATATTTTGCAATAAATTACCAACGTTGTGTGATCGCGCTTCTTTTTGTTTTCTATGCAGTCCGACAGTGACCACGCTATAGCTGTTGTCAGCCTCTGAACACTGAAATTTGAAAACATTGTAAAAGCCCTTTGCTTTTAAAAGAGTAACCGTGAAGTTTCTCGCCGGCTCTTCTCCATAAGAAACAACCAATTGGAACCGTGCACCTAGCTTCTGACGTTTCATAAGTGCCCGGGTAGGTTTATATGTGAAATAAAATATTTTGATTTTAATGATTTTGAGCCTGTGACTCCTGCGAGTAAATCGTGTTATCAACCCTTCTGCAGACATTAACAGATACTACATTAGGTAAGAAATAAACATTAAGAAAACACACAGTGTGTCCTCCTCCCAAGCCCCTAACTGATAAATTGCGACTGAACAATCAGACTAACGACATAATGCAATAACCGACGGAGAGTTGTTGATTTATTGTTGTACGTTGACCCTTATGCCCTCTGATACTCACTAAATTTACACGTATTAAGACCTTTTTCTTGAAGTAATCTAGTACATTATCATTAGTATCAAAACTGCTAAACATGATCCTCTCAGTAAAAAAGAAAACCGAAACGTTAAACATACTCAGCAATTATTGATGATCCCAGATTATGTCATTGGCACCAAGTCGCACTGGGCCCGCGTGGTGGATTACGGGCCACTTCCTCTCACAGAGAGGAGGCCTGTGTCCCAGCAGTGGGAACATTATAGGCTGACTATGCTAGACAAAAGGAGAAACTGCTACCGATATATACAAAATGATTTCTTTTATCATGTTCCCATTGCTGGAACTCAAGTCTTTTCTCTGTCTGTTTTTTCTTTTTCGAATTTTTTGTTCTAGAACATGTTTTTGTTTCCCTCGTGTTTTTCTTCACCGTTTTTAGAGCAGCCTATGAGGTGCCTATATCGTTGACTATTATACGAGTATAGCCTAATATCTAATTGGGATAATATTACCCCATTGATACATGTGAAATATGGGCGTACTTACTATAGTTACAGCTCTGCCTAACGCTTCGGCGATGAGAGGCATAATGCTAGGTTATGTGTCTTTGTCAGAAATCGCAAATACTGTTTGTTTCAGGGTCTCTTGAAGGGTCTCCCTAAGCACGAAGACTGCGTTTCGACTGAAGTTACGGATGTTTACCACTTACGGACATAAGATTAGATCGGTTTTCGAACTAAGAATGAATGACAACATGATTTAACAATTGTGGCTATGCCCGATGTGTTTTTCCTGTCCGAAAATTTTTATTTGACACTTGTTTTGATGGATAAACTACTGTCGGATGGCCCCGTATCTTCGTTGACGGACTTAAAGAGTAGACCCTCTGATGTAGGTCCAGGAGTATGAGATTCTTTGAACTTTGTCTCTAGAAAGCAATTACATTACTGACCACCTGCCATCAAACCAAGCTAGTTGACCACCCATAATCAGCCTATAATGTTCCCACTGCTGGGACACAGGCCTCCTCTCTTCGAGAGGGAGTGGGCTGTAATCTACCACGCGGGCCCAGTGCGGGTGGGTAGATGTCCCATGTCTTCGAATTTTTGGTTCTAGGACATGCTGGTTTCCTCATGATGTTTTCCTTCACCGTTTTGAGAGCAGTGGTGATGAAGTTATTTACACAAAGTAAAGCGCCTGTCTGGGTTCGAACCCACGACTTATAACTCGTAATGCGCGGCCGATACCACCGGTTGACCACCGAATACCAAACAAATAGAAGGAGAATCCGGTTCAGATAATGGTTCATTCCAGTTTTTATACAGTCCTTTTTACTGGTTAGAGAGGACTTGAACTAGTATTTTATTATCTTTACACGAAGGAATGAGATTTAATAGGAATTATCTAGAGTAGCTGCCAGCTCTTTCAAGCCTACGTTTTATTTTATTGGAGGTTATTTTGATTAAATGTTACTATCTGGCTGTTATTGTGTGGTTAAGTTAACTGTAGCAGTTATTTCTTTATAGTCTAAATTGTGTGGGGGAGTTTAGTTGAGTGAAAATGTAGTGCGAAGATGTAATTTAAAGACAAAAGGAGTTGTTTTATAATACATACATAAACTCACGCGTTCTTCCCATGGGAGTAGACAGAAACTACAGAACGCCACTTGCTTCGATTCTTAGATACTCTCTTTGCCTCGTTTACGTTCATACATCTGGTCATACACGCACGCCGGTTGCGAGTACTACGCACCTGACCTTTCTGAAAAACATCACCAAGAAGTTGCTTTATATTAATATAAATATATTAATGTACTGCACCCCTAAAAATGTGATTTACATTCAAAAGGTGGTCATAATACAAAGTGTGTTACTGTTGCTTGGGTGAATAGAAATAGACACATATTTTTCTACTTTATGATAAATATGATAATTCTCCAACAAAGACGAAAATGGTTAAGTCAAACAAAGATTTGTTCTAACTATAAAGCATAAATGTTTTAATATTTTAAAAATAATGAATTAATGTGTTAGTACAAAAATAATAAAATAAAATAAATCAACTTGCAGACAAAGGCGAAATGATAACGAAAACATGAATAATGTGCCCAAATAAGACATCAAAATACGCCAATATTTCTGCCAACTGCAATATTTTGGAGAAAGTCGATGAAAACGTTGCAAACCGTGTAACTATCACCGTAGAAAATTTTGGCAGTACTTTTCGCATGCGCGGGCTTAAGCAGGCTTAACCTAAAACACAAAGTTTTGGACACCGCGCACCGCGGCAAAACAGCTTGTTCCACCGGCCTGCGGTAAAATGTAAACAAATGAATTTCGAAAACAGCAGAACCGATTTAGAAAATATTGGAAATTGGAAAAATATAATTGGATATTTATTTTGACGAATTGGAAATTTTTGAAATGGATTTTAAAGAGTGCGTTGCGGTACAAATGAGTGGTAAGTTTTAATTATTTTGTGTTTATTCAAAAATATTTTACCGTATTTACTTATCTGCTATCTGCTGGTGCTCCCTATCTGTACTTTTCATTCACATAGATATTTTATTTAGAAAGCGTATTTTAACAATAAAGTATTCCTGTGATTTTATAAAATCGAAAGTTTCCAGTTTTTACGAACTCATTTAACTATGATTCATGGAATCATCCAGTTAGAGTAATTTGGCAAATTAATGGGTTGTTTCGAACTATTAAATTATTATTTATTAAAATTACTATTTATTTCTTCTAAATACAACATAAACTTCTTCCTGCTGTTAAATAAATATTCCGGCATAATTTTAAATACTGCTTTTAATTACAACAGTTTCTATTGAACCAAACAATGTTGCTTAATCTGAATGCTAAAATGACGTTGCAAAATAACATTTGAAGCGAAATTTAATCATTCAAATTGTTACTTCGCCTTTTATTCCTGCCCTGATAATTAATTCAAACCATCTGGCTATTAGGCGTTCAATATTGCTCTTGATTTTTTTATCATCAATGTATAGTTCAAAAAACTTTAAAAGTCGTTTTTTAAAGTCATAGTCAACCTAGCTTGTATGCAGTAAACAGACAACTAACTTCAGACTGGTACAGAAACTCCGCATTGCGCAGGACAACCCCGAACGAACTTCACACCAGTGAAAAATAACACACATCAACGAGAAAATTGTACATTTTAAACAATATGAAATGAATTCTCTATATCTGTGATAAAACAATAATACACTGTTTTATAGAACGCACTTTTTATATTGGACAATTGGTATTTTTTTAGTGGAATACATATTTCTATCAATTGTTTTGATATCGGAAAACGGAGGCGTGTGTGACTGGTAAGTCCGATTTTCGTATGATATTCTAAATTCAATTCAATTTATTTTAGTAATTTCTTTCATTTTATTTGTACTAAAAGTTAAAAACACAAAATTTCTATGAAGTTTTGGTTAAAAATGTTCTATCGAACATCGAAGTATTCTTCATTGTTAAATCCATTAAACCGACTGATAGTGTTATCTAAGTATGTTCATAAAAAGATCAGTCATTTAATTAAAAAAATGTAGCATTCTAAAATAAGTGGAATAAATAGCGTTATGTGTAAAATGATATACAATATTTTAAACCTGTTGATTGAGACTTCTGATACCAGAGACTATTAGAAAGCTACTCTATTTAATTAGAATGTCAATTAAAACCTTCCTGTATAATAATTTGTAATGTTGGTACTAAACAATTTTCTAGACCTACACCATGACGCATGCTTTGTTTACGTGTCCATTTATTATTAAATTATTTTTCCAACTAATCATGACATCCGCTCTAAAATTAGTCTGTAATCAACATCAATACTCTCATTAAAAATATCACATGACATATCCTCATTCATTAAGCATTGCGTGTACATATTTTATATTTGTACGTTCCGGACATTGACATGTTTATAAAAAAAGTCCCTACCACCGAAGTTGTCCGCACTGCAGCGTCAGATCGATCGCGGCACCACGCATGCGCAAATACGCTACATTTACGTCAGTGGTCCTACAACGCGGGTGGGAAGTCGACGACATGCCGAAACCGACACCCGTCGAAGATCTCGTAGTCCCTCCACAGGACACGAAAATATGTGGAACAATCTGCATCTGTCAGATGACAGCAGTCCTCAGTGCGGTATCCTTGGTGTACCTTACAGTTGCGATCTACATGCCGTATACTAGAGCCAACGCTTCTGGAATCGACCCTACCCCGATTATGTGCACGACAACACGAGCCATCAACAAAGACAATTGTGACTGGGGATCTTGTGGGGAATGGTGTCTCAGCAAAACCTCCGGAGCCTGCATCCAGATCTACGTCAACGTCAGGAAGAATGGAACATCTTTACTATTGTCCGAGTGTGGAAGTGCTGCTAACAAAACCTGCTTCGGTATCGACCAAGAGAACGCCAAGAAGTACCACTGCATCAGAGATGAATGTAGGAACTTGACTGGAACATTCAACTGCACTGAAGGAAAATGTATCAACATAACAGACGCTTTCGAGTGTGCCTTCAGAGAAACGGACCCTCCATTAAAATGTTCCGGTAGAAGAGGAAAAATAACTTGTATAGACGTACATGGACTTTTCTCTTGTAACAGAGGCACTTGTCGAAAAATAAGAACGCCATACAACTGTGACCGTAGATGCGTCGACATTCCTACCCGTAACAAAAACGTGATAGTTCTAAGTGGGGACAGAGTATTTTTGGCAAGATGTGCGAAATTAGTACAAGAAGAAAACAGTACAATAGTATGGACTGATTCTGGGGAAGAAGTTCTAATGTTGTCGTGTCATGCAGTTCACAATGGAACGCAAGGAGTTGTTGCTGTTGATTGTATTAATGCTGCGTTACTGCCGCGCACAGATATAGCTGACCTCACAAATTTCACATACCTACAATATTTATACCAATCTAGAGCTGTTCCGAATCGTTACATCGCTCCTTCTGAAGTAGAACTGACTTTAGCAAATGACAGTCGCCTGATGATAAATCTAGAAGGATGTGTGAACACTTTGGCTGACGAATGTAAAGAGTTCTTGAAAGATTACGGCCGCGATGGGGCTGACCACAACGCTAAAGCAAGATTCCCTTGCTTTTATATGGAAAATAGCCCTGACACCGTTGTGGCCCGATTTGATCTAGAAAATACATACCGTCAGTTCTTAGTCGCCTTGGTGTTACCTACAGTGCTGGTTGTTGTCTCTTGTGTAACTTTGATGTTCTGTCAACGGACCATTGAAGTTGGTGATGATGCAAAGATGAGATTTAAAGGGTGTGCTGCTGGACAGGCTGATATGCAGCTGCATCCAAACGATCCTGTTTCTCCACTCTGAGATCAGTCACGTGAGATAGCCCTATTTCGTAATATCATTCATTTTCAATGCTTTACTTTTTTTTTGTCATTTTAATTTTTACCTTGATTTTAACTATTAATAGTATTAAATCACGAGACCCTTATAATAGAAATACTTCCATATTCAACATACTATTAGGGCAAAACGCAAAAACGTCAGTTTAGTTATTCATAAGTAAATACATTTTTTATACATAATTCTGTCCTACCCTAACATTCACTCCTAGGCTCTTACATAATTTAACCCGAACCGCTAACACTTTAGTTAAGGTAGAACACGAAAGATATATGCATATTTCATTAGCACTAAGTCCGCTTACCCGTTTTAGCTTAATCAACGGTGAAATACGTACTGCCCTTGACATGGTTTCGTGACTTAGGGGTGTTTTTGTACTGAATATTTTAAGGCACTGATTTATTACGATAATTTGAAGATTTGCGTTGAACAGTTCCAGTTAAGAATCTATGAATTAGTAATAGGTCTGCTTTTGATAGCCTTTTTTTGCAGTTGAAGGCTAGTTTTGGTTCGCTAGTTGTGAGCTGTAGTCGTTTTGTGACGGATTTTGGTTTCATCGATCAAAAGTTTCTGATTATTATAGCAAATACCACATTGCTTTTAGTTAAGGAAATAAACTTGACCTAGGTAATGTGGTCGGTCTAGTGACTAGAATGATATTTATTGTTTTGCTGCTATAGTCGAATTAATTGATAATTAATTTGATATTCAAAAAAATATTAAATTACTTATTGTAGGTGAATTTGTAAAAACAAACCATTAAAAAACTATTTTCTACGACAATCCTTGTACATATTGAAAGAAGATGCGCCTGAATTTTCATTAAAATTTTCTTGTTTCTCTGTTTCAGGCGTTCCCCTCCTTTGTGAGGGTCCGGCTAGTTCACTAAGAGACGATTAACCTGCTTGCAATGCTTTCTACTGGCTGACACTCCCTCCAGATGTCTACTATGAGCAGATCCAGGGCGAGTCTATCACCAGCAGCCTCAGAAAGGTCGACGTTACCTATGGGAGCGTCCGCCGAGCCAGGCAGCCCAGACTTTAAGTCATTGGAACAGCCAACGAGGGAGCAGCTTCTAACCCACTTTTTCGAAAGATTCAAGTTCTACACATCGCTCTGTCTCGGCACATCAGCCATACTTGCAGTCTTTGCTTTCCTCTTTTTGATACCGTTCGTCGTTGAGCCTGCTATACAGACAATACTAGCAGAGTTCGTGCCAGAAGCCGGTGTCTGCTCCGTCTCTGAACATGTGCACGCGGAAACTTTGACAAATTGCACTTGGGCGTCGTGCAGGGAAGGTTGCACGACCGCTCACACTAAATGTCATAAGATACGTGTAAATTTAGCTAGAATACCGTTTGTAGAGAATGCACCAGTGCCGACTGAATGGGATGAGACTGATTTGAAGTTTCTGATCAACCCTGAAGGTTGTGGGTATCCTCCACGAGTTAATTGCTCGGTTTTTGCGATTGACTACGCGGGACCGAGAGCGCCGAAGACATTTCCTTGTTACTATAGCTTGACGAGGTCGGACTTGGTGGTGGCGAGGTACTCTTGGGACACGACGGTGCGAGGGTTGATATTGGCTCTGGTGCTGCCGACGACGGTGTTCGTGTTCAGTCTGAGCGTGCTCGCGTACTGGCACTGTCGTTGCTGCGACAGGGCGTGTAACAGACGGGTGCACGCCGAATCGTTCGCGAGTAAAGAGGAGTAAGTATTTTTAGCCTTCACTATTGACGTTTTTTGTTTCGGTAGTTTTTTAAACTGTCAGAAGTCAATTGTAATTCACCTAAGTACATTTTTGCTAGCCCTCATAGATTTTAGAGTCAAAAAAAAAAAATTGTGATTTCTGACAGTACCTAAATGTAGATTAAATTTCGAGTAATTTTAACATATAGTGTAAATTACTGGACTTTCAGGTCCTATGTCAAGTATGGTGTTGGAACATCGTAGTTTTGATGGATTATAGTTTTAACAAGTACGTTTTCTATTAGAGTTTTGCACTGTGCTGTGTGGACTTCTAGTAATATTGTAGATTAAATTCGTAAATTATCACTTTATGTATTGACATTTTTTGCTCTCGTAAATAGATCACGAAATCGAGCTTGATTAGGAAAAAAAAACTTTCTGCTTCATCCACGATAAAATTCACTGTAAAATAGGTAACTAATTATTTTCCTGCAAAATTAGCACATTCAAAGTATTTACGCTACGTTGTAGAAAAGTCATAGTTAAAACATACAAGCTTATTTTCCCAAAACTCAAATACCAGTATACCGAATTTTTATTTCCAATTCAATTATTTTTTTACGAAATTGAAAAACTTGTTATAATACATTTTTAAATTCGGAATTTGAACCAACAAATACTTCAAAAACAAAAACAGACAAAAACATCTTCAAACATTGTCAAAAAACAAAAGAACACTTTTCTTTTTTATTTTAAATCATTTTAACGTTTTTCTCTTTTCGATTTTTTCAGCAGCAAATTGTTATGCGAGTTGGATGATGACCCGAGTGATGATGTGTTCTGACGCCAAGCTTCAGCCGCCCGCCGCCGCGCCTCCCCCAGAAACCCCGAAGGCTACGTAAAGCTGTAAACCTGCGTGGCTGTTGCGTGGTTGCTGCGTGGTTACTGCGCGGTCACAGCATGGTTACTGTGGTATCTTCCCGTAGCCTTATTAACCCCTATAAAACTTCACTACCCGATAATTTTCAATTCAATGTACGAATCGGTTGAAAAGGTTCTCAAATTGTAAGGTTGTGACATTTAAGTAACGCCATTTAAATTCATACTATTGCCATAGACTTGTTAGATTCTATTAGAAAATAAAATTGCCTAAAGTCTTTTCAGTATGTTGGACATACCTACTTATTAAAAATCAAATCCATTGATTATTCAAATTTTCACTTTTCAACCGATAGTCTTTCCAGTATAATCTTGTCTAATATAATTTTCATAGAGCATTTGCGAAAAAATAAAGTGCAATTACCTGACTAAAGGCTGCAAATAATATTTGGGAGGTGTTATAATCAGAACAGTATTAATATATTACGACTTTAATGGCGGGCAAGAAGGCTTACGCTTTAAAACATTTATAAAAATTTAAGAAAAAATACTATTATAAAATAACAACGTCTCTTTATTCTAAAACTGAGCTATGCCGGATAGTATTAAGTCCTTTTTTTATATTTTTTGCTTCCAGAAACGCGTGATTATAATTTTGTTTTTTACTTATTATAATAATAAATATAGATAGAAAAATAATATCATTCAAATATCATGTTCAAATTTGTGTACCTTAATAAAATAGTGGATCTTAAATATTTTCGTCCGCATTTTTGAAAATATTCAATAAAATTAATAGAACAATAACGACAATATCATGAATTCATTTTGAAATATTAAAGTAGAACACACTTTCACAACTTTTCTCACATGCCTAATGTAGCAAATACAATTATTGTAAATAATATTATAATTTATAACAATTTACTTATTAATAATTTACTATTTAGTCATTTCAAATAATGTGCATTTGATTAATATAATTTTAATTTTTAGTAGTTACTTATACTCCATTTGAAATAATATTAGAAATTTAAATAAACCCTTTTTTACAGTCCATTCAACCGATTTTGACTTCTATTGCGTTGATGGCATGACAAACGGCACCTTCAATAAATAGTTGGTATTGTAACCACGTTTTTGCTTTTAATACCATCCTTATATCTACCAAATAGAAGTCAAAATCGGTTGAACGGACTGTAAAAAATGTGTATTTAAATTTCTAATCTTATTTCAAATGGAGTATAGTTAATATTATGTATTGACTTCATTTCAGTAGTGGAAATTATGGTAATGAAATTAGTACTAGCTTTATAAATGTCATAATTACTTTGACGGCTGTCCAGGTGGTAGAATTAAGTTTTATTAAGTATCTTAAAATTAAATTGGTGTAGCACAACTGTTATTGAAAATTAGCTTTCTGGTCTATAATTGTTATGATTGTAAACGTAAAATCATCCAGTAATATAAAGAAAAACTTTAGTTCAATTGGAAATGCAGTTATGACAAACAGATTTCGAATGAAAGAAACGTTTTTTGAAATAATTTTCAAGGAATTTTCAATGACATAAATGTTTTTCCAATTATTTCATGTTTTTTTTAAATAGAGCTAATTTTAAATAACCTTTGGAAATTGACTAACGTAATTTTTTAAACTTTAGCTTTTATTAGCCAGAATTGATATGAAGTTAAAAATAAAATAAAAGTATTGTTGTACATAATCTGCCACGTTTTGTGATATTACATTTAATATATTGTTCAAAGCTTTAAATTTAAATCAAGTTCTATTTGTGTGTTGTAAATGTGTTACTAATAAATTATTCATAAATGTTTATCTATTAAATATAATTGTTCAAAAATTTAATATAAATTATTCATCATTGGTGTCGTTTGTTTTTCAAATATTGTTTAAAAATTGCAATTAATAAAATATTGTATTCAAATAAATTGTATTTGTAAAATATATTCAGAATGTTATTCGCTGTCAATTGTAAATAATTGTAATTATGAATTATTTTGTTTGAGTCTAACGATTAGATTTTAGGTAATACGCAAGTGATGCATCAAACTGCAACTAACACAAAGTGTAATGACAAATAAAGCTTGTTTTGTAAATTGGTTTTATTTTATTAATGAAAATTATTGCTAATGTACCTACATTTAGGAAAATTAATTGCTAATCTTTATAGCCATTTCATACAACTGTTAAGGAATGACAGTTGTGATTTGTTTATAGGTAGGATAATCGTAAGTATTGGTAGTAAATTTGCTTAAAAATTAATTTCCCTGACTTTGGTATTAATTTCCCTGACTTTGGTACCTACCTAATTTTGTATATCTATCTAAGGTAGTCCTTTACCCAGAAGCAATCAAGAACGGATAAAAAAATCAAAAGACAACACACATATACACATCCATATGAGTTCCATGTAGAAACAAAGTAGAAATAAATTGCTTAAAGCAGCTTGGCTTTCCCATTATTTATTCACTTTGTGGAAAGAAAGATTAAATATTCGATCACTACCTACGCTTGTTTGTAGCCTTGAGAGTTCATAGACAAGTCTATTATTTTAGGGGGTTTCTAGAGTATTCAGTCCAGACTTTATTGTGTAGTAGTAGGCTCCGTCGACCAACTTATTAACCCTAACCCTATATTTAGATTACCCTAGATTGCGGTAAAACGCAATTTAAATAAAACTTTGTGTAGCTGAGTGTACAAAAAGTCACGCTTTGGTATTCGTTAGTAATAGATTTTTTATTTAAAAAAATGTGGTACTCGTTGGGAATAGAAAATAAATTCGGAAATAAACTAATACCAAATGGTATTAGCTCTTGGTATTGGATGGGAATAGAGCGCTCATTTCTAGGGGATGCTAACATCAGATGGAATGACATCTCACTTCTAGGGGATGCTAGAATCAGGTGAAATGACGGCTCATTTCTAGGGGGTGCTAGCATCAGGTGAAATGACGGCTCATTTCTAAGGGATGCTAGCATCAGGTAGAATGATATCTTATTTCTAGGGGACGCTAGCATCAGGTGGAATGATCGCTCAGTTCTAGGGGATGCTAGCATCAGGTGGAATGATATCTTATTTCTAGGGGACGCTAGCATCAGGTGGAATGATCGCTCAGTTCTAGGGGATGCTAGCATCAGGTGGAATGATATCTTATTTCTAGGGGACGCTAGCATCGGGTGGAATGACCGCTCATTTCTAAGGGATGCTAGCATCAGGTGGAATGATATCTTATTTCTAGGGGACGCTAGCATCAGGTGGAATGACAGCTCATTTCTAGGGTATGCTAGCGTCCGGTGGAGTGACCACTCATTTCTAGGGGATGCTAGCATCAGGTGGAATGATAGCTCACTTCGAGCTCACTTTATTTAAGTTTTCACTTAGAGTGAGAAGATCAATTTGTCAGTGGGTGCGTACAGTGGCAGCACCTACTGGTATTCTGATGTACAATTACAGGTTGTATTATCTATAATTGAATAATAACCTAACAAGACAAAGGTTTCTCTTCCCTGCTTTTGCTTATCCGTGTAGTACAAAATTCTGGCCCAGAAATCTAGCGTTTGCTTCTGTTTAGGATACACAGTTTAGGTCGTTGTTTTTTAGGGTTTGCCAGCAGCCATTGAGTCAGAATTTGGTGAGATTGCATACTTAACTCAGGCGGATCTCACACTACCACGCGCCACGCTTCGGTGTGCGGGACACGCGCCCCCTCGCGTGATGGCTCCTTTAAACAAGCGTGACACGCGACGTGAATGGTATGCGACACAAAGTCACCACGTGTGGCGTGACGAGCGGTGCCTTTGTGTCCTTGAAGGAGCCTTGATTTCTACATACAAATTCAATAAAAACGCCTTTCTGTGAGGGGCATTTGGCTCCGTTTCCCGCGCCCCGTGGCGTGGCGCGTTCTAGTGTAAGATCCGCCTTATTAGGTACTGCTGTGCGAAAAACAGATTGCTAAAGTAATCTAGATAGCTGGCAAGTTAAAAACTAGAAATAAACTTAGAAATCTCTAAGACCAACACATTTTTTTTTATATTTTCTGTATGGTCTTATGTTCAAAGCATGACTAGAGCTGCGCGGTAATTACAATAATTACATAAATCACACTAACAGTAGGAATGGGTTTCATTTTGACAGTTCAACAACATGCATTGCGTTATTTACGTTTTTGAGCAAACATATTTTTCGAACATATGAAGCAATGGATTAACAATAGACTTCAAAATTATTCAGATTGTGATAGATAGTGTGTTACGTAATTAGGGTGCAGGTTCAACGTTGAGTCTCATAGCAAACCAGAGTTGGCAGGTGCTTTAGACCATGGTCTACCATTGGTTGGATGAGATCAGAAACCCATGTAGATAAGTACAAACGTTACTTGAGTTTCAAACGTTTCACAGCATTAAATAAAGTTCATTTTAAACAAAACGACTAATGAGAAATATCTTCAAATTCTCTGCTTTTGTCTTAAACTTTATATATAAAATACAGTAGCAATTGACGCATAAAACATTAGCAAATAGAAATCTCCCTAAATAAATAATAATAAATATTCAAGCCTTTAAAGTATTCAACCGCACCAATTATTTATTTCTGAAGATATACAACAAACAATTTACTACGTTACCTAGTCACAACTAGGCATAATAAAAATGCTTGCCACGGATCAATAAAAAGTAATAATTTAGCACCTTAGAGGTTGTGGCAAGGTGATGAGCGGAGCGAGTTAGTTTTGTCAACCCGCTAATCTAAGGACTCTTTTTCTAATGTCCCTAATCCTGATTGTTTCTTCACTGTTTTCGAGTACAGCTCTTGTCATAATGTTGTTAGAAAACTAAGTGAGTCTGCAAAGTTGGTAAAAAACCAGGCAGCCTTAGGGACTGGTCCCTAATTAAATGTGCTTTTAGTCACTGGTACAGGCTTTTAAAAAGTTCTGTGGAGAAATAACATCAAACTAGCAAAGTGTTTGAGCCACGTTAGGTGATTCTTCAGCTGTAGCCCGCCGAATTCAAACTTTCTTTGGTTTTTTGCAAATTGCAGCTCTGTTTTATGTCGTATGTTGATTAAAACAGGATTCGCGACTTTAGGAATGATATATTTATTGAATAATAATCATCAGTTTCATATCAATCGTCACACTGGATTGTGTTTCCCACAAAAAATTTTCATTTGGAATATTCTGTAAAATTCTGAGGTGGAACAAACAGCTCCATAAATTCTTAGGTGGGCTACAGGTGAGGATTCACCTTAATGGCCTCGAGCGCCGCGATTTACATCAAGAGACACGCGCGTGCGACTCCTGTTACCGTCCGTCCGTCGTTCCGCAAATCGCGTCGTTTAAGCGACGTTTTTCATTTGTTTTTTCCGTAGTTGCTGTCGCAAGACTCGTGTCGCTTGAGCGTGAAGCGGGTGGCCACAGGGTTAAGAGGGCGTAAAAAAATATTATCTCGTGACTGAGAAGGAACTATGAATAACGGCTCAATAAGGACCCTCGGTAATTATTTAATACCTTTTATAAAGTTTCATATTGCGACACGAAGGTTGCGATCTATGGCCGCAGAATCAAAGAAACGCTTGGAATTACGTTTCATGAATGTATGGATAGTGGGGATTTTGAGATCAAGGTGGAGGATTTCGTTCCGAACGAACCAAGGAGAACCTGTCGTCCTACGGAGGAACCGGTTTTGGAGGGTCTGCATCTTATGGATGTAGTGTGGTTTTGCGTGTGCGAAAACTGCACTGGCATAGGTCATAATTGGCCGAATGCACGCTGTGTAAATGCGCAATTTGCACTTGAGTGGCAATTTGCTACGTGCATTCAGCACGGAATGGAGTCTACCGAGAGCGAAAGCGGCGCGCGAATGCGCCTTCTTTATGTGCTCTAAAGAGGAGAGATGCTCGTCAAGGAATACACCCAGATATTTTGCTCGCTTTTCCCAAGGGATTGGCTTGCCGAACATTGTGATCGGTCGGGTGCCCGACGATTGATGTCGGGACGTTGTATATATGCTAGTTGCGCGGTAAACTCTGCTTGCGCGATGCAGGACTTTGATTGACGTCACTGTGACGCGTAGCTTGCATGTGGCGTTGTACCTAGGTATTGGAAAAGAAATCAACGCCGAAAAAAAATTTCAGTTTCCGCTAATCGCTCTGCTACCTCACTTAACGCTCACTCCTAAACAGAATTGCCAGTATTTTAAAAGGGTTGAACGACCGCCTATGGCACGGTACCTTGCGTTTGACTGCATTGCCGTGGGTCTACGGCACACCAACATATTATGTGGAAATATTCAGTATATACCCCATACTTGTAGGTCATCGTACGTGACATAAGAGACTTGGTCTAATTCCAGCATTATTTATGACGACAACTTTGAATAGAGGAAGCTTAAAAGAGATTGGTATCTTCTAAAGTATTTGTGATATATTTTACGTAAAGAAATTGCTACTTATGAGTTACAATAGGAGGATAAATAATAACAGCGGCACGGGTCAATCGAGGGTTAAGCTACGTTAGTCGCGGTCAGTTCATGGATGGGTGACCATTCATAAACATGTCGAGAACCGTCCGTGCCTCGAGAAGCACGTTAAGCCGTTGGTCACGGTTGTCATTCGTAGATCTTCGACAGTCGTAACGGGTAGTCAGAAATCCGAAAGTCTGACAAACAGTCGTGCCAAGGGGAATCGTGTTACCCAGTAACTAGGCTGTGGAGGTCAGATAGGCAGTCACTCCTAGAAAAAAATCATTTTTACAAAAAAAAAAAAACACAACAATACGTGAAAAATAACTTTAATTTCGGAAGTCGGTGTCTTTGGTTGTGTATTTTCGGTTTTGGCCACCGGCTTCCGAAATAAAAAATATTTTTCACGTATTTTAGTGTTTTTTTTGGAAGTTGATTGTTTTTTTTTTGTAAACAAGTTTTTATTTTTCACTTTTTTGTTGTGGTACCTACTCCACACACATTCGTATACCACTACTTGATATGTAAATAACCGTGACAGGAAATTATTAAATCATCATCAATATAAACGAAGTGGAAAAAATACGCAGTATTAAAGATAACTCAAAAAGTACTGGTCAGAACTTGATCAAATTTTAATGGGACCACATGTGAAGCACCAGCTCTCAAATAAAGAAGGAATCATCCAAATCAGTTCACCCAGAAATAAGTTAACAAACTAACTAAGAGCTAACAAACATTAAAAAAAAACAGTCGAATTGAGAACCTCCTCCTTTTTTTGAAGTCGGTTAAATACTGGTATTCAGTTGCATCCGGTTAGACTTGAAGCCGACCACAATACATTTGGGGGAATGACTAGGCTCATGGGTTATATGGTCAATTTTAACCTCTTCACTACTGCAATCACAGACACAATAAAATTCGATTAGTTCCACGCCCTGGCATTCAAACAGTTTAGCGGGGTAATTGTGTAACACACTAACAGTAGGAATGGCTTTCATTTTGACAGTTCAACAACATTCATTGCGTTATTTACGTTGTTGAGCAGACAAATTTTTCGAACATACGAAGCAATGGATTAGCAATAGGCTTCAAAATGATTTAGATTGTGATAGATAGTGTGTTACGTAGTTAGGGTGCTGGTTGCCCGTTCCAGAGTGTAAATTCCTGTCGAGAAGATTGGCGAATAGATATCCATGTTGACTGTTATAAAATCGTGTTATTAAAATATTCCGCTATGGCAGTTACGCAGAAACAGTATAAACTCGATGTAGTCACAATCAAAATATGTTCGTCATCTTAACGACTATTTTTGGCAGAGCATTGGACGATAGAATCTGTTTTACCGACTCAGCATTGTGTCCTAACTTGATAGAGGAAAGAATTTGGAAACAGACGAAGATAGTTATCTTCGAAGGGTACAGGGAAAGAAGGGTTATTGTCAGTATTTGTTTAATATTGAGTTGACACTGCCATCTAGTAGAAAATTCATAAAGGTCTCAGGTTACAGAACAATAAATCACTTAAAGAAATCAGTGTAATCATGCGACTCAAAAATTGATTGTATGGGTGTAGAAAAAAAGATCATGGTCACCGCTGTTGTTTAAAAAGAGGACATTGTCTATGGACTCCGATCTTTTTTGTCCTATTAAGATTAATTGAATTTATTAATAATTAATTAATTACTCTTCAGATTAAGTTTTTTTTTTAAACGTTACCCCAGTCTTTGCTTTTCTCCTTTTAGTAGGGGAGCCCAAGCGGGGATTTCGGGATTTACTAAAGCGCGGCAGATTAATATACAGGGGGATACCTTGTACCCGGTTAAGTACCTCCACAAAACATGAAGCCCATATATAAGGCCGCCCGTGAAGGATACAGGATCAGATTAGTAAAAAAAAATTGACCATCAGAAATTCTCGAGCGCGTCAGATTAAGGTAGGGTGAGTTAATTACATCCTAAAAAGTGTATATTCCACTAATCTGACAATTTGAGAGTGACGTAAAGAAAGGGGAGGGCAACAAAGTTGTAAAAAAAAACGTCATCTCGACTTTCTCGAGCGTAGCAAAATTTTTTTTTATTTTGAAGGAAATAATTCAAGAATAATGAAAAATATATAATCTGACGATTTCCGCAAGCCGAAATAACAAAAATTCGTCGATAAAGTTAAATGCGTGCAGCGGCGTGATGCCTACGTTTCCTTCTCCGCGTTTCTATTCCTCTCTCACTCTTTCTCTATCTATTACTCTCTCACTCCGTCTCCACTCTGGTTTCTGCTGCCATGACGCCATCACAGCTGATCATAAAGACTCGTTCGTGGCATACTGTTTACAACGTGTTTCCAACGTTTTGGCTTTTTTTGCTATTTTAATATTGTTGGTGTGAATTAAAGTTTATAAATATTTAATATGAGTGATATTAATTTAAAATGTGTAT
This sequence comes from Dryobotodes eremita, assembly GCA_917490735.1. Lineage (NCBI taxonomy): Eukaryota > Metazoa > Arthropoda > Insecta > Lepidoptera > Noctuidae > Dryobotodes > Dryobotodes eremita. Next base: position 16,453,567 of record OU823265.1, on the reverse strand, counting down.
TTTGTGGTGAAAGTACCTTACAAAAAACAATTAAATTTACGGTACAAACATTAAAAAAATGTGTAAATATTTTGGAATATTCTCGGAGCAAGCCGGTTATCCGAAAGTCTCGAGGAACATATGATCACCTCGAATTGTCGATGGAATCATCATTAAATGATTTATATCACGCACAGTGCTATAAATTATTTACTGCAATTAAAATACCGCGAGACTTAGTATTTACAAGTATTTACAAGATCAAAGTGTAGTGGAACATGACAATACACCGGAAGTTTCGGTTTGAAAATTCCAAAAATAGTGTTCTATGAAACTTCTATCAGACTTTCGAGCTGGGAGAGCTCAAATGCATAGAAATATTATTTCTTTGAACTCAGCGAGCTCAAAATATCACATAAATTATATTTTGAGCTCAAAAATGTCATAAGTACAATTTTAAGCGCCCAGGAATGGAATTAGCGGGAAGTTGCAGGGATGGCCTTTAAGGCGAACCGTTTTTCTATTTTTTTTTTGTCAGATCAGGCGAATCCGTCTAGATAATCGTCAGATTATGAGACAGTACGTTTAGAACATAAAGATGAACCATATATATCTTAATCTGACGCGCTTGAGTATTTCGAAATGGCGAATTTTTTTTGCACATTATGAAAATGGCCGCCAGTTTGCGTCCCATCGAAATCGTCAGATTAGTGAATGAGAGCTTTTTTTTGGTGCACTTAACACTCCCTTAGAAAATATGACGCGCTCGATAAAAAAATTTTTTTTTTCATTTTCAACCCTTACATACAACCACCCGCATCATGCAAACGATCAGATTAACATACGTACATTATTAAAAATACGTAGGGCATTGATGCTATCAATATCTGACGCGCTCGAGGATGTCCATGCAACAGTTTTTTTTTACATATTTAAAAATCTATAGCCGCTTCCCCCACCGATGTAAAGGTATATATCATATAACACTTTTTTCTTCTTATCATCTAAGCTTTGCAACCCAATAGGTCTCTACGACGCTCGAGTAAATCCCCATTTAGCATCGTGGGCTCCCCTACTATTTATTGTGGGTGCGTTTATAAACATTCAGACTCACATACACAAACAGCCAGACCCGGAACAACTACTTGTAGGTCATAAAATTATTTGTTCCGTGCAGGAATCGAACCCGCGACACGCAGCGCAACAGTCAATCGCTTAACCACTGCGCCAACCGTGCCGTCAAAGGTCAAGTAACAGGTACATACTGTAAATATTATAATGCAGTATTAAAATATGTCAGAAAACATTTTAAAGTAATAATAATAACGTTTATTGGACAAAATCGGAACTTAGCCTACAACAGTTTCAATACTAAAAACATAACACATAACAGGCTTCTAACCTAAATGAATTCCTGATTTCCAAACTAGGTAAAACCTTCTTGGAAATCAGTGCCCTTCCAATGAGCATAAAAAGGACTCTTACTTAGATAAGGAGCAACTAAAATGCATCAGTACTGAAAAAGTTAGACCACAATTAAGTCATGTGAAAATAAATAGATTTTTAAAGTAATTAGTTTTTTCAAAAAATTACATTTTGAAAATTATCGTTCTTTCCCTATACCTTTCAATTATAAAATACTGCTCACATATAACCATAATAGCTATTGGTTGTTATCTACTTAAACATTTAAAAATCTAAGTCGAAAAAGGGCTCCGAAAAGTATTAAAACTAAATTAAATTCATGGGTTCCACGAAAAGGGCGAGCTGATAGCCGATAAATATTTGATTACATGGCGATGTGGCCTTGACAATTGAAGTGGAAAGAATTTACCGGTTCAATGGTTTAGTTTCTTTGTATTTGAAACATTTGAAGTTACATTTTCAAACAGGATTTTTTTAAATTTATTTTCTTGGGGATATCGTCGTCAGGGAATCGTGTTACCCAGTAACTTGGTCGTGGAGGTCAGCATGCTAATTACGTAACACACTATCTATCACAATCTGAATCATTTTGAAGCTAATCCATTGCTTCATAAGCTCGAAAAATTTGTCTCCTCAACAACGTAAATAACGCAATGAATGTTGTTGAACTATAAAAATGAAACCCATTCCTACTGCTTTTGTGTTACGTAATTACCCCGCAAATTGGCAGTCAGTCCATGTAAAATTCTGGTATTCAGCTGCATCCGGTTAGAATAGAAGCCAACCCCAACAGTTGGAAAAGCCTAGGCAGATTGATTGAGTCCTGAGGAAATCGACAGGAGAAGTGGTTTATCCATTCTTTGTTGTAGGTAATCAGAGGGCTTAGTCAAAGTGACATCCTTTTAATGACAAGGATGATGAAAGAAACCAGTTACTTATGGTAAGTGGCAGAATTCTCTTAGTTGACAGCAACATGTACTTTCCACCTAATAACAACATTACTACAACAGTTACCAAACTGCACAAGAAGTTGTGGAGACGATAAAGGCACACTAGCGCGACGCGACGCCCGACACAAAGGCACCGCGTGTCGCGCGACGAGCGGCGCCTTTGTGTAGCGCTGTCGCGTCGCGCCTGTCTGTGTTCTTTTATGTAGTAAAATTTTATTCATTGCTCAAATACATAGCAAACTATAGTTTTGTATAATTTAGAAGCATATTGCAATTTTGTAAATGTGAGTACAATGGATTCGTTTATTATATAATTATGTTGACTTGACAGCATGGCAGTAGAGACTATGTCATGCTCACTTAAATGTCTCACTGTTGGTGGCGCGTGTGTTGGATCATTCGGTTCCCTACAAAATGGTTGAGCTGGATGGTGCTGATCCACGCGTCATGTTCGTGAACGGGCGCCGTCAGTTGAGACTGGTCATCTCTTAACTGCCACGGCTTATTTTTATTATTAATCTTATATTTTGTATTGTTTTTTTATATTTTTTTTTCATTGTTCTCGCATATAGAAGCAACACGAATAATGTGCCAAGGATTTTGTAATATCTTGATTTAAAAAGAGTGTCCTTGGAGTTTCTTGCCCGTTCTTCTCCATAGAGATCTACGTTTTGGAATGGGCAACTAGCTTCAACTTTCTGACTAACTGACCGACTCTTTGACAATTCAAAAGTGCCTGTAAATGGTTTAATTGAAATAAATGCTTTGAGTTTGAGTTTGAGTTTGAGTTTGGGAGCCTTAATACGACAGCAAACGAAAAACGCAGGCAATACTAGTAGAAAGGAGTATTTTGAAACTATCAAATAAATTCTAACATCGAAATTAAGAAAGTGTTTTTTTTTTAAACAAACTAATTAGTTGTGATGCGCCGACGATGGGTTTTGCCAATCTTTAACTAGCTTTAGTGAATAAACTATTGGATATATTTGGTTGACTTTTTTGTATGCACATAGTTGAGCTCCTTAAGTTCTGAGTTGAGCTACACGACAACTGACAAATGCTTGCGCTGACTGGACTAGGCCACTCATATCTGTGTGGTTCTTTCCTCAGAAGACCATTTCAGACACTAATTTACGAGGTTCACATGATCTGACCAAGATTTCTGGACTTTGAAAGAGACTTTGACCCCTGAGTTTGCCTAGCCATTTCTTCTCAGGGGTAGTCAGATAGAAAATGTCGACTACAACTAGCTTATTTTTTTTTAAATGTTGACTCTTTATAAGTGATTCCGATATCCTATTTACAGAATAAATAATTTCATTTCATTTTTCATTTCACTTCATACACACTTTTTGCACAAATTCCTCCTAATTTCTTACATCGCACTTAACAGTTTTTTTTTGCTTTTTGTCTGCTGTACGAGTATATTATATTGTGTGCCTTTTAGTCTGTGCTAAATAAATGTATTTCTTTCTTTTCTTTCTTTCTTTATATACCTAGGAATTTAATTTACTGTCGTATTGTCTTCTCCACCTTGTAATTATGAATCCTAGCTGCTACAAAAATATCCTTTCACAGTGAAACAAAACCCGTCACGTGAATCTAGCAAACTATAGACAATTCCACTAAAGAGACAGAAATACCTTTTTTTTTTTAACCAAACACGAGTAAGTCCTCAGTACTTGTTAAACGTTTTTCAGTTTTCAGTTGCATGTAATGCAGAAATGGGTCAGAGGTATAATTACAGCTTTTCAGCAGTCACGGCAATGCAATTACTGGGAACAGAGCGTTCAGGCTGTTGAACTTTTTTCAGAACTCGCTGTTAATGACAAACTGAGTTTAAAGTTGAATAATTTGTAAACGCTTCATTAAGGGGACTACAGGACCTAAATGTAAGTTTTGTAATGCCTAAAAGTATATGATCCACTGCAGTAAACAAAATCAGAAAAATATATGATATTCTTCAGGATATTTGCTAATTAGATAGTGTGTTGAAAATATAATACAACTAATTTGATACGATAGAAAAAAATCACGAAGATACCTCTAAAAATTTCTTACAACGATTAAAACCCATACTACTATGCATTAAATCATTCTGATTTTTTGTCAGATTATTCTACAAGCAACATACTAACGTAATAGTGTTTTAATTTTTTAATCCAATCAATAGATTTTTCGTAAATTGATAATTGCTTCATATTTTGCAATAAATTACCAGCGTTGTGTCATCGCGCTTCTCTTTCTTTTCTATGCAGTCCGACAGTGACCGCGCTTTGGCTATTGTAAGCCTCTTAAGGCATACATTCTAACACCTTCAACGTTTCTCTTGGTAATTTAAACAGTCTGCAAGGTGGGCTGGGCTGAGTGCACAGGGTGTGCCTATGTGCTTCATATTGTTATCAATGTTTCTTTGCCATCTGTCTTTATTTCTGTGTTCCATAAGATAAGATAAGATAAGATTTATTTGCCCAAACATGTGTATACAATACGCATACATACAATAATAATAAGTGCATGCAATATAACATAAAGAAAGTTGGTTCAGACATGTTTGCCACATACTATGGCGTGCAAATGTTTTGAATTACAAACTCAAAACTCAAACTCAAAGCATTTATTTTACCATTTACAGGCACTTTTGAACTGTCAAAAAGTCGGTCAGTTAGTCAGAAAGTTGAAGCTAGTTGTCCATTCCAAAACGTAGATCTCTATGGAGAAGAACGGGCAAGAAACTTCAAGGACACTATTTTTAAATCAAGATATTACAAAATCCTGGGTACATTATTCTTGTTGCTTCTATATGCGAGAACAATGAAAAAATATATATAAAGAAACAATTCAAAATGTAAGATTAATAATAAAAATAAGCCGTGGCAGTTAAGAGATGACCAGTCTCAACTGACGGCGCCCGTTCACGAACATGACTTACTTTGTTTTTTTTTTTCTTCTTGTGGCTTCGCACGGTTCATGACTTACTTACTTACAATTGTGATTTTTAATATATCCTTCACGCCAAGAGAAGGCAATTTAAGAGGCTTACAAGAGCTAAAGCGCGGTCACTGTCGGACTGCATAGAAAAGAAAGAGATGCGCGATGACACAACGCTGGTAATTTATTGCAAAATATGAAGCAATTATCTATTTACGAAAAATCTATTGATTGGATTAAAAAATTAAAACACTATTACGTTAGTATGTTGCTTGTAGAATAATCTGACAAAAAATCAGAATGATTTAATGCATAGTAGTATGGTTTTTAATCGTTATAAGAAATTTTCAGAGGTATCTTCGTGATTTTTTTCTATCGTATCAAATTAGCTGTATTATGTTTTCAACACACTATCTAATTAGCAAATATCCTGAAGAATATCATATATTTTTCTGATTTTGTTTACTGCAGTAGATCATATACTTTTAGGCATTATAAAACCTACGTTTAGGTCCTGTAGTCCCCTTAACAAAAAAAATGTGACCATGTGTCCACTTTCCGTCACTCTTTTTGAATTTAATTTTCATGTCTTATGCACCCTTACGTATAAAATGTATTATTAATTTGGGTCAGCGATCGTTTATTTATTATAAAAATAATTATCAATCAACTATTTCCCGTGATCGCTCAGTGGTTAAGGCCTCGCCTCTCATGCACGAGGTTATGGGTTCAAATCCGGGCAAGAACCAATGTAACTTTTTCAATTCATATGTACTTTCTAATTTTATCTTGGATATTACTGACATTGGTTAAGGAAAACATCGTGAGGAAAAGTGGACTTATTGACCGAGCGAGCGCGAAGCGTCTCCGTTTCAGCTCGGGCAAAAATGCTTTCGTATGTTCGGATGGCTGTTCTCCTCTACTGGTCGCATTTCTCAACCGATTCTCGTGAAATTTTGTGAGCAGGTTCGATAATTATATGGCCTTTTTTGTCGATCCTGTTTTCGAATTTTTTCACAATGGCGGAGATAAGGGGGTAAAAAAACGTAAAAAGAATATATTTCAGCCATTTCGCACTTTTTGTTTTAGGACTTAGGATTTTATTTTAAGGTGAACATTTATTCAGTTTTAAGATACGCAAAGACAGACTCGCGAGGTCTACAGCTCACAGAGTCACTAGTAATTAACATAAGTCTGAAATCGCCGATCCGCCTTGAGCAAGCTTTGTGATGACTGGCATACGGAGAAGGCATGAGTCTTGTCCTTAAGAGCAAAGGTCTTTGCCCAGCACTGGGACAGTAATAGGCTGGTATTACTATTCTTATAATACAATCAGTTACTTAAATAATAAAATTTACCGAATAAAAAAAGAATTACAAAACAAACTTACAACTAAAACAACAACTAAAAAAACAACAACTAAAAACAACAACTACAAAAATAAAAAAAAACACTTACTCAAGTTATTAATCTAATAAAAAGAAAAAAGAAGATAAAAATCGGAAACGAAGATAAAAAAAAGAAAAAAGAAGATATTTAATCTCAAGATATTATTCTAATTTTAATTTTTATTTATTGTGATGTAATAATTTAACAATAATGCATTGTAATATTGCTATGGGTTAATACCTGAAAAGAAATAATAAAAATAATATTTTTTATATTTTTAAATGATTTTATATTCTAATATTTAAAAATATAATTTATATGTATATAATGAAATTAAGGAAACAATCATAATTACTGTTCAAGATTTTGCATGTCCGCAACGAAAAAGTCAGGCAATTTGCAACAGCTGCATTTCTAAGTGTTCTGAGCGAAATTAAAGTACGCTTTACGAGCGATATAAAACGTCTTATGATGGTTTATGAGCTATTCTGGAAAAGGCTTATTTAGAGATGTCATATATTGGCCCTATATTGTCGTTGTAATAGTCATAAAAGGGGTGTTTTATTCGTTAGTCGTTTAGGATGATGCATTTGAAGGAGACCAAGAGAAGACTTCGCATACAGGGGGACCATACCAAATCATACCAAAGAATGTTCATTTGCAGTGACAGCATTAAAAATGCTCAATTCTGGTAAAGAAAATGGTAAAATTCGAAGAAAAAAAATCTTGGTTAGCGTAACGATTTTTTTTTTAACTTTTTAAACTAGATGTTGAAAATCAGGTAAGCTAAGTTTACGGGACACCCTGTATATGGCATTCTAAATATTAAAAAATCAGCAACATTTTATATACTTCAAAAACCACATAGAAAAGAATAAGGGCGAATTTCACCAATGAACCTAAACAAGATTGACACATTTAAACCGCGTTCAAGAACTGTCACTATCATCATTGATATGGAATATTGACACTGACAGCTTTTTAACTGCATTTCTTAGCGTTCAGACTAAAATTAAAGTACATTTTACGAGTAATATAAAATGCATTATGGAGGGTTTATGAGTTATACCTACAGGTAGAAGCTTATTTAGAGATGTCATTTATCGGGCTTATAACAAATATTGTCGTTGAAATAATCATAAAAAGGGTATTTTGTTCATTAGTGGGTTAGGAAGATGTGATTGAAGATAATCGAGCTTGTCATATCCTGCGGGGTAATTGCGTAACACGCTAACAGTAGGAATAGCTTTCATTTTGACAGTTCAACGACATTAATTGCGTTATTTACGTCGTTGAGCGGACAAATTTTTCGAACATATGAAGCAATGGATTAGCAAAAGGCTTAAAAATTATTATGAATGTGATAGTGTGTTACGCAATTAGGGTAAAAATATGACAACATCAGGATTTAACATTTTTTCTTTCTTCATTCTAGAAGGCTCGAGCTTCTGTTCTGTTCCGGTGATCAATCCACAGAACAAAACAAAAACAGAAAGACAGAAAAGGATAGAATTATTAATTGTATTCCTTTATTTAATTCAAACCGATGTAATAAAACGTCAACTAGAATGTCACTATCACCAAAAGTGATCTTTCTCTTCAACTTTTGGGATGCCAAAACTAGTTTGGGAAAATGAACAAAGGATTTCACATTGACATACCCTTTGGGTATTGCATCCTAAAGACGGGCTGTAACTACAGGCCATCCGTTTACCTTCCTGTTCTAGAAAATCCATCCATACTTTATTTAAATTGTAATTAGAAAAAAAAGAAAAGAAATAAAATTCGTTTATTTGCGGTAAACATGACGCAAAGAAAAAACACACGAATACAAAAAAGAACGAGTTGTGTCAAAAAGTTACTTCGTCAATCTGTCTGTCTGTTACCTTGTCATGCCTTAAGGCTCACACTGACAGGCTCGATGCGACAGCGCTACACAAACACAAAGGCGCCGCTCGTCGCGCGACAGGCGGTGCCTTTGTGTCGGGTATCGCATCGCGCCAGTGTGTACGAGCCTTTAGCACCAATTTCACCAAACTCTGCTGTTATTAAATGCCATGCTAAGCATTTTGACGGACTATTTTTCGTAGTGAGACAATCCATCAAATGGCATAACGAGAACTTTAGAATAAACACATTATGGTGAAACTGGCCCTAAACCACTGAACCGATGGTTATTAAATTTGACAGAAAGGTAGCTTGGGACTTATGCCTATGTCCATTTCTAAGTCCCAGACTACGGACGAGAAGTATCCCATTCTTTATATTTGTATTAAAAAAATATGAAACAAAATACACACAGACGAAGTCTAAGGCCACAACTAGTTGATTATAAGTAGGATATAAAATAATTCAAACTTAATACCAAGGAAAATTAATAAAGCGCTCTTCCTCTCAACTTATTTTAAAATTTGCTGTTGCCGACAGGGTCCATAATTATTTCTATTATTTTTTATTTACCACCTGTAAGTGTACATTATGGATAGCAATAAACGATTTGAGATTTGATTTGAAAAAAAAAAGTAAAATTAATCCTAAGTTGTTAACCTGTCGATCTTCTTAATGTAATTGTATACATTTTATTCAAGAATACCCAGGCCAAAACCAGAAACCAGGCATCCCTGAAGGTTCAAGCAGCCACGAACTTCTTACACAAAAGCTGGCCTGAACCATAATCGCGTAACACTCCATCAATCACAATCTGAATCATTTTGAAAGATATTGCTAATCAATTGATTCATTTGTTAGTAAAAATTGTCTGCTCAACGACGTAAAAACGCAATGAATGTTGTTGAACTGTCAAAATGAAACGCAGTCCTACTGTTTTTTTTTTAGAATTCGCAAAACCCTATACCTACCTACAATCACAAATGCAATAAAACAGTTACAAAACAATATTTTTTATTGACATCTACTAGATGTGAATCTTGCATGCATATTTTATGTAAAATAACCACAATTTAAAAAAAGAATACGTTAAAAAAGACTTACAAAAATGTGAACTTTTCCATTGATAATGAAAAAGTTTTGGGAAAGAAAAATTAAATATAAAAAATAAAACACGTGTGGCACTCGAGGACTGCCGCGGTTAAGCTATTGCATAGCATTTTTCATCAGCTTATGCAATTATAATTATTTATTTATTTTTTATTTATGCAGTATTTTTTTTTCTTTGATATTAATTCAAGTACAGTCGTACTATATACATACACGTTAAGCGAACGCTCGGCCGAGCTACATGGTAGGCGGAGTGGGGGGTGTTAGGTTTTATTTTCGTTACGGAATTTCTTGATTCGGTCGCCGCGATCATAGCCCGCGATAAAAGCTATGCAATAGCTTAAAAATATATATAATAACAATAAATTATACAAACAAGACTCCAAGTTTAGTCCTAACTGATGCAATTGGCTGAGGTGTTACGCAATTACCCCTCTGGTCGTAATCTTTCATAGGAATGCATGACCTACTCCTTAGGACATAGCCTGGCACAAAGCCAAGTAATGCCAGGATACAGAAAAGCTTTCCAGTATTTTTAATAGGTCAGATTAAATTCTTGGACATGCTTAGCTATTGAAGTTATTATGTTGCAATTTTGGAAATAAATATATTCGATGCTCGACTTGCATAAATATGGTTTATTATTAAACCAAAATACAATTATGAAAAGTGTTAAGAAACGAGTCTTACCTCCGAACAACAAAAGTACCTATCTAATCTGATTGAAGTTTTCTAAAAATTGGATCTACATGGATAGAAAGAAAGAAAGAAAAGAATAATAGTTTCATTTCTCACAGAAACGCGTGCATACAAAAAAGATAATAAAAAATAATCATTATATATTTTTTTTTTATAAATAAGTTTTTTTTTCAATTCATTTTAACTACAAATCGTAACAGAAGTCATTAACCCACAAAACGTAAAAGCGTCATTCATTGCACTCGAAACTCTATCAAGAAGACAAAGTAACCGAACATTCCCAGCGCTGTTTCCCAAACACCCAGCTCTGAACATAACGTCTATATTTGTATGCTATACAGACACTTTCCCCCTTAAAATTGTATAGGAATAGCCTTAAATAGTGCAAAGAAAAGTAATCTTAATAACATTCAGCATTGGGACCTCAGAATTGTAAAACAAGACTGTCTGTCGCCGTACACTGTTCGAACACATGATACCGCTGTATCGACCCGACAAAGCGACGCGCGCACTCAAAAACCTACGACAGAGCGGCAAAATATTTAAAAAACAGAATAAAAAACAAAATACTAAACAGCCAATAAATTAGAAAATAAAGTGATAGTTTAATTTCTAATTCATAATCATTTTTGCGCATTTAAATTGAGTATCGAAGTGAGTAAACGAAATTAAATTTTTGAAAATGTTTGTCGATTTTTTGGACTTTTAGAAATCCTAAAGGCTATGTTTTGTGAAGGTTTTTTATTGGATAATTATGTGTTACGTAGAGTTTTGAGGTGGCTACGAGGCCGACAGGGACGGCCTGCGCCCAGTAGTATTCGAGTCGCGGGAACGCGTCGACGTCTGACGAAAAACAGACGTCGAAGAAAAATTTATTTTCCAAAATATACGTTTTTCAACCCAGAACATAATGATATAGTGTCAAAAGACCACAGTGTTTCACAACATATTGTTTTCTTCAACGTGTTTTGTTTCAAATGGTAACAGTGAGATACGAGCTTTAATGAGGCTGGTTAAATGAATATCTAGACCTTTATTTATAGTCTACACGATATATTTAATAACCTTTTTCAATTCATTAAGTGTTTCAGTCGATATGCAATAAATAACTTGTTATTTCATAAGAAAAACGCCAGAAAAATACCGTCAAGTCATTACTGCATTATGTCAATCTGCGTAAGGTATTTGTTCAAGTATTCTCTTATTTTAATTCTGTATTAAATTGATTAAAATCAGTTTCAATTAAAATGAAAATGTCTTCACAAAATTATGTAACTTGAAATGTTTGTTTCATTCGAGTTATAATTGAAAAATCATAACAGAATTATTCGAATTCTTTTTGATTGCATGTTTGTTATACATTTTCGTGTTTCTATTCGAATGTGTTCCACTGTTTTAGTGGTGTGACGTCAAAGACTTATAGTTTGAGGTTAGGTTATGTAATAGTGCTTTTAACGTACAAAAAAGGTCTAAGTTTTCCAGGGATCATTTTATTCTAGTATGTTCATAATAGTACTATTGATAGGCCAGTGTAAGTTGGTGTGAAAGCGTTCGACTAGCGTAAAACTACGCGTGTGTGAAATAAAGAGTTATTTGTTTAAATACCAAGGTTGATTACCTTTATACGCACGCTTTTAAGATGTTTGTCAGAGCAGTTATAATTATTAAGTTATATTTAAAGGATTACTACCGTTTTATCAGCTTTTGGAATCCGTTTCGTTGGTATATAAATTGGTGGTCTAGTATAGTGTTGTAGGTTGCTGAACTAAGGAGGAAATCGATGATTACAAAGTATTATGTACCTATTAGTCTTACCAATGGGTATCGTGTTACCCAGTAACTGGGTTGTGGAGGTCAGATATACAGCTGCATCTGGTAAGACTGGAAGCTGACCCCATCATAGTTGGGAAAAGGCTAGGTAGATTGAATATTGAGCACCTACGTACTGCAGTTATATAACCTTAAACAAATGCTATGCGGCTCCTGAAACAAACTAACATAAACTTTGAATTCATGGTAGTTCTATGTCAATATGTAAAGAAAACTGCCTATATAAAGATACTACTGTTGTATTTGTACATAATTAATTTCATAATAATAATAATTTAATATATTTAAATTAATAATTTAATATATTTTTAATTTAAAATTTAATATATTTAAAATTTAATATATTTAATTTAATTATTTAATTTTTTATAATATTTTTTTATTTGCATATCAATGTCAGCCTGTAGGTATTCGTGCCACGGCAGGGCAGAAACCTCTTCCCTTACAAAAAGGGTGCAGGCATTGATTACACTTGCCCGCTTCTTATTGGCTATTTCATATCGTGAAATCCCTGCGATATTTTCTAAGATGAAAGACGAACTTTTAGGTGAATCCTCAGTTGTAGTCCGGCAAATTCAAATTTTCTTTGGTTTCTTGCAAATTGCAGCTCTGTTTTACGTCGTATGTTGATCAAAATGCGATTCGCGACTGTAGGATTGATATGTTTATTGAATAATAATCATCAATTACATATCAATCGTCAAACTCTGGAAATTTGTTCCACTTAAGAATGTTCATATGAAATATTCTGAAAAATTCTTAGGTGAATTTCCAAAGTTTGAGGATTGATATAAAATTGATGTTTATTATTCAATAAATATATCATTCCTACAGTCGAGAATCGCATTTTGATAAACATACGACGTTAAACAGAGCTGCAATTTGTGAAAAACCAAAGAAAATTTGAATTTTGTGGGCTACAGCTGAAGATTCACCTTAAATAGTATACTCAAAGTAGCTATTTGGTAAACAGGTGAAATATTCAATTTTTCACTCAATCTGCCTTGCCTTTTCACAGCAATGCTGGGGTCAGCTTCTAGTTTAACCGAATGTAGGCCAGTATTTTACATGGAGCGATTGCCTATCTGACCTCCTCCACTCAGTGATTGGGTAGCACGATACCCCTTAGCAAGACTGTTTGTCAGACTTTTGGACTTCTGAATGAAACCCGGGACCAACGGCTTAGCGTGCTTTCTGAGGCACGGAGGATATGGAATGGATGGTCACCCATCCATGAACCGACCGCGGTAAGCGTAGCTTAACCTTCGGTCGATCCGTGCGGGGCAGTTATTTGTAGCACGAACCTCTCAACACATGACCCACCAAAATTAATTTCTATTCTGTGCGTGATAACTTTTAAAGCTTATGACATACTTACGAGAGTGATGTAAAAGAATTCAAACTCAAACTCAAACTCAAAGCATTTATTTCAATTAAACCATTTACAGGCACTTTTGAGTTGTCAAAGAGTCAATCAGTTAGTCAAAAGTTGAAGCTAGTTGCCCATTCCAAAACGTAGATCTCTATGGAGAAGAACGGGCAAGAAACTCCAAGGACACTCTTTTTAATCAAGGCATTACAAAATCCTGGGTACATTATTCTTGTTGCTTCTTTATGTGAGAACAATGTAAAAAAATAAATATTAAGAAATAATTTAAAATATAAGACTAAAAATTTAAATTTGCCGTGGCAGTTAAGAGATGACCAGTCTCAACCGACGGCGACCATTCACGAACATGACGCGTGGATCAGCACTATCCAGCTCCACCATTTTGTAAGGAACCGAATGATCCAATATCCAATTGAATAATCAGCACACTCAGTACATTGTTTAAAGGTAGTTGCAATTTAGCTGCTTGTATACCAAATGGCCATTGGGCAATACTTACCAACTTTTATAATTATATGCCCCTTGTGATCAGTCCTCATTCCTTCTACCGATGAGACGGGTTGGATGCCGAGAGGTACAATATTAAATTCCTTGTTAATCCAAATTAATCTAAAGGTACCTACACCTCTGTCACACCCTTCCGGAAAAACAGAGGTCATGTTCTGAAGTTTTAAAAATTATAAAAATCTCGGATATACACATTTTGATTAATTCAATTCAATTTATTTATTCAGTGTAATTCAATTTACATTGCGTTCGAATAAAATCCAGCATAATTAGATGTACAAATATATATGAATACATGCAATTAAATTAAAATTAGAAAATATTATTTAAATAAAATGTGAAATACCATGAAAACATAAATTATTAAACCGTTATAATCTCAATAAATGAATTGCAATTTAAATTAAAAAGAATAATCAAAAAATAAAAGTCATATGAATACGGTATACAATAAAATACCATAAATAATTACATATCAGTTTGAGCAATAAGATTATTACAGATCATCTAATGACTAAAGACATCTTTCCAACAGGAATGCCTAGAGCCTTGCCTTAAATGAGCCTGTGTACAGTATGCTTATTAACTCAAACGGTAATTTATTAAATATTTGAACTGGTTGATTATGCAGGTTACTACCTTCATAGCTTAGTAGTTCCTAATACAGATTCTTCCAACAAATCCTGATTCCGCCAACTGCATTGCTGTGTTCCTTCTTGAATGAAATGGGGTGTCAGTAAAAGTACATGCAGACATACCTATCTCTGTAAAGGTTTTTAACGCATCGGAAATTCCTTAACTTTAAAGGTGGCATAGTATTGTAGTAACCACTTTCCATACACAGCGATGTGCAATTTTGCAAATTGTGGGTGTATTAAGTATGTATGAGTACTACACCGCTGCCTAACCCATCTGGGAATATAGGCGTGATTTAATGTTAAGTTTTGGCCAATTTTATTAGAAACAGACCAAGTAAAAGTAACACTTTTCAAGGCTTATTACCAAAGTTTCTACACGGGCAATCTATGGGTCAATTATACTAAGAGATCGCTGGATATCCTGCGTGTCCAATATAACAATGCTTTCAGGATGTTGTTGAGGCTGCCTCGTTACTGTAGCGCGTCTGAAATGTTTGCGCAAGCCCACACCGACGGCTTCTATGCAATTATACGCAAAAAAACTGCATCGCTACTGAGGAGAGTGAGGGGCAGACGGAACAGCATCCTGCAAACTGTAGCCGAGAGCTTCGGCTCTCCGATTGTACAGCAGTTTGTGCGGAGATTGATTTTTACTAACACTAGGCAATAAGTTATTTTTTGTATGTTACTAACACTCTATGGATATTTGTGTCCGTATTAAAGAGATTATTATTATTATTATTAGAAAAACTTACAGCTACTAATGACTATTAACGTTGAGATAAACAAAGCTATTTGACTATTTTAGAAATCCATATTATATAAAAATCTCGTGTCACGGTGTTTGTGGTCGCACTCCTCCGAAACGGCTCGACCGATTTTTATGATTTTTTTTAATGTATATATGGTAGGTATGAGAATAGGTCATAAAGTATATTTCATACCGAAAAAAATGCAGAACAATAAAAATCTCGTGTCACGGTGTTTGTGGTCGCACTCCTCCGAAATGGCTCGACCGATTTTTATGATTTTTTTAATGTATATTGGGTAGGTATGATAATAGGTCGTAAAGCATATTTCGTACCGAAAAAAAAAATGCAGAACAACGTTTGCCGAGTCAGCTAATAACTGGTAAAGGGTTAAATAAAATTACATTTTCACCCTTCAATGTAAATGTAACAATAGATCGATTTCCCCACGGAAGTACGCAGTAAGTTCGGATCTATTTTAAGCTGGATGCCAGTTGTGGTGTGTTAGTTGTAGATTCATCGAGATATTTGTTTCCTTGTCGCCTTAAATGACATGATATCATATTGGTAATTAAAAAGTACCTGTATAATAATAATAATAAATAATACAATTTATACAACTATAAAATAAAATTATGATTTACATTAATTACTATCGAGGAAATATTTAATTCTAACTGTAATGTAGACCTAGGTATTTGATGCATCCTTTGCTTTCGTAAGCATATGCCCGACACCTAAATGAACGCCTTAACAAAAGCGCGCTGTTGGATTTTCAACTTTCAGTGTTAAGTCCAACGTTGCAAATCCAACAGCGCGTTTAGTCTTTCATTTAGAAATTACTTAGTGTTAGTGAAAACGGGCATAAAATTCTCGTTTGCTTTTAAAAGAAAGAAAGAGAAGAAAGAAAGGAAAGAAAAGAAATAATTCTTTATTCTTTATTTTTTATTTTCTTTATTATTATTTTTTTCTTTCTAGAAAGAAAGAAAGAAAATAAAGAAAGCAAAGAAAGAAAGAAAAATAGGAGTATTGGTTTGTTATTGGAATAGGTTGGTATAGGTTGGTTTTTAAAAGGATGTTACCATGATCAGCTTAGTGTAACAGCTGTAATAGCCTAATGCTATGCCCCTTTAGTAGCTTAATGAGTAAAATTATATCACCAAATTGTGTGGAATGCAACTTAATTGAAGATGGTTTTCATATCATCATGGAGTATATCCAGAACGAGCAGGAAAGATGAGATTTGTTAATAGTATTTAATAGTATGTGCGAAACTGGGGTATGTAACAGCGTCATTGCTGCTCCTGCTTCGAAAGCAGCCAGGATACTGTACAGGCTTGTAGCGGTATCTACATCGCCACATGCGAGTTACGCGTCACATTGACGTCACGCAAAATCCTGCATCGCGCAAGCAGAGTTTACCGTGCAACTGGCATATATACAACGTCCCAATATCAAACGTCGGGCAGTTGCCCACCAGACACGACACCCGTCTGGTTGGAGGATCTTAACTGTGCTATGGAGATATCAGTGAACTTTACACCCTGCTCCTCATACCTCTATAGGCTTCTAAACATTGGTATTAATCGCAGAGGTAGTGTTAGAATTTGTAGGTGTGTAGAAGTGTGAAAAGTCGACTTGTGTAGATGAGGGTGGCATATCCTGTCTAGATTAAAACCCTCTTTAAATAAATAAAGAAATAAACGAGCCAGTTAACCGTGATCAGCTCCAACACCACCAAGGTATTGGAGTTGATCGCTTAGGACGCGCTGGTAGGCGTTTAAAATCATTATTACACTCGTGAATGTTATTTTAATATTCTAACGTAATCCAGCACTCTAATTGTGTAACACACTATCTATCACAATCTGAATAATTTATAAGGATACCTATTGCTACTCCATTGCTTCATATGTTCGAAAAATTTGTCTGCTCAACAACGTAAATAACGCAATGAATGTTGTTGAACTGTCAAAATGAAACCCATTCCTACTGTTAGTGTGCTACGCAATTACCCCGTCGTATGGATTACGTAAGAATATTAAAATAACATAAAGGTACTATAATCCATATAGATACTATATTAGTACATACACCCATAAACTCACGCCTTCTTCCCATGGGGGTAGGCAGAAACTACAGAACACCACCTGCAGGGCCGTATTTAAGCGTGTGGAGGCCCTGGGGCAACCAAAAAGTGTAGGCCCCGAACATTTTGTGGAACAGACGATAAATTGTTTTTTCCGCATTTTTCAATAATTTTGAAACAGGGAGGATTTTTTAGATAGGGCAGTAAGGGCAAGGTACCTTAACCGTTGTAACTGTACACCGTGTGTGAAACAGCGAAAAAAAAATATCAAAGGAAAAGTTGTTTAAGTACTAGTGTTTACTCGTCGGAATTTAAAAATATACTTTTTTTCGAAGTCTCTATTGTGGAGGCCCCTCTTTTGTGGAGGCCCCGGGGCGGTCGCCCCGGATGCCCTGTCCTAAATCCGGCCCTGACCACCTGCTACGATCCTTACATACTCCTTTTGCCTCGTTTACGTTCATACATCTGGTCATACACGCACGCCGGTTGCGAGTACTGCGTACCTGACCTTTCTGAAGAACACCACCAATAAGGTCACTATTATGTCTTCCTAGGGCGTCCCGTCCCACACCTGCCTTGTAAATACCTTTTGTTAGTCGCCTTTAATATAGATTCCTATATAAAAAATATGAAATATAAAATACACGCAGACGAGGTCGAAGCCGGAATTACTAGTGGTTTTAAATTGAAACTCAAACTCAATACTCAAAGCATTTATTTCAAATAAACCAATTACAGGTACCTACTTCTGAATTGTCAAAGGGTCGGGTCGGTCAGTCAGAAAGATGAAGCTAGTTACCCATTTCAAAGCGTAGTAGGTACCTATGGAGAAGAACGGGCAAGAAACTTCACGGACACTCTTTTAAATCAAAATATTGTTACAAAAAATTGGTTACATCATTCATGTTGAAATTATACATGTGAGAACGATGTAGAAAGACGTGCACGTTAAAAGCATCCGTAGTAATTATTATAAATAGGTAGGGAATTTTAACAGGCATGCATCGTTCAGTCCCTAAATGATTACAAATGAGCCTCCGAAACGCCTACCCTTCACCACTTCCTAGTATTCAAACTAGGAAGAAGAAGTTTATAATATCAGTTCTCGTTAACACGAGAAGTTATATTACACACAACACACAATAACAATGAGTGAATGAGTGATTTCATGATTTTAGTAAATCAATGTCCGTCTGTCTGTCAGTCAAGACTCTTTTTCTCAGGAATGCGTTGAGGTATAAAGTGAAATTAATATCAAATACGTAAGTCTACAGTCCCGTGGATCTTTAAAAAAATTAAGCTTCTAAGTCAATGCAATACAAAAATACGGCCCTAAAAGCGACTTATTTTGATACTCGCAAATAAATCATAACCTATAGGATACTTCTCGCTGACTTAGAATCATGAAATTTGGCAAAAAACTAGGTCTCACAGAACAAGTAAAGGAAAATCCCGAAGATCGTTAATTTCTAGTTTTACCACGTTAGGATCGGCTGCCAGTCCAACCGGATGCAGCAGAATACCAGTATTCTACGTGGAGCGACTGCCTATCTGACCTCCACAACCAAGTTACTGGGTAACACGATACCCCTTGGTAAGACTGGTTGTCAGACTTTCGGGCTTGTGACGACCCGTAACGACTGTCAAAGATCCACGAATGACAGCCGGGACCATCGGCTTAAAATGTGTGTTCCGATTCACGGAGGGGTCTTGGTATATAAACATGATCACTCATCCACGGACCAACCGCGGTAACCGTAGTTCAACCTGATCGAACGATCCGTGCGGCTGTTATTACTAAATCCCTCGAGGCATTGTGACATTCTACATCCAAAAGTCCCAGAGATTATACTGACTAGAACTATAGACTATCAAACTCAAACTCAAAGCATTGTTCTCAAATATACCAGTTACAAGCACTTTTGTATTGTCAAGGGGTCGTTCAGTTAGAAAGATGAAGCTAGTTGCCCGTTCCAAAGCGTAGTGGGTACCTATGGAGAAGATTGGGCTAGAAACTCCACGTACACCCTTTAAAATCAAAATATGGTTACAAAATATTGGTTACATCATTAATGTTGAAATTATACATATGAGAACGATTCAGAATATAAAAGCGTCCGTAATAAAAAGAAGTACCTATATTTCTATGGATCTAACATACGCGTCACCATCAGCGAAAAATTTGAGTGAGCATGACTACCCTTAGCCTTCATGCAGGGCATATCGAAGTCAATGAAATGCTGTTTGTGTAAGAAAATAAACATAATTGCCTTTCAAACTATCATATCGCTATAAAACGATAGCCTGGCCCTGCAGTCTCGACATTAGATAGCGACAAAAATCTGTCGCTAAGTCGTATTGATGTCAAATTCCTTTAATAGATTTTCAACTTTAATTCCAAAACATAAGGTTGAAAATCTATTAAAGAAATTTGACATCGATTGGACTTAACGACCGATTTTTGTCGGTATCTATGTCGAGACTGCCGGACCTGTCTAAAACACCATATCAATACGACCACCGACCGCCATTCTCATCGAGATTTTACACAAAAAAAAAACAATTCTAAACAATACCACCACGTCTGCCTACCCCGCGACGATGCAGATACAAAATAAACAATAGTACACCACAGTTCCGTTCGCTTCAATGACACTGTGACGTCACTATTTCTGCTTCACAAATGGTGTCCCCGTTCCGTTTCCACGCTATTCTTAAGACTTTTTATCTTCAGGAGTTTTCTTTTATGTAAATTAATCTAGTAACGTTTTTTTAAGTAATATTAAAAATTATTATGTTTTGGGTTTTGTAAAATCCTATCATATTACACCTCTTCGCATTTTAAGAATATTTTATACAATGTTTGTGTCTTCGGCGGTTTGGGATCTGCGTTGTCTGACAGTCAGACATTTAGGTCCTCAGGATTTGTATGAAGGATGTGAAAGGTAGGCCTCTCAATTACGTGAGGGAGAGGAATCGCTGCGCCCTCGCGTTCCTAGTCGCCGCAGGAGGAGACACCCTGGGCGTCGGGAGTCGATTGCCGACTCCCAGCCACCGTAGGCGCGGGCTTGCGGACGGCGAGCAATGGGCAGCTCGCCGTCCGGCAAGGACTAGGCCCGGGTCGACGGCGCGTCGTGTTCCATGCGCGCCTCAAAGAGATGTCAGCACCATTGACGGGGTCCGATAGGGCCGATGCCTGCCGGGGTCGCGGATTGTTCGAAAGAATTACCGTGGCCCTGGCGCACAGGCAACTGAAAGAACACGGATGGGTTTTAGTCAGTAAGAGTCTGACATGCCCTTCCGTTCCGCCCAGAGCGGGAGAGTTCAATTGATGATATCCCACCCAAGAAAAAAAGCCCGTCCCCGTTGTTTGTTGTTGTTGTTCGTCTCCTAATGCTACGATATAACAAAATATTGAGAGATTTGGTTTCCAGTTTCCCAATTTGGGTTTTGGTTTTGGATTTGGTTTCCCAATTTGGTGACATTTTTTTCCAAGATGCATTGAAAAGAGCGTTTTGATACTTTGAATACCAACGTCCAACTGCACAATGGGCTTCGGACCCACTACTTACCAAGTTCTGTAGACTGGCTTACTTTTTCACCACCTTTGAATTTACTGTCGTTCATATACATCATGTCGTTGCAAGAAGAACAACTTTTTTTCTAGTATCGGTATGTTCACGTGAGTAGAGTTTCAGCATGGTCTAAAAAAACAAGGTCTGGCATTCCGGGAGTGACACATGCGTACGTCACTATCCAGTTGCCACTTTATTGCAACAAAACACGATTTATGGAAACATTTTCAGTCACCATTCTGTTAAAAAATATATTTAAGACATTTAAATTGTCGTTTCGTTTTTGTAATCAAACGAAACAGTTCAATTTAAACATATACCAATGTAATTATTACTTAAAACCTCATTGTTTTATCGGATTCCCACAGGTAATAATGGCGTTTGGGGAGTTATTATGACACTACTGGTAACACAGCGGTGATGACGTAGGCTTGTGTCACCCACGTGACCACTGTGTCTCGGAATGCTATACCTGGCGAAGTATATTATTATACCATGATTTTCAGAAAGTGGGTTTTACTTCTGCAATGCATGAGATTACACCCCAAAAATTATTACCGCTTTTGAAAGTCAAAGTCAAACTTAGCTCATAAACTAACCTTGTGCAAGTATTAAATAACAGAAATTCAAGAGCTATGTTAATAATGAGCTTGTGAGCTTTAAGAGAAGCCTTAGAATCTTAACCTGTCCGGCTTAACTTGTCAGAGTCAGCGGAGGTATGACGTGCTTAAGTTAACCACGACTTAACTGTAATATTCTTAAAGTTACCTTCGTAATAGACTTAGGGTGAATTTTACCAAACTTATTTACCTACAATAAGTCTTATCCTGAGAATTAATTTTGAATTTTTGACAGTTTTCCATACTAGAACTGTCAGTCGTCAATTTTATTCCCCGGATAAAAGATATCTACCACTACTACTACTATTAGTCTGCAACATCCCACTGCTGGGCAAAGGCGTCCCCCACGACTTCCAGCTCTTTCGATCCAGGGCTAAAGTGGACCACTGGTCGAAAAGTTATGGATATGTGCATCCTTCCCATTTTCATCTATGGATCCCAGACTTGGTCTTTGACAAAAATTCAAAAGTCCAAACTCAAGGTATGCCAAAGTGCGATGAAGCGCAATATTTTAGGCGTCAAATTGACAGACCATATTAGCACCAACACCACACTGCACTTCAAAACACAGACAACTGACGTTACTCAAAAAACCGCTAAGCTGAAGTGGGACTGGGCTGGCCACGTCTGCCGTATGCCCAATGAGCTGTGGGCCAAAATAACCACTACGTGGAGCCCTGCCACAGCCAGAAGAGGTCGCGGCAGACCCCGTAGAAGATAGCGGGACGAGCTAGAGAAAAATATATCTGTCTTTGGTAAAATCAGCCCTTAAAAGATTACCTAAACTGAGGTATTTTTTATTCAGAAGTCTAGTTATTGTTTTTAAAACTTATTTAATTTAATGTCAAATTAGAGTCAAAGTCAAATCAAAGCCACTTTTGAAAGTCAAAATTTACAGAATAAAAAATCGAATTTATTGATTTAATATAAGGCTAAGCTTCGTTTTTAATAATTTAATTAAATTATAAAAAAGTGCCACACGTAATCTTTTTACTCACGATGAGAAAATAAAATTAAAGCTATTTTGTTTGTCATTAATATTTCATTGGAATGGCGTAAACTGCGATGTGGCGCTAATTGGCATGATTCAATCATTGTTTTCAATTTAATTACTGATTATAGAAATATTTGTATATTTATTTAAATTATCAACAATTACCGATTTTGTTGTGGTGTGGCCTCCTACTATAATTAACTTTTGTTTTGAAATACTCATTACATATTTTAATATTGTACCTATGATTAAGTAATTTTACCGTTTCACAAACAGCTTTGCATTTAAATATCATGTCGTAAACAAAGCTTTTAATTCGATTTTGATATTTCCGGTAGCATTCGTTAATTTTCTGACAAGGGGTGTTCGACCCCTGCTGCAAACATTTTGTACCGCAATCTGAACCTTATTTCGTACAGGTAATAATTTCTTTTGTAAAAAGATGGGTACTTTTATGGTTTAAAATAATTAAAAAAGAATTCTCTTCATAAATTATAATAGTAATTTATTTTAAGTACTAAAGTTATAGTACCTACACAATTCTTTTTTCTTATTTTCTTTATATTTTTATATTTGTGTATAATATATTATTTTAGTGTTAGCTTGTATGTTATTTTGGTTTTAATGTAAAACCAAAAAAACCGCGTTTAAACCATGTTATTATGCAAATAAATATATTATTCTCTCTTCTCAGAGTAGTCAGATAGAAAACGTTTAAAAAATATGATTGACGAGTAAAAGTGTTTGTAAGTTTATCATTTATTATTATTAAATGATGTTTGACTAAATAAAAAAATCGAAAAGCAAGGCTACGAACAAAATACCTAAAACTTCTACCAAAATCGACCGTCATCGATATGTAGGTAGGCAGTTTATTATTCGAGTGTTTTCCGGTCGCGCCTAGGTGCCATCAATCTGCCTATCAAATATTGCTGTTCGACATAAGCCTATTCATGCAGGATTACTTGGTATACTTACGTATATTTTCTGTCGACACTATAACAATAAAAACAAAACAATAGGTATTTAACGATTATATGGAAATAATAGTAATGTTATTTGAAGGTCCGACATTACAAATAATTCTTATCTCATAATCCATGAAATGATAATTATTTCGGAAAAATAATTTGGTAATTATTTATGAATAATAAATTTATTACTATTCATTAATATTGAACTCGAAATGAACCGTGAAATATTACAATTTATTTTCGTATACAATTTGATACGGAATCTTGACACGCACTGACACGATAATATAAAATTCATAATCTAATTGCCTACAGTGATAAGTTCAGGGTATCTCCATGAATAATAAAATCAAATGCCTGGATTAAATTTAAAAATATTTGAAATCTAAAGGTCATTGATAAAAAAGTCATAATCCCTTTTGCCGGCGAGCATAAAATACGTGATTTTTATGGCCACTGTCGTTTCGAGGTCCATTTGTGTCAAAGACGTCAATCATAGCAATCGTTGTGTAATTTGATATACATTTACAGCCGGTTTCTGAATTGAGAATTTGAAGTTGAGAAGACAAACCCTACTTTAGCATTACTTAAGGTGATTCCTTCAATGTAGCCCCCAAAATTCAAAATTTCTTACGTTTTTTGAAAATAAATTTTGTATTTCGCGAGCTTTCACCTTAAGTAATAATTAAGTAGAGTTTGTCAAGTTGTCAACTTCAAATTCTCAATTCAGAAACCGGGTATCAGACAACGTATAATTTTTTACTGTAACTGCAGTTTCTGAAGTTGGTTTACGTAATTCGTAAAATAATTCGGTTTGAATTATTTCTTTGTCTTAACGTCATATTTTATATTATCGTTAGGGTCAATCAAGACAAAATGATTGCTATCTGCATTGTAAATGTATGTAAATTATTGAATACTAAGTGTCACTCAATTTTATTACCTCCTGATGATACCTTTATTGTCTGTTATGACGCCCATGGGATGTACAATTTACCGGTAAAGCATTTCATAAATTTATTAAATTAACGATCATAACCATACGTTCCATACGTTGAAAGTTTCTCACTCAAACCTTATTAAGAAACCAGAAACAAGAGCCTATTATTGTCCCACTGCAGGGCAAAGGCCTCTTTTCATACCTCATACCTCTCTCTCTCATACCTCTCTAAAGACGAGTTGGCAATTTCAGACTTTTATTTAAACCTAATTAATCTTAGATAAATAGCTAGCTCCGGTTTGTTCAAAGGTACAGTCGGATGTGTCTAAAAAACGTTTGTGCCTTAACTAAATATTGTTAATGCTAATTCTAGCCCAAATCGATATTAGATACTGGATTGCTGGCCAGACAGACTGGCGTCCCCGTTTAAGTACGTGTGTGGTGCCAGTTGTCGCGCCTCGTTTGTATAATGTTCAACAATTTATTTTTCTTTTTCCTGCGCCGTTCTTTTTTTGAAACGGCTCGAGAAATAATGCGTTGTTGAAACTTTTAATATCTTCCTACAATCCTCTACTTTTATGTTCGGTTCATGATTTTCGATCTTTATATGACCTACATTGTTACTCCATTATACGTATTGTCTTTTGCAAGATTCTTCCAAAGGTGGAAATATTGAGACTTCAATTTTTCTTTCTTGTTTAAAACATAGCAGCTGTTTGATAGTTCAGTTTTAGAATCGAATCCCTTCCCAAGGTTAAAAACGGGCGCCGTCGGTAGGGACTGGTCATCTCTTGACTGCCACGGCTTATTTTAATTTTAATTTTTGAATTGTTTTTTTTTTGTTTTTATCTTTTTTATTACGGACGCTTTTAACGTGCACGTCTTTCTACACTGTTCTCACATGTATAATTTCAACATGAATGATATAACCCATTTTTTTTTGTAACTATGTGAACTCAAAACTCAACTCAAACTCTTTAACGTTCTGCATCGTTCTCACATACATAATTTCAACATGAATAATGTAACCAATATTTTGTAATCATATTTTGATTTAAAAGAGTGTCCATGGAGTTTCTTGCCCGTTCTTCTCCATAGGTACCTACTACGCTTTGGAATGGGCAACCAGCTTCATTTTTCGGACCGACCGACCCCTTGACAATTCAAAAGTGCCTGTAATTAGTTTATTTGAAATAAATGGTTTGAGTTTGAGCAAAAAATAGTCCTTAAAATCCACACTGTCACCGTAATTGGTCTGCCAACTCCCTTGTATAACAACATTTTATCCTTCATTCACAGCTGTCAGTCAGACCATACCTAAACGCAGTTATGGTCGTCTGTCAGTCTAGACCGTACCGTAGTTATGCCTTTCGCTGTTCGGAATGTTCTGGCGAATATATGAAATGCCAATCACGTTATTTGGTTTGTCGACATTCCAGGAATAGAATGGATGTTTTCGTTGTTTTAGTTTACATACATTCTAGGGTAGGAACCTTAAGTGTTAGTAGATTGTCGAAACGGGATCATTATGTTAGATGTGTTTCATTTAAGCTTAACTAGCTGTAGCCCGCGACTTCGTCTGCAATCCAGGATGAAAATTAGCATATGTCCTTAACCAGGTCATGGTCTATCTGTGTGCCAAATGTCATCCAAATACGTTCAGCCGTTTTGGCGTGAAAGCGTAACAAACAAACAAACTTACTTTCGCATTTATAATACTAGCTTTTGCCCGCGGCTTTGTCTGGGATCCAGGATGAAAAGTAACCTATGTCCTTAACCAGGCCATGGTCTATCTGTGTGCCAAATTTCATCCAAATCCGTTCAGCCGTTTTGGCGTGAAAGCGTAACAAACAAACAAACTTACTTTCGCATTTATAATACTAGCTTTTGCCCGCGACTTCGTCTGGGATCCAGGATGAAAAGTAACCTATGTCCTTAACCAGGTCATGGTCTATCTGTGTGCCAAATTTCATCCAAATCCGTTCAGTAGTTTCGTGTGAAAGAGTAACAAACATCCATTCATCCATACTCACAAACTTTCACATTTATAATATTATTATAGTCGGGTGTAAAGTAGCTTATGTTCTTACTAAGGCCATGGTCTATCTGTGTGCCGAATTTCATCCAAATCTATTCAGTAGTTTTAGCGTGAAAGAGTAACCAACATCCATCCATCCTCACAAACTTTCACATTTATAATATTAGTAGGATTAGAACTCAGATTAAAGAACACAACTAAGTAACGTAACTGGCGAAATGTGGGTGTACTGAAGGTGCACATCTGCCTAACCCATTGGGGAATACAAGCGTGATGTTATGTTATTAAAGTGCTAATCTATATATCTATATATAAAAATAATGTTTGTTGGTCCTCTATGGCCTCCGAAAGGACTGGATCGATTTTGATGAAACTTTTGTGAGTTTTTCTGCATACGCGTATACGCCCGCGAAGGTTTAGGGGTAGGGTATGGTAGAGGTAGGACACCACGCGAACATAGTCGCACCGGGCTAAATATTTTTTTGTTGCAATAAGATACTTAGACATTTAAAATAAGTACAGTGCGGTTTTTAGTTTTAGATCCGAATCCTTGAAAACATTATTACATATTAAATGGTTTCAGAAAAACCATTCTATGAAAACCAAGCCTCATCAAAGCTTTTTCAGTCATACCAACAGATATGTAAATAAATATTAACAATCAGAAAAAAAACGTTCAAAGACTGAAATGGGATGTAAAATGATATGACACAAGCGAGCTGAGACAGCGCTATGGTCGTCCGTAGCGCTCCCACACCATGACCGACGAAGAAATTATACCCCCAACCTTCGCTGAGAAACTTCTGTTTTACACAACAGCCACTTTCGTCCTACTCGGAACGTTCAGCCTCTTTGCGTTTCTCTTCCTTGTACCATTCGTTATAGAACCGGCATTCACTACAATATTCATGCAATTCGATCCAGTCGCAGCATTATGCGTCACGACTGGGGTGCAGCATCTCGTTGGCGCCAGCAACTGCTCCTGGGCATCTTGCAGGGAAGGCTGCACCAAAGACCTGTTTGAGTGCACACAAATTCGTGTCAACTACAAATTGGGCATATACCCAAATGTAACCCCTACTGACATGGACAATTTAATCAGAGCCGAGAGGGCGTTAAGAAAAGACTACGAATACGAAAATTATGAGGTGACAGCTGATAAAGCGTATCCAGAAATGATGGACGAGGATCTACCTGATGCTGTACCGACTGGGTTACAAGGAAATGATTCCGAATGGTACTTCACCAGTGCCCGACTGTTTCCAAATGTGAAAGGCTGTGGTTACCCGCCTATCCTCAACTGTACGGTCTTCTACGCGAAGCACAAACCTATTGGAAACAATTATACTTGCTATTATAGCCGTGTTGACCCCGGTTTGGTGATCACTGAGCTGGACATGTGGCAGAACACTTTGAACCTGGTGTACGCCATGGCAATACCCATACCGTCGTTCATAATTTCGGTGATATATTTGACGTTTGCGTATTTTAAGATATATAATACGGAGGAAGAGTCCGAACAAGCGCCGTTGAAGAGCGATGCTGAGGCCATGGCTACAGGTGATGATGAGAAGCCAACGACTCCAGGGTCTGATACGTTCAGGGAGGATCTGGCGTGTTTCGGACATCAGCTGAAGATGCAACTTGCTAATGAGAAGCCTAAAGAGGGCTTCGAGTCTAATAGTCCGCCGATTTCCAATTCTGCTTCTTTGTCTGGGTAAGTGTACAATTTATTTAATTGGTAGATTTATAATAATCAGACCTATGTTTCACTATCTTTATCTCCTTTTCTGTTCTTATTAAATGTTCTATTTCATTTCATCTCAGGTATGTATATATTATATAAATACGTGCACGTTTTAAAGACATTCTAAATTGTAACACACAGTTTTTATTTTTATTCGATGTGTTAGGAAAAATTACAGTTCTGCAATTAATTTTTAACTTAGGATCAAACACTTATTTAACTTAGGATCAAACACTTATAAAAATTAGGTTCTAAAAAGTATACTCAAAAGAAAAACAGCTTCATTTGATAAAATCTCAAGTAAAACCGTGTTCTTCAGATTCTCATAAAATTCTCTGCATCCGACAGGACCAAGTCATCGTTCGTGAACGCCTAACGTGACTAACAAGAATATTACACAGAGGTACGTCTCTGGTGGTTTGTGCTTTATTAACTTATGCTTAAGGCACAAAATTGTATGAATCGCTCGCGCACTTGTTATCTTGCACATAATTATAAATATTATTATTCAAAACAAAAAATAAATATCATACATTACAGCTTAATGCTTATCACTAATATATACAATGAAAATAATAATTATTCTTGCTCTTTTTATTTTAAATATTCAAACTTTTAGATTAATTATTTTTAACCGTTGAGCTTTACGATAAAAATAGGTATGATTTAATTTCTAAAAGAGAGTAAAACATGGATAAGTTTATGTTGGTTAGATCAGCAATTTAGTTTAAAAATGTTTTTTTTGTTTGTTTTATTTTCGTATTAAATACCTATAGAAAGTTATGAGAAAATAAAAAGTAAGTAAAGTAATTAGAGAGCAGTGGTGGCCTGGTGGTATTGGCCGCGACTTACGAGTTCTAAGTCGTGGGATCGAACCCAGGCAGGCGCTTTACTTTGTGTAAATAATTTCATCACCACTGCTCTCAAAACGGTGAAGGAAAACATCGTGAGGAAACCGGCATGTCCTAGAACCAAAAATTCGAAGACATGTGACATCTACCAACCCGCGCTGGGCCCGCGTGGTAGATTACAGCCCACTCCCTCTCGAAGAGAGGAGGCCTGTGTCCCAGCAGTGGGAACATTATAAGCTGATGATTATTATTATATAAAGTAATTAGCTCCATTAGATAGTCCTCACCCTCTTTCATCCATTAAGTATAAATCAATACCTACCATATTTGCAAGAATAAGTGGAAAGTTTTACCCGAGCCTAACATATGTCATTCTTACCCAACGCATTAGGCAGTAAAAGCGGAAAATATCGAACATTTATAGAAGCAAACACTTACAAGTCAGTTGTCACCCCTAATGGCTGGAGTATATACGTATTTTTAAATCTCACAACTGCTTTTACGCCTTTTAAAGTACCTACAGGCTTCTAGTTACTGCGAAAGATCTCAAAGGTATTGATAATTAATGTACTTTGCCATAAAATGCGCCGAAAATGTTTGCTTATAAGTTTCGCTTTTTCAGCAGCTTTGTTTTAAAAACACAAAAAATGAATCAAAAGTAGAATCCAGCGCTGTATTTCTTTAACACAAGCAAACTATTTGCTTGAAAGGTTTCTCCCCATTTTAATTAGAATAAGTTATTTAAGTTATGCAATAAATATTTATTTATTATTTCTAAAGACATTTTCAGCCAGCCTAGCAATTTAATTCTTTTTCCTAAATCGTCCCAAGAGTCTGTTACTCAAATGAATATTTCAGACTTCAAAAGTAAAATGGTTAACTATTTTAATGAATTTTAAAGTTACTTTTATTTTATTTTCAGATGACAGGATTCCTGAAGAGGCGGCATTGGATACAGAGTGCATCACGAGATGAGCTGAGCAATATAAACAAACTCTTTATGATCTATATTGTGCTCGAAATGTGATTTTAACACGCTTGAGTATAGCTGTTCCTCTCATTCTATTCTTTAAGAGTTCAAGAATGAGAAAGTAAGATAGACACAGTAAGAAAGCACGACTTTGAAAAGGTCGAAAACGGGCGAAAGATTTTTTTTATAACGCGTTGTGAAATAAAAAAATAATATTGAATATTTTGGCGGTGACATCTTCTGTTTTGGTTAGTTTAATTATTTTTTTAATAAGTGTAATGAAAAAAGTACCGACTCAATTTTTAAAAACATATTTATAATTATTTAAATCCCATCTACCTTTAAATGACAATAATTCTTTCAAAATATTTAAATTGTCCAAAATTTTATGAGCGTCAATTTATTATGTAACGTTTTGTTATTATATTATAATTAAGTTTTAAATTACCTTTCACGGAGAATTATTGCTCAATACAGAAGGGTTTTAACAGAATAGAAGATATCGCCGCAACAAAAGATTTATATTAGTAATAAAAGAATTTTATCTCCTAATAGTAATTATAAATAAGGTTTTAATGCTCGTACGCTAATGTGTCAAACTGCACGCGTGCTGTTAAAATATTGAAAATATAAAAAGTATTGTATATTATAAAAAAATATGTATAAAAGCAAGCTGTTCAAAAATAGTGAAATAATTTTATTAAATTGTTAATTTTGAGAGACATTAGCTTTAGTTACGACAAAAATCGGTCGAGAAATAGAAAATATTTAGAAGAAAAAAGTATATTGATGAAAAAAAAAAATGTTTAAATACATCGACTAAAAGTTATAGATAGTGTTATCCCACCAGTACAATTCATTGATATCATTTTAGTTGTAAGCTAAATTAGTTTATTTGAGAGTAATAATGCACATTATATTTTAGTTTTAGTTAGCTAAATTACCCAAAGCTTGACTGAAGGTTTGATATCTGGTTAGAAAAAATCTCAAATAAAATTAGGTCAAACGTGTATGTATAATACGATCATAATGTACGTACGGTGAGATTATTGAATTCCTTGCCACGCGCTACGCGATATCGATTCTCCGTCCCGTGCCTCGACTATTCAAAAATTCATTAACACTGTCCATACCGATCCGAACCGAAATTTTACCATTATACTCACCGAAATAGAATACATTAATCAATTATATCGAATTTGGTTTCTCTATTTCATTGAAACGTTTCATTTTTAATCGAAATTTTCGACCAGCCCGAGCGTTGCATTCATTTATCCGGAAATTTCGAATAATAACCCATGGTTGTATATGATGCATAAGTTTTTTCATAATTATATTATTATACTATAAAACAAAAAGGCTTGTGAATATTGCGTAAATTCTAGAGTAATAAATACGCCAGTCGAGTTCTATTGTTTAATTCTGAGCCCTGTAACTTTTATGATCTTTTTCTGGTACAAAAGCTTTTAAGTTACTTTTGGAAATTTTACCCATTATTTGAGATATCCGAGTGATTCCAGGGCTATTGCCAGAATCCACTTTATTAAGAGAAATCGACCGTGCTTTCGTCACAAATGTAATACCATTTCCTCCGGCAATTATGTGAACTACCAATATTTTTTTCAAAGAAAACGTTTTATTTATACACATAAATATTTGAATAATTCACGTAGACTGGATGAATATGTTAGATATCGCTAAAATCTACGCACATTGTCTAGTATATTAAATTCGATTAATATTATATCAATAAGTGTTTGTATAATTTCGAAATCCGATAGTAAGATACGCCTTTATAGATTTAATATGTGTTGTATGGTGGTTATATCCCAAGTATTTAATTGTAAAAATAAAATATTACTTTTTCTGGTAATAAATGGAACCCATTGTATTAATTTATATAATAATTAAAAGTAAATGATAACGAAATTAAAATAGCAGATTATTCTTATTAAAAAATATGTTTACATCAATAATCTTAATTATTTTCAAAATCTGATACTTCAAAATGTTTTTATTAATTTGAAATTGCAATTATTTGTAAAGCAAATGCAAAGGCAATATGTATTACAATAATTATTACTTTAAAATAATTACACTTATTTGTTACGTGTTCATAATGGAATTATTTTAAGAATTAAAATGTTTTCTGCAAACAATTTTTTTTTTAATAATTCACTAAATACAAAATATGTATACTTCAAATAAAAAATAGAGTTAGTTAGCGCAAAAGCAATTGGTAAATAATATCACAAATGTAAACGGAAGTCAAATTAATTTTTAGCCATAAATTTTTGCGTTTCCCCTGTGAACGTCTGAATTTCGGTTGTGTATAGTTTTTTAGTGATTTTAGTGTTAATAATACGTATTTTTAATAATTCCAATGATATTGTTGTATTGCAATTGTATGTAAAATGCTTTAATGTGATGGTAAAATTAATTAAGGCACCTTCGGATAGGTTGTCACGTCGATGCCCTTTCTTCCAGTAAATTATTGTAAAGATGAGGTTATATTTCTATATTTTTGAAATTATTAATACCTATTTAAATATTATGACTGAATGTTATATAAAATTCTTAAAATATTATGAGATGAAATATCTACTGTTGTAACATGAGTTTTCATTTTGAAGTTCGAATAATGTTATTGATAATTATTACTACCTATTTGAATAATTTATTGTATTGACGTAGAAATATGACCTCGCCTTATTATATTTCTTATATAAAACACGTCTATTACACTTTTTTAACACCCTTACACTATTATTATTACTTTTGAATATTTTTCCGTGTAATTTACACCTGTGTATGATAAAATCGATCAATATTAATTTTATAAAAAATATAATATTGATAAAATAAAATTGCTTGATGTTTTGTGTATTTTGTTAAACTGTTTAATGGCAGCGATCGCTATTTCAATGCTTTTTGGCTTGAAACAAAACACTTATATGTATGTATACCTATAAGATTGATATATTAATAATGAACATTATTATCATCAATCTATCGACTCATGGAAGTGGTCAACAGACTAGATAAAAGTCCACCTAGAGATATTTTGTAAAAATCGATGAGATTGGTTTCAAAAATTTAGATATTTGTAAAAGAATTAGGTGATAAGAGCATAACTATTAGTAGTTACGCGGTTTGAGTCAGTTACACACAATCATCTCATTTTTTTCCCCGGAAAATTGAGAAAGTACAGAAAATTACGTAACTTCTATGCGTCAAAAACTTGGACAACTTGCTACACAATTTCTGTTGAACTGACCAAATTAATAAAATCGACTGATACCAAATAATTATGTAGGTAACTGTAAGTACGAAAAGTGATAACAATTTCTAACAGTAAAAGTGTCACTGTTTGAAAAATCGTAAAATCATTATTCAAAGTCAGTATTATTCCAAAGGTTAATTGTTTCTGGCCGTTTACCAGAAAACCTTGGATTTTGTCCAATTCCAAAGTTTTTGGGTTTTAATAGGTTACACAATAAATTCTAAATTTGTAGCAAATGCTAACAATTAAGTTAGTAATGTCGTGATTAAGTTCTCGTATATTTTAACTTTAATTTACTTAAACTGAATTGTAAATCAAATCGTCAATCGTTGTTTATCTGAATTGTGGTAAGTCATTTTGTGCATATGATCCTTGTTGGTCGAAATAAAAGTACTTTTTATTTTAAAACTTAGTTTTGTCACCTACTTATTAGCTGCAAAACCGTGTTTACATAATCTGCCTAAATAAATGTAGGTACTGCTCGGCGCCAGGTACAAAAATAACAAACTACAACTCAAAAGTTTTAAGTACTTATCAATTTCTTTGAAAACTTAATCAAGACGTTACTGCAGTTTTTAAGTCAATTCCGCAATATTATTCGAATAAATAATAGTTCTATTAACATGACTTGAAAAATTTATTCGAATAAAATAATATTATTCGAAAAAGAAAAGTTGTTATGTGTGTAACCGGCTCAACATTTTGAAGTGTGGCGCAAAATTTTCTTGCTATTAAAAAAAAACTAACAAAGCGAAAATGTTTGAATTATTAATATTCATCGTAACGTGCGTTTTCATTCATTTGGAACTGTTGCCTTATAACCGTTTTGTACATAAAGAAATAAATAAAAAATCGTTAGTAGGAAATAAAGTACACTCATTGGCTTCAACTGTTTGTTTTATTTATTTAACCCTTCGATATTCAACTCAATCGACCTTTTCTTGTAGCCCGTAAATAAAAAATAAAGTCTTATTGGTAGGTACGGTGGATAATTCGAATTCACTTCTGGTGGTTCTTTCGAGTTTTCACCCCAAATACAGACATCATTAATAGCAACAGTAAATATACACTTTAATATATCATTATTACTAAATAATATTTAATAATCATAAACTTAAACAGAAATCATAATCTTGAATTTAAATCAAATTAAACTTCCTCGTTTTAAATATTATTAATATGTAATTATTACATTTTGCAATATGCCCAGGAAATTACCTACACTAATTTTGTATCCTGGATAAATTCGTCTCTATTAATGTACATTTGCAATCGTTTTCTAAATTTCTTTGCTACCACAGACGTAGTAACGAAAAATGTATGGTATGCCAATGTCTATCTATCATGTTTCTGAAAATTACTGTACACAGTCGTGGGAGAAAATCGGAAGAAAAATAATAAATGAATTCCGATTTATCCACGGGGTGGATAGATGAACACGCGTTTCCGAGTATCCACCCCTCGCCGTAGGTGAGTTTAAGTTCCTTGGTCCACCCTAGGCTGACTTTTTTAGGGTCGATGAACGGAATAACCGACAATTATTGATAATTTTGGTGACTTAAAAATAGAGATATATGTATAAACATGACTTTTAATGCATACGTATTACGGTTTCTTACTAAATGTATTTTCAAAATACAATGGCAAAAAGTGACTTTATTTATTGTCATTGTTCTTCAGAAAGGTCAGGTACGTAGTACTCGCAACCGGCGTGCGTGTTTGACCAGACTTATGAACGTAAACGAGGCAAAAGGAGTATGTAAGGATCGTAGCAGGTGGCGTTCTGTAGTTTCTGCCTGTCCCCATGGGAAGAAGGCGTGAGTTTATGTAAGTAATTAGGCAAAATACCTAGTACCTATGAAATTAAAGGTTGTGTATTTTGTGGGTTTCACGAATAAGGCTGTTGTTCACTCAGATTCAGAACCACTAGTAGAAATTAAAGGACAACATGAATATTTTAAAATAAGTTTATTTTGCATAATTTACATTAGATTCATTATTTTCATTACACGCAGGTAGACAAATTGTTATAAAGTTTTATTAAAATATTATTAAGAGTTTAATTATTTCTGTCCGAGTTTGTAAAAATAAATACCTTTAGCAAAACGAATTATCTCATTACTGGTTTTTAGTAACCAATCCAGCTGGACCTTGGCCTACAACCGGCGCCAATCCAGCCACGGCCACCGCTTTCAAGGGTCTGAAAATATAATAGTACACTCACTTTTTTTTCCTTTTACCCACAACACTGTAAAACTGTTTGTCTACTAAATAACTTATTTATTTACGAGTACCTACCTTCTTCATAAGTAATTCTTATATTTAGTTTTAAGATTACCTTGTATTTCTCATATTAAGTGAATTGTATTCTTTTTGAGAAATAAATGTCTTAAACCTATAATAAAAAAATTATGACAACGCCATCTATGCTCTTCGTTAAAAACAAACACTGGCCAAAAGTTTACATGGAGGTTCAATTTCAATTGCCTAGATGGCACTGTTTGCAAAATTGCGTATGTAGTACGACGATATCTTGCTAGATGGCGTTAAATTGAAAATTTCTTACTTGAAACCAAGTTCCTCTTTCGGTACTCCCAATCTTGCTAGTTTAGCTTCATAGGTTGCCAGAAGATCATCATGGGCTTTACGCAGACGAGCTGCTTCGTATCGCAGATCATCTATCTGTGTGTCTTTCAGCTTTAGAAGTTCCTGTTACAGTCACATCGGTATTATTGGTGATGTTTAAATTACGGATGGAAGCGACGATAATGTGGTTATATTATTGAAGTAAGCGCATTCTTGGTCCAAGTATGAGCAAATTTAGAGGAGGAGAAAAATATAATTATTATCAATATCGCTGCCATTGGTGCCGATTCTCTTGTACACCGAACTAAACTAACTAAACTATCACTAAAATTCCTTACTTTTGGGTATGAGAATCTTAAAGCTATTCTGCAAAAAATATTCAGAATAGCATAATTGCCAATTTCACTAAATTACTAAATCAGTGCCATCTTAGTGCTGTCAAACTAAAATATAGTTAAGTTGTGTCAGTTTAGTCTATTTCAGAATGAGAAATCGTCGTTTGACAGGAATAAACAAAATTTTTGTGATTTTTAGTCTAGCTTAGAGAATTTTGTGACAAGAGAATCGGCACCATTGTTGACATAATAAAAAATTAGCTAATAATGTCCAGCTATAGATGAAGTGGGCAGTGAATGAAGACGATGATTTCAGCTATGAGAAAAAAATAACTAATATTTGACACATACATAACCATGCACAAAAATCTTTAAAAAATACTATACCTAGTAGTTGTATCTACTAACAGGGTTGCTACGTCTTTACGTGTTGATTGATTCAAATTTTGTCCGACCAGAACATAACCACCAAGTCTGAAAAGGTTGCTACTATAACCAGCATATTCCCACTGCTGGGACACAGGCCTCCTCTCTGTGAGAGGAAGTGGGCCGTAATCTACCACGCGGGCCCAGTGCGGTTTGGACTCTGGTGTAAGTTGCTACTACGAAATGTACAAAATGTGAATCTTACGTGAATCTCCCTCGGCCCCACATCACGACCTTCCATGTTCTTCAGCTTGGCTTCAAGCAGCGCAGTCTTCAGGGATGCTTTCTGTTGTACCTCTAGAACAGCTCTTGAAAACCTGGCTTTAAGCTCATCTCTCTCTCTTCGGATCCTGTCGAAACGAATTTGAAGAACCTCGTACTCCCATTTCAGGACTTCGAATTGTTTTTCTAGCGACGCCAGTTGTTTTGATTTGGCCTGAAATTGTTAATCATCTCTTGTATAGGGTTCTATAGCATTAGAAAGGTCTTGTTTCCGGCAAGTACAGTCGCTAGCAGGTCAAGCTACACGGAACTGTCAAATTTCTCCAAACAATTTTAAACCTTAAAATCTTGATGATAAGTTCAAAATCGAATGAAAAATCGGACAGTTTGTGGTAACTTGATATGCTAGCGACTGTATAAAAAAAAAACTCGTAAATCTATCTAAACATAATTAATGTAAATAAAGTCCCTGTTTATGTCTGTCTGTCTGACCGAATTGTTCTTCTCAACTTTGGACGCATTGATGCGGTTTTCACCATCCTTAAGAGAATTTATTAGCTAAGGTTTATTTGTATTCTAGAATATTATGCTTACATATAGATAATACAGAAATTTAGATTTTTCGTCAAGTCGTGAAGGATAAAAACCGTGTGTAGCAGAAGCGTGTCACAAGTCTAATATAATTAATCTTTAAAAAGAAAAAAATACTCACAGCTAATGCAGCTTTATCCCTGTCATAATTGGACATCTGTCTCTTAAGTTCTTTATTGTCATTAATAGCTGCTTCCAGTGGTTCTCTAATACTTTTGGTTTCAGCTACAGCATCTCTTGCTATCTTCTCTGATCTCTCTTTTACCTTTTGCATCTCCTCCATTTGTTGTTTCAGACTACTTATTAGACCTGAAAATTTAAGTAGCAGTATAAGTAAAAGAAACGGTTAGAATTTATGAATTGACATTGAAAAGTTATGAGCTCATAAACCACTTATAACTTTTTAATCATGATTATTATACTAACCTAAATTATTCAAAGTAATGTCATTGTAATAGTTCTTCAAATCTGCAAACGCTCGCTCATGATGATGAATTAATTCTGACAACTGCTTATTTTTCCTCTCTTCAACCTCTGCAATTTCTGTTCTATGCTTTACTGCCAACTCCACTTTAGTCTCGTTTAGTTTTTTATCAGCCTTGTCTTCTATCTGACGAGCTCTTTCCTCAAATTCTTCTCGAACTTTTGACACTTCTTCTGCGTGAACTAATTTAGCTCTTCTTAACTCATCTTGAGCTGCCAGCATTTTCTCTCTTATCTCTTGTCTTAGTATTCTTTTGTCGTTAAGCAATTCAAGTTCCTGTGCAGTATGCTCTTCTTTAGCTGCTTTTAAGGCTACTAAGTTTTCTGCTCTCAAAGCTGCCGCTGCAGCTGCCTGCTCATATTTCAAATGCTTTATCTTCTGCTTTTCAGTCTCCAAAAGTGCTTCATTTTCTTCTTGTGATTCTTCTGTAGCTCTTTCTCTGTTTCGTAATTCTGCTTTTGCTTCTTCCAACTGTTGTCTTGTGATTTCCCAGAATGTTCTAATTTTATCTCTTTCGAGTTGGAAATAGTTCCGTTCTTCTCTCTCTTTGTCCAGTTCCTCTTTAACCCTGAGAGTGAACTGCTCGAGCTTCTCTCGAGTCATTTCTGAGGTGTCCACTCCATCAATGATGATTGCTGTAAATAAAAATAAAAAATATTTTAGTGTTTAGGATCTGTATACTGTACGAATGTCCTGAAACTAGAGTCGTCACGCACTGAAAAGTATGTTAAATTATCACTGCATCAATACTCAATATTACTACTTATTCTTAGCTATCTGAAATTGCAAATAATTAATTATTTTTACGCACCTGGTGGCCTTTTGGGCTTTCCTCCTTCCTTTGGTTTGGGCGGCTGAAAAGAAAACAACAATATTTAAAATCCGTAAATAATCCCGTAGTAGAATAAAACACTTTAACTGCTTGCACCATTAGTATAGAAAAGTTAAACGTTCAAACAACCAATTTATAACGAAAAATGTTCGTAGTAATCAAAATACGTACCATTTTCTATTTTTATGAAACGGATAACAGAAAATATAATATTATTACAAAAAAATATTCATGAACAGTCTCGTTCATTCGTAGCGGTTTAATGTTTACGTTGTCAAGTTCAACGAGTCCGTTGTCATGGTGATTGTCAATAAGTGTATTTTGCAATTTTCTTTTTACATTATCCAGTGGAATTACTATAAACCATACAGGATCAAATTAACCTTCCTATACCCGCGCATTGGTCTGTGAGACCGACAAAATACTCTTTCGTGATTTTTTCTTTTTTCATAAATGCATTTTGTATTTCTTGTTGACTGCCTAATTTGTTGCTACGTTTATTCTCCCCATACTCAAACTTAAACTCAAACTCAAAGCATTTATTTCAATTAAACCATTTACAGGCACTTTTGAATTGTCAAAGAGTCGGTCAGTTAGTCAGAAAGTTGAAGCTAGTTGCCCATTCCAAAACGTAGATCTCTATGGAGAATATAAAAATAAATGTACATACATACATATAAAATGTACTCTGTGTTCCAGGGCACAAAGTGCGCGGGTATAGGATCCAAAGTTTATTTTCGGTGATTTTGTAGTGTGTTTCGTACAGAACTGAAATGATGACACTTCAGCCTTAAATGTGTTGTATGCTTAATTTTTGTCATGAGGTTCCCTTTTAGATTTTTAATATTGCTTTTGTCTGTTGATATTTTTGCTAATATTTTGTAAACTCTTCCGAAAAGCTTACTATTTCAGAGACTGAAATGAAAGACTGTTACTCAATAAGTCAATGGTTTACTAATTGGGTTTATCTTGTTCATGATATTCCAAAGTTTCTGAAAACATAATTTCAACATATATTTTTTTCATAAAAAGTACTGAAATTGGGTTCCGAACTTTCGGTCTGTGAGACCGTACGCGGGTATAAGTGTCACGTTTGACGCGGGTATAGGAAAGTTAAATTAGCTAGCGAAACTCTGCAAGCATGGTGGGTATCGATGTATCTATACACGATAAAATGTAATAAAAAAAGATTTGATGTTTTTTTTAGGGGTCATCGACCGCAGGTAGTTTTGTTACATGAAGTATGAGTTGAAAAAAAATATTTTATCGAGTTTAGATATTGATACCAATTACGTCTGTAAAGTTTACACAAAAAAACTGATTTTTTAAACTAATATTTCAAGTGAATACCCTAACAGCGATCGATCAAAAACATCAAATTAATATATTTTTTGTTTTATCATGTTTAGATATCAATTCCCATCACGTCTGCGGTGTTTCGCTAGCTAATTTAATTTGACCCTGTATAATATTATCCACATGATAATTTTTTATAACATGCGTTCGACCTTGATCGGTGATATATTATTAATATAAAAGTAATCTAATCAACTAGGTCTTAATAATGTGGCTAGCCTTATCAATAATGCTTTTCCGCAATATCTATCATCGTTGATACTTTTTCAAATAAACTAGTAAGTACATAAGTATCTAAAAAAAATTATTGAAATTATTATTTAAATTGACCGGAAAATGGAGGGAAATCCAGGCTAAAAGTTAGTAAACAAAAGAGTCTACCCATAAAAATCAATACTTTTTCTAAACCTTCTTTGACTAGTTTTTCAATCTGACACAAAAAAAACAAAGCCAAATGTCGAACCGGCAATCAAAATCGGAAAATTTGAGAAATTTAACGTGTTACAATTAATAATGTGATTCAATACGGCAAAAGGCCTCACGAACCTTCGCTAACATGTTGGTCGAAGCAGCCAGTGCTGTAATCTACGGCGCAGTGTTCCTAAGCTTGATTCTAATTGACTATGTCCTTGGCCATGGGTTCGTGGACATGTTCCAAAACGTGTTCTGCAAGGTCGCTTGCTTTGTGAAGAAGGCCGTGAGGGAAGAAGCGAAGCAAGTGGTGGTCCTCCCGGAGAATCCCATCAGTTTGCCCGTGCTGTTCTTGGAGATTTTGGTGCTGAGCTTGACTATTGCTGTGGGTATTTATAACCACTTATCAATCGTTATAATCTTACAAACAAAAACATATACAAGATACGTTAAATACTTAACAATTAATGGTGTAAATTTAAATCAAGACGCGATGCTTAAAAAAATAAGAATAAAAGTCAACAAACGCCTACAAAGAGTCTTAACTTCTGATCAGCTGCAATTCCGTCAGATCTAAAATTCTTTCTGTTAAGTTTGTTAATATCATCTGCTGGATGTAGAGTTTCTTATATTTGTAGCGTTACCTTTGATCTCACGGCCACAGTAAGGCCAGCCCCTGCAGTCTCGACATTAGACAGCGACAAAAATCTGTCGCTAAGTCATATCGTTGTCAAATTCCTTTAATAGATTTCAACTTTATTTCGAAAGAATAATGTTGAAATTCTATTAAAGAAATTTGAGATCGATTGGACTTAACGACCGATTTTTGTCGGTATCTATGTCGAGACTGCCGGCCCAGGCTCTGCAGCCTCGACAATAATAACGACAAAAATCGGATTTTCAACCTTATGCTTTGGAAATAAAGTCGAAAATCTATTAAAGGAATTTGACATCGATTGGACTTAACGACCGATTTTTGTCGCTATCTAATGTCGAGACTGCCGGCCCAGGGCCTGGTTCACATTATGTCAGACCGACTCATTAGCCGGCCCGAAAAAGTGTCGGCACGAGCACATTTATCGGTCGTCCTTTGTCACTGGTTGACTGACGAATAGTGTGAACAGCAAGAGGCGATAGCCGGTCACTGATGAAACTATCAGTCTGTCCTAATGTGAACTGGACCTAAGCTTTCTATCTTATCAAATACTTTGATTTCTATTTAACCGACTTCAAAATGGTGGAGGTTTACTTTCCGCTGTATGTTTTGTTTGTATGTTTGTTACGCGATATCTCCGGCAATTGTGAATCGATTTCGAAAATTATTTATTAAATAGATAGGGTATGCTTAAGGGTGCACCTTATATATTTAATATTTGATTAAATTTGGTTGGGTAGTTTTTCTGTTAGCTTCAATAATACGCATTTTTTCTACTTAGTGTATATTGATGATGTTATAATAACTTCCTGTCACTGTTATTTACATAGCAAGTAGTGGTATACGAATTTATCTGGGGTAGTTATTTTTCACTTTGTAGTGTGTTTTATGGAAGTCGGTTGTTTTTTTTTATGAAAAAGTTTTTTCTTGCAACTAACCAATGGTTTTAAGCATTCTCCTGATATTCTGACTTTGGAAAAGTTATTATAGAAAGTAGTCTATAATAACGTTTCCAAAATCAGTCAGGTGGCTATTAAGCAACCGACCATCTTTCAGTTCCTGAATAAATACAAAAAGTTGCGCAGCAAAGACCGTATTGATGACCTTCTTCACGAGAGCAAGGAGGCTCTGAGACAGACCAACGAGTTTCTTGAAAAATGGAGGCTAAGACGGGTTAGACAATATTTTTACAAGCTTTTTTTATAATGGTAAAGCCTTGTTTAGACATAACGAGAACAGTGATGAGACAGTGCCAAGACAGTCTTTGGTAAGTATACATACCCAGCACTCCACGTTGGGTAACCACTGAAAATCAGCGCTGTGCTGTGGGTCTCCCATAGCACAGCATCATGATGAGTGGAAGCCTTCTTGTCACAGTCATGACGTGCAGCTGTCGACTATTTCTGTTTTGTGCTCGTGATTAGAGATCTTTATATTTTTTTTTTTAATAGACGTTGCCCCGCACTAGGAATTTCTCCTGTATTGTGGGTGCGTTTACAAACATTCAAACTCACATACACAAACAGCTAGACCCGGAACAACTACTTGTAGGTCATACAAATATTTGTTCCGTGCGGGAATCGAACCCGCGACACGCAGCACAGCAGTCAATCGCTTAAACA
This sequence comes from Dryobotodes eremita, assembly GCA_917490735.1. NCBI lineage: Eukaryota > Metazoa > Arthropoda > Insecta > Lepidoptera > Noctuidae > Dryobotodes > Dryobotodes eremita. The sequence goes on along the minus strand of OU823265.1, from coordinate 16,410,482 downwards.
CTGGACCAACCGTGCCGTCAAAGATCTTTTTTTTTTGTTTTTCTTCTGCATTATTACCAGAGTTTATTATCTTTTTTGTATGCACGTGTTCCTGTGACTTTATTTCTTTCACTCGGCCGAGTACACTAGCTGTCTCGCCATTGTATATAGTCCTCCAGATTGTATTTCGGTCATGGCGGCCAATCTCAACGGAGACTAGCCTTCGGCGCGGGAGATATTATAGTGCACGAGTGTGGGCGCAGACACAGGTGCACTCTCTGTCTCCTCACTTTCATAGTCCGATAGGACGGCAATCCGACACGACCGGAGAGAGATCAGCGGGGTAATTACGTAACACACTAACAGTAGGAATGGGTTTCATTTTGACAGTTCAACAACATTCATTGCGTTATTTACGTTGTTGAGCTGACACATTTTTCGAACATATGAAGCAATGCATTAGCAATAGGCTTCAAAATGATTCAGATTGTGATAGATAGTGTGTTACGTAATTAGGGTGCAGGCCATTGTACTCGGTACATGTAATGGAGACTTAGGCCTACTTGCACTGCCAATCACTAAACACGAAGATGACAGAGATAGAATGATGTTTAAAACTCGTTTAGCGTTAAACGTGTTTATTGATTGGCGGTGCAAGTGGGCCTTAAACATGCATATTATATGCAGGGAAGTCTTTTGATCGGTACCTTCTTAAGATGCTGTTTAATATAGTTAAAATAACGAAATGAAATCAATTAGTTCATGATTTAACTGCCTCGTTGGTGTAGTGGTCGCAAGCGCTACTGCTGAGCAAGAGGTCCTGGGTTCGATTCCCGGGTCGGGCAAAGTGTTATTGGGTTTTTCCATCTGGAATTCCTCAATAGCAGCCCGGAGTCTGGATTTGTGCCCGGTTGATGGCAATAGGCTCGCCCCTATTACATGGGACTTAAACATAACTGGCGAAATGTGGGTGTTCTATAGGTAGTACACCTCTGCCTAATCCTTCGGGGAATAAAGCCGTGATGTTATGTGTTACGTTGTTGTTAAAATATCTCGTAGCTTTTATATTATGTTGGAAGCAATTTTAAATTTCATATTGCATTTCAAATTGCTAGGTGCCCACTGAGTATTCCTACTTGGACGAAGAGCCACAGGAGATCAAACCTCTGAAGATTGAAGTGCCCATCTTACACATGGCCATCATTGATGTAAGTTTTTTTTTTCAGTTTGTGTTATCTTACTCTAGGTAGGATAGCTTAGATATAAAAAGGATTTATATCATGTAGAAAATTTACAGCACGTGCTTATGAATAGGCTACACTATGTTCCAAAAACGCATTGCATTAAAAAACCACTGGCAAGTACTATTGAAATATTGCAGAAAACTTAGCATTTTTTTAATAATTATGTAGGCTATACTCTACTTGTTTACTACTGTGTAAGAAATATTTGTAAGCCTTGCAAGGCAGCACCACTACAACAAAACAACTATTTTCTTAATGACCCTAGGGAATCATCGCATTTCCGAATACAATCGAATGCTGCGATGATTCCCAAGGGATATTAAGAAAATAGTTGTACTGTACTACACTAGAATAGAATAGAATAGAATACTCTTTATTATGTACACCATAAAAATTACAGATATAAATGTAGACATTTTACACAGGGTGACACAATGGGTGGTCTTATCGCTAAAAGCGATCTTTTACAGACAACCTTTGGATGGATTCAAGGGAGAAGGAGACACTGTGTACTATAGATGCACCTCTGCCTAACCCTTCGGGGAATACAGGCGTGATGCTAGCAACATAAAATAGCTTTTTTTAGAAAACTAAACTGAATCATAACTTTTTAGGTGACAATTCTCGCATTCCTATAAGCCAATAAAACCTGATGGTTGTGGAAGTAAAAGACAAAGTCTGTACACAATTAGGACAAATCACTAGTCAGTAAAGCAACTTACAGACTGCTGACATCAAAGCTGATAGCAACAAATCTTCTGAAAATGTTATTTTGTCTTTTCAGACCTTAGGAACAACAAGAGCTCAACCAGAAAGGGGAGATGCTGGTGACGCAGTCAACATCACAGACTCAACGCTGCTGTCAGTCACATCACTCCTTGGTGATGACCTGGAATCCATATCAGAACCGCCAGTCATCGAAGAGAAAGTGGCTGAAGAGGAACATGTCGAGTTCAGAAATCGAACACTATGGGATGTTATGGAAGAGGACGTAAATACTTTAGAAGATTAAAAATTTTAGAAAAATGTGTAATAGGTTGATTAACTTAAATGCCAGTTGTTTATCGAAGTGTGTTGTTCAGTATCATTTAAAAAAAAAATAAGAAAATAAAAATAATAAAATCAATGTTCGTTTTTCGAACCTTTGAGGCCTCGTAGTTGAGTTGTTAGCTAATTTAATAGAGGTTAGAATTTTGAAAACTAAATTATTCGCAAAATTTACAAAGTAATGCTTACTTGCATCTCAAATCATTAAATACGTTTAGCGTTCGTATTTAACACATAATTCTGTGATCTTATTAAACGATTTGACAGAAATTGAACAATGTTATAAATTTGTTTTGCGCTAAATGCATTTAGTAATTTGTGGTACAAATGACCTTCAGTATCTAAACAGAAACTTACCAACGACTTAGGTATCTATATTATAGATGATTCAACTAATGATGGCAAAGATCCGAGATGTTTTGGGAAGCAGATATTAAATTCTCAAGTCTTACTAGAATAAATTAGAACCAGATAATTACGTATCCAAGTACGTAGTACACTGCCTCCCTAGCTCGTTTGTCCTTTAATCCCTACAAAGGTCTTTCTTCATATCGCACACTTATAGTGTCAAATGCTCATAATACTGTTCAAAGAGCCTAAAAGCTGACAGATATTAATTCTAAACCTCAATAATAACTTACTTTTACTTCCAAAAATGATCCAGCGTCATAATTTTGAACCTTATGTCGTAGGTTCCAAGGTTGATGTTGAAGACGGTCGGGTTATAGAAGTGCATGAGTAAGTTGGTCCAGGGGTGGCTATCCGCATTTGCTTTGATGTCATATTATCAGCAGGGTGTCTGAAATGATGGGATGTAATTAAAATTTGCAAATAGTAGAGTAGTTCGCTCGTAATCTAAAAAGTTATAGTACTTCTAATCCGTGAATGCCTGCTTGGTAACTAATTAATAAATTAAAGCCTGTATTTAATCGAACTCCAAATAATTCCTATTTTTCTTAAAAATATTATTGAGCACTCAATAATGAACGCCGCCTCTTTTTGTGAACATCAAATAATTGCTATTTTGGAGTCCTAAAATACTAAATAGCCAAGTACCTGCGACAAACTTGGATTATCCGCGCCTTAATAATGATAATTTATTATTGAAATACTTTTTAATATTTATCAGTTATATTAAGCAAACAATAAGCTAAAATACCTTGATGCATTTTTAAATATTTCTTTTCGAAAGAAGTTAGTCAATATTTTTTTTACTGATAAAGTCAGATCTATATCCTAATGTTGCAATGAGATCATGATTGAATTTAACATGAAAATTATAACTTTTTGTGACAGAAAATCTGTATGAAAATAATACTGCTAACGCAAAGTAACTCCCAATTATTTTTAATTAATACCATTGCTACACTTTTAATCAAACCCAGGCAAATACAGAAACAATAAATAAAAACAAATCACCCTTCTTTCCCGCTCCTATAAGGATTATATCAAATAGGTGTCTTCTTTGAAGGATCAAGGGATTTTCGCGAGACCCATCGCGTTTGTTGCTGGTGGTGGGGATTACTTATGCAACAGTGATAATAAGTACCTTGCTTTACTTACTTATATGATTTGCTTTCGTAATGAGTATAGTGTAAATGGTTTTATTGATCAGTATGACTTCATTGATTCTTCGTTCAACGTAGATTTTGTGTGGATTGATCGATAGTGGTGTTGCTTCAATTCTGACTGTTGCATCGCTATTTGTATTAAACCTATCTAACTCTTCATGTATGCCTTTTGAATGAATAGAAATAAGTAGGGGAAGACTAAAAAAATGATGGATGGACTGTGTGAAAGATGATTATGGCAAAAAAAGGGCTGACCACTGAAATGACAACTTATAGAGAAGTATGGAAGAAAAAGATATGTTGCGGCGACCCTAAAATAAATTGGGGTAAACGCAACAGAATCATTATGACAAATAAAACATGAATCTTATTACTTACATTTGTAAGTTTTTCATAATTAAATGCAATATGCTTTGCCTCTATTTACAGAAAGCTTCCACCAATTTCTATACGCACAATATCCTAAACAAAGCGACAATAAATCGCCTGGACCTAATACGAAATCATCCAAGTATACTTAAACCGTAATTTGGTGAAAATCAAACAATGGTCACGTGGCTAAAGCTCGATGGTTTTCAACCCTTGTTCTGTGATATAATTATGGTGTAATGATGGTAAACTATGATGGATCGGGACACGCCTTACGGTTTTGTGGGATTTTTAGGGTTAGATGCTGATAAGGGAAAGGATTTTTAACTTTAGGAAGTCTAGAAAAGATTAATAGTTGGTCAGTGTCTTTGGGATGAGGTTAGTAATAAGCCAAGATATAATTGGAGTTGGGATATTTTTACTATTTCAAAAGCTTTTAAAGAGTTGTTATTTTAACTTAGGCTCCTCGTAAATCAACTCCTTGTCTGGTGTTGCCACGATCTATTCTAAGAGAGCTTATGTCGAGTTAATAGGCTCGGCAATAAGGTTAGTGGTATGACTGACTGCCCAAGATTTGTTAGACGTTACCTATTTATGAATCGCGACTTAGGCCCCTACAATATTCGCGAAGGAGGAGACGGAGCGCGTGAGGGAGAGGCGATCGTTGTGCCCTCGCGCTCCCAGTCGCCGCAGGAGGAGTCACCCTGGGCGTCGGGAGTCTATTGCCGACTCCCGGCAACCGTAGGCGCGGGCTTGCGGACGGCGAGCAATGAGCAGCTCGCCGTCCGGTAAGGACGGGTCTACGGCGCGTTGTGTTCCACGCGCGCTTCAAAGAGATGTCAGCATAATTTAGGGGTCCGATAGGGCCGATGCCTGCCGGGGTCGCGGATTGTTCGAAAGAGTTACCGTGGCCCTGGCGCACAGGCAACTGAAGGAACATGGGTGGGTTTTAGTCAGTAAGAGTCTGACACGCCCTTCCGCTCAATATTATTGCGCAATGTCACGAATTGTGCAATGTTTTTGACCGTGTACCGAGTAGAGCTAGCAACTAAAAACGAGTTGGCGAGTAACGAGCAGCGACTGCGCTATGGCGACGAGCGATTACTCGCTGATATGCGTACGTTCCAAGCTTAAATCTCTCAGCGAGTATTCTGCCCTCCAAGCGAGCGTCGCTTACCGAGTTCTCTCTTTTATAGCTCGTGTCGCTGTGACAAATAAGTAGGTACTCGCACCGGCGAGTGAACAGTCAGCAGTCAACTATTAATATATGCATCTCTTTTACTTTTATGGAGCCTACAATCTTTTGTACGTTTCTTGAGCGAGAAAATCGTTGATAGCTAGTCGCTTCATCGTCGGCGGGTGGTGCGAGAGGTGTCTTAGTATTGCGCAATATTTTATATTATAAAACCTACTATGACTATTTAGTTCAAAACGGCTTATTCTCCTTAGTAAAATGATGACAAATATTAACGTTTAGTTCAAAACATCAATATATCCTGGTAAAAACAAAAACTGTTTTAAGGACCTATTTATCACGTACGTAAATGACATTCTTCAAAAAACAAAAATAAATAATATGTGCTCACTATTTATTAAGAATTTTTCGATTTCTGCCTTATTGAAAAAAGTGGACATGTAGTGATTTCGATCCTAACCTCCTCATGTAATAAAGAAATCTTGATGTTTTTTCAAATCGTAAAAACCTGCAAAACGCAGGGGCGAGTCGCTAGTAATCTATTAAACAATTCTTTGGACCGACTTAACCCGAGAAGGTGTTCAATAAATGGTTTTGATCCTAACCTCCTCATATTGCAAGTGTATTAATGGCTCTCATAAGTAATTCATTATAACTTTTACCCTTACCAATACTGTAAACAAACTTGATTACCTCCAAATTCATTTTCAATCCACAGCACTATCATGTTTCCAGTCCAGGAAGTAGCATTCCGTTCACAACACAGACAGAATTGACGGCTCCATCATTTATCATTATTGTGGATGGCTTCAACTTTGCCGTGTGAAGTTCTGATGCCTTTGTGTTTGTTTGTAGTTCGTTCTGTTTGTTTGTCTTGTGATTTTTGAGGTTTGCTATTTTTGTGTTTTTTTTTTTTAGACTGTGGCAACCTTTATTTACAGGACTAGCATTGCTGGAGTCTAAGTTCTAAGCAACAATCCATTTTTATACTGTGAATGAGTGTTTTGGAATTGATGATGTCCTTATATAATAACTTGTGGTATTTTTGATGACTTTTAAAGAGTAAACTGTCTGTGAATGTGAGTAGCATTCAGGCTACATTGATTATCATTTTAATATTGTGAATGTGAAGACTATGTGGGTCATTGTTGCTTTTTTTTTCTCTCCTTAGTTAATTTTAATCATGGTCTGGCAGTTTGAGTAATTTTTGTGGCCTACCCAAATGTCTTTTCTTTGGTATTGTTCGTCGAATCGTTGAGCTCCTTAAGTTCTGAGTTGAGCTACACGATTACTGACAAATGCGTGCACTGGCTGGACAGGTCCACTCAATCTGTGTGGTTTTTCCTCAAAAGACCATCTCAGACACAAATCTACATGGTCTTCACATGATCTGACCAAGATTATGTCTGGACTTTAAAAGAGACTGTGACCTCTGAGTTTGTTTCGGCCTTTCTTCTCAGAGTAGTCAGATAGGAAACGCCGACCTCATCTAGTTTTTAAAATATGATTGACGTGTAAAAGTGTTTGTTCAAACCTACTTACAGAAATAAAATCATTTATCATTTAAGCTGAAAATTCGATGCAATTACAGTATTTAACATAGCGTAGTTACATGTAGTTTGTTAATGGTTTGGTATTGCTCTAGCTTTTTGCAAATAAAAAATTTAAGCAATGTTCCTGAACATTCCTTCTACGGCGGAAGACTGATATACAATAAAGAAAGCTGCTAGTGAGATTGACAAAAACCGGAAACGGATTGTAACGAGATCTCAGATGAAGACTTTGAAAACAGCAACATCAGAACCAACCTAGCGGCGACGTCGTTAAAAGATGTCCATCACCCATAGATAAATATTACTCATCTCTCTACTAGTTCATTGCCTACTCTAGGATGCATATCCGGTACGATTCACAAATCCTTCCCTACAATAACGGCGCCCCCCGGTCTACTCCTTGATATGCAATTAACTTTGTCTTCATTCCCAACCTGAGGACCAAAATAGCGTAAGAAATAATTGCTAGTCACAACTTTCGATGTACTTACAAAAAATATAACAAACATTAAAAAAAAAGAAACCTTACCATCTTTTTACACCTCTCAATCCAAAAGGAAATTAATTAGCAAAATACCCAAGAAACTAAAACCAAAACGCAAGGCGACGGTGATCAGCATCCATTTATCACTTCAAGTCTTTTTGTCCCTCTCTATTCAATACTTTTTGCGCGGAAGATTAAATTTCGCGTCTCACCCGAGGTCCAAAACCATTAATACTCCTCCACCAATTTACTAAGACCTTCCTTGCTTCCTTTCCACATCTAAAACCAGATGCTTCAACGGTATTTGGTAAAATTTCAGAGGTCAAGTTATAATGGTCTGTTCTTCGCCCCATCTTGTCATTGAATTTTTTATTCTATTTGTTTCACCACGTCTGGTCGCTGTAACACTTTGATTATGATTTTTGCGGGTACCTAAATTACTGAAGGGTAGAATTGTTATTTGATGACATGCGACTTTTTAGTTGTTTATTTCAATTTGGCAGATTGAAACAAAGTTGTGTGTCGTTTTGGAGCGTTGAAATTATAACGTCGTAAAGGGTTTTAAGTATTTTTATGTTCACTAAATTTTAATTTTTTCTTTGCTATCTTTATCAGGGTCAGGATCAAGGTTTTATTATGAGTTTTACTACTGGTATTCTTTAAGTCTAGTAAAAACCTGCTACGAGACAAAGTGGTTGATGCTTTTCTTCGTCTGATTGTTCGTCCTATAAAGCGGCATCGAAACTAAATCAACACCACAAAGCAAAACCACATAATTATTGTGCACAAACATTCATCAATTTCATTCTTTATTTAAAATTCAGTGGCCAGAGATAATAGTAACTTAAACCCAAAATTGCCCATTATTAACACCTACACAACGAAGCCACGCGGCCAACAAACAATGGCCAACAAAATAACTAGAATCATCGCTCTGTAACCGCCTAAACATTTTACAACTACCGCACATATTTGTACAAGCTCCCATACAATCAAATTGCCTAAAACTTTACCAAGGAATAATGCATTTACGAATACACTTAACACAACACCTTAAAATCTAATCTCCAATAACAGACCTGCTTTTCGAAATTCAAATCGAATTTCTAATTCGAATGGTTGAAATAATGACCGTTACACAACCAGTATACCGTGACCTATCATTACAAACATTTTCTAGTAAATGAAGGGTCAAACAAAATTGGTTTTTAATCCAAGATGGCGGTGGTTTAGATCGCCACGTGCAAGTCACGTGACCAGTAAGAAAAGCAAACGCGTTGGTTCGGAATAACAGCGTAAATGCCGTCATTAGCGATTTGATTATATTTTTTGTGTGCATTGTTTGAAATGATAGGATTTGTAATAGATAGGGGTATGACTAGACCTTGGGCTATGTGTTTCTTTATTTACTAAACACCCTCTATTTACCAGAGAGTGATAACAAAAAAATAAGAGGTGTGATTAAAAAACCTACATTAAATAAAAAAAGAATATTCAAATTGTACGGTATACAAGTTTCCCTAAAATAGTAAAATGGATTTGGGACTTGTAAGAGCTGGTATTATCCAATACCTACCTATTATGAAACAGTTGCTTTTAGAGCTCTGTACTAAATTAACAACTAATCGTTTTTAAGTCTGCCCACCCGAAGCAAATTTGTTAATAGTCCTTCCCATAATTACCACCTAGTGAGACGAACCCCTCTATGACCCAATCACCAATATCTCATCACCATATTCCCACAACCAATGACTAAGAGAAAAATTATTAAATATTCTTGACACGTGTCTAAAAATTAGCCCTTTTTATCATTTTACAAAATAATGGTCGTGAACCGCACCTTTGTAGGTCGCCATTGTGATTTTATCCGTACGGTGCGCAAGAGTTGAAAGGATATTAATTTTAATATAGTAATCGGCATGTAATGGGATTAATCGTTGATCTTTTTAGTTGTCTATGGGTGATTTATTAATGGTGGGAGAGAAGGTGCCCTGTGTAATGTGAACTTTATATTTTTTCCACATTTGGTTGAACTTTTTATTACTTACCATTTACCTACTTATAATAAAAAAAGGGCATGGTTTCGGTTGTCATTCGTAGATCTTTGACAGTCATTACGGGTAGATAGAAGCTCAAAAGTCTGGGTATTGTGGTAGGTACAGTCAGCAAAAGAGATAAGTATGCAGGGTCGCCGGATATAGTTGAAGTTTAGTAAGAAACCGATGAATGTTTTCGAATAAAATAAAATTAAGTTAATAAAAAACAAACTGGTCATTTATCAAATTAAATTTCATTCGAAAACATTCATCGGTTTCTTACTAAACTTCAACTATATCCGGCGACCCTGGATACTTACTTCTTTTGGTGACTGTACCCAGTAACTAGGTTGTGGAGGTCACATGTTGTCTTTCGTATTTTTTTTTTGTTGTTGTAATGCCAACAAACGCATTTTTCTTTCTTTCTTTCTAAAATACAGGTGTTCAGCTACATCAAGTTTAACTAGAAGCCGACCCCAACATAGATGGTAAAGGGTAAGCAGATTGGTAAGTACGTCATAAAAAGTAATGCCAAACACCTTTAGAAGTCTGTTTTTAGCACAACAATGTCTGTAGTCACTCCTAACCTTTACTCAGGATGAAAACCTACTTAAAAATGTAATTGTCTGCACTTATTACACTGATTACAAATGACTAATTATAGATATTGTTCCCCAGTCAAATATAAATTTTAATAGGTAGATATATGAACAGCAAGTGCACCCCATGGCAAGCGACACATTTGCATTGATATTGAATGTCCGGCCACAGCTACTGCTGCCGACAATCAAGGGATGATTTTACAACACAAAGAGTATAAATTATCAGAGGAGTTCTCTGAAAATGTTTAAATAAAAATCTAAAATCAAAATATTTTATTTCACTTATGAAACGTCAGAAGCTAGGTGCACAGTTCCAATTGGTTCATTCCTATGGAGAAGAGCCGGCAAGAAACTCCACAGTTAATCTTTTAAAAATAATTGGCTTGTACAATGTTTTTAAATTACAGTGTTAATAGGTATGGGAGGACAGTGTAGGTGTATTAAACCGTGCTATATTTAATATCCAGCTCCAATTTTCTTTCTTCAAACTTAAACTACGATTCGTTTGGTTTACTTCGTGCAGGTCATTCTAGTTATTTATTATACTACTACTGACTCTGTGAGCTGTAGACCTCGTGAGTTTGTCTTTTCATAGCTAAAACTGAATAAATTTTCACTGCACACCTTAAAACAAAAAGCGCGAAATGGCTGCAATATGTTTTTTTTACGTTTTCAACCCCCATATCTCCGACATTTTGAAAAATTTCGAAAAACTGGTTTGACAAAAAAATATCCTAATAACTATCGAACCTGCTCACAAAATTTCACGAGAATCGCCTGAGAAATGCGACCTGCAGAGAAGAATAGCCATCCGCCGGACATCTGGACATACGAAAGCATTTTTGCCCAAGCTGAAACGGAGACGCTTCGCTCGCGCTTCCCGCTCGCTCGGTCAATCATAGGCAAGTGGTGTTCTCGCCTCTCATGCAGGAGGTTGTGGGTCCAAATCCAGGCAACTACCAATGTGACTTTATCAATACAAATGTACTTTAAGAGTTTATCTTGGACATTACTGACATTAATGAAGGATAACATCGTGAGGAAACCTGAACTTGTAGTTAATATAATTCAGAAGCTTCCAACCTGTCTTGAGCAAGTGTGGTAATCAATAATCGTGCCTTCTCTGTGTTAGAAGAGGCGTTTGCCCTGCAGTGGGGCAATAACAAGCTAGTATTATTATTATAAGCAAGTGGGGTCGCCTATGACGGTATTTATTAATTATCAATTACCCTGTCTTTAGGTGGGGCAATAATATCTACTCGCTAGCCCCATTATCTAGGGTTCACTTACTTGTGTTCTTATCGACCACATTCCTTATATCATAGTTGCTTATAGCTGGTCGCTGTGGGACAGTAGTCACTCCTATGATCAGATGCAGTTGCGCCCTCACACCCTATTCGCCGCAGGAGGAGACAACCTGGGCGTCGGGAGTCGATAGCCGATTCCCGGCCACTGTAGGCGCGGGCTTGCGGACGGCGAGCAATGGGTAGCTCGCCGTTCGGTAAGGACCAGGCCCGGGTCGACGGCGCGTTATGTTCCACGCGCGCTTCAAAGAGATGTCAGCACTAATTGACGGGGTCCGCCAGGGCCGATGCCTGCCGGGGTCACGGATTGTTCGAGTTACCATGGCCCTAGCACACAGGCAACTGAAGGAACCCGGGTGGGTTTAAGTCAGTAAGAGTCTGACGCGCCCTTCCGCTCCGCCCAGAACGGGAGAGGTCATTTAATGATTTCCCAACCAAAAAAAAAAACAAAAAAAAGACCTTATACTTCCTGGAGGCTCCTCTATCTTAGTGTATTTAAAATTATTTCGAGCAAGCTTAGACACACCTGTTGTTTTAAACCAGAGTCAACAACGGTTATGGTAGATTTTAAGTAAACACCTTGATTGTCAGTGTCTTTGAGCCACACTCTGGCCGCACTGTTATTTAACATTTCACAGTTGTTTAAGTCAGTAAAAGTCTGACACGCCCTCCCACTCCGCCCAGAGAGCGTGAAGTTATTTGTGATGATATCCCACCCAAAAAAAAAAAAAAAAACGCAGCGTGAACCGAAATATCTTTTACTCATCGTATCAGTACTTCTGTCTTTGCTTATTCATCCCGAATTTCACCAAATCCTACCCACAGACGCCTACTCTATGCCACAACACGAATATTATTAGGGCTTCCTATTCGTAGCGCAGCGTGTTTAAGTGATATTAGACGTGAATGTCTGCGTGTCATGATTGATTCCACACAAACGTCACGCTGGTGACTAGCGGGCTAGCATTACACAGTGTTTTAGGGTTTGGTTATGTTAGATAGACAGCAACGTGATTAGATTGGGAACCTGTCAATGGCTTAGTAATGAGTGGTGAACGGTTAGATTTATAGTAGATAAATGCTTTTGTGCATCAATTATTAGTCAGAATACTGCGCTTGTTTGTAATTTAATGCTAGGGTTATTGTTGTTATTATATTTATTCAACCATTTATATAAGTATAAACCCCAAGAACGAGTATCATTGAATTCAAATTGCAAATTGCGTAACACACCTTCTTTCACAGAATGAGGGTTTTAAAAGAAATTCCTAATCCAATGCTTCATAGGTTTGAATAATTCGTCTGCTCAACAACATGAATAACGCAATGAACGTGGCTGAACAGTCAAAACGATAGGCATTGCGATCATTTCCATTGTATGTGTTACGCAATTACCGCTGAATCTATTTGGATGCACAATGATGGCCTTTTTTTCTTTTTTTTGGGTGGGAAATCGTCAAATGATTTCTCCCGCTCTGGGCGGAGCAGAAGGGCGTGTCAGACTCTTACTGACTAAAACCCACCCGTGTTCCTTCAGTTGCCTGTGCGCCAGGGCCACGGTAACTCTTTCGAACAATCCGCAGCCCCGGCAGGCATCGGTCCTATCGGACCCCGTCAATTTTGCTGACATCTCTTTGAGGCGCGCGTGGAACACGACGCGCCGTCGACCCGGGCCTGGTCCTTACCGGACGGCGAGCTGCCTATTGCTCGCCGTCCGCAAGCCCGCGCCTACGGTGGCCGGGAGTCGGCAATCGACTCCCGACGCCCAGGGTGTCTCCTTCTGCGGTGACTAGGGGCGCGAGGGCGCAGTGATTGCCTCTCCCTCTCGCGCTCCGCCTCCTCCTTCGCGAGCATTACTGCTTCGCAGAAGGAGGTGACGGCTTCCCATTCCCTCTCGCTCCGTACCATGGCCTGAACCAGGGCCGGACGCGAGAGGTCGCCGCCGCCGATCGCCGCCACGAGGACACGGCGGTGCTCCGCCCAAGCCGGGCAGACCTCCACCGTATGCTCCACCGTGTCCTCCGGTCGATCCACACAATGGTAACACCAGGGCGTTTCCTCTCGCCTTATTCGAAACAGGAACCTCCCGAAACAGCCATGTCCGGTGAGGACCTGCGTCAGGCGGAAGGTGAGGACGCCGTGGCGCCTCTCAAGCCACTCCTCAAAGAGGGGTCTTACCGCCGCAATTGTGGCGTGCCCTGCGCTGGGTTGCGACAGTCGCACTCTCCATGCCGCCATGAGATCCCGCCGGAGGTCTGTCCGCTGTGCCGCGATTTCTCGCGACAGCGGAGTTACGCCCCGGCGTTTCGACTCCTCGCGCCACTCCCAAACGTGCGCGAGGACCTTTGCCTCCAGATCCCACGGCGGTAATCCGGCAAGGAGGCTCGCCGCCTCGCAGGAGACCGTGCGGTATCCCCGTACCATCGCACAATGATGGCCTGGAAACTAGATCGGAGAGCCTTCTTCGCTAACATAGGCAACACAGTCGAGTAGGAAGGCATCATAGCTGAAATATGCTGAAATCATTATAGGCTGTAAAAAACAAACTAAATGTTTCAGTATGCGCCAAAAAGACGTTTACTCAGAACAAAGCTCATTCCAAAACCATCTAAACATCTACGTAGCAAAACGCAATAACCCACAAAAAACAAAAAAATTTAGACATTCGTTCTGCATATAATGCTACGTAATGAAGTAATACGACGCGCCGATGTTGGACACAACCCCTTTATTTTGATGGACGCGTATTCTGGAATTGGGAATATTTTCATATTTTTCTTCAACGGTAGGTACAGTATTTTTATCTGACGAAGCGACGTGCGCTTTATTTGTGGTAGCCAAGTGTACAAACACGTCTTCATGCACACATTCACAGGGAATGTGTGCATGAAGACGAGTAGCGTAAGCACATAACACACACACACACACACTTCCGACTTCACCGTTGTCTCGGACGGTACCGAGAGCTCCTGCGCTTACACACACATTCACAGCGTGTTTCTACACCTGGTAACCACAAGTAAAGCGCGCGTCGCTTTGTAAGATAAAAAAACTATATTAAATATGAAGAAAAAAAATGTGAGGTAATTTTCAGTATTTGCACAAAGATTTTTAGTACTCTGAAACACAGATTAATTTAGTGTGCAACAAAAATTTACTTCAGTTGATTCATACGATGTTCATAAAATGTAATAAACAGTACAACGACAAAGTGCATTGTCCTGAAAAATAAAATTGTGCATTAAAAAAATGGATATTTTACACATAGGTAAAATAAAAAAATCAATTACATTTTATGTGTAAAATACCAGTACCTCTTGCTCTAGTATTTTTATTCAATCAAACATCAGCATAGAAATGAAAAACATAAAAAAATACTTTTAGAATAAGCCCGTAACACCCAGTCAAAAAAGCAATATGTAACAAATTTGTTTTTCAATTTCGTACCAATTTTACATACGGGACCCCGTCGTATCGAGCAAATAAAATGCGGTATTGTGGTTTTTACGATGCGTAAATATTTTTTCTTCGTTTTTTTCTACTTTTATTGGTCGAGGTGGGAATGAAAAGCGGATTTTGTGTAATAACTGGATGTTATTGTCGCCAAAATTCTGTAATAGCTTGTCTGGGCGATATTTTTTCTCTTTTGTACTCGCTTTGGTGAACCTGATACCCTTGATGAGCTTTCGCGCGACGTGCGATTAATTTATGATTCGGAGTGCGAGTATTTCATGTTCTTATTTTTGTTATTGGTATGAACAGTATCTCATATTACGTATTTATGTTCACATAGCAATACTGAAAGTATTATCTCGTGTGAAATGTGCGTGTGTGAAGACATGATGAGTTTCAAGTTTAGAATGTTCAAATAAATAGCTAAATCTAATCGACACGACACACTTTCAACAAAAATATTTTACAAGAGTCAGGTATAATCGGAATCGTTGAGCTCCTTAAGTTTTGAGTTGAGCTGCACGATTATTGACAAATGTGTGCACTGAATGGACAGGTCCATTCATTCTGTGTGGTTTTCTTCAAAAGACAATTTCAGATACAAATCTACATGGTCTTCACATGATCTGTCCAAGATTATGTCTGGACTTTAAAAAAGACTGTGACCGCTAAGATTGTTTCGGCCTTTCTTCTCACAGTAGTCAGATAGGAAACGACGACCTCATCTAGTTTTAAAATATGATTGACGTGTAAAAGTGTTTGTACAAACCTACTTACAGAAATATAATCATTTATCTTATTATATATTTGAAAAACAAATTATGCTCAATGAAAACCGAAAAATTACGGAAACAAAGAATGAGGCAACATTCCGAAAGTGGAATAAGTAGAAAACTACACATAATTTTGTTAAAATAACCTTAAAACAGCAACTCGGTACAAGACAGCATTACACATCAACAAAACGCATATTAAACTCCTAATCGTTCTCGTTTGACACATATTGACTGCCATAACACATCTGCGCCATAATTGTGTTTCGATTAGCGCCATGTCAGACGGTATGCACTCATTGATTACAGGATGCGCCATTACATTATAGGAGGCGGCCATCATTTATGTAATATGTGGAGTGATTAGACTGGTTGTTGACGTTTGATGTTGATTAGGAAGGTTTAGTACCAATGTGTGTGGTGGATAATTACTGAATTGCTTAGAGTAAGTATATTGTGGTGTGTAACGTTTCGATTAATTGGGGAGCTGATTGAAAGTCACATTGAAAAAATAAGAGTACTTTACAAAAACATCAGGTATAAAAGGTAATTAGGATTGGGCACAGGTCTTCAGCGCGAGACACGCACAGCACGGTCCACAAGCATCAGCGCAGGAGCGAAACTCCCCGGGCTTCAGCATCCTCACGCCGTGCAATAAGCCCTTGGGGTCCGAACTTATTTTCTTTCTTTCAACAGGACTACCTCAGCATGGGGGCACAGATTGTTCGAAGGAGGACTTTGATTTGGTCGCCGGTGCTCACAGGGATAATTAAAATTCTGGGCTACGGCGTCAATATGCTGAACAACATGACTACTCCATCATGGTACCACAGATGTCCAAGGCAGGACTTTGAACTGGTCACCGGTACTCACCGGGATAGTAACTTCTGTAATGTTTGAAAATCAAAACTCGATTGCCTTTATTTGGGCTGACGGCCTATTTATACTAGACAGATGTATTATGTTTCAAAAAGTAATTCAACTTAATCATAATTGATAGTCGGAAAGAAACAATAATTCAGAGAGGACCTGACCTTATTACACTAACTGCTTTTAACTTGTAAGCTATGTTATGTCTATGAAGATAAAGGAAACTGACAGATGATAATTTACGATAAAAATGTCAAAGTGTAAAAATATTCTAAGATTATAATAATATAAAAGGGAGAAATTAATAGTATGAAATACAGATATGGATGTAAAAACAGTCAAAGGTAACTAAAGGTTTGCTTTTCAGCAGCAATAGTGTAAAGTATGAGTGTTCTGCGATTTTACGTCTGAAAAAATAGGTTCAGGTACCGAACTATAACAAGAATTATTGTACACTAACAGCCCTTTTAATGCTAAATATATAAATAGACTAAAAGATGTAGTTTCTGCGAAGCGAAATACCACAAGTGTCATGTAGGATAGTACCGATTAAGGCAGAATAAGTTCCTTGGCAGTATGATGAAGCATGTTAATTTTGTAACCGACCACAGACATGGCTTTTCTTTTTTGGAACGAAGTTCCTTATCGCACGGTACGGATTTGGCGGATGGAGGCTAGGCGAAAAATAGTGTAAGAGTTTCCGTCACGAGTTTCCGCCACAACCCTTTCTTTAGTGTAGATCCATAGCGCGTATATATGCTATTGGCTGTGCCCAGTCATAGGTGCGCGCTTATTGGTTCAAGGCAGCCAGTAAGTTCGCACCGGCTGTGCAGCTATCGCTTTTTGTTTTGTGAATATTTTATATTTAACCTAAAACTTTTATATTACGACTCTCTTATTTTTTCATAGCCAATAAATTGACAAATTGACTAAAAAACTACGGAAAGAACTTCGTTCCAACCGAGTGTTCCACGAAACTCACGCATTTTTTATTTATTTTCTTTGTCTCTCTCTTTCTTTACGATAAAGGACAGAACATAACCATCAAAATCAAAGTCAAATCATTTATTTCAAATAGGCACATAAAAGGCACTTTTGAACGTCAAAGTTTGCAAGAAAATAGAACAGACTCTAGTTGCTCCTTCCAAAAGGAAGTTTCATACGGAGAAGAATGCGGGCAAGGAACTCCATAATTACTCTTTAAAAATATTTTACTATATTTTGCATTTGTATCGAAATGATTCGCTACCAAATTATGGATACGCGCATGGCGCGTTCTGTCCAAGAAAGTATAAATTAATCCTGACATGCAGAACCAACTGATCAATCACACGCCGCTGGTTCGATTCCATTCAAAATAAACTACCAACATGCAACGTCCATTACAATATAAATTGCAAATCAAAAACTTTTTCATTGTTAAAAATGTGTGAAAATAACGACCCCAAAGGATTTAATAATTTCGACGACCCTAGTATTAAAATTATCGGTGATCGACGATCGTTCTTGTCTATATGCAAATCTCGATTCACGAAATTTAAATTTCAAATAAAACATATATTTGTTTATTTTTCCGATACGCCACCTAATAGTGCGTACCACTGCGATTTCGTATTCAAAAAATGTTATTTGTGTGTTAGTTATGCCACTTTGCATTTCGGCGAATTTGGGGTTCAACACGATTGTTGACGGATGCCAATCATTGTCAGTTTTGTTGGTGACAAAATTGATAGTTGTACTAAAATTAATAATAGAATGATTCGGTTAAAGTATGGTAATTTTGGGTTTTGTACAAAGCTTATTAGCAGGAAATCAATCACGCAAACAAAAAACATTGCGTTATTTCTCGTCATGCTACTTTTTTGTAAGTAAAGGGTATTAATAAGCCCGTTTCATTCTGTGTGACAGCAAGTCTACTCAAACTCAAACTCATAGCATTTATTTCATATAAACCAATTACAGGCACTTTTGAATTTTCAAGGGGTCGGTCAGTCAGAAAGATGAAGCTAGTTGCCCATTCCAAAGCGTAGCAGGTACTTATGGAGAAGAGCGGGCAAGAAACTCTACGGACATTCTTTTAAATCAAAATACTAATACAAAAAATTGATTACATCATACATGTTGAAATTATACATGTGAGAACGATGTAGAAAGACGTGCACGTTAAAAGCGTCCGTAATGAAAAAGATAGAAACAAAAAAAAAACAATTCAGAAATTAAAATAGGCTGTGGCAGCTAAGAGATGACCAATTCCTACTGACGGCGCCCGTTCACGAACATGACCTATGGATCAGCACCATTCAGCTCAACCATTTTGAAGGGAACTTAATGATCCAACAAACACGCCACCACCAGCGAGACATTTGAGTGAGCATGACATACTCTCAGTCGCCAGGGCATATGCAAGTCAATGAAAGACGAATCTTGTAAATGGTAGCTTTATAGTAGGTACATAGTATTCACACCTGTGCTATTCAACGTCTACAATATGTGGATGAACTTCCTTTATGACAATAGGTAATATTATTTCTGTCGCTCTATTCTGATAAGTCTCACCGCGAATACTTAAGTGAAATGACATTGAAGTGAACTATCAATATTGTCAATACCTAGCATTAGATGGCATGACAGATCACTCCAAACCTTACTTCACAAGTTTTTATTTATTCAAATTTATTTATTACAATAATATATAAAGTCTGCCAAACTGCATCACAGTTTGTCCGCAGTATATAACAGTTTGTCGGCAGTACATAACAGTGTGTCAGCAGTGCATAACAGTTTGTCGACAGTGCATAACAGTGTGTCGGCAGTGCATAACAGTGTGTCAGCAGTGCATAACAGTTTGTCGACAGTGCATAACAGTGTGTCGGCAGTGCATAACAGTGTGTCAGCAGTGCATAACAGTTTTCGACAGTGCATAACAGTGTGTCGGCAGTGCATAAAAGTGTGTCGGCAGTGCATAACAGTGTGTCGGCAGTGCATAACAGTTTGTCGGCAGTGCATAACAGTGTGTCGGCAGTGCATAACAGTGTGTCGGCAGTGCATAACAGTGTGTCGGCAGTGCATAACAGTGTGTCGGCAGTGCATAACAGTGTGTCGGCAGTGCATAACAGTGTGTCGGCAGTGCATAACAGTGTGTCGGCAGTGCATAACAGTGTGTCGGCAGTGCATAACAGTGTGTCGGCAGTGCATAACAGTGTGTCGGCAGTGCATAACAGTGTGTCGGCAGTGCATAACAGTGTGTCGGCAGTGCATAACAGTGTGTCGGCAGTGCATAACAGTTTGTCGACAGTGCATAACAGTGTGTCGGCAGTGCATAACAGTGTGTCGGCAGTGCATAACAGTGTGTCAGCAGTGCATAACAGTTTGTCGGCAGTAGGTTTTCAAGTTCAGATTTTTACAAATAGCGGCTAATCTTTATTTAAATTTTTGCACTTACAATTTTTATTCCCACAATCAGAATATTTTTTCCATATAGGTATATCACAAAATCAATAACTACGTGATAATCTCTGTGAACAGCCAATAAATAATAACCACTTAAAGCCCTTATTTTCACATACAAAAAACATTAATAGTTTCTAAATATGCGCGCGCACATCTATTTTCTATGAAGATCCAACCCTTAGCTCAAAATGGCGACTGTGTGTTTAATCTACAAATTGATTATAATCGACATGCTTTCGATAGTTACCTGCTGTGTTCCCACGATTACTATTTAAATGTAAATATTTATATTGATTTGTAAACCTGTTTCTCTAATAGTTATTAGACAGCAGGACTACAGCTAAGTTTAGCTGTAGTCCTGCAGATTGAATTTCGTCCGATGGCGGCCAATCTTAGCGGAGACTAGTCATCGTCATGGGAGATATTATAGTGCACAAGTGTGTGCGCAGACACAGGAGCACTCTCCCTCATAGTCCGATGGGACGGCTATCCGACACGACCAGAGAGAGCTCAGGCGAAAGAGCAACGGCTTAAAGGCACCTCGAAACAGGTGCGACACGCGACGCAAATCGCACGCGACACAAAGGCACCGCTCGTCCCGCGACCGGTGGTGCCTTTGTGTCACGTCGCGTGTCGCGCTTGTTTGAAGGAGCCTTAATAAGGCGCTTCCCCAACCAAACGACCTTGAGTGATCGGTCCTTATCTATCCCGTCGCTGATTCTCCCTGTGCACGCCCATGAATCACAAAAAAATTGGAATTATTTTAATAAAAAAAGACAAGCAATCTTTTGAAATAAATAAAACGTGAATTATTTACATTTTTAAATTATGTATCCATAAGTGTAATCCTCAAATTATTAGAACGTCACCTTTAGCAAAAAATGCATGCAATCAAAAATGTTTGTGACTGTTTTACAAACAATGTTAAAAGTATTTATAACACATCAAACAAATAAGAACGTGCAATGTGATGATAGGGTATCGAACATTTATAATGTGCTTTTAGATGTAGTTTATTACCCTTAATTAATGAGTTAATAGCCTCTGAACAACGCACTACCGCAAGGTTTTGCTCAGGGTAGCGCCTTAACGTGCTTTTCGAGGCACGGCGTGGCAGCGGTATCAAACCGGCAACTTCCAAACTACGGGATGTTTCTGAGAAATTCCTAAAAACTCAATACTTCTTTGACCGAGCTGGAAATTTAACCCAGGATCCTACGTTCAGCAGTCGCACTTGTGACGACAAGACCAACTAAAGGACCAGTCTATAACGTTTCAACTGCTGAGACACAGGCCTCCTCCCTGTGAAAGGGAGTGGGCTAAGATACACCACTCAGGCCAAGTGCGGGTTGGTCTTTCTCTAATACATAATATATAGGTTGGAGAAAAAGATTTTTCGTATTTTATAGGTATAAAGTTGATTAAAATCTCTTTGGCTGTACAGTTTGTATCTGGCTGGTTTTGATACCATAAATACTTAGATGACATTTAAAAAGATAAAAAGTAAAAACGAATTCCCGCCATTATTCAATTGTTTTTCTGTCCGTCAAAATAAGTGAATCTAAACGAAGAAAGGAGATGGGAAATCCTGGGCCCAGCAGTTAACTAGTTGAAATGTGTATTAAAAAATCCGTTATATTTTTCTTAAGAAAATCACAAAATACAGTACCATGTTTCTATTTAGGAAGCGAGAAAATTTAAATTCAGTTAAGAAACTAAATAACCGATTAAATACAAGCCTGAATTCTTAGTAATCGATAATGAATAAATCGGTAAAATCTCAGAATATGTATGAAAATCGAGTGACAAGTGCTTATCAATCGTTTCGTGGGATCGATTCATAGCGAATCAAATTCCTCAACCGTCAACAGTAATGCTTGCGACAACTCGACCTACGAGGGAGTCTTTGTTTTTCTTAAAGTAAATATTCTGACTTGTCTATTATCCCTTAGAAAATAAATACTACCGAAAACAAATAATTAGGTGATTACTTTCTCAAAACGTCTCCAATTTCCCCCATACCACACATTCTTGTCGTTCAAGCAACACTATAAATTGTTGTAGGACATTTTCAAAATTAGCTGCTTCTACAATGTTGTTGTTATTTTGAGATGACTTCCCATTGTTCGGCAATAACTAACGTGGGTGGTATATTGCTTCAGTGTCGTTTGAATAAAGTGTAAATGCTTTTTGGGAGTGAAAGTTGAGTTCCTTTTTAATGGGGGAGGTCGGTCAAAGCTATTTGTACATTTTGACCAACTTATCTATGAAACGGACGTTTTTGGAACTAACATTTTGAATGGGACATATGATCAGTTTTTGTTTATCTTTATTTTGTATATCTTTTGTATTTTTGGTGACGAACAGCGCCACGAATAATTGCACAGTTAATTTGATCGAACAGTAGATACAGTGATCATAGCTAGGTTCTTACGGCCTACAATAAATTTGACATTTCGTTCATTCATTCCATTTCGAGTTCATTAATGAGTTTGGCTTTATTCCACTATATCGTTATTTTCGGTAATTTCAATACTTCAAATCAATATTTATTCGATATGAAAAGTTTCAGAATTAAAAACCTTAAATATTGCTTATTTCCTCGTAATGACTTTCTACAAAATGTTTCCGCCATAACCTCAAACTCTAATTTAATTAAAATAATTCCATACGAATAGCTTTAAGCGACAACGTTCTAAGTTTAAGGTCTTTGGGAAAACGGTAGACTCCAATTTCCGAGCTTTTAGGAACACAACAACGAGTCATTTTCGTAAAAAAATAATTAAAACCACCTCACGCCTTGCATTATTAGGTTGTTTTGGGAACTAGCCAAGACAGCGCCATTTTGAAAGTAGCCTTCCCCATTCTTACAAGCGGAATAAACGAGACAGATTTTTTTACAATTATTAGTAGTTTTTTAGATAAGAGGGGCTCATGGCTAATTAATAACAGTCGCACGAGTCGAACAATGGATGAATAATCCAAGGGCTTTGAAGGACATTCCTAATCCGTTGCTTCATAGGTTTGAAAAGTATGTCTGCTCAACAAAATAAATAACGCAATGAACGTGGCTGAACTGTCAAAATGAAAGGTATTGCGATCAATTGCCTTTTTAAGTGTGCTCTACGCAATTATCCCGCTGGAAACTTTGAATTCCTAACTTTGGCTAGCGTCTGAAAGTTGCATACTACGATTACCAACCTAATTTTATTTTTCAAAGAAATTATCTACCCTTACCTACCAAGAGAACATTTTCAGACTGCACTTCTCCACAATTTCCAAGACCAACTTCCATCTCACTCCTTTATACCCACATTAGCGAGGAACATACGAAGCATCCACTTTAAAAATCTAACTTTTATCGGAACCATAAAGCTTCCAAAGTTACATCTAAGTGAAATACATCAAGTTTAACTGACCGCATTAAGTTAACCGCAACTCTAGCGGATAATGTTTTCCTAAGTTAAGGTATATAAACTTAGATGGATGGTGCTCAGACACACATGAGTTTTATAACTTAAAACTTTAGATAATGTTACTTATTTTTCATAAAGGCGGTGAGTAGTTTCAGGAGGTGTTGAAAGTTTTAAATGGCTTTAATTTGTAACAACCAATACTAATACCCATTCAAACTTATTTTGGTGTTTCCAGATAGACCTACCCATTAGGATTCCTCAATTATCATTAGTACTCGTAGTAAAAATAAACTCATAAATATTTATAAAAAGTATATTTTCAATTAAAGGAATATCAAAACACAGAATATAATAATTGGCAGTTGATCTGAAAATAATTACATAAAGAACTTAATTAAAGTCAATTGGTATGACTGTTATACAAAAAATATGCTAAATAAAAATGTCTAAAAACTAAAATCTAATTCACTAAAATCTTAAATTAGCTAAAATATACAGGCCATTTTTATACACAGTGTAGATCACACGATTTTCACTAAAAATAAACTACGAAAACAAAATTGTTTTTACTAAACAATATTTTTGTTAAATTTTTGTTCGTAAATAATAATTAAGAAAGACTTGGTAGTGAGATAATTCTTACACACTATGAGTAATTACAATTATATTGCTTAAGATTTTATAATTATTATATCATTACAGTTATAATTATAATGTGATTACGGCAGTAAGCATGTTTTTTTTAATGAAAAATTTGTGTGGAAGTTGCAAAAATATTGACTAAAACAGTTTCTTTAAAAAATCAGTAGTCTTACTACTTTTTATCGCAAATTACTTAATAATTTTAATTTTAGGATACCACAGTTTGCCCTTTGTGCTATTTAATAAAAATAATTTACAGGTAATTTTTGCATCTTCCATACAAATTCAGTTTGTTCTCGTGTCAAGCATTATTACTATTGAAATTTAGAAATTTTCGCAACTACAGGTTATATTCTTATAAAAAGAGCATTAAGCATACCAATTTTAATTTATGTACAGAACTCTTAAATGCGTTTTTTCTGTAATATTTTCATATCTTTT
The DNA here is from genome assembly GCA_917490735.1 of Dryobotodes eremita. Lineage (NCBI taxonomy): Eukaryota > Metazoa > Arthropoda > Insecta > Lepidoptera > Noctuidae > Dryobotodes > Dryobotodes eremita. The sequence continues at coordinate 16,386,053 of OU823265.1, read as the reverse complement.
GCTGACAAACATAATATGTAGGTAAACTATTTTCTGATGTTTGTAAATACATACAAACTTTTTTTTACATCATTTCACATTGTGAGTATTACTAAGAATGCATAAAAAACAGCTAATAAACAGTTTTCTAAATGTTTGTCAGCAAAAAAGAATAAAAATGTGATCAGCAGATAAGAGTTTCCAAGAGATCATTAGGAAAACTTCTTTTTTTTTACTTTAATCGTTTCCTTAAATAAATACATATCACATTTGAACACATTCTTCCGTATATTTTGTAACCTTAAAATAAAATTATTGTAATAAAAAAACATGGTGTCGCTAAAAATAACTTATGAATTGTTCCCAAAACGTTTTTGTTCCCATTTTTTGTAAAAAAAAAACAAGTAACACAAAAAAAAAATGCAAAACTGGAGAAAAAAGAAAAAAAAGACATTAGATATTTTCTGGAAACAAAACTGTGCTTTTTAAATTCAAAGCCTCGTTTGTTACTTAAAAGTATGAGTTATCAACTAGCAGAACTAATGGAGTATTTTTATTTACAAATCTACTTGATAAAAGCTAAAAAATATCAATTCATGTGCTCGTGTCATTTTCCGTTTAGTTGGGACTAAAATTACTACTGGTGTAACCCGTTGCCCTCAATTTGATCAGTATGCCATAACAATTTAATATAATTCAGAGTAATTTAATGTAATTCGTTTTCTAATTGTTGATACCTTATAAAGTTAATGTCGAATTTTTCTATAATCCATGTGTTCAAATTCTTATCATAAAATAATTCTCCTAGCTTATTCAAGCTAAATCTTGTATTACCCATCAATTTTGTAACATTTATAATACAAATTGATTCCAAACAATATTAGTTAATTATTCAGAAATAATTATTTTGGTTTTAACAAATTGGTTCACGACCAGACATGACAGAGCTTATCAATCAACCTTAACTAACTTATATACAATTAATGATAATAATTATCAAAATATACCATCTCATAAAATCTCCATTGAAATAACTTGGCACTCACCATACAATGGTCTAACCCTAAAAAATAAACATTTTTATTACACAAAAAAATTAAAAAATGAGATCAATCGATAATAATTTTTAGGCTGCTCTCTTTGGAACAATTTGTGGGAAAACGGACTTTATCATGTTTTAAATAAAATCTATTTTTCTATAACATTGCTGGTCCATTCTTCTGAATACTTCGAAATTCCTTAAATAAGTATGTATATTATTATTTTAACTATAGTTATGAAATATTTATGGATATATCAACATCGAAAGCGGAATGTAAATTGACACTTCAATATAAGGATTATTTTTATAAAGTACGGTTATTTTTTTGGTTTTTTTCCCTTTATGAGAAGTTTTCAAACGTGAACATTTTGGTTCTACAAGAGCAATTTTAATAAACCGGCGTAATATTTTATAATTTTGTGCAAATTTTTGTTAACCGGTAAATATTTATAATGTTCTACGTAACTAGAAAACACAGTGATAACATGATGATTTTTGTTGACAGTTATTCTAAAATATTTTTTTAGATTTTTATGCTGTTTTTGTAAAAAACATTTTTGATTTTATAAAAATATTTTCTTCTAATTATAAGTAATAAAATCAAATTCACCCTTTTTATAAAAATTAAAACCCTTTCACTACCGATTTCTTTTTATTACATTTTGTTAGCAGCAAGTATATATTTTGCCATGGACCAAACATTTTTATTTATAAAAATCACCACGTATTATTATAAAATATACAATATTATGTGCGTTCAACAGACGATACACAAACACACAACTTTATATTAAAGCTGTGTATGATTACGTCTAATAATAATTATACAAAAATTGGATTATTTTAATAATCCTCAATAAATGTACAAATTGCAAAAAGCGTAGCGCAGCGAATAACATTTCAATTTATTCATCGTACGCTTATTAATATAGTAGAAATTTCTTATTAAAATATGTGCCATTTAATGTATTTGTAGTGTCATGTAATGCAAATTTTATCTTGAGCTAAATTTTAACAAACATACTTATACTTATCCTCCCATGGGGGTAACCAAATTTTTATTATTAATTTAAACCAAACAAATTCAAAAAAAAGTAAAAGGAAGTCTTTCAATTTTTTTGTAAAGCTTCTTTTACCACGTTTTCCATTGTTTGGAAATTACAATACAAATAAGATTTAAAAAAAGAACAACTAAATTTTGACAACACTACTCTAAAATTTTTGAATTCAAAATTGCTTGGCATAGAGCGACACCGAAAAAAACCCCATTAAAACGTCACATATTTTAATAAAACATTGTATACAATAAAATCCTGCCACAGCATCATCAGTACAAATAGTTCACCGTTTATTCGAGAACAGTTTCCATCCCAGCATAAACAGGACTGCGGTGCAGATGGACCCAGAAAGCTTGTCAGGAATTATTGATGAGAATATCGATCCTTCTGGCTCTTTCTCATCGACTGATGGCGCGTCCGTCTGGAAAGAGAGATTTTGTATGTTAATTTTTATGAAGATAATATTTTGGGTGGAATTGTTTCTGGGCTGGGCGAAGATACTTGCTAAACTCAAACTCAAACTCAAAGCATTTATTTCAAATAAACCAATTACAGGCACTTTTGAATTGTCAAGAGGTCGGTCAGTCCGAAAAATGAAGCTAGTTGCCCATTCCAAAGCGTACTAGGTACCTATGGAGAAGAACGGGCAAGAAACTCCATGGACACTCTTTTAAATCAAAATATGGTTACAAAATATTGGTAACATCATTCATGTTGAAATTATGCATGTGAGAACGATGCAGAACGTAAAAAGCGTCCATAATAAAGAGACAAAAACAATTCCAATATTATGTTAAAATAAGCCGTGGCAGCCAAGAGATGACCAGCACCCTGATTACGTAACAAATTTTGTTTTTTAATGCGATTCCGAAATTAAGCAAACTCCGATCGGAATCGGTTCCTATATTTGGAATTGCGTAAGAAAAACCATCCAGATTCTGCTTAATTTGTTAGAGCTGGGAAAAATGCTTGCCCGCTTTTGGCGAACCTATACGTTTTATTTCATCATAAAAGAATTATTCGCTTCCGAATAATTTTGCTATAATATAATTTTGTTCTATTCACAACTGATGGTCTACTACTGCTTATAAATAGAAATGTACAATGATTGCCTAAAAATGAAAAACCAATTTATAAAACACTTTCTACCAAAAGCTACCATAATTGAAATACGTAACAAAACGTTTTTATTTTCACCTTTTTGTTATCTGTGGCCAATGAAAAAGTCGTAGAAAAGCAGTGTTGTCAACTTAGAGGAATTTCCACTAAACCTAGGGGTTTGGACCCCTCCGGGCAGACAAAATTTTGCATTTAGTGGCAGGTAGTTTGGTCCAGTGGTTAGTCTAATTCAATTTGTAGAAAATACTACCATCAACTACTAAAATTGTGACTCGAAAAAAAAAATAACACGATAGTGGCATGTTTTATTGTTTGTCTAGAACATGTGTCAGTAATTTTACGATTGATTTATTTCAAATGCCGAAACCACTCCGGATTCGAACGCTGATTTTTTAAGACCGTTCAGCATGACCAATAATATTATAAGTAGTGAAGTTACACAGAGGCTGCGCCCATGTGGAGATCGAAAAACAATGTCATTTCGAAAAAATATTCGACGGGAACATACTTCTGGGATAAAAAATTCCACCGTGTTAGGCCATTATTGTGTATTTAGCAAACATCCAAACATCTTCACAAATTTTTCAAGTATCTACATAATTATTTTGTGACACACGGTACGCCGCTAGTAGTGGACTCGGGGAAAAAAAGTTGGCAACACTTGGGTAAATGTTATTATGAATGTTTTTGTTTACATTTAGTTATTTTATATTTTGCAACATACAAACCCAAGACGACCCACTGACCAAAATTATATTTACTATTCCCATACTGATGGAGAAACATGGGACTATGTTGCAGTTTTGGAACATTTTTCTTGTGGCTTGCTGAAGACGTCTGGCAATAGTGAAACTACAAGTAAGTAAGCCAATATATATAGGAATTACATGTGTAGGAGTATACCTTCGTATCTCATTATATTAGGTCTTTACCTATGAAATTGCCGTTCTGCAGTACTGGCCATTTCAAATCAAAATAATTTTTGTTTGGCTATGAATTCTAATTTTAAATTAATTTTATTTTAAAAACATGGAATTCTTTTTTCAAATTTATTCATTTGTTTATGGATTAGTGTTACATTTTCATCGCATTTCAATCTTTTTCGTCATCATGGATACGTTAAAAATTCGAGTAATTATGGAATATGAGTACCGTCGTGGCAGCAACGCGGCACAAGCGGCACGCAACATCAACGACGTTTACGGAGCTAACTTTACAAACCAACGCACCACCTGTTATTGGTTTGCTCGCTTCCGTTCTGGAAATTTCGACCTGAAAAATGAACCTCGCGGTCGTCCGAAGACTTTGGTCGACAATGACGAATTAAAGGCGATTGTGGAAGCTGATGATACACAATCTACGGCTGAATTAGCAGCAGCTTTCGACGTTAGCGTCAAAACAATATTGGTCCATTTGCGTCAAATTGACAAGGTAAAAAAGCTTGACAAATGGGTGCCCCACGAACTCAATGATCGCCAGCGCGAAGTACGCGTCGAGACGTGCCTTGCACTGCTCAACAGACACACAAATGAAGGAATTTTGAACCGCATTGTTACCTGCGATGAAAAATGGATTCTGTTTGATAACCGTAAGCGCTCAGCAAGTTGGTTGAATCCTGGTTCAGCACCTAAACAATGCCCTAAACGAAAACTTACCCCTAGAAAAGTGATGGTCACTGTTTGGTGGTCTAGCGCCGGTGTGATTCATCACAGCTTCTTACCAAACGGGGTGAGCATTACTGCAGATGTGTACTGTGAAGAACTGAACACAATGATGGAGAAGCTGGCGCATCTCCAACCAGCATTGGTCAATCGCTCGTCTCCGCTGCTCCTGCACGACAACGCGCGACCTCATACTGCACAGCAGACGGTCTCCAAGTTGCAAGAACTGGGGTTGGAAGCTCTCCGTCATCCGCCCTACTCACCAGACCTTGCGCCTACAGACTACTACTTTTTCCAGAATTTGGATAACTTCTTGGCGGGAAAAAAAATTAATACCCGAGAGGCAGTACAAAATGCCTTTGAAGAATTTGTTGCCTCCCGTCCAGCTGATTTCTTTAAGAAGGGCATCAATAAACTGCCACTGCGATGGCAAAGATGCATTGATTGCATGGGTGATTACTTCGATTAATACAAATAAAAAATTCATGAAAAAAATTCGTTTAAATTTTTTCATACAAAACGGCAATTTCATAGGTAAAGACCTATTATTATTGTGGCTGTAGGTACATTATTGGTCAGTCTACATACGGACTATCATTCCTTTTTATTTGTGTAGACTCTCAAACAACTTACGTGAGGTTAGATATTTATTGCAGCTAAAATAATGATTGTAGTTAGTATATGTCTGTCAAGCTCACCTTCTAACAACTGAAATTGTTAATTAATATTTTTGTTGGTACCTATGTAGACGCTGAAACAGACTAACTACACCTAATAACTACTAATGAAATAACAACTAACTACAAAACATTAATCATAATATTTTCGCAGATGGTGATAGAGCAGAATGGAACACTGCCCTACTACCAACATCAATCTAGTTGACATAGGGGGATTTGCTGTGGCAATGTTGGGCATTGGAAACCAATCTTCTGTATTAATTATTGAAGGTAAACTTTGGACACATAGTTAAGAATCAAGCAGCAACTCACATAATTATGAATATATTCCTTGAGTGAACTTTCTACCTACATAGTCACATACATAATAATTTTATGTACACTTAACTAATGTTTACCATTCTAATTTAGTGTTATGTTAGATAAAAATATCTGGAGATTGAAAAATCAGCCCTAAATAAAGAAGAAATTAAACTACCTGCAGCAATGAGTAGGATGATGGCTTTTGTCCAGCCATGGGCTGATGAAGGTCTAGTTGATATGCCTAGTTTGCTGCATAAAGTATGTAAGTAAGTATGTATTTATGTACTTTATTTGACCAGAAAATAATTTTGATTTTCTTTTCAAATTGTAGCTGAGTTCCCGGGGCATTTCACCTACGAAGACATGAAGGCAGCATGAATGATGTTGCTCCATTGCTGTTCACTTCTGCCACTGCTGCTATTTACTTATGACATTACATTGCTACTGCGGCTCTGCAACTACTTCACTTTTCAAGCTTCTCAAGTACAAAAGTAGAAACTGAAGATTGTTCATAAAAGCTAATGCATTTTATTTTAGGAAACTGTTGATTATAGTCTTGCATAACAGCAATGTAAACATATGTACCTATTGTGTTAATTGATAACTGTGCTAGAGTGCTTTAATTATGAACTAAAGGTACAAATAAAAATAACTTGGTATGAAATATTTAAAAATTGAATACTTAGTAAGCTTTTTTTAATATTGAGAAGTGTTTACTATTATAGTGATACTAATTAGAAAATAGTGGTGTTTAGCTAAATTAACTGTCATTCATTAGGTACAAGTAAATAGAAACATAAATTATGGTAAACAAAGAAAAACTGTTTTATTTATATCATATACAATCTTAACTGACAATAGCATTTATTCACATTTAACATGAAATATTTGGACATGGGGTAAAATTAAATGGAACAAATATATTGTATGGATTGGTAGAATTTGGCATTCAATGTCTTCCCAACATCATGGATAATTTATATACCTACCTACTGCTTGCTATGAGCGCATGAGAGAAAGTTTAAATATTTCCTGAATAATGTAGTTGAGCCTGACACCGGAAACCCAAACCCTAATCTATTTACTTCATAGAACAGCAATATTCTGCTGTAGATAACAATTAGGTGCATACAATTCTATTGATAGATGGGTTGCTAAGCTTGTGGCTTATAATAAGTTTGTTACATACGGTACGAGGTACGAATTTGTCTTTCATTAAAATGCCAACAAAATATCTCGATTCTGTAATAACATAAAATGAAGATATCTTTAGTTTAGGTTGTAAGCACTTGTAAGTTGTAACAGATGAAGATTTTTACAATTATTTTAAGAAATTCACCACCCTGCCTCGATTTTGAAAATATCATTAATATTGATTTATCATTGAGGTTTTACACAAAAATGCATTCACAATTTATCAGGAAGACTACCACTCACATTTTTTCGAAATAATTATGGAGATTATACGTATAAATCCTAAATTAAGTGGAACAGAAAACCATTGCGAGCAGAAGGTTGCCTTCGGTTTCAATGCGACTAGCCGTTGGTTTCATGTCAACGATTCAAGCAAATTCTCGTTTGTCATTTGAGTTACGTAATTCGAAAAATAGACGTATGCCCAATTTTTCCTGGCAATTTTGGCATATCGTTCACTCTTTAGCGTCTCAAACAGACTGCAGTTGGTTTCGCACGATAGTGGAGTTACGCAATACGAAAGTCGTCAAATTAAGAAAACTGCGATAGAAACGAAGCAAACTAGTCGTAATCGTTTGGCGAAAATGTGTTACGTAATTAGGGTGCAGTCCCCACTGACGGCGCCCGTTCACGAACATGACGTATGGATCAGCACCATTTAGCTCAACCATTTTGAAGGGAACTTAATGATCCAACCCACCCGCCACCACCAGCGAGACATTTGAGTGAGCATGACATACTCTCAGCCGCCAGGGCACATTCAAGTCAATGAAAGACAAACCCAGAAAATGGTAGCTTTATAGTAGGTACATAGTACTCAAAAATGTAAATTGTTCAGGAGATAATGGCCTTTATGGATGAAAATTTTTGAACCACTGGCTTCTGATGAGGTACGTATCGTTTTAAAAGTGTCATATTTCGATGAACTATCTGCCTGAAAACATTTTCTTTTTTGTGTTTGTGCGTTTTCTTTGCGTCATGTCTTACCGCAAATAAACGTAGACATTTTCTTTATTTTCTTTCTTTATTTTTTATCCTTACTGTCTCCTTGAATTGTTGTAGCAGCATATTTTGGTGACAGCAGTATTTTAAAATGTTTGCATAATACTAACATTCAGCATATATAACCTTAGATATACCAGAAATAGACAAAAATATTGCTCGCATTAAATAAAACAATCGAAAATATAATTCCACGTATGACTCTAAAATAAATTACAGTAAAAGCAACACAAAAAGCGCCCCTAAACAACAATAAACTCAGCGTGTTCATAAAGTTCGCAAACACTGAAAGTTCTCAGTAAAACTAAAGTAGGAGCACTTTTTATAGATATTAAATAAAACAATACTGCAATAAAGTTTAGTACGAAGACATTTAGATTAAACGACACGACTCCGATACGACTGCAGTCAACATCTGCCTAGTTCTACTATGTCGGGGTCGGCTTTTACTCTACCCGGATGCAGCTGAATACCAGTATTTTTCGTTGAGCGACCTATCTGACCTCCACAACCCAGTTACTGGGTAATACGATACCCCTTAGTAAGACTGGTTGTCAAGACTATACGATACGACTGCAGTATTAGAAAATTATTTTATCCATTTATTAGAGCAGGAATTTATATTTTTAATTACTAAGGAATTAGATGTTTCCTATAATTAGGAAGTTTGATTATTGGTTGTAAAGCATTAGATTCGTTTATAGTTTATTAATGGTAGATCACAGGAATTCTGGTGAATTGATCTATAAAATAAATATATAAATATAGTAATTATGGCAATAAATGTATATGTTTATTTTACAACTCTCCCTTTTCTGATTGGAAAGACACTTCAGATTCCAGATCTGAAGTGTTTTACGTTAGATGCAGCAAACAAATATTATAAAGAGAAAAGATATTTTTTTTTATATGTTTGTTTCTTACGCTTTCACGCTAAAATGGCTGAACGGTTTTGGATCAAATATTGACACATGGGTAGACCATGACCTGGATTAGGACATACGATAATTTTTATCCCGATATTCCCACGGGATCGAGACTTATGCGGGTGAAACCGCGGGGTGCAGCTAGTTTATTTACAAAGTAAGAAGTAGGACAGGTGTTTTGACAAAAAGAATAAACATTATAAAAGTTAGCGTAGAAGAATCCTTATTCAGTAATATAATTTTGTGCCCAGTTGAGGTATATTTTAGGCGATTTTTTTTTAGAAAGAAGACTTCTTGTTTATTCAGTAATATAATTTTGTTTTCAGTAATATAACTTCTATATTATTACTACAACGTTAAACCTGGATAAACCTGATGCAAAACTATGGAGATTGGCACAAGAAAAGACAGGCCTATGGAGCGTGTGACGTCAAGTTACGGATAAATGATTTTAAGCCTCGTCTTTTAGGAGAACATCATAATTTTACAAGAGCTATTTTGAGTTGGGATACTCTTCATATAGGTGTGCGATATATGTTTATAAATATGGTATAAAGGTAATATACAGCATGTATCAGAAATATGTGGTAATATTTAAGGGGGTGGTGCAGACCACCACACTGCACAACTTTCTCCAAAGGGACCAACATCGAACAACAACAACAACAAACAACAACAACTTGTAAAATAAATAAAAAATAACATTTACATTGTATAATTTTTACGCTTGCGATGTTGGTCCCATGGAGAAAGATGTTCAGTGTGATGGTCTGTACCACACCCTTAAATACGATCACATATTTCTTACGCTGTATATTACCTTTGTATTTATACAAATATATCGCACACCTATACATATAAAGATTGGCACAACTACTCAAAATACCTCTTTTTCAGGAACAGCAAAAAACGTTTTACTGGTTTTCTTTTTGATCGTGTAGCGGTATCTACATCGCCACATGCGAGCTACACGTCACAATGACGTCACATAAGATCCTGCATCGCGCAAGCAGAGTTTACCGCGCTACTAGCATATATACAACATCCCGACATCAACCGTTGGGCAGTTGCCCACCAGACGCAACACCCGTCTGGTCGGAGGATCCTCCTTTTTCCATAGAGTATGAGTGAACTTTACATTCCTCATACCTCTATAACCGATTTAAAATTATTGTTGTATGTTGTTGATTTTACTAAGATATTAATTGAGCAAATTATTATACAGATTCCGATAATCGCAATAACTCGATTTTGGATTATTTTGAGTTGTGCCACCCTTTATCTAGGTGTGTGTCGAGAATATCACGATGCACCGGGCGACAGCGGGGGGGAGCTGCGGTCGCGGAGGGGGCGCTCGAGCAGCGCGCGCGCATTGGCCGTCACCGGCACTGCGTCATCGTCCACGCTACTGAGCGATTGCTTATTCACTTGATATTTCAAATCTTGTTAACCGTTTGTCTTTCCTTTGTGCATATATGTAATAGAGTACACTTTATAATCAAATTACCGTGTTTTAGTCCTCGTACCACCTGGAGGATATTACCCAATTACCTCTAGTGTGCGATATCATAAATCGCGTATTATAAACGACTCTAAGGTAATTCAAGTGAGTGATACACTCGGCTATTTTATTGTAAGGATAATTTGAATGGCATTTTTATTAGAGGGTAAAAGCGAAGCACGTTATGGCAGTATTAAACCGTGTGCCGATCTATCAGGGGATATTGCACGAAGACTTTTGTCTATTCGCATTCCCGTTTTATTGATTAAATTAATGGTGTAACATTCTGCGGGGTAATTGCGTAACACACTAACAGTAGGAATAGCTTTCATTTTGACAGTTCAACAACATTCATTGCGTTGTTTACGTTGTTGAGCAGGCAAATTTTTCGAACATGTGAAGCAATGGATTACCTTCAAAATAATTCATATTGTGATAGATAGTGTGTTACGCAATTAGGGTGCTGCACCAGTTTTTTTTTTTGCTGTTATTTTCCCTGTAAATAATGCTTTTTAGTTTTTCCTAGATTTTAATTCGTGGACGAGTTTGTGGATTCAAATCTGCGCAAGTAGACACGGCTACCTATCAAGCTATACATTTCCAGTATAAGCTAATCTCGCATTGTATAGGATTTCCGTACAATGAGAGGTCAGCTTATACTGGAAATGTATAGCTTGATATGTTGCCGTGTTATCAATGTGACTTTTTCAATTTATGTGTATTTTGTGAGTTTATCTTGGACATTACCAACATTGATGAAGGATAACATCGCGAGAGCACTAGGACTTATAGTTAAGGGGACTACAGGACCTAAATGCAAATTTTATAATGCCTAAAAGTATATGATCCACTGCAGTAAACTAAATCAGAAAAATATATGATATTCTTCAGGATATTTGCTAATTACATAGTGTGTTGATAACATAATACAACTAATTTAATACGATAGAAAAAAATCACGAAGATACCTCTATAAATTTCTTATAACGATTAAAAACCATACTACTATGCATTCAATAATTCTGGCTTTTTGTCAGATTATTCTACAAGCAACATACTAACGTAATAGCGTTTTATTTTTTTAATCCAATCAATAGATTTTTCGTAAATTGATAATTGCTTCATATTTTGCAATAAATTACCAGCGTTGTGTCATCGCGTTTCTCTTTTTTTTCTATGCAGTCCGACAGTGACCGCACTTTAGCTGTTGTAAGCCTCTTAATATAAGTAGGAAATTACAAACCCGTCTTGAATAAGCGTGGTGATCAGCGCTCGTGCCTTCTCTATGTGAGAAGAGGCGATTGCACTGTAGTGGACCAATAATAGGCTGGTATTATTTACTGTATTTTTGTGTATTGATAAATGATTTTATTTCTGTAAGTAGGTTTGTACAAACACTTTTACACGACAATCATATTTTAAAAACTAGATGAGGTCGGTGTTTACTATCTGACTACTCTGAGAAGACAGGCCGAAACTATCTCAGAGGTCATAGTCGCTTTTAAAGTCCAGACATAATCTTGGTCAGGTCATGTGAAGACCATGTAGATTGGTATTTGAAATGGTCTTTTGAGGAAACAACCACACAGATTGAGTGGAGCTGTCCAATTAGTGCACGCATTTGTCAGTAATCGTGCAATATTTACTGTAAAGTACAAACTCTTAAACCGTTTACAAAATGAGGTTCCTATAATTTATTTTGTGAAATTATAACAGATTAGAGAGCAGTGGTGGGCCAGTGGTAATGGCCCCGACTTACGAGTTGCAGGTCGTGGGTTCGAACCCAGGCAGGCACTTTATTTTGTGTCAATAATTTCATCGCCACTGCTCTCAAAATGGTGAACAAAACATTGTGAGGAAACCGGCATGTCCGAGAACCAAAAATTCGAAGACATGTGACATCTACCAACCCGCACTGGGCCCGCGTGGTGGATTATAGCCCACTCCCTCTTGAAGAGAGGACGCCTGTGTCCCAGCAGTGGGAATATTATACTCTGAATATGATAACAGATTAAAAGGTCTCTAAACCAAATCCTCAAACAAAGGTTGGATGCTTTATTTCTCCCTAATTTAAGGAGATTACCAACCACAGGTAAAGGACACCCTATTGCATACAAAATTAGAAAAAATAAAATCCTCTTACATTTGTACGAAACGTTAGCGAAAATCCGTATAATTTTATTATACCTAATTTTGCTTTGCCAAATTGAATACGGGACCAACAAATTGCTTTCATTATTAAGAGACTGCGAAAAAGAGAGGCAAATATAAATTCTTATAAGAAAGAAAGGGACGGGTATACAGCTACCTGATAATCTAGCGACAAAGCATCAATCGCAAGGAATCATTTGAATTTGCATACATTTAAAGAAGTAAATAAAAAAATAAATTGGTATAGCGGGAAATGGTGGCTTGCACCCTTGTTATTTGTTAGGCAATCAAGTTTGATACTTATCTTTTGAGAAACAAGGCTCAATATCAAATGAATAAATCAGGAGACTACAATCAGATCGAATAAAGTCTTTTAAAGAAATTGTAACTTATTTATTAGATCTTAGATTGAAATTCCGATAGCAGATTTTAGATTTGTTGTTCAAAGGTAAAAAAGTGGCCAAGTGCGAGTTGGACTCGCACACGATGGGTACCACCGTACAATATTTATAATAAAATATTAAAAAATAACACTTTTCTTGTATGGGTACCCTCTTTAATTTCTAACTTATTATATTATTACTACTACTACCGGTATTACTACTATTATTACTTATTTTATTTTTATTATTTGTTATTATAACGACCATAGTAGTACTACTAGTCTGAAAATTTCAAATATCTACCTATTACGGGTCAAAAGATAAAATAGAATAGAATACTCTTTATTATGTACACAATAAAAATTACAGATATAAATGTAGACATTACAGTCCTATATACAGTCCCGGCCGGTCAGGCCCGTATTATACAGCCCTGTGACAGACGGACGGACAGCGGAGCATTAGTAGTAGGGTCCCGTTGGCACCCTTTGGGTACGGAACCCTAGAAAGGTATTATTTGTGAAACTATTTCCTGTGTTTGTTCAACAAATATTATTGTTGGATACGTAGACGGGTTTTTTAATGGTATTGGTAATATTGAATAAACATTTGTTAATATCTTTTGTTTTTCTTTGATGTTTTGTTTATCAAAGTTAAAGCTACTTGTTTGTAGAGTTTTGTGGTTTTCCAATATTTGTCTTTGTTTTTAGTTTTTTTTTTAAATTATTGTCACTAAATATATAGAAAATCGTTTCTGCCCACGACTTCGCCCGCGTGACCCTCGACCCACCCCTTCGAATCGCATCGCCCGTCCGCGCTATTTATTACTTATTTTTTTATTTTTATTTAACCATTAATGTATACACATATAAATAGTCAAGAAGAAAGGAACAGAAAAATACGTACTAATTTGATGCTTATTTCTATAGAAATCTCTTCCAGCATACCAGCGATAGGAATGAAGATAAAAATAGTAGACAACGTGTGTAAGAGTAGAAGAGAAAACAAAATATATAAAATAAAAATAAAACAATTCACTAATTTAAATACAAACATACAATATGAGAATATATTTACACACATATATACTACCTATTCTAAAAAAAAATATCACTAAAATCGTTTTCGCTTAGCGTTATTTCAGACTTTTTTTTCTTTTTGCTCGGCTTTATAAGGGTCCTAGTGTGATTTTAAATAGCCTGTAGCCTTCCTCAAGAATTGAGCAATCAAATACTTACACACTTGACGAATGAGAGACACTTTTTTTGCGAACTTAACAAAAGAGTCGTGACGGTAAAAATAATCGGACTATTCCGGCTCTCATTCTCTAAGTGTGTATGTGTGTGTGTGTGTGTGTGTGTGTGTGTGTGTGTGTGTGTGTGTGTGTGTGTGTGTGTGTGTGTGTGCGTGCGATAATGCACTTCGTTCCAAAAATCTATGTTGTATTTAAAAATCCAAAAACCAATCTGTTTCCTAATAAAGTGAACCAATATACTCGTAATCTATCTAAACACAAATAACAATCGTATTACAACCTCCGACTCGCGAAGCGTAATAATAAAGTAGAAAAAAAATCCTTTGAAGATGAACAATACAATGGTTCAACATCTCACGACAAATCGGTTCAAAGGGATTCGAGCATATAATTTTCACTCGATACCGATCTTGCTACTTGAAAAAACCTTTATTTTATCAAGGGAAATTCAGCTTTATGTCTGAAGCACAAAGTTGAAATTCAAAATTAAAAGTCCAGTCAGGATATCGATACAGCTACTGGAATTACGCTTCCCTAAAACAAGCGAATTTCAACTTTAGACCTCAAAACACAAAATTGTATTCAGAATGTTCACTTTCAGTAATCCATCAGGTTATTTACAATGTCGCATAAGAAAAGATTCTGTGAAAGGAGTTCGAAATGAAATTTATTTAATTTTTTTTTTGTTTAGCGAAGAGATGCTCATTGATGTTTTCAAATTGGAAAGGGTGTCTGTTTGATTTGAGTTTTTAATATTGATGAATGGATTTGAAATAGGTACATTATTATTTTCTATATCTTTACTAGTTTCGTAAAAGCTAGATCGAAAAGGGGATCGGATGGTGGTGTTCAGTAGAATATTATGTCATGATAATAAAAACATGTTCTTGAGAACAAAGCTTTTTGTTTCACCCATAGACAAACTTAGCTTTAATTTATGGGTGTAAAAAATACCCTTAACGAAGGCGAAAGTCACTTGTTCTTTTCGTTATTATATTTTTTTTTTTGTACTGGTCCATACCTGGGAACCTTCCGGGTTACGGAGATACTAAAGGTCAAAGTTCCAATTTTTTTTTTAAATGTATTTTTACGAAAACAAGTCCTAAATGTTATAACTTAACTTTAAGTACTCCCACGATCCCCGTAACGGCATGCACCCTTAAGCAAATTGTTTTTCATAAGTTACATTGCATACTACCGTAAACAGCGAATTTTCACACCAAAAATAAGAGTTGTTTCCCAGCAATTATTTTTGCACTGTGTTACTTAGTTTGACGTACAAAATGCGTAGATGACGGCTTCGTGAAGAGTCTTTTTACGCCCTGTATAGTCAAGTCAGGCTATAGGCAACAACAATGCTTAAGATGAAGACGAAGACATAAAGGCAATGTTTAAGTCCCACTTGTCCATATTTTCTTTATTTCATAGAAGAACGCAATAAAGTGACAATGTAGGAAAACTAAGACAGTTCTGATATAACTTTTCAAATAAAAGTTTCATATCGATAAACGCGATCATAGCAAGGAGTATTATTATATTGTTTTACAGTCGACGGTTAAAGTTACGACTTTTAAAATTGGTCGTTTTCACCGTTGAATATTAAGCGATATACTGCTTATTAATATTGCAAAGCCTGAAAGTAACAACAAAATAAACATTGTAATAAAATATTTTGTTACAATGTACATTTACAATTATTTCATTCAATTTGAGGTAAAGTGAAAGAAAAGGAGGTGTTCTGCGAGAGAACCAAGGTAACCGACATAGCCCAAAGACTAAGCAAGCTGAAGTGGCTATGGGCTGGTCACGTCTCTCGCAGAATCGACAATTGTTGGGGAAAACAAGTTCTAGAGTGGAGACCGCGTTTCGGCAAACGTAGTGTGGGACACCCGCCGCCCAGGTGGAGTGACGACTTGCGAAAGGCGGCTGGCAGAGACTGGGTGAGGAGAGCCGAGGATCGGGCTCAGTGGAATAGTGGCGTTCAATAGGAGAGGCCTACGTCTAGCAGTGGACGAAAATAGGCTGATGATGATGAGGTAAATTGAAATTTTCATGACGTATCTAAAATGAATAACAATCTTTCAAAATAACACCAAAGAATAAAACGTTTTCAGTCTCTCGCAGAAAGAGACTGCTCAACGGTTGAAATATGTTATTGTAATATGTGGTTTTGAATGAATTAGTTTTGACTTATAAGATGTTGTTCTTTGACTGCCGTTACGGGTAGTCAGAAACCCTAAAATCTTAGAACCAGTTTTACCAAGGGGTATTGTGTAGGTCGGATATTACCCTGTAACTGGATTGTGTAGGTCGGATAGTCACTCCATGTAAAATACTGGTAGTCAGCTGTATCCGGTTAGACTGGATGCTGACCGCAAAATAATTGGGGAAAAAGTTAGGCAAATGATGAATGAGATAAGAAATACTTACCTTAAAATCATAATTATAGTATTTTACTTCTTATCACTGATATCGTATATTTATTCTTAAATCACCTCTTAAATGGTATTGAGAGGTCTGTTCTTTTAATTGATTATTGTAAAATAATGTGTTTTTTTTTAAACAAAACAATAACTTTTAATAATGCTTTTATTTTATAAATACGTCGACTTTTGTACGAAAAACTGGGAAAAAATCGCTAATTTTACTTTCAACTTTAAATTAGCATTAAATTACAAGGTAAAACTATACTAAACCCTTTATAATCAAATAACTTATTTCATGAAGATTTCAATGAGGTGGGGTACCTATGTAAAGCTGTGATGCGTAATTTCTGAGATATAGTAGTTTTAGTGAACGCGGGGTAAATTCGCAATTTTGGCCCGGGAACACCGGGACAACTGCGCCGATAAGTTTTTTTTTTTTTTTTGGTATTGCAACTCGTAGTTCTGACCACTGAGGTCTTGGCTACTTAACCGAACTGTCCTGTGGGTGCCTTAAGATTTTACTCGAAAAGCCTCCAGCCAGGAGCGAAATTAAATACTAAACTTATATTTAAATGACCGCACGCTAAGGTCACCCCCTGTGGGGTACGGACCTCGGCTTAGGGCGTCACTGAGAGAGGGCAGCAAGTGGGGACAGGCTGGATCTAAGGGTTTATATTATTATTATTATTCTTTTATTTATTTACATACTTATTAAATACATTTTTAAATATTTTTATAAAAACATTAAAAAATACATTTAAAAATATAAAAAAATAGTGGTCCGCCGGTATTGGGAGCAGGGTCCAAGCTACCGGTGGTTAGGACTCCAGAGATAGGAACCTCCTCACAATGCGAGCCGTATCGAGGAGTACTGCCTTCTGAATAAGGCCCTTGATCCAACTGCCTAACGAGGGCCTCGAGAGATGCTGGTCAAGGCTTTCGGCCATCAGGCCATTGGTCGATACGACAATCGACACAATGATAGCCGAGCTCACATTCCACATGTCAACAACCTCGTGTGCTAAGTCGAGATATTTAATTTGTTTCTCTTTCTCAGCTTTCACGAGGTTCTCGTCATGCGGAATGGTAATATCGACAATCATTGTGCGGCGCGCTAATCGATCTATCACCACTATATCAGGCTTATTATTATTATTATTAGGGGAATTTAAGGCTACAGGCTCAGCTACGACGCGGGCTGGGGCCTCATCGGACAAGTGCGCCGAACAGGCTGCCAGCGGAGAGGTTAAACAAGGTTGCACAGAAGCATGTAATAAAGCAACAATGTGGCTTCAGTCACACATTGCGTTCGAATCACTACTAAAATGTAACGCCGATCGTCTACTACCTCATTTTACCAACCTCATTGAAAATTTTACTGCCCTGCAGTGAACATTTAATACGATTGATAGATTTAGCTGATACTGACTTCATTTTAAAAGTGTTTTAACGTTTTTATTTATTTATTTTCTTATACGAAACATCACCGCACCGCACCGGGGATTGAAAAGTTGTGTGGAAATCTGCTGTCTATGGGCATTTGCTTTGGAATGAGGAAAAAGTCCTGAGAAAAGTTTTGAGTATGAATGTGGATGGCTATAAGAATAGGGGAAGACCAAAAAAACGATGGGTCGACTGTGTGAAGATGAAATGGCTAGAAAGGGGGTTACTAGCGAGATGACGACTAATAGAATCCTAAATATATTATATACTAGCTGCGCCCAGCGGTTTCACCCGCATAAATCTCGCAATTTAAAAAAAAAAATCCGAAAGAACCTTCTACAAAGTATTAGAAAACTATTTAAAAAAGATGGATTAAATCGGTAGTCGTTTTCAA
Organism: Dryobotodes eremita; assembly: GCA_917490735.1. Classification (NCBI taxonomy): domain Eukaryota; kingdom Metazoa; phylum Arthropoda; class Insecta; order Lepidoptera; family Noctuidae; genus Dryobotodes; species Dryobotodes eremita. The sequence goes on along the minus strand of OU823265.1, from coordinate 16,367,536 downwards.
TTTATGGCGTGACCAAGGAAAATAGGGATTCAGTTTTATATAATTATATAGATTACCTTCATACACCGTGTTTCTTTTTATTTGCTTTAACTTTGACACAGTGCTTGGTGCATTAACAAAAACTATCTTGTAAATCCGTTTTGTAAAATACATTTTTCTTTTTTCTTTTCTTTTTCATACATAATAAATAAATATTGAGTTGATGACTATTGTAAAAGGCACTTTAGAGTTAGGCAAAAGTTATTGTCAGCTATGACAGTGTTTGAATTATATCCATTACTGCTCATTAAAGGCAATATCAAACGAACTCATTATCTTAGACCTTCTGATCGGAGGATATGTAAGAATTGAAAACTCTACTTAAGAATGAAAACCAAATAATATTTGGTTATGGATTAAGAAGATTTTACACCAGTTTAACGGACATAAGGGATTAAATTAAGGTTTTGATTATTTTTAAAACGGTATGAGTTGGGACATTAGTTTCTTGGAGAAATTAACCTAATTAGACCTGAAGAATGTTCCCTGGAAGTTAACGCAAACAAAAAAAACACGGTATATAATTAAACCTATGGATGAAAGAGACACGTTGCGCCTGTACCATATTAATTGCGATACGGGCAAGACAATGGTGATAACACAAATTATTAAAGCAGATGTGGTTAATCCTAGAAAAATGGAAAGCAAATCCTTCAAATGCAGAAGATTTTGAGTTAGTTTTCTTTAGCAAATGTCATTTATCCTAAAGGTACAGTCGCTAGCACATCAAGTTACCACAAACTGTCAGGTTTTCTCATTCGATTTTAAACTTAACCGTCAACGTTTTAAGGTTTAAAATCGTTTGGAGAAATTTGACAGTTTCTAGTTGGTTGACCTGCTGGCGACTGTACTAGTCGGTTAAAACGGTTTTGTTTCGTATCTGTCTTAATTTTACCACTTACGATTTACGTGTTTTTCTTATGCCTTCTAAAGGACAGCCGAAGTGGTCAAGTCCAGCGGGGTAATTACGTAACACACTAACAGTAGGAATGGGTTTCATTTTGACAGTTCAACAACATTCATTGCGTTATTTACATTGTTGAGCAGTCAAATTTTTCGAACACATGAAGCAATGGATTAGCAATAGGCTTCAAAATGATTCAGATTGTGATAGATTGTGTGTTACGTAATTAGGGTACTGGACATACCAAAAAAACATGCCAAGCACAAACATTTATTTTATTTTATTTGGAAAAATAAACGGCTACACATTACAATGTTATGGTATAGAACTTAAAACTAAAAAGGGAGTTTAAATGTATAACCAATAACATTTTCCACATAATAAAGGCTTAACGGCTTTTTAATTTTTTTACCACCACACGTCAAGAACATCTTTGTCGAAGTAAAGCCCTTTTAAATGTCACATATATTTTACCATTTCGCTAATAACTAACGTAAAAGATCGCCCAAAAACTGCTATTTGCAATCAAGTAAGAGCGTCGTTAAAAACCGCGTGCGCAACATGTAATAATCTCAAACGTATTCGTCAGTTGACATTTACGACGACAGATATAAATTAGAGTCGAACATAAAAATACATATCGAACCGTATCGAAGCGTCGCGCGTCACTATTAAAAGTGATAGCGTGATTCGTTAGAGGTTCTGTATAGAGATTTTTTGGTTACAAAATAGTTTAATTTTCGATTTTTTACAGTTTGAACATATATTTTTGTTTGCAATGTTTTGAATATGTTGTGAGTGTTATTAGTAATGTAGCGATGCTACACATAATTTTTTAGGTTTTTTTAAAATGAATGTCATTAATCTTTTATTGATTTTTATTTAAGATCTGAATTTTTAAAGAAATAAATATAAAACAGATTAAGACTTTTCGCTTTTTATTTATTGCAAAATCTTTTTTTTTTCCTAAGTTTCAGGTAATTATTTATTTTTAACAACATTTTTTTTTTTTCAAGTCGGTCAGTCAGTCATAGTTTAGATACTTCTAAATATTTTTTACTTTCATATTTTGACTGCAGAACCACAAAACTCCTCAAAAGTACAGTCGCTCACATAAATGCGATACAATAAAAAAAATAGCATCATTCTTTTTGTCAGTTATGTTTTTTTACTCGCATTATTTACGGTCAGTCGTAAGTATCCCGGCCATTCCCGGCTAATCGCTGCCTCGTCATATTGAATCTTGTTATAAAGCGTATTCTACACTGTATGCAATATATTGATGTGTGTGTTTTAGCAGTTAAATAAATGTGACTTTGTGAGTCTTTTAAGATTGACCACGGTATATTATTCCGGTCAATCGATTGTAGGATTCAATAATACTTAATAGGGATCTGGTATTGGTGTACTATTTTATATTTGAGGTTACCGTTACCTAATGAATAGGTTTACTGGCAGATAATCGATTCGATCGATTTCGATTTGTGTCTGTAACCTACTAACACTAGAAGTTAAGGGGACTACAGGACCTAAACGTAGGTTTTATAATGCCTAAAAGTATATGATCCATTGCACTATACAAAATCAGAAAAATATATGATATTCTTCAGTATATTTGCTAATTAGATAGTGTGTTGAAAACATAATACAACTAATTTGATACGATAGAAAAAAATCACGAAGATACCTCTAAAAATTTCTTATAACGATTAAAAACCATACTACTATGCATTAAATCATTCTGATTTTTTGTCAGATTATTCTACAAGCAACATACTAACGTAATAGTGTTTTATTTTTTTAAATCCAATCAATAGATTTTTTGTAAATAGATAATTGCTTCGTATTTTGCAATAAATTACCAGCGTTGTGTCATCGCGCTTCTCTTTCTTTTCTATGCAGTCTGACAGTGACCGCGCTTTAGCTGTTGTAAGCCTCTTAAGTAAAATTGTTACTAACCCATGTCTAAAAGTCTTCTATTCTATTCTATAGGTCCACCTCTTGACAATAATTATGTGCTTAAAAAAATTGTCGATAAAATAGAGTTACCCAAAAAAAAATAACGCCATAATGGAATAATAAAGAAAATATTTCACGTACCTAATATATAATAAAAATCAATGCTGATACCCTTTGTAAATAGACATGTAAATACTTAATCTGCCTATCCTTTTCCCAACTATTTTTGGGTCGACATCCAGTCTACCTGGATGCAGCTGAATACTAGTATTTTACTTGGAGTGACTGCCTATCTGACCTACACAATTCAGTCATTGGGTAACACGATACCCCTTGGTAAGACTGGTTGCCAGACTTTTGGGCTTCTGATTACCCGTAACGACTGTCAAAGATCTACGAATGACAGCCGGGACCAACGGCTTAACGTACTTTCTGAGGCACGAAAGGGGTCTCGGTATATAATAGATGGTCACCCATCCACGATATGACAGCGGCAAGCGTAGCTTAACCTTCGATAAACCTGTGCGGCTGTTATTATTTAGCCACGAGCCCCTAGCTACTTACCATAAGAAAATAAAGAGTCAAAATCGTTTTCTAGTTTCAGTTAAAAATATGTCAATGCTGACGCCCCTGAATAGGACGTGTAAGTTGTAACTCAAACTCAACGCATTTAATCGAAATAAACCAATTACAGGCATTTTTTAATCGTCAAGGGGTCGGTCAGTCAGAAAAATGAAGTTAATTGCCCATTCCAAAGCGTAGTAGGTACCTATGGAGAAGAACGGGCAAGAAAATCCATGGATACTAGACAATAACCCGCAAATGCAATGCACACAACCGAAATGGTCAAAACAGATCCCCAGCCACCCCAAAACGTAAAATACAAGTACCTATAAAACTTAAATCTCATCCACTATAAACTATCGGGGTGTATCGTAAACTGTTTATAGATTGGAATATATTATCTGTTATGCTTTTATTAATGTCACTTGCTTCGATATTGTTGTAAAATTAATGGCGAAGAATTGAGATTTTTCGTATGTGTTTTGTGGAAAAGTGTACGAGCGATTGACAACACTACTGTTCTTTGAAGGAGAGAAAAAGGTAAATAATCCAATTTATATAGGTAGAGGCGTCAATAAATTTAACTGCACACCTCTAACTAATTTCGTTCCCAGTCTCCATACAAAAAATCAGCTGGGTCCGCACCGCACGATCCAGTGCGCTCCGACTGCGCATTGTTCCTGCTGTTATATACGCTTCTTTTTTTTTTTTGGTTGGGATATCATCAAATGACCACTCCCGCTCTGAGCGGAGCAGAAGAGCGTGTGAGACTTACTAAAACCCACCCGTGTTCCTTCAGTTGCCTGTGCGCCAGGGCCACGGTAACTCTTTCGAACAATCCGCGACCCCGGCAGGCATCGGCCCTATCGGACCCCGGCAATGGTGCTGACATCTCTTTGAGGCGTGCGTGGAACACGACGCACCGCCGACCCGGGCCTAGTCCTTACCGGACGGCGAGCTGCCCATTGCTCGCCGTCCGTAAGCCCGCGCCTACGGTGGCCGGGAGTCGGCAATCGACTCCCGACGCCCAGGGTGTCTCCTCCTGCGGCGACTAGGGGCGCGAGGGCGCAGCGATTGCCTCTCCCTCACACGCTCCGCCTCCTCCTTCGCGAGCATTACTGCTTCGCAGAAGGAGGTGATGGCTTCCCATTCCCTCTCGCTCCGTACCATGGCCTGAATCAGGGCCGGACGCGAGAGGTCGCCGCTGCCGACCGCCGCCATGAGGACACGGCGGTACTCCGCCCAAGCCGGGTCTTGCCACGCTCGATCGGAGCACACTGGTTCGTCCAGTGTGGACCCAGCTAATCAAATAATGATATCCAATAGTTTAGTCACTATAGCTGGACAAAGATTGGCGGAACCCATAATCAGCCCATCACTACCTACTATATGTACGTATAGTTTGTTAAAAAAATCACTTTTATAATTTCAATGCTAGGATTTATAATGATAGTCTGTTCAAAAATACTCATATGCATTAGTATTGCCAGTGTTTTCATGTATTGTCGTACTGTTGTCTTCACATTACATAATTCTGCCGCCATTGATTCCCAAAGACAATCGCAAAGTCATAGTTAATTTTTAGTACTCACTTGATAGTCTTTTTGAGGTAGTTCAGTCGCCAGCATATCAAGTTACCAAAAACTGTCAGATTTTCTCATTCGATTTTAACTTAACCATCAACATTTTAAGGTTTAAAATCGTTTGGAGAAAATTTACAGTTTCGTGTAGCTTGACCTGCTGGCTTCTGTACAGTCATAGACAAAATACGTTCATTGTCAGGGCTATTTTTGTGTGTTGCATGACAATATCTGCTTTACCGATTCAGTCTTAGATTTATATCGCGTCGTAATGTCAATATCGCAGAATGACATTCAACCATCTTCTTTACATTTCAGTGGCACTGACAAGTAATGTCAGACCGATTTTTTTTTTCTTTTGTCATTGCACGGTTTGTGCATTGAGGTGAGACCGAATTAAAAATGTGACATTAAGAGTCTCTGAAATATAAGTATAGGCTGGTAGGGACATCGACGCGAAGACTGGTAACCACGGATTCAGCACATGATTCTAGACCTAGCGTAGAAAGTTTTCGTCTGTTATAAAAAAAACAGCTGTTTCATAGAAAAGTGCAATATCTATGCGGTCAACATGTATGGAACAGCAAATATATTTTTTAATAACCGACGAAAATTTTCAACGCAGGAGGGTTCAAAATCATGTATCGAATCCATGGTAACAGGCTGCGCGTCGATGCTGATGTGATTGAAAAAAAATATTGCCAGGCAATTAAAAAGGATTTACGTTGGCGACAACCAGACATTGGTCCAATGTGTTAGCCGTTTTGATCTTTTCATTCAAGTAATTTAAAATACTTTTTTTTCAAATAGTCTGCTCCGTTGAGCTCCTTAAGTTCTGAGTTGAGCTGCACGATTACTGACAAATGCGTGCACTGACTGGACAGGTCCACTCAATCAGTGTGGTTTTACCTCAAAAGACCATTTCAGACACAAATCTCCATGGTCTTCACATGATTTGACCAAGATTATGTCTGGACTTTAAAAGAGACTGTGACCTCTGAGTTTGTTTCGACCTTTCTTCTCAGAGTAGTCAGATAGGAAACGCCGACCTCATCTAGTTTTTAAAATATGATTGACATGTAAAAGTGTTTGTTCAAAACTACTTACAGAAATAAAATCATTTATCATTTAGCAGTGCAGAAGCTTCAAAAGGTATTTTGTGTCCTGACTTTATAAAGGAAATAAATTGAAAACTGACGAAGGTACAAAAGACTTGACTGTGATTGCTTTAATTTTCAGTTCATTTGGAACAGTTGAAAAGTCAGTCATGAAGACATTTCCAGATGACTTAGCCCTCATGGCATAACAATACTATCATAAACCGACATTAAAAATACCATTACATTAAATACAAAATAAAATCAGTCATAAACCAAAATCCTTCATCTGTAACTGTAATAAAAAACGTACGATTAGCATTAAACACCAAATAATACTTTATCACTAATTTCAGACGTACATTAAATTATTTACACCCTGTATGACATAAAAAGCATCACGATTTGCGCACGCGTCGACTATAAACGTCATACAGAACTGTTAATCTTATCATCACAAAACAGTTTGATTACAGAAGACCCATACAATTTAAAATCTTGTTACTAAATAAATGCTCCACTCACACGCAGAAACGTTAACTATCCAATTTCTTTTTGTATACCTACAAAATGCAAAGCTATTCTTATGCAGGGTTCTAGATAGGCTCTTAGAAACTGTAATGAAGTGAGAATCTAGAAATTCTCAGGCAGCCTGAGCTAACAAATTACCATTCAGCCTTTAGTGATAGTAAGTATTCAGAACGAAGTTCTATAAATGAGATTTAGATTGACGCAGCTATTAATCTAAATTTAACTTTTGAAAAAGGAACTGCAAGCTATATTATTCTTTTATCAAGATAATGACTTTGTAGCGCTTATACGTTATTTTGGCGCGTGGCTAAAATCGGAACTAACGCCACCATCTTGGTTTTTGAATACATTTCAAGTGACATTTCACAAAACAATTGCACAAATGTTTACCAACAGCGCCCCTTATCAACGTCATTCGAGCGCCAAAATATATTTTTAGTAGTGTATGTGTGTGTTATTTGACATGCTCTGGTCTGTAACTTCCATACCCCCTTAAAAAATACCACCAATGACTTTATGACGTCATCCTCCAAATTCTTTTTTAAATCGTTAAAGCGTGTTTATTGACAGTTAAAATTGTGTAATGAGTTCGAATCCAAAAGACGTATTAACATTTCGTATTTGACGTTAATTTTTATTGTTTGACAGTGATGTTTTCAATTGGTTACGGTAATAAAATTAAGTGTTTATGTAATGAGGATTGTTAAAATGGCTTAATACTTAAGAATGCGTGGTTGTATGTACTTATTTATATATGATTTTAACGGTATGAGACACCACGTGGTTCTGGATTAGTGATGGGACTACCCTATTGGTCCAACACGCTTTTTGTCGATTATGTTGTGAGCCTATTGAATAATTATTGAAGTTGATAAATAGCTAGCAATATTTTTTAGCAGTGTGTTCTATTGAAATGCTTACGTATAACAAAAAATTATATAAATGTAATTTTTCATTATCATTTGTTGCAGTGAATCATAAAGTGATAATGCTAAGTATATTTAAACCGCTTTTTCCTACATTATTTATTTAAAATGTATAAAATTTTCTTTTCTGAATATAAAATTGAAACCTGTTACTGATAAATACAAAAGTGTTTGAAGCTGTTCTTGTATAAAACATCGTAGAAGTTCAAACAATAGAAATATCAAGTTTGTTTTCTCCATCGAAAATAATGGCCCAAGATTCCAAGTCTGTTATTGTCCTACATAACAATGTAATTTTTATTATAATATAATTTTTTAAAGCTCATCACTTTCCTAATAAAAAAGATACCATTAAAATACTTTTTATAACCGCCCTTTTTAAAATTCGAATTCTAAAACAAAATGGCGGGTGGAACAGTAACACGAATTATATGATTACCCGTCCGATAAGGGGAGGTTCGGTATTTCTTAAGAGTTTAATTTTTATAACAAATCTTTTATACCCCGGTTTATGTTATCAGTAAAGTTTCTATGGCGAATGTTAAAGGTACAATAAAATAGGTTACATTCGTAAGGAAATAATAATAAATAAAGTGCTTAAGCAGGATCAGTAAGAATATAGGGCGGGATTTAATTTGTTGCGATCGTTATTTTTCTAAATGGATATGTTTTAATGTTGGCAAAAGGATATTTCAGCACTCTCGTGTAATTGAAGTGTTTGAAAATTTGACATGTTCTTTACATTAATAATTCTACATGTAAATGGTCAGATTAAATCAGCTAGCGAAACTCCGCAGACGAGATGGGTATCGCTAATTTAATTTGACCCTTTATAGGTTGCTGCAATTTTCACAAGGTTAGCTGTTTACAGTATTTATCGGACAAAAGCATCTGAATCAATGCGCAAAACTATTCACCTCATTCAAACTTTGATTAGCATGCAAGGGGTTTAAGGAATTTTCTTAAGAAAGATCGAAAGATTAAGCTTTTAAATAAAATAAAAAAAACACGTGTGGCACTCGGGGACTGCCGCGGTAAAGCTATTGCATAGCATTTTTTATCAACTTATGCAATTATAATTTTTTTTTATTTTTTATTTATGCAGTATTTTTTTTCTTTGATATTAATTCAAGTACAGTCGTACCATATACATACACGTTAAGCGAACGCTCGGCCGAGCTACATGGTAGGCGGAGTGGGGGGTGTTAGGTTTTATTTTCGTTACGGAATTTCTTGATTCGGTCGCCACGCTCAAAGCCCACGATAAAAGCTATGCAATAGCTTAAAAAAATATATTTTCGTTCTCAACATTTCACAGTTTCCCAATTTCGTCCCGCATTTCGTCGATCATCTCGATAAGAAAAGGTTTTAAAAAATAGGGGGGGGGGGGGGTTAGGATTTAATAATTTTAACTGAAACTTGAGACCCAGAAAATATCGATCACCACCTACATGGTAGTATTTTTTTATTTCTTTTTGATAATAAATTACAAACTCCTCTTTATTTATTTCTATGAAACGATTTTATATACTCAGATATATTTTATACTACACACGTGCCTTCGTCGTCTAAATCCATCGTTTTATTTTAACTACTGATATGAAATTCGCGTTTTCCATCTCCTGTTGTAAAAAAAGTGAGTCTTAAACTTAATATCGCTTTTATTACGCAGATTACAATAATGTTCCAATGGGGTTGGAGTCGTTTTTATTTTGTTTTGCAAGGTGGTTGGATTTATATTGGTAAAACTTTACTTGAGTTTAAAGTTGGGTAAATTATTATGAAGTAGATGCAGTAGTTGTACACTTGAGCAAGCGTGGTGATCAATGCTCGTGTCTTCTCTTTATGAGGAGAGGGTTTTGCCCTGCAGTGGGAAAATAATAGGCTGGTTTTATTTTAGATGCAAACCTCAAAAATGTATTTATTGTGTTTCAACAATACACTCTTAAAACACTATTGTTGTTTTTTTTTTTTTGTTATTTTCTCATGCTGCACTGGTTGATGTCATCACGTCAATGTTGGCTGTCGCTGATAACCAGCGCTGGGGCTCTTTCTCGCATAGGGCCGTAGCATTATGCTGAGCGATTGCGTGGACGTGACGCATATTTTCCCCCAACTCCTTCTTTTTTGTATTTGTGTGTTTTTCTCTGCGTCATGTTTACCGCAAATAAACATATTTGCCTTCGTTTTTTTTTTCTTCTAAATATTGATTAATTTGATCATGAACGTTTGCTCTAGAGTCACACAATAGCGTCGCGTAAATAATCTAAATGAATAGTTTTGAGTGTGACTGTACAAAGAGTGGTCTTACCCATGATATACAAAATCATAATATATAGTATTTTATAGCGATATATAAAAACAAGCCTAGTAAACAAAACTAAGAAAATAATAGCGGCTTTTTTTCATGGAAATCTACAAACAAGGTCCTCTGACAAAACCATATAAAACTCAATCTCAAAGCATTTATATCAATTAAACCAAATACAGGTACTTTTGAATTGTCAGGGAGTCGGGCAGTCAGAAAGATGAAGCTAGTTGACCATTCCAAAGCGTAGTAGGTACCTATGGAGAAGACCGGGCAAAAAACTCTATGGACGCTGTTAACTAATCTCCACAACTGTTGTTATAAACTATAACCGTACAACTAATAAGGCTGTGAAGAATAAAATGAAGGAAGAACATAAAAAATAAAAAGATAGCAAACTTCAATAACTTTCCATCTGCACTGAAAAATACAAAACCCTGCTCCCATATTTCCCTACAACACAAGAAAACAGTATAATGGCAAGTAAAACGTGTTGATATGACAAATGGTGCCGTATGCAATTTATTGTTGATAATAACTTCGCGCCTAACGTATTTGTTATCAAAATATTTTACACAGTCGGCGCCTTTAAACATTTTTATTGGTGAGGTGTGGCGTGTGGGTATTTCTTGAGGGTGATACCTAATGCACGTTATGGCAAATGGAATGTATGTTATTAAAACAGGTGCTTTAAGGATGCACAAGATGTATCATTTAAAAATGCTGCTCGAAGTGTTTAGTAAAGTATTTTGTTGGGAGCATAAGTAATACAGTGAAAACTTTTTCCGCATAAAACATAAAAAAAAAAAAAAAAATAACATATTAGCGTTACATTATATGATTTGGAGTCTCCTTGTAAGGAAGGAAATGTTTGTGATAGAAGATTCTACACTAATAATTAATTATCCAAAAGAAAATGAAACACGTTCAAACGTCGTTCTTCATCTTGCTCAACATTTCAAATCATCAAAGCTGGCTACGTAGCCAGCGGGGTAGTTGCGTAATACACTAACAGTAGGAATGGGTTTCATTTTGACAGTTCAACAATAATCATTGCGTTATTTACGTTGCTGAGCAGACAATATTTTTCAAATAAGTATATGAAGCAATGGATTAGCAATAGGCTTCAAAATGATTCAGATTGTGATAGATAGTGTGTTACGCAATTAGGGTGCTGGTTTATTTAATAAAATTACAATGAATATTAAGAGAAGTCTTAACTTGAAATTGGGTTTCGGAAGAATTTCAATGGATTCTACAATCAACTGACCATGTCGTAAATATTCAATATTATGTAACAGGCTATGCTTGTTACAAAGAGAATAATTGCCTACCTATCCCTACAAAATAATACAGCAAAAGGTACAATACTACCCCTTGTAATTCGTCTCCATTCAAAGGTAAGAAAGAATTGAACTGCCATATTTTCCTTCTAATAATTAAACTGTATTATGAAATTCATATGATTTCCACCCTCTTTACTTATCTGATGGAAAATGTAATAAAAACAAGGTGTACCGGGGGAAATCTCTATGGCCGTCTTTTTTTATCTTTTTATTCTTTCTCGACTCCGAATTATGATGTCTCACCCTGTGGAGTTTTAGCGCTTTTTTTTTCTGTCGCTTTTAAGACTTTTTTTTGCTTTCTTTAAGTTGGAATTAAGGCGATGCGGTTCTGTTTCTTTTTGCTTTTGTTTTTGTTTTCTGATTTGTGTGGTGACTGATGAAGAGTGAACGAGCGCTGTGTAGTCAAGGTGTCGTTCAATTCTATTTTTATTTTGAACGAAAATATTGAATATTACCACGGCGTATTCAGTATTGAGATAACATTATGATCTGCCTAGCTTTTTACCAATTATTTTGGGCTTCCAGTCTAACCCAATACAGCTGTATACCAGTATTTTACATGGAGTGACTACCTATCTGACCTCCACAACCCAGTTACTGGGTAATGCCAGAAAGTCTGACAATATAGTAGTATAGTATTGAGATAACAATTTCATCATTTTGTGATAGGCATTAAAATAGTAGTTCTTAGATGTTGAGAGGATGAATGAAAGGCGACTAACAAAAGGTATTTACAAGGCAGATGTGAGTGGAAACGCCGGGAGGGGACGCCCTAGGAGGACATAATATAGCGACCTTATTGGTGATGTTCATCAGTAAAGGTCAGGTGCGTAGTACTCGCAACCGGCGTGCGTGTATGACCAGATGTATGAACGTATACGAGGCAAAAGGAGTATGTAAGGATCGTAGCAGGTGGCGTTCTGTAGTTTCTGCCTACCTTCATGGGAAGAAGGCGTGAGTTTATGTGTGTTAAATAGTCGTTCCTTATTTTGTGCATATTTCTAATCCAAAGCAGGGATAATTTCAGTCAGTGTCTGTTTTAAATAAATTTTAATATATCCATTTCCAAATCATGCATTAACTCATTCAACTTTCTGTACTCATACACAGTCAAAATCAAAGATTTATTTGCAGTATTTGGTTTACTTACTTATATGCCTATTTACAAATAAAGTACCTTCCCCTTAACCATCCCTTACTGGCGCGATTTCATTACGATATCTGAAAGAACTGCATGATTTATAATACATTTGTAGGATTATTTTCTTTTGTATTCGCTCCTGTCGCATCCAATATCTTATTATGAGCTCTGATCATATCAACATATTGTTTACCTATCTGTCTGCTTATTTGAAATGTAATATTTCATTTCATTGAGGATTTTATTTAGATGTGATCTATGTCTTTGCCTTTTTTTCATACTGCTTGCTGCTTGTTTTTGGAGCATTTTATTTTTTTGGATGCACAAAATTTGCTTCAGACACGAGTTTTTCGACTACCTTCTGAAATAAGACTGACATTGAAATTGTGTTATTTTTTATTTTGTCAGTTATTAACATCAAAATGATAGTTAAAATAATAATGTAATTTACACCTATGAGAATATATATATAGTGTCGGGTGTTAGTTTGCTCTATATTTCTCCTTATTTTTGAACTCTAGTTTTGTCTATGTTTTTATACGTTTTTAATCTATGGAAGTTTGTTACTTTCCACTTCTTTGATTTTCTACCACCGTGTTAAAAGGTGAATTTTATATTAAATAAATCTAATTATTTAGCATTAAGTCCAGAAGAAGTGTTATTCAACAACATTGACTAAATTAGATGGTTAATATTGTCTCCTAATGGAAAAATTGACATTTATTTCTCCCACACTTTTGTATCATCAACGGTTTTTTTAAACAATGTGTTGCCTCATTTAATTCTAATAAACCCATGACACTTGATAATAATTGAAAACAATATATGCCAAACAAAAGGAACCCGTCTCATTCATACCCCATCATGCGCATTCCCATGAAATAAAACAGGTGTTAAAGGGTTTCCTTTTGTCCAATTTATGGTGTTATAATGGATAAAAATAATGGGTCGATGATTTTGCGTGTCAAATTGGTACTAAGCCGTGAATTTTGAACCGAGGCAATTCTGATCAATTATGGGGTCAAAAAACTAAATAACAGCAGATATAATAATTATATGGGAGGTAAAATTCATAATGTTTAAAAATGTAATCATAATTATTGAAAATTGAGTAATTTGATGTTTTTTTTTTTCCAGCCTGTACTGTCCCACGGCTGGGCAAAGGTTTCCCTCACAGCTTTTGACTCATCCCTTTGTATTGCTTTCTCCAGGTAATATCCCATAAACACCTGTAAGTCATCACGCCAGGGTTCCCTCGGCCTCCCTCGATGAAGACGTTCGTCTTCTGGCTACCACTGTGTGACGACTCTGGCTCATCTGTCCCGATGTATCCTACATACATGGCCCGCCCAATATCACTTCAGCCTTTTTTTTTTCTTTTTTGGGTGGGAAATCATCAAATGACCTCTCCCGCTCTGGGCGGAGCGGAAGGGCGTGTTAGACTCTTACTGACTAAAACCCACCCGTGTTCCTTCAGTTGCCTGTGCGCCAGGGCCACGGTAACTCTTTCGAACAATCCGCAGCCCCGGCAGGCAACGGTCCTATCGGACCCCGTCTATTTTGCTGACATCTCTTTGAGGCGCGCGTGGAACACGACGTGCCGTCGACCCGGGCCTGGTCCTTACCGGACGGCGAGCTGCCCATTGCTCGCCGTCCGCAAGCCCGCGCCTACGGTGGCCGGGAGTCGGCAATCGACTCCCGACGCCCAGGGTGTCTCCTGCTGCGGCGACTAGGGGCGCGAGGGCGCAGTGATTGCCTCTCCCTCTCGCGCTCCGCCTCCTCCTTCGCGAGCATTACTGCTTCGCAGAAGGAGGTGACGGCTTCCTATTCCCTCTCGCTCCGTACCATGGCCTGAACCAGGGCCGGACGCGAGAGGTCGCCGCCGCCGATCGCCGCCACGAGGACACGGCGGTGCTCCGCCCAAGCCGGGCAGACCTCCACCGTATGCTCCACCGTGTCCTCCGGTCGATCCACGCAATGATAACACCCGGGCGTTTCCTCCCGCCTTATCCGAAACAGGAACCTCCCGAAACAGCCATGTCCGGTGAGGACCTGCGTCAGGCGGAAGGTGAGGACGCCGTGGCGCCTCTCAAGCCACTCCTCAAAGAGGGGTCTTACCGCCGCAATTGTGGCGTGCCCTGCGCTGGGTTATGACAGTCGCAATCTCCATGCCGCCATGAGATCCCGCCGGAGCTCTGTCCGCTGTGCCGTGATTTCTCGCGGCAGCGGAGTTACGCCCCGGCGTTTCGCCTCCTCGCGCAACTCCCAAACGTGCGCGAGGACCTTTGCCTCCAGATCCAACGGCAGCAATCCAGCAAGGAGGCTCGCCGCCTCGCAGGAGACCGTGCGGTATCCCCGTACCATCCGGATGGCCATTTCGGACGCGTTCAACCGGCGGGCTGGCCGGAGCCTCAATGAACACGCCCACACCGGTGCGCCGTAAAGGGCCATGGACCGCACGACCCCCGCGTAGAGCCTCCGGCAGGAGGCGTTTGGCCCCCCCAGATTGGGCAAGAGCCGCTTCAAAGCAGCCCCCGCCCGCTGCAGTGTGGGAGCCAAACGTCGGAAATGCTCTACGAAGTTCCACCGGCTGACGAGGACGAGTCCCAGGTACTTCATCGTCGACTCGACGCCGATGTGAACCCTTCCTACCGTTATTTCGGAACCCGACAGTGGCGCGTTCCGAGGACCATGAAAACACATGGCCTCGGACTTGTGCAAGGCCACCTCGAGTCCCAATTGCCGGATCCTCTCGACGACTGTCGCAACCCCGCGTGTCATCAATTCGGCCGCCGCCTGGTGCGACCTCCCCTGCGCCAGGACTAGCGTGTCGTCAGCGTAGCACACCACGCTGACGCCGCTAGGGAGGTCGGCGCGCAGCACCCAGTCGTACCCGATGTCCCACAGATGCGGCCCCAGGACCGATCCCTGTGCGACACCGCACGACATCTCTCGCCGGTTCCATTCTCCCTGGTGACCGGGGTAGATTACCGCCCTATCCGTCAAATAGACCTCGACTACACGACAGAGATAGGTCGGCATCCGGTGATACCGGAGTGCCTCCCTGATGCAACTCCAGGGCAGGGTATTGAAGGCGTTGGCGATGTCTAGAGACACCGCCAAGACGACCCCACCCCGGGCCACAGCATCCCTTGTCGTGAGGGCTCGCACGCGCATGATGGCGTCCACCGTGGAGCGCCCCCTGCGGAAACCAAACTGGCTCTCCGCCAAATCCGGCCCCACCCGCACCAGCTGCCCGACGAGGCGGTCTGCAATGACTCTTTCAAAGAGCTTGCCCACCTCGTCGAGCAGCACGATGGGCCGGTAAGCGGGCGGAGAGTCCGCCGGGCGCCCCGGTTTCTTAATGAGGACCAGTTTCCCCGTCTTCCAACGAAGTGGGAACTGGCCCTCCTCCAAGCATGCGCTTAGGAGCCCTCTTAGTCGAGGCCCGAGAGCCTCCAAGGCCAGGACCCAGGCTTTTCCAGGTAAGCCGTCGGGTCCTGGGGCGGTATTCTTGGCACTCAGCCTACGTACCGCCACTCTCAGTTCTACCTCGGTCACCTCTGGAGTATCGTCGTCGTCGGTTGTGTGGTCCACAGTTGGCACCGCAGGAGGCGGAGCCATGGGCGGGGGAGTATGCTCCCCCCGCGAAGGGAACAGAGCGCTCACCACGCCCTCCACGAGCTGGGGCCGGAGACTCTGCGGGGGAGCCCATGGGCGGAGTTCTCCCGCACTACCTTATATGGGCGTCCCCACGGGTCCCTGTTCAGAGTCCCCAGCGACTCCTCACGGGCCAGTCCCCTGGCCCGCAGGATCTCCGCTCGGAGGGCGGTCTTCGCCGCTCTGTAACCCTCGTACAGGTCCGCCTGAATGGCTTCCGTATCCGAAGGGCGGATACGGAGCCTGCGGTGCCTGGTGTACAGGCGTCGCGCGGCAACGCACGCCTCGCGCAGAGACGTTAACTCCGGCGACCACCAGTACACCTGGCGCCAGGCACGTCCGGGCTGGACCCGGGGCATTGCCACGTCACAAATCTCGGACATGGCCTCCCGGAACCACTCCGCCTCGACGTTGATGTCTGCAGGCCTGTCCGGTGGTGACATCCAGGCCTGCACGATCGAGGCTTCCAGGAGGAGCTCCCGGTCCAGCTTCTTCAGCGCCCACCGTGGACCACTCGGGGCCTGTCGGACCAGCAGACTTGTTGCGCAAATCGTCGATTTCTGCTTAGGAGCATATCGTGGTATTTCTTATCTGTCGCTGAGCTTAATACCCAACACGCTATGCTCCACGCCGTTTGGTAAACCTTGATTTTGGACTTTCGAGACTCGATAATAATTTATTCAAACATGATCCGCGGCTGTAACAAGTATGTATTTACAAAATTATTTTTATTTATTTATATATTTATTATGGCACTATAACGACTAGTTCACAACAACATTAAAATAGCTTAGTCTTAGTGTATAAGTATTACAGCGAATATATCACCTAAAGGTGTGCACAACACTTACATAATTTGCTAATTTAAACTTAATTATAGTTATAAGAATAGTAATAAAATAAAATAAGTTAATAATAATAAAATCATTGAATTTGTAATAATTCAATCAATAGTAATATAATCAAATGAATCAATAATAATACAATCAAATGAATCAAGTTTTTGAATTTCGCGGGCAACCTAGTGCTTACCCCTTAAATGATGCCAAAATTATTGCTGATTAGAAGAATTCTTTTCTATTCTTCATATTAATCATTTCATTCCATACTTTTTTCAAACATGCCATTAGTTGACACCAAGAAGCCGTCTCCCCAATTAATTATAGCTAAGCGAATATTAAGCGCGTTCAGTTCACCTCTCGAAAATCCAAGCGCTGACACCACTCACTTTTTTCATAAATAAAGAAAAAAGAATTAACGTTAAAAAGTCGAAAAAATCCGCCATCCACTTCGAGTTAATGATACGGCACGCTGAGTGGAGAGAAACAAAGGTTCGGGAGCAGCTCACACCGAAGTGTAACTGAATAGAAGATGGATCAGATTTTATTTGCACTCCTGCTGCTCACTTAGCATGACCACCGTAGAAACGAATGACAAAATAACAGATTGTACAAAGATTTCTACGCCAAAATGAAGAAAAGTTTTACGGTGGATATGTAGCAACTAGCACTCGAACAAGATAACTAGCAATCGATTTCAACATTTTAAAGAGAAAACATTATTCAAGTGATTTAAAAACAGAAAGGAGAAAATATAGGTTTATTTGTTACAGAAAAACACGTGCGTACAAAAAACATAATTAGCTCTGATATTAATGAAGAATAAAAACAAACAAAATAGATCTATAATCACGAGCACAAAACAGAAATAGTCGACAGCTACACGTCATGACTGTGACAAAAGGCTTCCACTCAGCATGATGCTGTGCTACAGGGGACCCAGAGCACAGCGCTGATTTTCAGTAGTTACAAAAAACGGCGTACGGAAACCAAGTCAGGTTTAATGACAAAACAACAAAAACAGAGTATATTAACATTCCATTTGACGCTTTATCAAGAATTAGTTGTGTAACAGCAGTTCCAACAGTAACTGCAGTAACTACCTCTGATACTAATTCGAAATACACAAAAATTTAAATCTGGAAATTAAAATTTTCACATTCCTTATCCACCTAATCATTAAGTGATCTTGTCCGTCCCCAGTTCGGTGTGACACACTCCCTCTAAGACTTTGGGTTCAGTGCTTGAGACCTCGCTAGACATGTCTCGATTTTTTTCTCCTCTATTTTCGATCCGTTTCCCGAAGGTTTCGAAAGCGTCTGGCGTTCCACTTCAGGGTATGACTTCAAGGCTCGTGTTGGACTGGCGAAGGCTTTGTGTTGCCTTTTTGTCCTGTCTCGGCATGAATATTTATGGGTGTGAACATTTTTTGGTTGTTTGGCATCTATTATTATGATATTAGGTTTAACCGTATCTTTTTGGAAGACTGTATTTTTTTTCTTCTTGAATTTTTTTGTGGATTGATATCTGTTACTTTCTTTTGAACTATTACATTAATAATTTTTGACGATGTTTTTTTTTTGTATTTGGAGTCTAACTACATCACTGAGATTCAGTTTCTTTTATTCCATTTGTTTCAAAACATGGTGAGTTTTTCGCTAAATACGACCAAAACAAAAACCAATACGACGACCAATTACCTTAGGCGGAATTCCTCGCGTTATCAGCCTTGGACTTTGAGGGAAAATGATTATTCATTGTGTCTTAGCCCTCTCCTCAAATCTTATCTCCCAATTAAAAATTCAGTCCAATCCAAAAATTCATTTCGACGTCTCTCTTGACTCATCCAAGTTTCGCATCTACCCTCGAAATAAGTATTAAAAAGAAAATGTCATCCCATTGTAAGACCCACTTATACACAGAGCAATCATCCGAGACGCCGACGAAACATAGGTAAAAGATATAAAAGAAAATATATGGGGGGTAAAAGAAAAAGAAAAGAAGGAAATGGGGACTTTTGAGAGAAGTAATGGAGATCGCAAAAGACGTGAGAGGTCGTTACTGTGTGACGGATTTCAATGATGTTAATGTATTTGTAGTGGTGCAAGGTTTTTTGTGGTAAACAGATGCAAGTGACAAGACTGAGAAGACGTATGTAAATGTTCTTTTTTCCTTCAACGAATTTAAAGATCCTATAACTAATTGACTGCATTATTCAGAAAGCAACATACCTAATTACGTTCTTCTCCATAGAGATCTACGTTTTGGAATGGGCAACTAGTTTCAACATTCTGACTAACTGACCGACTCTTTGGCAATTCAAAAGTGCTTGTAAATGGTTTAATTGAAATAAATGCTTTGAGTTTGAGTTTGAGTTTTGACGGTTTTAACAAAGTCGGTTACAAGATCAAGGATAAAATTAGTCAGTAAAGTTAGATATTTATTATAATACAATTATGGCTTCATAACATTTCTTCTGTTAGAACTTTACTGACTCAATGTTTAGGTAAATTAAGCTCTCGTACTTTTGTTCCTATCGCTAATAAAGTATAGCTGTACGCTAATTATAAAGAGGAAAATTTGTATGTAACGGTAATCTTCAGAAATACTGATCGGGTTCCGAAAATTCTTTCACTAATGGGAATCTATAGTATTGCCGAGCGTCATAGGATATATTTTATAAATTTCACGCGGACGAAGTCGCGGGCTGAAGCTAGTCCATGATACACCCTTCAAAAATCACAGTTACACCGGGATCTACCTACCTTTTCTTAAAAACATTTTCCGATTGCTCTCCTCCTTCAAACACAAAGACGACGACACAACCGTCCTACCACGATTGTCGCAGAAATCCGATCCCCAAAACGGAGTAATTTACTTATGAATATTAATACAGATGATGCGAAAATAAAAAGGAACTCTCAGGGACTGAACACGGTTCACAAAAAGAGAGAAGGACCCTTTACTGTTGCCCGAAATACGAAAGCACATTAGACAGATGACGGGACACAAAAGGTTATAGAAATTGTTCAAGTAATTTTATGCATGTTTTAATATTTGTAAGTGGAAAAGGTACGAAACTTGGAGACGTTTTTCTTTGAGTTTTGTTTACTTAAGCTTGTGTTAGAGATTTTCTTATGGAGTTGATCAAGTGTGATGAAAATCCTGGAGTTTATTTTCGAAGTAGTGTCGTAAAGACGCCACGTATATTATATTTGTTATGTATATCCGTTTGGCTTTGATTACGCGGTCAAAAGCTTTCTTCCTCAGAAATTTCTTCGTTCTTTACATTACATCAGCTAGATCCTTGTTTGCTTTGAAGGAAATTGAGTCGTCAGTACGTCTCGCAGGTGTTCATTCTTATTTTATACATGTTTTGAATCAACGAAGAAATGGAAGAGATTCTTTCATTCATCCTATCGACATTCTCGAGAAATTCTATGGATTGTCTAAGGATATCGAGATATCTTCTGTATTGAAATGGATTAAACCAGGATAGAACTATTTAACCAAATTGAGTAAGACAATATCAGGTGTAAATCAGTACAATTAAAGTGAGATGTACGTACAGTGGTCGTTTATGTTTGTAAGTCCCCCGCTGTGATTCAGTTGGACGAAAATAGCGTAGCGTGATACAATAATATTTGAGTTTATTTTGTTCTGTCAGTACGTAGTGAACTGGCCTAAATTATAGTGTGCCGTGTATGTGGGTACTTGTTTCGTAATCATAAATTTTAGTTCACTGACTTACTGGAATGGGTTGGCTTAAATTCATAAATTTACTAATTCATATAGAAACATACTGTATAGTCTGATTGACTGCAAAGTGCGTGTTTTTTGTTTTATTACAGTTAATGTGTAATGTAACCGTCTATAGTGGGATCTATCGAACTTGTGTTTTGTATTGCTAGACACAACAGTTACTTATGACTAGGAACTAACATGGAACCAGTGAATGTCTACAGTATCACATACTCTGCTCATGGGCGTCGGCAAGTTTATTTTCAGGGGGGTGCATCTTCAGCTCAACGAATTGATACTCGATCATTTTTGCAAGAATGTAAGAGGGAGCGAAGCAACCTCGATAATGCTAGCAACCCACCTAGAATCGATTAGATTTTCGAAAATTTGAGTTCGGTATTTTGTTACAAAAGCCTTAGAGTTGAATGCAAGAGCGAGCGTAGCGAGCTCGAAAATTTTAAGATCTTGCCTCACATAGGTTAAGTTCTTTATTATTGTATTAGGCGTTTTTGAATATTTTTTTAGTTTTCTATGTTTTTCACCTACATTTTATTTTGAAGCCAGGGAGGTGCAAGTGCCTGCCGGGGCTGCGGATTGTTCGAAAGAGTTACCGTGGCCCTGGCGCACAGGCAACTGAAGGAACACGGGTGGGTTTTAGTCAGTAAGAGTCTGACACGCCCTTCCGCTCCGCCCAGAGCGGGAGACGTCATTTGATGATTTCCCACCCAAAAAAATAAAAAATAAAGGGAGGCGCAAGTGCACCCTCTTGCACCCCGCTCCCGGCGCCCAAGACTCTGCTGCAAAGCGTTGCTAAAAATGTAGGACCTATAAATAATTAGGGAGAGCAGGTAAAGTTCACTTATAGTCTGTTATGTTTTTGAGTCTAATTGCTGCTGAAAACTATAAATAAATCAGATTCTCAAGTCCCCAAGGCATTGTCAACATTATGATTAATATTGCCCTGCTTCAAGTATAGCAGCTCATTATTTGTCAAAAAGTGAACTTACGAACGATTTTGCACCAGCTATTAATTACTGTAACTAGCGGGGTAATTGCGTAACACACTAACAGTAGGAATGGCTTTCATTTTGACAGTTCAACAACATTCATTGCGTTATTTACGTTGTTGAACAGACAAATTTTTCGAACATATGAATCAATGGATTAGCAATGGGCTTCAAAATGATTCAGATTGTGATTGATAGTGTGTTACGCAATAAAGAGGAGAGGTGTATTATGATCAGTGATCGGAGTAGGTAGATTGAACTGGGGTCATTGATCCGAAACGTATATATTACTATGAACATTCCTCCGGAATTGGTGGATTATTAAAAAAAAACCGGAACTTATGTAGGAATTGTATTCTGCCAGAGTAGAAGGAGTCATTTGATGATTTGCCATCCTCAAAAAAAAGGTAGGAATTGTAATAAAATGAGCAATTTTATTCTTTATTATTTTTCCTATTTTTTTTTTGTCACGATTTGACAAAACCCAACGACCAATCAGAACAAACTTTAAATTTTGAATTGAGTAGTAATAATATCACTACCAACATTAACAATATTTAATTGAATCCGGAAATACCGGAATTACTTTCCGGAAAAATGGCTTATCCATGTTATTCTTTCTGTGTGCATTTATGATACAAGTACTAAAAATCAATCTACCTACTCCGATCACTGATTATGATGCTGGACTTGCTTTGCAAATGATTTTGGTACAGGCCTAGTAGCCATTACTCTTCAACCCAACAACACACCATATCAAAGGTTGGTCCGCAGTTTAAGCACCCACTAAACCCTGCACCGGGCTCTGTTGTTACAGTTGGCTGAAGCCGACTTGGGCCAGTTTATTGCCACCAAGATAAGTATGACTATATTTGTGACCAACAAGGTCATAAGTTTTATGCGAGTATGGTTGGAATAGTTGAACACATGACCGTGAAGTTTCTATTCATTTGGGCTTTTGAAACCCAAAGTTGGGAGTAACTTTCTATACTTTTATGTTTTTGCATTTCAAAGCACCGTTGGGCTGCCAGTGTCAGAAAATGAGTGGGACAAAATGTTTCAATGTATATGCAATTTTAGCGGGTTGAGGCAAGGCCAAATACTACAGGGTGGAAGGGACATCGACGCGAACAGAAACCATGAATTCAGCACATGATTCTTAACACCCTAGCCTAGAAATTTATCGTCGATTATCAAAAAAATTATCAGCCGTTTCATAGAAAAATGCAATAACTACGCGGTCAAAATGTATGGCAGAGCAAATATTTTTTTTAATAACCGAATATAAATTCCAACGCAGCGGGGGTTCAGAATCATGTACTGATGTAGTGGTATCTACATCGCCACATGCGAGCTACACGTCACACTGACGTCACGCAAAATCCTGAATCGCGCAAGCAGAGTTTACCGCGCAACTAGCATATATACAACGTCCCGACATCAAACGTCGGGTAGTTGCCCACCAGACACAACACCCGTCGGGTCGGAGGATCCTCCCTTTTCTATATAGTATGAGTGAGCTTTACACCCTGTTCCTCAAACCTCTATACTGAATCCATGGTAACAGGTTGTGCGTCGATGTCCCTGTCACCCTGTACATTAAAGTCATCTTCATAAGGCGAATTTTACCAACAAAACCGCGATCAACACA
This sequence comes from Dryobotodes eremita, assembly GCA_917490735.1. Classification (NCBI taxonomy): domain Eukaryota; kingdom Metazoa; phylum Arthropoda; class Insecta; order Lepidoptera; family Noctuidae; genus Dryobotodes; species Dryobotodes eremita. Next base: position 16,344,243 of record OU823265.1, on the reverse strand, counting down.
TCCAAACCACGTTCAAGAGCTACTGCTGTCGAGTGGTGTCAAGGTTTTTTGTGGAATATTAACATTGACAGCTCTGGAACGTGGTTTAGACGTGCTGATCGTGTTTAGTTTCATTGGTGAATATTACATATGGCCAGTTAATATTGAACAATAATTTCTTCTAATGTTTGCTTTGGTATACAGCAAGGTGTGGGCAAAGGCTGTTGTACAGACCATCAATCTGAACAAGTATCTCCGTGGGACCAACATCTTAGTCGTGAAAAAATTATAAACAGCACCCTAATTAAGTAACACACTATCTATTACAATCTGAATCATTTTGAAGCCTATTGCTAATCCATTGCTTCATATGTTCGAAAAATTTGTCTGCTCAACAACGTAAATAACGCAATGAATGTTATTGAACTGTCAAAATGAAACCCATTCCTACTGTTAGTATGTTACGTAATGACCCCGCTGTTCGATACAAAACTTCAATACCTACTCGATCCAAAAGTATGGGACAGCTGATTATTCTTCGCGATTAAAGGCTCCCCGTGACAGAAACGACGCGGCTCTAGTACAACAATTGCTATGAAAACTTCATGGAAATTTTTCTACAAAAGTCGCCTCGCGCTTTTCCGCGAGAGCCCTAAGACGTTGGTTCCATCTGGAAATTTGTTCAGTTTGACAGTCTGTGCCACACCCATAGATATGATTAAGACCACATTACTGATACACTTAAAAAAATATGTTACCTCATGCAATAAAAATTACATCCCATGCAATATTTTCCATTTCATTTGACATTCTGTTTGTACTTACCATTACTTGGAAGTTAGAAAGATGCCTCACTATTATTTTTCCTTCCACTCAATCCCCAACGAAATGACTGACAATAAAACCAGATTTATTCATCACTCAATTGTAAAGAGTATCGTTAATTTTATTGGTAACATTACTTTTGACTCATCGTCTTTTCACGCTGAGCTAATAAAACTCATCGCTCGTCGGCCGACTGGGCAATAATAAACACCAAATAGTGTAATAATGTTCATTTTTATGTGTAACGTAAAGTGTGAAGAGAAAGAATTAAAGAATAGACTTAAATGTACGTATTTGTATATCTTTTTAGGTAAAGAAGGCTGCACGTCATTGGTAACGAAACCAGTATTATTAAGCTTGCCTCTTTCACTTTGGCAGAACAGTCGACATCTGCACAGTTGCCAAAAAGTAAAAAAATAAATGCTGGCATCTTCTTCTATTGAAACACCGTACTACGCTTGGCTAGTTCAAGGTCGAAGAGTTACCAGTACTACCGACGTAAGTTTTGTTATTCAAAAAACAAGGGCAACATTTTAGTTTGGAAATACCAAATTGTTCACAGTAGTGGACAAGACGAAAATCATGTACAATTCACACGTCTTGCCGAGTCCAATCCACATCGAAGGGTCGCTTCTCGAAGTTGTGAAGGAGTATGTCTATCTAGGGCAAGTCATCCAGCTCGGTAGACACGACTTTGAGAAAGAAGCCGACATAAGGATCCGGTTGGGTTGGACAGCATTTGGAAAACTTCGTCAAGTCTTCTCGTCGCCAATCCCGCAATGTTTGAAGACTAAGGTCTTCAACGAGTGCGTCCTGCCCGTTATAACGAACGGTGCCGAAACGTGGACACTGACAGTCGAGATGGTCCACAAATTTAAGGTCGCTCAGCGCGCTATGGAGCGGGCTATGCTCGCGGTTTCCTTGAAGGATAAAATCAGAAACGAAGTTATCCGAGAAGAACCGGAGTTACCGACATAGCTTGCAGAATAAGCAAGCTGAAGTGGCAGTGGGCTGGCCATGTTTGTCGGAGGACCGATGGCCGGTGGATCAAACGAGTTCTGGAGTGGCGTCCGCGTATCGGCAAGCGTAGTGTGGGACGCCTCCAGCTAGATGGACCGACGACCTCAAAAAAGTGGCTGGGGCAGACTGGATGCGGAAGGTGGAGGACAGGGCGTTGTGGTGCAGCATGGGAGTGGCCTATGTTATGTTTGTATTATTCACTCATTGTTTTATTTGTATCATTACTTTATTTTATTTTAAATACACATTCAAAAAGTACATTTTTTATTGACAGCTGGTCGCCTGTGCTGTTCGGTTGCGCTCGCGTCTCATCGCTTGTCACAGACTATAACAATAGTCTACAACATAGACAAGTGATGTTGGAGCATTGGGCTTGGGTCGATCTTTAATCACTGTCATACATATCATGGTTTTTATTTATTTATTTTTGTTTTCTAAATAATTTTATATTGCTTTATTTTCTTTTAATATATATTTTTTTATTTAGTTTTATTTATGTTAATAATCCCCTAGTGGGATATAAAAATGTCCGTAGGTGTGTCCGTGGCACCACAGCGGGCCCTATCAGAATACCAGCGCTGCGGTATTTATTTTTTAAATATCGTAGCATTATGCTGAGATAAGAGCCTTTTTGGCCTCGCACATGTTTTTTACTTGTTTATTGTTGTTTTTTTCTTTTTCTTTTATTGTTAATTTTGTTAGTTTTAAATGCTCCTTTTTTATTTTTACTCTTTGTATTTCCTGTGCGTGTCCCAAATAAAATATTTTTCTTTCTTTCTCTCTTTCTATGTCCAGCAATGGACTGCGATAGGCTGAGTTGACACAGTAGTGAATTTACAAACTATACAAGTACTTAGGTAGTTTTGAAGTTTAGTATTTTTTTATGACTGGAAAGAATATTGTTGAATCCTGTTAATCCCGTATTTAAGCTGATTATATCACTACATTGCCATTGGCGCATCACCACACCAAAGTCTTTTTGGCCTTTCATGCAGGCACGCATCACTTTTCACGGTTTCCCGCCATTCGTGGAGAACTGACAGTTGACATTAGTGACAGCTGCCTCACTCTGATGTACATGAGATAGTGTTTACATATCTATTAAATAGATACACTACAAATATATAACAAAACTATCACATTATTTTGAAAGCGTAGATTTTATATAGAAACCTAGCTGCATGGCACATAACAACCTTGAATATCTTTCACCTATACCTAAAACTATTTGGATAAAGCGGCCATTATTTTACTATCCAAGAACCCAAGAAAACATTAAACTGTCCACGTCCAATTTGCCATCAAAATAATCAACAAGAAGGAAGACTTATTACGAAATAAATCATCACACAATTCCTGTCAAGCTGTAACCCAAATGTGTCAAATAAACTAAGTTTATCGAAACGCAGCTTGTAAACGAAGTGAGAACTATTTATACGAAGTACGATTGCACAATGTTTAGAACGATTAACATCGGTGTTCAGTTTTGAGTTTGTTTTGTTTTTAATATTGGGATTATCCTCTTTCATTTTGTTGCATCATAATTAAATGTTGGTGACCAGTCACTTATAATCATCATCATTTTCCGTTGCCCATGTTTTTTGTGGTCGGTGCAACACGTTTTCTTCATCAATTCTCCCCTGTCAATGGTCACGCTATCATTCACTCCCTTCTCTTTCATTATCATTCCTCATACAATTCGTCCATCTTTTCTTTGGCCTTCCTCATCATTCATCAATGGTTGGTACTAGCTTCAACTTTCTGACTAACTGACCGACTCTTTGACAATTCAAAAGTGTCTGTAAATGGTTTAACTGAAATAAATGCTTTGAGTTTGAGTTTGAATTTGAGTTTGAGGTGAGCAATAATGGTAAATGCAGTAAAATTTGTATGGAATAGTAGGCTGAATGGATAGCTTTAAAGTCCAATCCAATCTTCTCGCTTTACCATCATCGTATCGCGAAACGTGTATCGTTTTGTAGACGGAGACCTAAACTTATCTTTGCTGGGGGCTTAGACCCGATGGCCAAAATAATGTATATTTGAATAGTGACTTTTCAAAACGGCTTATTTCTGTATGTTTTTTTTTTTTTCAGTAAAAAGAAAAATAGGAATACTTTATCATAATTACTATGGCCAAGAATTAACCTGAAATAAGGTACTGTGTTGCGGAAAGCATTTTTTATGCCCATTTTTCTTAGAGAAATAAGTTTTTTATCACCGGAAGCTTCACACAATACGACGTGGGTAGACACAACGTACCGACTGGCATAAAAAAAAAACTGAAAACCCGAAATAAGCCGTTTTGAAAAGTCACTTTTCATTTGTTGTTCAACCAAAAATTACAATCCTACATCACTGGGTTATACAATGTAAGAAATATTTTATTAACTATACAGATTCACGATGTTACTAGCAATTCACAAAACAATGAAGGCACAGTGTATTAATAATGTCCGTAGTTGGAAAACGCAGAAAAGTAGGTAGGTACCATATGAAGAGTTTGGCGACTTTCCAAGAAAGTGCCATTGAAAGTATAAAATATGATCTGCCTATATTTGTTTTAGATTTTCTGTTACGAAATCTGCAAGTAGTGGAACCACTTTACTTTATTATATATGAAGTTCTAGTGTAAATAGTCGTAAATAATGAAGAGATTCGAATATGCGAAGAAACTTTAATCGTAATTCATAGTGATAGACTGTCTGACGTATGTGATACTTAAGTATTTTAGATTCTAGTCCTGTACGATGACATTTTATAAGTAAAGCTTTGCTTTTAAAATACTAGAAATAATTATGTATATATCGTAGTTATGTTGAAATAAGTATCTTAATGTAAACTTACTTTTGAAACTGTAATTTGCAAGTACCTAAATAGAAGAATGTACCTAACACCACGTAAAAATATAACAGCGTAAAGGTATCTGAATATCTTGCATATTTCTTTTATCATGCATCAAAGCTGTTTCAGGATACCGTGTTAATTAGAAAACTTAGCTTGCTTGAAACTTGGTAACAAGAAAATCTTACTAGCGCCTGACAGTTTTTAATAGCAAACTGCAGCGCGCATGAAACTTTTATTTTTTAATCAGGCGTCACGTACAAGTTTAGGTTATTACTTGTTTTCTTTATTTACATACGCGACTTTATAGGGGAAATGTAAGTATTAAGATAATATGGTATGCAATATTGTTGCAAAACAGACAGGGCATTCGGATGTCCTTTGTACATTCAGGGAATTTATTTGCTAATCAAATAGACACACAACGTCAATTTGGTATGTTAAAGCCACTTCATACAACTCTAATAGAGAATGACAGTTGTGATTTAAGTATACACAGACAATTATTTAAGTTCGTATTAGAATTTAAGATACGTAGATACCTATCCTTGCTATCCTAGTGCCCCCTACAGGCAAGCATAAAGCGCCACCTGCACTGAGATAATCTTCTTTCTAATCATCCTAACTCCTAACTATATAATATTATAAATGCGAAAGTAAGTTTGTTTGTTACCTTTTCACGCCTAAACCACTGAACCGATCATCCTGAATTTTTTGCATATACGTTGTCAGGTGTACAGAAACGGACATAGGGTACCTTTCATCCCAAAAAAAGTACTGTTCCCGAGGAAATCAACAATAACGTTCTTATGATAATAGATGGCGCCACGTGTCTTTCGAATCATGATTGAATTATAATCCGAATTGATAGTCAAAGTCTAAATTAACGCGAGCGAAGCGGCGGGCAAAAGCTAGTGACTAATAAAAATCAAGCAGAAATAAGGTATTATAACAGAACATCACGCCTGTATTCCCCGAAGGGTTAGGCAGAGATGTACTCATAGTATACTCAAATTTCGCCAGCTATGTTTAATACCCATGTAATAGGAGGCGAGCCTATTGACATAAGCCGGGCCCAAATCCAGACTCCGGGCTGCTATTGAGAAATTCCAGATGGAAAAACCCAATCATACTTTGCCCGACCTGGGAATCGAACCAAGGACTAGACCAACGAGGCTGCAGTATTATGTACGGCGAGGCAGTAGTAGTATTAAGTATTATTTATGACAGTAATAAGTCTGTAGGCGTACGGTACGTACCACCTCTGTTACCTAATTCCAGACCGTTATAATTGGACGTAGTTAAACGAAAAGGATCCAACCCACAAATGGCAAAAAATGAATTGTGTATACTGAAACATGTGTACCATCACGAAACATTAATATCATGAAAACAGTCCAAGTAAAATTTAAATGCACCATCATGTTGCGATAAATTTTACTTGGATTGTTTTCGTGACATTAAAGTTTTAACTACAAAGAGTGTTTTGGTGTACACAATTCATTTTTGGCCAATTGTGGGTTGGATTATTTTTGTTTAACTACATCCAGCGGGGTAATCACGTAACACAATAACAGTAGGAATGGGTTTCATTTTGACAGTCCAACAACATTCATTGCGTTATTTACGTTGTTGAGCAGACAATTTTATCGAAAATATGAAGTAATGGATTAGCAATAGGATTCAAAATGATTCAGATTGTGATAGATAGTGTGTTACGTAAATAGGGTGCTGGACGTAGATAAACAAAAAGGATCCAACCCACAAATGGCCTAAAATGAATAATGATACCAAAACACACACATTTGTATCACAATTCATTTTCGGCCATTTGTGGGTTGGATTGGATCCTTTTTGTTTAACTACGTAAATATCTAGACGCGATATAAGACTGCAATTTAAAAAACATTACGACATAATGTACCGCTATGTATCATAATATTTTCACACTACAATTTACTACAACAGTACGTATCTATAAATAGATACTACAGTACTTTATGAATCACAACGTAAACAAAGACTTATTGGACACGTGTCGCCGTTTTTACAAAAACATTATATTTTATTTAAACAATTTATTTTGTTTTTATGTTATTGCGCAATTATTAATAATAATTAGCGATTGATTTTATGGCTATCAGTTTTTAATTGGGACAGTTTGGGTGTTTAATTACCTTATTGTTATGATTATTCAGTTTTAATTGCAACGTAGGTCATTTTGTAGGTCATACATGGATATTGACCTTTGTATATATGCACTGAAAATTACCTAATGAATCTCTTGTTCTGCGTATCTACATAATGGTTTGTTTAGTACTAATATTTGGGTGTAACTTATAATCTACATCATCCTGTTGCTTCTATTCCTATTTGGTACAAAAACTAACCTTTTTTTTTTTGTTGGGGCATCATCAAATGACCTCTCCCGCTCTGGGCGGAGCGGGAGTGTCAGACTTTTACTGACTAAAACCCACCAGTATTTCTTCAGTTGCCTGTCAACTCTTTCGAACAATCCGCGACCCCGGCAGGTTCTGAACCCCCGTAGGTTCAGAATCATTTTCTGATTTCATGGTAACCCTGCCACCCTATATTGACAGAGTGAACGCATTTTCCATGTCATGTCTGTCCAGTTTTCAACTTATGTTGGGCATCTTCTTAATGACTGACTTTTTTACATTTGTACTGTTTATAACAAAATAATTATCTACAAAAGTGCTCCCAGGGCCTGCACTCTCGACATTAGATAGCGACAAAAATTGGTCGTTAAGTCCAATCGATGTCAAATTTCTTTAACAGATTTTCAACATTATGCTTTGGAAATAAAGTTGAAAATCTATTAAAGGAATTTGACATCGATACGACTTAGCGACAGATTTTTGTCGCTATCTAATGTCGAGACTGCAGGGCTCGAGACTGCCGGCCCTGTTGTAGTTTTGGAAACGAAGCAATTCAATACGCACACGTTATTAAAAATAACACCAACTACTTCTAATAGAGAGAGTGTAGGTAAGTGTATCTACATGTTCATTGTTCAAGTATCAAAAGTCCTGCAAACTCTTCAGAAGAATCTCGTTATCTCTTTATGTCAACTAAGGAAGAAACTATTAAAAATATTTCACTCACCTCGTCAGTATCTCTTTCACTGTCAGTATCACTGATGCCATCATTTCGCGTCACTCCATCAGCCACGTCCGTCCCTCCCTTGTCCCTCCAATGTTTCTCACTGGTCACCGAAAAAGTAAACGTCCTCTCTCTCCTAGGACTTAAAAGAACTCCTGCAGGAGTCCTAGGACTCCCATAGCCGAAGATGTCCAGGTTTCGAGTCGAGAACAGGTCGTTGGTCCTGTCTGATCTTGGGGCGAAGACATCGTCTTCTAGGTCGGAATCCAGGGTTAGAGTGAGAGGGGGTGAAGATGCTGATCGTCGACACTGCTGGGTTTGTGGTGGGGCTGTCTGCGGGATGTCTGATTCGGAGTAGGGGCGTTCTGTGGACAAGAATAAAACGTTAGAAAAGAAATAAATGCAGTGATAGAACGGAACGGAACGGTTCTGGATGTTTTAAAACACAATCAGTAATTGTCATGTTCAACACGTAGCTTAATGCTGATAATTTTATGAGTGAGAAATCTTGATTATAAAGCCAGGTTTCCTCATTGGGCTAGAAATCTTTCCACTGTAGTAGGTTTGCTAGAATAAATAAGTTCTGAGTTGAGTTGCACGATTACTGACAATGCATGCACTGACTGGACAGGTCCACTCAATCTGTGTGGTTTTTTCCTCAAAAGACCATTTCAGACACAAATCTACATGGTCTTCACATGATCTGACCAAGATTATGTCTGCACTTTAAAAGAGACTGTGACCTCTGAGTTTGTTTCGGCCTTTTTTCTCAGAGTAGTCAGATAGGAAACGCCGACCTCATCTAGTTTTTAAAATATGATTGACGTGTAAAAGTGTTTGTTCAAAGCTACTTACAGAAATAAAATCATTTATCATTTAAATCCAGTTACTATTTTAGCGTTTGTATTGTTATGTTATAGGGTTTAGTTTGTGCACTTTGTCCTCCAAGTGGACCATTGTGCGTGAGCCACGGCGGCTATCGTGGTTATTCCAACCAGCCCACCTCCCTGCAGAAGTTGATTATGTCTCCTGGTGTGCTAAGAACATCTGTGTAAGATCTAGGTGCCCCAAGGGTATCCGTCCTAATCAGGGTGACGGCTGTGCATTCAAAGAGCACATGCGCAACGGTTTGCTCAGCCTCCATGCTAACCCTGCATAGTGGACTGTCCGTTCTGCCTATTGTATGGAAGTGTTTGTTTAGCGAGCAGTTTGTATTCCTCAACACACACAAAATTTATTTTCCCCTTTTTTGTTGACACAGTTTACAATAAAACTAATTAAAATACAGCCTATGTCCGCAAACCAGACTATTAAAGTGAAAAAGAACATTAAAAGCAATATCTCTTGTTATAAATCAAAACGTTTATTAGCAGTATCGCCTACGTTGCGCCTGCGCATAATGTTCACGTGGGCTGTGGCACTGGCTTAGTTTTGGGCGTTTTATTTTTAGCGAGGTCTGCGACTTTGAGGTCCGTTGTTTCTTTTAGTTTTTTCTACTTTTTTCTTTAAAGTATCTCTGTCTACTTATGATGTTCTAGGTATTCTGTCATGTGACAATTTGTCTTAACGTCGTATCTTATCCATCATCTACATCTTATATCTTTGGGCAATGATTACTTCATCCTATTGGATAGTGTAAAAATCTTAATGTTCCAGCTCATACCTCCATAAATGTCGGATGTAGGAACAGGATACTTGCTAATCCGAAGGAACTCCAAGACTTTTACTTCTTTTCAGAAAAATCCGAATTCATTGAAATTTTACTTCTTCTACTCGAGGGCTTTACTGCAATTGGTCCTAGAGTAAATAGCTCTCATTGAACAATCAAGAAAAGGATGCTATGATTTTTAATGAGGGTTTTCTGTAATGACGTTTACTAGACTAGGTGGCAGCGCTGAGACATCAGGTCCGGGTACCCGTCGAAAGTGTCAAAGCACCTATATTCTTTTTTGGTCGTGATTGAATGATGAACAAATGAATGGAACGAATGATGAATAGATAGATAGATAGATAGATTCATTTATTTGCCTGAAATATGGTATTATACAGATTTTATTAAACATCCACAATAATTCTTCATATTCCGCCTACTAAATTCGGCACGCAAATTTTGTAACAATAATAATGATTGAATGATGAAAATGAAATTGATTGAATGAATGTTGATTGATGATTGGTGAATATCATCATATATTTTATATTAATTGTAGAAATAAAAGACCTCTTGTCAAAGTGGCGTGGCGTGAATGTTCATGGAAACCCTCATTTCGAGCAGCTATTGTAGGATTTATTCTTTCTGTAGCAATGTTTCTTTACCTGATTCCACCTTCAAGTAAATCGTAAACCAACACCACAGTCCCGAGAGAAGACAATGACAACTCAAAATTTACAACTTCTTAAGCGTTGGGAAGGTTGGGAAGCTGTTATTTTCTCCAAAAACAATTGTGGTCATTCTGTAACATAACGTGTCTTTGTTCTTACGTGTGGTCAAAACAATAGGGTATTGACCACAGAAATGTGCAGTAGCTAATGATTTTGTTGCCCAATAACTTTTTATGTGTGGTGGGTAGGTACATGAATGTGGAGATGGGAATGGGAGAAAAGTATAGCCTATCAATAGGTTTTGTGATGTTCGCTTTTGGTAGATTAAGTTAAAACTTCAAGACTATCAAATGCGTGATTGTACAGTAGGCTGCGTTAGGGGTAAAAAAACTAGTATAAGCTAGCCTCATATTCTATTAAAACATCGACGTGCGGTCGACTGTACGGTAGAAATTCCGAATTTCTATTAAGGCAAGGACGTAGTCAGAATGAGGAGCGCCTAGGCTTTAAAAAAGTAATTAATTAGTTATATAACTCTATATTGAGACGTGATCCAAATTGGAGTGTAAGTCACGCACCGACTAACTAATTAAAACTTAGTCCAAACAATTATAATCTTTCAAATGTGCAAGCTGTGCGACCACACAGATTATGCTGAGCAAAAGTTATTAATGTGATTATACACGCAAAATCTGTAAGGACTGTGGTTCCATAATTACGTTATCTTGTAAACGGAAGAGATAAAAATGAATTTCCAAAAACCATATCTGAAAAATATTCGTCAAAATACTAAAACATCAAAGGCATTCCATGTACAGTCACCAAGAGAGATAAGTAACCAGGGTCGTCGGATATAGCTGAAGTTTAGTAAGAAACCGATGGATTTTCTCGAATGAAATTTAATTTGATTAATGTACTGTTTGTTTTATTTTAATTTTATTTTATTTTATTCAAAAACATCCATCTGTTTCTTACTAAACTTCCACTATATCCGACGACCCTTGTTACTTATCTGTTTTGGTGACTGTACATATTTATAACACCAGACAGATTGACAGAGAATTGTAGAAATATAATAATTATCAATATCCCTCAGGTGTCTGATGTATCTTGCTACCTTTATAGCACATTATTCCATTAATCCTGTGCAATACAGTTCCAAAATATATCATTATTAAATTAAGTTTTCAAGCATTATTCATAACCAAAAAACAAAATAATTTGTCGAAAAATAAAAGAAGTTCTTAATCGCTGTACCGAAGTCGATTAACTTGATTAAAAGGGATCATCATAAATATTGGAAACAAAATGCTCCGGGCCATATTCTGATGTGCTTGACTCGAGATTAATATTTCGAATACTTTTGTATCTGTTATTTATTTCTGGTTTTTGTCGTGTTCAAATACGATGTATGGCAGATTCGTTTATTTTTGTCTCGTGCAGTCCGTCTGACTGATACCTACAATATAAGTTCTGTGGATAGACTAAGTATCAAACACAGTAGAAAAAAAATATTGCCATCATTGTTTTGAGCATTTTTTTCTACTAGGGACATCTAGGTAGACAAATCCATAAGTGCATAATCTACAGTCACTTCTTCTTAGCGTATTGGCAATGGCAAATCTAAATTGTACCGGCCCAGAATTTGGCTACAGTCACTGAAAGTCGGTGATAAAAAATGGCGAACAAGGGTACAAAAAAATTGGTCCTTTGTACTGCAATTCTTTTTTTTTGGGTTATTATACTGCTCGGTCTTCTAATTACGGTAATTTTAATTTACTTAGAAACAGACTGATAATAATTAACCTAATAATGCCTTATTTATTATTCTTATATAAATTTTACTGTCAGCAATGTTACGAGTAGTAAAAATGACTACTCTTGGTAACCACACCTCATCAGTTGAACATAATGGCCGTACTTAATCAAGATTGCAAAAACGTAGAATACCCAGTAGAATGATTGGGTCATTCAAAATAGTCGCAATACAATTCATCACATCAGGTAGCATTCAGACTAGCTTTATTTGCCGTATTCTTAAACAAAACAAAGACGCCATGACAGAACAAAGAAAAGCAATTTGTTATCAACAATATCGATGGAGCGAGTACCAGGCGAACAGGAGCGACGAAGAAGTAATATACAAAATATATAAGAAACACAAATTAATAAAATCTTGGGTCCGTCCGCGAGCGAAACCCGTTTCCATGACACACGTGCAGCGAGCGACCGGTGGGAGACAGAGATGGAAATATAGCTGTCTTGCTCTAGTGCAACGGTAAGAATTGTGTGGACCTTGCAACTTGGAAATATTTATAGTTTACTTCTAGGATTCGAAGTTTTACTTTGACCACGGAAAACTTTAACAACGGCGCACTTCGATCAATTTTCCAGACGTCATTTTCTCTTACTCTCATAGTCCGCAACTGCTTTCTTCCAAAGACATTGTAGTTTGACAGCACTTATTTATTTAATATTTTAGTTATATAATTTGAAAGAGTTTAATTACTAGAACGTTCTATGCTTGCCTTAGCTTCCTCATCATTATCATCTTCCACAGCCTTCATTATGCCCAGGTTAGTTCTCTATGTGCCTCGATTCTGCGCTACTCATATCGAGGTCACACCTACAATTTTTACTTTGACAACTTTAACAGCACCTGCTACTAAAAAGAAATGGTCAAAAATCCATACTAGGCCAACACAGTGCACCAATAGACCGAGTCTTTTCATTTTTTTTGTCTTATCCATGCTAGATGCGTAACACAGGTGTCCCCGGCTTACGCCTATTTACAATATCACAGAAATTTGTATTATTATTACCTGCTACCCTGGCCATATGCTGGGGTGGAATGGGTTTGGAAGGGACAGGTAGTACATGTCAATAGCTCAGTGTAAATGATTTTGCTGTATCGAAGGACCAAGATAGGGTACTTGCAAAGGTGTCATTTATTCCTTGGAGTCGAGTTGTGAAGGATGAATTGATTAATAATGTATGACGGATTCTTCTTCTAACAAAAATGCTCCTGCGGGGTGTTTGGTTAACACACTAACAGTAGGAATGACTTTCGTTTTGACAATTCAACAACATTCACTGCGTTATTTACGTTGTTGAGTAGATTTTTTTTTCGAACTTCTGTGAAGCAATGGATTAGCAATAGGCTTCAAAATGATTCAGATTGTGATTGACAGTGTGTTACGCAATTAAGGTGCTGGTCAAAAATTTGCTTTTAGAGAAGTGACTTCTGTTTTCACAATTTCTTAGTAACATTGTTATGATTCTAATGGTCTTTTAATACCCAGAAAAATCATCACAGGAAGTAAGACTCCAGTACTAGTCTGAAAGATTGCTCAACAGATAAACTCGGAGCATTAATGAAAGTAACAGCTAAAGCTAATCCAAGAAAACAATCTGCAACAAGCACAAACCAGTCACCCATCAATTTACAAACCGCGTTGACAATTGCTTAACCTCTTCATCTAACACCCACATTTAATATTTCACTTAAATACAATAATTATTTGTCTACAAACCAGTAATACTTGTTGTTAAAACGACTTAAGCTGTGGTTTCACTGCAACGACTTTGACGACCGATAGTGTATCGATACTTGATTTATGTCTGTCGTAAAACTGACCGTTTTATTGGCTTTAGCGTTTGATGCTACTTCTATGTTTACTTTTGAACAAAGTATTATAGTCGTTTTAAATGTTTTTATTTTGCCGCAAGTTAGTGTGAAGTTTGCTTTGGTGAAGGATCGATGGGAGTTTTCAGTGAGTAAGTTCGATGATTTATATTGAAACTGGCCTGGCCCTGCAGTGTCGACATTAGATAGTGACAAAAACCTGTCGCTAAGTCGTATCGATGTCAAATTCCGTTAATAGGTTTTCAACATTATTTCGAAAGCATAAGGTTGAAAATCTATTAAAGGAATTTGACAACGATACAACTTAGCGACCGATTTTTGTCGCTGTCTAATGTCGAGACTGCAGGGGCAGGAGTATTCCATGGCTCAAACTGATAGTTGTGACGTTTTTAGTTTATAAATAGCTACATAGTTTATATTTAAAAAAAAAAAATTGCGCAAAACGAAAAATCACTCCACAATATTGACTCTAGACATGGAAGTGGATTACCGTTAAGGCCATAAACTGGACAGTATAAATAAAGTTTAATAACGTGAGCGTATATCTTAGAACCCTGAATGAAAAAAAAAATTGGTACACAGCAGCTGCAAGCTGTCATTGTCAACTTTTAAAAGAAATCCCTACAACTTTTTCAATCGCAGCCTGTCTCACAATTAACCATTTAGTCGTCTTAATGAAATCCCCCTCACTGGCGACCGAAGACTTGCTCAAACCCGACATTAAGCGTTTCCAACGAACGCTGTTAGCTGTCATTAGTAAGAATTACATACGAATTAGCGAATTTATGTACCGCAAGAGTGAACGAGTGATGAAATTAGAACCGTTTGGTTGTACGTGCTGAGGTTAGCCTTATTTTTCGTAATCGAGGTTGTACCTTTACTACCTTCTTTAAGAAGTAACCCTACTTCTGTCTCATCTTGATGGAAACAAAAGGCAGTCGATATTTGCACATAACATTACTTAATTTGTACCTACATTCTAGCGACCATGTTAACTCTGTTTTTGGCTGATGAAAAAAACTAAATCTTCAGGAACCTTTGTAATTTACTCTCTTGCTTAGGCGATTTTCAAAATCAATTACTCTGTATTCAAGATTATCAACCCGAAAGCATTAAATTCTATCAACTTAGGACTGGTACTTGACACACAACATCCAACAATTACTCACTTTAACGAACTTCAAACAGATTCCCACAAAATCATGTTTCAATTCCACACATCACTGACCAGTGACCAAAACATTCGTGATTCTAAACCCATTTTGTCTGAGTCCCACAATGTTTTGTCCCAAAACCGTCTGTCCGACAATGATTTCTCCCGAAGCCGTTTGTCTCACAATAGTTTAAAGGATTATGTCAAAAGGACGTACAGTGACTCGACACAAATGACCATCGCCAGTTCAATGATTAATCGTTTGTTGATTTCAAATTTGGAATCACGTTTCGGACTTAGGGTTCAATACGTGATTGAAACGTTTATTTTTTTGTGTGTTGAGAAAAAGTGAGAACAGTCATGTGAAAGGATCAGGAAAAAATGCGTGTATTCATAATAGAGATGTGTAGAGGAACTAGAAGTGCTCGGCCAAATAGAAATTGATCGAATTAGACGTGATCAAAACAAAAAAGCTGAGGCTGTATACAGCAGAGAACTTATGATACGAATAAGATGGTTTCAATTATTTTTTTATCGATTTTCGAAAGGTAAAAATTATTAATGAAGTGGCGTATAGAGCTTGTGAAACAAAGTAAAGCATGCAGTCAATTAAACTGTTAAACGCATCGTAGGAAACACTTCATTTTTATATCAATTACTGTCACCTAAATTAAATCAGCTTTACTCCCGAAAACACAGATGAACCTTTTTAGAATTCCGTACTCGAATGGTGCCAACGGGACCCTATAATTCCTAAGCCGCTGCTGTCCGTCCGTCCGTCCGTGCATCCGTCCGTCCGTCCTGTCTGTCAGCGGGCTCTATCTCATGAACCGTAATTAAATTAAATTCATTTTGATTTCAGATAATATAATAAAAATAAGAATAGAAGGTAGATAATAATAAGTAATAGATAGACAGTTGAAGTTTTCACAGCGTGTGTATTTAGAAATGCACACTCTGTGAAAACTTCAATTGTCTATCTATTACTCTATTGCCGCTATAACAAAAAATAAAATAAAGATAAAAATTAAAGATGGTCTCCATACAAGGAACATGTTTCTTCGGCGTTTTTTTTTTGTGGTACGAAACTCTACGTGTGCAAGTTCCACTAGCACTTAGCCGATGGTTTCTAGATCACACATAAAATAGCAGTACGCTAGTCAAGATAGAGCTGCTGTAGATACTTCACTTAATTACAACTCACTTCCTCAACTCTTCAAACGGTCCTAAAGGACGCAGAAATCCCTAAGGCAGGAGCAATCATCCATAGTATTTACCAGACCGCAAACATTAGTTGGTCAGACTGCTCAACAGCATGCACCTATTCGAATCACTGTGATTATAGGAACAGGTTCTTCTACAGTTATATCGGAGTATAGGATTAAGTACTTAACAATAATTATTACGTATAATGAATAATTTCTAGTAGGGGAAGCTATTGCAAGTAATTGTAAGATGAGAAATGGCTTCAGAGATTTTTGATGCAAAAAACTTTCTAATCAGTATCTTGGTAAAAGATGAGATAATATTTATTTTGTAAAACATGAGTACAGTATGAAGGTCTTATAATTAATATGAGGTGGCTACATTTTTTGCCATTTATGCCGTACAAAATTAGTTGCACTAGACAAACGTCCAAAAAAAAATATTACCGTATCAACATTTATATTAAATTGAAAATACAATGCCAACGTTTAAAAATTCATTCAAAATTATAATATCAAAAATTTTAATTCTATTCAAAATTTTAATTCAAATTGAGTAGGACATACAGAAAAAATCAAATTAATACGCACAATTACAAACAAAATATCGTTTAAAAATTCATCTACGCTGTAATAGCACTTCTTTAGTAAACTAATAGCCCCTGAAGGGACTTTTTAAAGGTATTTTCATATTTATGTATAATTATTTATGTTCATATATCAGTGCCTTCAGCCTTTTTGGGTCTAATGTCATTCTTAAATTGTAAATATCCAAAATATATATCCATATATATCCAAAACTCAATGTCGTTGCATTCAAAATGATGGTGTAAACTCTAGAATTCGGTTGCTGTCAACTATTAGGCCTAATCTTAAAAGTCCTTTTGCAATCAAGTTTATTTTTATATCAAGGAAAAGGAGAACTTCCGTGTAATGAAAGAGGTAGGCAAATCCATACTATATAATATTATAAACTCTAAAGTAACTCTGTATGTTACCTTTTCACGCCTAAATAGATGGACACACGCCTAACGAATTTCGATAAAATTTAGCAAGGAGATGATGGCATCCTGGGGAAGGACATAGGCTACTTTTTTTTCCGGTAGCACGTTCCCGTGGGATAAATTTCCAACATCCACGCTGGCGAAGCCGCGGGCAGAAGCTAGTTATTTAAAAAAAGTTTAGATACCTTTTTTATTTAATAAATGTGTGATGCTTTTGAAATCAACCCAGTAGTACAAATAAACAGATAAACCAAGTACTGCTTTATTGCCTTCTAAGATAGTGATAATACCGCCGTTAACCTAATAAAATAGTTTATTAGTACCGTCTGAAGCTTACTTCAGACGAACAGGAGTTAGAACACACTCTTGCAATTTTATTATTATACCCACAATTGTAAACTCCCTGTGGCTACTAACTGTACCTACCCCACTTTAAACAGAAGCGGCCTTGTAAACCTCCAAAGATAGATTACTCTGAATTACACCTTACCTTATGATATAATACCAGAACATGGTTCAGACCATTTCCTCTCAATTAAACATAATTAAATAATTGATTTACAGCAACACAAATAATTTTCTAAATGACTCCAAATAAGAAATGAAGCTGTAGTATAAACGCTTAGACAATTACATATTATTAAAAATAATTGTTGAACCCATTGCTGTGATAGACGAAATGATACAGAACGCACTATTAAACCCAATATAACCGTCACTTTAACCATAACATTCAACATTAATAATTTACTTAATGACTTTCAAAGATGTAATTTCTACTATCGTATGTGTTTCTATGTTACTATTTTTATTTGTGTCTATCAATTTTGGAAGTGCTCTCAAAATTTTGGAATCAATTATTTTAATAGGAACGATTCTGTTGTTTAACGTTTTTGGCTGTAATTTGAATTTTGATTTAGGTTCGACAATTAATTCATCAGCTACGAACGTTAAAGGTTATTCAGATTTTTAACAAAACATCTCATGATCCGACACTGTTTATAAAATTACAGAGATAAAATAATTTAATTACAACAATTGAAATCTTTTTATTTTTAATTGTTTCTCAAATCGATCACCGATTATTTTTTAATTAAAACCTGTCTACTTCTTATAGAAATCACTTTAAAAATCCTCGCAACAATTCTAAAAATTGGCAACCCTCCATAAGACAAACTCATTCCATCCTAATTCGTAAAACCCTTTGCTATAACACAGAGAGATAAAAAAACAGTATATGAACTGTATGACAAAATGATGCGCATTTGAGAACACACTCGCGTCCAGACGAGGCATTGTATGCAGATGCAAGACAAACCTCAAACTTATTAATTATCATGGGTGAGCACAGCACTGAATAGTAATTAGTTTTCTACGATCTGTCAAGGCAGACGAGCGATTGCTTCGTGACGATTTATTTTAATGCAATTTCAAGTTATTGAGTCTGGCTTATTTATTGGGTCAGTGATGTTTTGTAAGAGCTTTGGATACTGGGACCATTTTTGAATAAATGCTTTTGCTTCAGGATATTTTGATGTATCTAAGGACCAAACTTATACAGATGACAGGAGCTCATGATGTTTGCAAGCTATCTGCAATCGATCAACCTCAAATCAGAATTGATTTTACATCCAAGTAGGAAGATTAATTTTGTGACTTTTTGCTATTCAGCTTTCTGTAAGTTTAAATACATTTGCAAATCATTTAAATTGACATGTAAATTTACTTGCACAAGTACGAGGCATGTGTTCGAATGAAGCATCCTAGTGACAGTTCATAAGTGCCCACTACTTAACACCATCAGAACTAACAGGCAAACGCTTTTCGCCCACACGTTCCTTGTGTCATTACGTGTCTATACATCATACAGGCCTCTTAAAAACTGTATATTCTCCTAAAATTATTACTCACTCATTATTCCCTCCACTTTCGCATTACACATCCACTTACTCACTTCAACAATCGCTTTCTCAGTTCCAAACAGACAGAAGATTAATGACTTCAAATTTAAGCCAGTTCACGGTTGCCAATAAAAAATCGCTGGTCTGTGTTCACATTTTACTTAAAGGAGTAAAAACGTCTGGCTACCGTACTACGCTTGCCTTTCATATGGTAATTCGTTCAGCTATTGTTGGTTTGATGTATGCCAAAGATGAAACTTAAAGCATTGTTTGACTTGTACTTATTGTTGGTACTTTTCTCTGGTTTATGTGGAGTTCTGAAGGTGTGTCTATTATTATAGGTAGGTAGAATTATTTTTGTGGTACGGCCCAGTTTTTAACAAGACATACCACCTTTTTCTCCATCTAGCAATTCAGAGTAATGTTGAATTTAAACTACAGAAAAATATTCGTTTTTTTTGATAAATTCTTATTGAAATTTCATTTTAATTTTGTTTTTGTTAATGTCTTGATTATTCTCTTAACGTGTATGGAGGCACAAAAATCTACGTTGTAACCTTTGGACTCCTCCTTTTTTACAAGATGTTCATTCGCTTTAAGTTCCAAGGTCAGAATATTTTGTTTGGTTCCTGCCCATATGTTGGGATCGCTTTCATATGCAATATTTGGTGAAGGGGTTAGTAATCATCTGCCACCTGACATCAAAGACTGTGGGAATTATCAGCATAAGATTCTGTTTAGTTACCTTTTCTTTATTCAACTGGAAGATTTTTTTTAGTTATCCTAATCTGCCCCACTATTAAGCAAACCTTTCCAGACATCCTTTACCAGATCTACTAGAAGTTGCCAGAGTTCATTGAAAACACTCTTTATAGTTAGTTGTTACGCTGCATAGTGTTTACCTAAGTGTTTATGTACAATGGAAGATAATAAAATACTTTTTCTTTCTTTTTTCTTTCTTTCTATAAATATGTAGCTAAACAAATAATTTTTGTTCAGTAATAACTTATTTGAGATGTACTACAGTCGCCAACACGTCAAGTTACCCCAAACTGTCAGATTTTCTCATTTGAACTTAACCATCAACATTTTAAGGTTTAAAATCAAAAACAACAACACATTCATAAATGGCAAATTATTACTGCAGGTTAATAATGACAATACAAGATCTATTATTGGTCCTTTCATCCGCATTCACGATTTGAAAGACCAAATTCAGCGAACATACCCCTATAATGCCTTATATACAGAAAAGCTAACCACAAGTTGCCAAAAAATTGGCCCGTATGAATATTATCAATTCAGGTAGCTGCGGTTACAGCCAATACAATATTTTAACACACCTTTCGCACGAAATTATCCCGAATGTCAATCACGCCCGTATTCCTGGAGATTATCGATTGCCTTCATTTTTTATTTAAATCATTTTTTGGTCGGGACTCCAGACTTTATAGTTCGTATATTATATTTTGAACCCGTATCCGACATTCAATACAAGGAGCTGCGGTTTTTAAATTTTGTTGAGCACTAAATCTTTGGATACTTTTTGGCACGCCTTTATCGTTTTGTGGCTTTTAAAATAACAAATGACTGAATGTTTTCTTTCATAAATTTGGCTTTTGTTTAGCTTTTTGGCACTGCCAGGTTGTTTCTTCTTCCGAGAGTAATCTAGTTTGGTCTCCGCTATACGAGTATCATCACCGCGTCCAGAAAAGTTAGGGACTTGTTACTCTATTGGTCTTTTGATTGTTAAAACCAGAAGTTTTTTATTCATCTCCAATGATTATTATTTTAACTTGTAGTCTGTGGCATAAGAGCCAGATAGTAGCAAATTTTTTAAGCAGAGCGATGTAGTCATATTGATCATGTGGTATAATTTTAACTGTTATACCCGTCCCAGATTTATATGAATAATTGAATCTCTAATTCCCTTTTTTCAGTGTTAAACTCTGCGGTGTATCGTTGCGGTTTCATTTTACGAGTGTTATAAACTCTAAAAGGGAGAGTCTATGTCGTGATTTGTGATGACGGTGATCGCGTAGGCGTTGCGCTGGCTACCGTGCTGAGTCGTAGTGATGTGACTGCGTAATATCGATAGACAGGGCATAGGTGACGATGACAAGAGATTGTGGGACTATTTGCAATAGTGCAGATGTTGTTGGAATTACTTGCAATTTTATACAAAGGCTTTGGTTGAGATAAAGGGGATGCGTATAAATGTTGTGGTTTAAAAGTTGATAGGTACAAAGAATTGTAATGTTTTTGTTTTTATATTCTTTTTCGCCTCCCTAAACGTTCTTGTTTCAAATTGAATTCTATACTAAATCTTTACCTGTGCTTTTAAATCCAGTTTAAAAATGTTTTTTTTCTTCAGAACCTTCGTTGAATACAAAACTCTAAAGTGTCTTTCCTACTCGTTGTTGACATGGTATCAGTCCTTAAGTTCACAAACCTGGTCCTTCCACTTTCACATGAACACCTGTTTCGTTATTAATCATTAAGCGTCTTCATTATCGAGAAATTAACGATGTCAGCTTTATGGATGGACGTTGTATCGTACGGGTTCTGGACAATTACATGTATGAGTATGTTTCAGACTGTAGTTAGCTTTTGTTGAGAGTTGTAACTTTATTGTCATTTTATAAAATCAGCGGACTTGGGATAACTAGTTAAGTTTAAAAGAAATATGTAGTAAGTTATCTTTAAAATATGATTGCTAAGATAATTTGCTAATCAACTAACATGTACTGTTATAAAAAAAATGTAGTGGTTTTAGAATAAAACACAAGACCTCTTATTACTCTTGGGAGGTCACATAATTATGTATTAAATTAAGTAGTTATCATATTTCACAAACTTTAGCCAAAGTAGCTTTTAGAAACAAGATGTTGCTAGTCATGTATCACGTTAAATTAAATAATACTACTCTGCAACACCAATCGAACAGAATAACAAATTATGATAAGCCATATCGATAGATCAAGTCAATTAATAAACATTAATTCATAAAGCTCAATTAATTGTACCTAATAAATAATTCAAACACACTGAATAAAATAATAAACTATATGAACTATATCGCGCTGAACTCAATAATTAAATGATAAGACATCATAATTTGCTAAGGAAAAAGAGAAAAAAAAAACATTCAACACATCAGACAGACGTCATCGTTTCAAAGAAAGAAAGAAATAAAAACAAAAAAGCATCGATATCGGCACAGCACATCTCTAAAGGCCAGTGACCCAAAAAAGGTACAGAGTGAAAAAAAAGATTATATTTTATTTTCAAGATACAAGTACTATCAAGGCATAAATTAAAGGTTTGATTATTTTCTCTTTTTCTCGCACCACGTGTATCGATGTAAGCACGGAGGCTTGGCGACTTGTATGGTCAGCAGAAAAACTTGTTTTTGTTTTTTATTTTAGTAGGACAAGGTAAGGCTTTGTGCAGGTTTTCACTGCTTTTAGGTACACGTAAAGTGTATTGATGACTTTTTTACTGAAAGTGGGCTGCAACTGGGTTAAAGGCGGTTTAAGATATTATTTTCTGTCTCAATAAGCAGTTGAGAAACTTTGAAATGTCAAGGGTATTTTTAGTTTTCCTGCATTTATGTGTGTCATGTGTCACCTAGGGTGTTTACACATTATCCAAACTTTAATCAGTTACCCAGATAATCTGATCAGAAAGACGCAGTTTCCACTTTTAAACATCAGAAACCAACACAAACTCAGTCTCAAATCAAAAGACGTACTTACAAACACCGCAATAATTACTTACATTACAACTAACAAACAGACTGCTGTCCCTACACAACAATATCACGATTATTACCGTTGGGTTACGTATAAACTGGCCCACTACTGGACTTACGCAGCGTGCATGTGCGCGTACAGATACATGCACATGTATCTGAACGCGCACATGCACCGCACATGTGTGCGTGACAAGAAACTTGTTGTTCGCTGCGCAACAGCATGCGTACGTTGTTTTTAATTTTCTGTTAGATTTATTTGATGTCAGAGATTTTATGGGTTCGTTTTTATATTGGTAGTTTTTGGTAGTAACTGATAGGGATTTAAATTCATTTGGGATTTTGTTTTATTTTAAGGGTGCTAGTAGGATTCTATTACACGATGATAATTATGGTAATATAAAGGGTTTTTCATCTAATATCTTCAAGAATTTTACGAAAAAAAAACTAGCTATCTCCAATGTCTCTAAGAAAATAACATGCTGTACGTTATTATGACAATTCGCCCAATGACTATCGGAGCCCGAGTAAATCACTGAAATATAGTTTTTTTATTTTTTTTCTTTAGAGTAAGCAACGGAAAATTCTGTCTTCAAATTGAGACAGACAGAATCTTCTATAAGCTATTTTAAAGCCAAAGATCACTTCTTGATCTACATAAAACTGGAATTAGGTCACAAACATCTATTACAGACTACTTAAACAATAAAAACAGTATACTATAAAAAATAAAACAACAAACCAACATATATATCTAAATATACAACTACACACAATTTTACTGTGACATGTACCGTTAGCAAAAACAAAAGACATACGACACAAACTTTTAAAAAAAACTGTCTTCATTATAATTTTCTGTTACTGTATTTTGTGCTTTATTTCCTCAAAATAAGTGTTGCATCTCAGTTTTTCGTCAGTAAAAAATAATGGTTTTTAAAGTAGGTATAATTTTAAAATGAGAGTGTGGCAATACAAGAATAATTTAATGTCAGCGATATTGTCTCTAGATCGTTGTGATTATGTTATGTTGGTCGCTGTTGCATGAGTTCTAACTCGCATTATGATTGTTTACAAGTGGGACATTAGTGTTTTGAATTATATGTTCATTTGTAATAGTAATAGGTAATGGGTACTTTTGTTTTCGGCGTCTTTTTTAATAGTAACACTTAGGATCAGTGTTTAGGACATAGCTCACAGAATAAGCAAGCTGAAGTGCGAATGGGCCGGCCATATTAGCCGTAGAACCGATGACCGTTGGGATAGACGTGTTCTTGGGTGGATACCGTGAATCGACAATCATAAGCTAGGACACCCCTAGCCTAGGTGGAGCGACGATCTTCTCAGGATGGCTGATAGCAACTGGATGAGAGTTGTTGAAAATCGAGCTGAATGGTATCCGTGTGCAATTGGAGAGGCGACATGTCCAGCAGTGGACTGCTGTAAGCTGATGATGATTTAGGAGAAGTAGTGATCACCAGTCAAGTACAGTTTTATCCGCATATTTAAAAGTTTAAATGCAACTTGAGATTTGGTTTGTAGGTCAAATAGCAGCTGCCTCGTTAAAGACCAGTGGCTAGCCATAACATAATAGGTGGAGTACCTAACCGAGTTTACAATTGCTAACAAACGCATAATCATTTCAATGCTTAAACTTATAATTTTACATATTAAAACTGTGATTTAAAAGTCAAATAAAAATAAATAAAAAATATGTAAGTTTATTAAATTATTAATTTATTCAACAAAATAAAAATAACATGAAAATAAAAATGTACTTACCTTTAAAAATATCTAGACTAAAAACAAGTAAGTACATAATTATGTAAATATAATTATCACTCAATATGAAGCCAGTAAGCCTATTAAAATCAAACCCGTATTTAATAACAAATGTTCATGTTATAATAATATAACTACAGAAAGTAAAACCCACTAAACTAATCTTGAATAATACGATTTTACGCCAAAGTATCGTTAGGGTGACGTAATTCTATTCTATCCCCAAATAAAAGTCGATAATACTGTGTTGATTATTTTACACCGCAGTGCACAAGCCTTGTGTCGATGTCGTGGGTTTACTGTTTATTTTATTAACGAGAAGGAAAATAAATTGCAGGCGCGTACGTTTAATATGAGGATAAAATCATCGGGTTTTTTTTGTAAATTTCGTGACTTACTTTAAGTAGGTACTTATAATTGATTTTTAAAAGAGATTTGAAATTTTAATCGCTGTGGTCATTTAAAATCATTAAACCTGTTTTTCAATTATGTTTAAAATCATTAATATAAGACAGCAATGATATTTCACATGTTCTGTAAATGTAAACTGAGAGAGACAAAATAGAAAAAAATACTCCACTTTAAATCCATCTTCAAACAGCATCCATAAAAAGATAATAACAAAACTGCGCAGACGCATCATAAAACTCGTAACCTACGAAAACCAAAAATAACAACTAACCTAATAACTTGAATTGGTAAGTTAGTCCAAAATATAGCTAAAAGCAACGAAATAAGCCAAAAAGGTTGTACAAGAGCAACAAAATGAAATAAAAAAAAGATCCGTCACGAGCATAGGCGAGGGAGAGCAAAAAGAAAAAAAAAACACAACATAAGTTCAACGTTTATTTTGGTTGCGTCCTTTTCGCGCGCTTACAGTTACTATATCTCCGTCTCTTTCTATCGGGCCGAGCGTTGGACACCTGTGCTTTAGTTTCCCCTGAGTACCAACGACCTCTGCAGACCAGCGAGACGAAACGTCATATGTAGAAGGACCGTAGTACAGAATACTGCGTCTTAACTTTTTTACTGATGGTACATTATAAATGCATGTTGTCATAATTACAGATGCGTCGTATTTCGAAGTAAAGCAAGCATTGTCGTGTACCGATTTGATTCGTAGCAAGATGGAGTATTTTTTTTAGTTTAATACGTTATCCTAATGTATCGTCATAATAATGAAAGTGGCACACCTGTTTACTAATCCTATTGTTAGAAGCTCAAAGGAAGTAAATTACGGAGTTTTTGGTGCAAAATCGTAGTTTTTTTTTTGATGATTTTTGTAAAGCAGAAATAGGGCGTGGTTTTTGCGTTCTATGAAAAAAGTGGGTTTTGTGTGTCAGATGTTGTTTGTGTAGTGAAGGGTAAACTTTTGTCAAACTAAGGGCGAATATTTTTTGTCTACTTGCTGTAGCTTCAATTCAAGAGCTCCATTGTTAAAACCGATAGCATGACTTCAAAAATTATGCTATAACGATTCTCGGACATGAACATAAATTTAAAACTTCTAGTTGTGATCCTTACAGGAAAAAATGTAAGAGGACAACTAAGATGGGATCAAGAAAGGCAGTTGAAGAAGGTGATACCCACTAAACTTTCAAACGTTTAATCCTACTAATCCTACTTCCTACTATCCTACTTAATATTATAAATGTGAAAGTGTGGATGTTTGTTACTCAATCACGCTAAAACGGCTGAACGGATTTGGATAAAATTTGGCACATGGGTAGACTATGACCTGGATTAGGACATAGGATACCTTTTATCCCGATATTCCGACGGGATCGAGATTTCTGCGGGTGAAACCGCGGGGCGCAGCTAGTCGATCATATATTTTCCCCCAACTCGTCCTTTTATGTACTTGTGTGTTTTTCTCTGCGACATGTTTACCGCAAAATACGTTTTTTCTTTCTTTCTTTCTTTCTGTCCTGCAGAACTCCAACCCAAGCTGGGATTTCACATTGCTCTAAGCAGCACTGCAGAAGAAGATATTATCAGCTTACAGATGAAAAAGAAGACATTACCTATTCAATATCTCGACCCAAACAGGCTCTACTCCTAAAGAACTCAAAATTCAAGCTCAGTAAATATAGGTTTCAAAAGCTACAACAGCCAGTATCTACATGCGTATACGATTTTCTGCGCAGGCACACGACCAGTTGTGCAGTTGATACGGCAAGTTCTGGTTTTACGTGAGACGAATGGCGTTTGACCTCCATAGCCCTTGCCCTTGGCCAACGAGATTTAGCCGTTTAGTATTTTATACAGGTTACTATACTTTGCCTTTAAAACTTTACTCATTTATCCCGGCCATAAATATGGCCTAGACAGTTTAACCCGGAAAAACTAACCGCTGTACAGGTTAATTTATTTTCAGTGCTAACGTCTAAATCTAATTTTAGTAGCAGTACCGCCTTATCCTACGTTTTTATTGCTTAAGCTGTGTTATTAGCAGCAGCGGGAGATGCAGAAATAGTAGAAGACGCTAAAGAAACTGTTAGACGAATACTAAAGAAAAAGAGTTTTTCAGAAGAACGACCGTGTCTTGGAGATATCCTATTCGATACACCAGTACCCAGACTTAAGAAAATATCGACCGAATTTGATGATTACGATTTCGACCTGCCCAAAAAACCGTTACTAAAGTCATCGGAAAAGTTATCTGGAGACGAAGGAAATGCTTCTTGTATCGATTTGAGCGAAGACTATGACTTCAATGTCTTGAAGTACAGTGAGACAGTGGTGCTGCTTCCGCGACAACCCACTCATGAATATATTACTCCGTGTGGTTCTCGACAGGTTAAGAACAGATAGCCCATTCTATAAAAGGTGAAATCAGCGACGAGGGAATAAAGAAATCAGAAGAATTCGCAGCAGCTACTTCCTCTCTGAATAATCTGTCCGAGACGAGGTAAGAGAAACACTAAGGTCTTTAATAGTCTTCAAATTATTATAGCATATTGTGTCCACACTAATAGTAGGTCCTTCCTGGCTCCCTATAAGCATTCACATACCAAGCCAGTATGAAAGGACCGATACATAAAGATGCTGTAGAAACTAGGAATTCGTAGTCCTTAGAACCCAAATCTCAGTGCTTATACAGGGTTAAATAAAATTAGCTAGCGAAACTCCGCAGGTTCGGATTGGTATCGAAACATGATAAAACAAAAAATATTTTGATGATATTTTTTGTGGTGTCATCGACGGCAGTATGTGTATACACTTGAAATAACAGTTTTAAAAATCAGTTTTTTTTTGTGTAAACTTCACAGACGTCATTGGTATCGATATCTTAACACGATAAAACATATTTTCTCAACTCATACTTCAAGCAACAAAACTACCATCGGTCTTTAACCCCTAAAAAAAAACATTAAATCTTTTGTATTTTGCTTTATCGTGTTTGGATATCGATACCCATCACGTCTTCGGAGTTTCACTAGCTAATTTAATTTGACCCTGTATAAGCATCGGTGTTTTTTGTCCACAGGATTCCTAACATCGAAATATAAGTTGAATAACTTAGAAATTCAAACAGGCACGATTACGTGTCCAAATCAAACAAGTCATTGTTTATTGGTGCACAGCCGAGAATAGAACCAGCGAGCTGTCACTATAGCGTGACGGATTTAGACACGGCGCCTCTAGGGATTGGCATGAGCCTTTTAGGTATCGGTACAGTTGGTTTAATAATAAACTTAGATGTAGAAACTTAACCTGAAGCAACTTGAGTTAACTTTAAAGAGAAAAATATAATCAGTTCGTGTATGTGTGTGTATGACCAGAAGTATGAACATTAACCAAGCAGAAGGGGTATGTAAGGATCATAGCAGGTCGCGTTCTGCAGTTTCTGCCTACCCCCGTGGGAATTAAACTGTATTTTCAATAAGTCCTACATAAACTTAACTTAAATGTCCATTATTTAAATGACGTGAAACAGGAGTTAATTTACAACGGACTTTAAAACGTACAAAAAATATTAAAATGCATTACACATATGAAAAAATAAGTGGTGTTAACTTTAACAAAATAATACGATGCATCTAAACTCAAACATAAATAAAAGAAGTACTAATGAAGTTCATAGATCACTTTGACTTTGACTTGTGACGTAACTGTCATACAAATTTATCACCTATTCTTACTTTAAAACTCAAAACTAATTTCTTCGCTTCCAACATTTTATTTTTGCAGAACATAAAATTTTGTATTTTTAAACAATAATTTTGTCACCGGGACGTTTACGGCTTGCCGCGACAGTGATGAGCTATCAATTTATTTAATGACAGTGAGTGAACCTGTCACTACGGGTGATAAATTTAAACCAGTCTAGTTATAGCTAAGTGTTGTAAGCTAAAAACATAATTAGTGTACGTTGTTACATTTTATGTCTGTGTTTTGTTTGTTCGTTTAGGATTTAATTTTGCCGTTCATTTTGTGATGATTTTTACGACGGATTTAAAAGGCTTGTCTACACTGATTTTGGGAAACCTTATTAGGATTTCGGAAAGTGTGATAAGAGATAGGAAGGTTAGGTTCCTGATCAGTCAGTCATGATGGTTCATACGTTCCTGACTCGCATGGTTTCCTTCCTAATTTGGATTCCTAAATTTAGTAGGTGTAATAAACTTTTTACAAAGTCGTACGCATTTTAATCATTCAAATAAACAATGATCGAATATCTTAACTAAGATTCTATTTACCTGTGTTGTAATTTCAGAATACTCATTTAATTTATACTTTTTGCTAATATTTGAGCCCTGTGAAAATTAAGAGCTTGAAAAATCTTATACAATAAAGAACAATACCATTTTCCTTTGGTTCATCGAAGAGTTTATTGGGTCAAGTTTTGAACTCGTGACCTCTCAAAAGTCAAGGGTCAACGCCTTAGCTGCATATGCTTATTGATTTTGACATTACCATATGAAAAGCTGTACTTCTATTCTGGTTGGATACGGAATTAGTAAATAAAGTTTACAACATGAGAACAGGAAGATCAAGTGAACGATGGATGGATTAAGTGAACGCTTATATGGTTAGAAAGAGGGTGAAACTATTGAAATGATGGTAAATGGAGATGCGTGGATGAAGGCAAGCTATGAGGATTCCCCGAATAAATTGGGATGAGGGCAGGAGGACGATGATGGTAAGAACTTCACTTTATACTGAAGTTGTCATGCTCACTTAAATGTCTCACTGTTGGTGGCGCGTGTGTTGGATCATTCGGTTCCCTACAAAATGGTTGAGCTGGATGGTGCTGATCCACGCGTCATGTTCGTGACCGGGCGCCGTCAGTTGAGACTGGTCATCTCTTAACTGCCACGGTTTATTTTTATTATTAATCTTTTATTTTGAATTGTTTCTTAATATATATTATTTTTTCATTGTTCTCGCATATAGAAGCAACAAGAATAATGTACCCAGGACTTTGTAATACCTTGATTTAAAAAGAGTGTCCTTGGAGTTTCTTGCCCGTTCTTCTCCATAGAGATCTACGTTTTGGAATGGGCAACTACCTTCAACTTTCTGACTAACTGACCGACTCTTTGACAGTTCAAAAGTGCCTGTAAATGGTTTAATTGAAATAAATGCTTTGAGTTTGAGTTAACATTTGTCGATTATGTTTCCGCGACTGCGCGTCAGCAAAAACAGGGTTATTAAGTTAAGAGTCTTAAAACTATGGCTTTCAGAATAATTTGAACGTAGACTTTAACCAGAAAAATTTACATTCGCATTACCGTCATTCAGGATTCAAAGAACTTCAATACCTTAAAGTTATTGGCATAGCTGTGCGAGGTCTAAGCCTAGTAAATCCACTCTAATACACTCAAACACTGACAGGACTGTACTAAAGTGAAGCCGTAAACGGTCACTGTTTCATACAAACAAACATACAGATCATTAATCTGAAATAGCCAGGAAAGCAATGTTTTGATGGGTGTGCATAGAAAGTGTTAGCAGGTTCATCTTCGCAAATAAAGCGTATTTTCTTTCTTTTTCTTTGTCTTGTTCCACATTTTTGTTTGAAGAACCTAGGCTTTATAAGTCTGCTATTGATATTTTGAACTTCTTATAACATATAATATAAAATCACGCCTGTAATCCCCGAACGGTTAAGCAGAGGTGTACCTATAGGTAGTAAACCCACATTTCGCCAGTTATGTTTAAGATCTATGTAATAGGCGACGAGCCGATTGCCATCAACCGGGCACGAATCCAGATTCCGGGCTGCTTACTGAAAAATTCGAGATGAAAAAACCCAATAACACTTTGCTCGACCCGGGAATCGAACCACATGCAAAATTTTATCTAAGTGTATCTTAGATACCACTGACCACTGATCAAGTAACCTACCGGTGTAATATTTAGTGAGGAAGCCTGGACATCAATAAGTCTCAATTCGCCTCATGCCTTCTCTGACTGTGAAAAGGCCTTTATTCTGCAGAGCGAGAGTTACAGGCTTATTTTATTTTACTATTTAATTCTCAATTTTATTATTTTATGTAAGTGGCCTATATTTAATTTAGGAATACTCTTTGAATTTCGAACTCAAAACATAAAATCACCTCTTTACACAAACATACAAACACCTACGGCATAACAAAACGTAAGCTAATTATGTCCTGCTGAGTGATACGGCTTGCTAATGCCATGGTTTTGACACGAGTTGACACGAGTTCCCGTGATTTATGTTCGCGTTGAAAGTGTACTCATAAGAACGATTTTATATGCAAAATATTTATGGGTACGAAATTAGAATGAGATTGTGAGAGATTAAGTTGGGTTTTTGGCTTTATTGATACTCCGGTTTATCGTTAAATCAACTTAATAATATTCTTACTTACTGGGCCCCAATTCTGTATGGTATTTATTATTCCCCTCGTAATCTTACCACGTCAATAACGTGTCTTGTAGAAACGGTTTCGTTTATTGTATCATAGAGAATACGTTCTAAGCAGATGTCGTGGTGGTTAGATGAGGAATTGACGTGGTTTCGAAGTAAGGAATCGTTAAGTGGTCATAGTGAATTAGGGCCCTGGTGCCGATTCTTTTGTCTCAAATGCCTCTAAACTAGACTAAAAATCACCAAAAATTTTGTTTATTTCTGTCAAACGACGATTTCTCATTCTGAAATAGACTAAAGTGACACAACTTAACTATATTTTAGTTTGACAGCACTAAGATGGCACTGAGTTATTACTTTAATGAAAATGGCTTTCGACCCCCTTTATAAAACCCATAAACCCCTAAAACTCAACATTTAGGTTATCATTTTTCATTTTTTTTCATACAAAAAGTGAAAAATTTCCATATAAAACGCGTCGAGACTGCTCCCACCGCATCCCTGGCTCTAAAAAAATTCACGGGGTAAGGCAAACAAGTACCACGTGGAGTCACGATTGTCAAATTCAATTTTAGTTGTGTCAAAATTATTTTTAAATTTAGAGTTATTTTTTTGTGAATAGCTTTAAGATTCTCATAGCCAAAAGTAAGGAATTTTAGTGATAGTTTAGTTCGGTGTACAAGAGAATCGGCACCACTGTGTGGTATAGTCGACGGCAATTCTGTGGTTGACCTTGAACTGTTCTAGCGTAGTACAGAATTTCCATAGAATACGAGGCCAGTTTATACTAATTTTATTACCAATGAATTACGGTGGACTGTACCTGTGAAAAAGGTGTGGAGGCTTCATGTCCAGCCAAAAAACTGAACATTTTATTCTCATGAATTCCACGATTGGTTTTTTGGTTATGATTTCGGCATTATTTTGTGAGCAAAATAGTACTGCTATTTGCTATTCATCTTGTAGCTAAAACTTTTTGCCATTTGTACGATACCTGGAAGTGGATTGGACTTATTTTTTTTTTTTTTTGGGTGGGTATTCATCAAATGACCTCTCCCGCTCTGGGCGGAGCGGAAGGGCGTGTCAGACTCTTACTGACTAAAACCCACCCGTGTTCCTTCAGTTGCCTGTGCGCCAGGGCCACGGTAACTCTTTCAAACAATCCGCTACCCCAGCGGAAGTGGATTGGACTTGACGTCGGTATTCGTTGCTAGAAACCAACTAGGCGTGCAGCGGTGTATTTGTGGCGGTGGGTGCTGATGAGGTGTTGGTAGGGTTGGTGCCAAGGAAGAAGAAATAAAACGGCGGCCAATTAATGTTCGCGTGTGTACTGGACAGTGTCACAGCTGGAAGAGGCGTGTTGCCACAGATCACAAATCATTTACATTTTTAATGTTGGAGTTGCAATACCAGCTACTAAAATACCCAACGCCAAGGGGCCTACTCTCAACATCCGTCAACAAAGATACGGGCCCATCTGAGAATTGTTCGATACTTAGAAGCGTACCCAAATCCCGATTAATTAACTCTTCGGACGGGCAAAAACACATCGGGAGTAAAGACAATTGTCAAATCGTGTTGTCATTAATTTTTAGTTCAGGCCTCGGACTAATCTTATGTCGGTAAGTGATACGGAGTCTGAACCACCCGTAACTTCGGTCGAAACAACAGACTTTGTGCTTAAGGAGTAGGCCCCATGGAACATTGCCTTGATCTCCACGAAAACTTTCAGGTTTAAATCTGCACGATTTAATATTGACAAGTCAGGAGCTTTTACACGAAACTTACAGGTTTTTTAAAAGGTACCATTAAAATCATTTTGTTTAAAATACCTTAGTTAAAGTAAGAAAGCCTTAAAATATTACCTAACATAAAGGCACTCCATAACTGAACGCTCCTGAATAATAAACTTCAAGTTTTTATACCAAAAAAATCCTATCACCCGACTCTTATGGGAATAATGTTCTAACAAAAAACCATGACCCCGTGGGCTCCCGAATACAAAATTAGTTATTTTTTTCTTGAATAAAATTTGAATAAATTTCTTGATACTGTGATTATTACATTTTGATTAATGATAGGCTACCGATATCGTGTCGTTGACATGTCAAGTGTTAAGTCTAATTGATTATTTTCTAAAGGAATATTTTTTTTCTAATTTGAATTTGAATGGCGTGAATATGGGAACTTTTTAGAAGTATTAAGTTTCAATTCTGAATAATGAATGTTAAGAATACCATCTGAACAGGTTGTCATAAGTAAAATTTTCTGTCAAAGCATTGAGTAGATACCTACCTCTGCCTACTTCAAATTGAGTTTTGAATAAAAGGGTGAATTGGTCTGAACGATTAAATTATTTCAAGTTAGAGACAGATAAGTGGCTAACCCATGGTCGATTGCTACCTGTGACAAAAAACCTTATGTCGACTCTTGTCCATTTTTGAGTTGGATATCTCAAACTCTCAATCAATCAATGATATATCTCATTAATTGAATTTGTTATTTGATTACAGAGAGATTTTGTATTTAAGATTGTTTGTTTTGGAATTTTAATCTCCACTTAATAGGTTCATATCTAATATTTAAATTCGAATAAAAAAGTGTAGGTACCATATCCACAGGTACCTTATTTTATTCCAAATTTAATTATCAAAAACAATCCACCCGATCACACCCAATTTTTGAATCAACATAAATATTCAAAATAATAAAAGGTACGAACCAAATCATAGATTAAAAATAAAGATCGAAAAAAAGATAACTGTGGCATTATTTATACTGTATTAAAAAAGGTAAGTGTATCATTATTTATATTGTATTAAAAAGTTGTATGGCTACCGGGCAGAGTTGATTGACCCGCCGGTCACTCGGCGCGGCGCAAGCGCATCTCTGTAAGTTTTTTGTACCACGACACATGAGACCTATTGTGTGATAGTTTTTGATGGGATATTATTTTATGGTGTGAGATATAAATGGCCCTTCGATACTGATGAGATTTGATGTTAATTTTGTTTTGTTCTCTTTTTTCAGTCTCGATTTGATAACCCTGAATAAGCCAAGAGTACATTGGTGATAAGACAGATTTTGGCGAGAAAATTCTTTGATAAAGAGAAGTGAGACTCATTAACCTTCATCTGTGAAGAAGGCCGTTTATAATAACTGGCATCAAAACTATGCGGATATGAAGACAATTCATTTTTCATTCCATACAACAATTTACATGTCCACCAAAATGACTTATTTACTTCACTTTACGACCTGAATAAACTATTAAAACTGAATTTAAAATAAAATAATATAATTTTGCTTCAGACCACGTGTCCCGTTTTATTATGTTTTGTATAAAAACAAACCGTAAATATGGCGCCTGATAAATTGTCCGACGTAAGTGCGTCGTATTGTAGGTCGAGTGGCCCAAGATATAGGCAGAGCGATTTATTCGGCCTACCCAAATGTCCTTTCTTTGGTATTAATCGTCGAATTGTTGAGCTCCTTAAGTTTTGAGCTGAGCTGCACGATTACTGACAAATGCGTGCACTGACTGGACAGGTCTACTCATTCTGTGTGGTTTTTCCTCAAAAGACCATTTCAAACACAAATCTACATGGTCTTCACATGATCTGACCAGGATTATGTCTGGACTTTAAAATAGACTGTGACCTCTGAGTTTGTTTCGGCCTTTCTACTCAGAGTGGTGAGATAGGAAACGCCGACGTCATCTAGTTTTAAAATATGATTGACGTGTAAGTGTTTGTACAAACCTACTTACAGAAATAAAATCATTTATCATTGTTTATTATTTTCAAAATCAAAATTACAATGTAGTTATGCGGAAAAGAACCGCTGTCACCGACATAGCTAGCAGAGTAAGCAAGCTGAAGTTGCAGTGGGCTGACTGTGTTCGTCGAAGGCCGATGGCCGGTGGAGCCGACAAGTCATGCAGTGGAGACCGGAGACCGTGTATCGGCAAGCGTAGTGTGGGACGCCTCCCGGCTATGATGGACCGACCACCTTCAGAAGGTGGCTGGATAGACTGGACGCGGAAGGCGGAGGACAGGTTGTTGTGGCGCAGCCTGTGAGAGGCTTATGTCCAGCAGTGGTCTGCGATAGGCTGAGTCTATTGAATAGGCCTTTCTGTCTAGCCTATTCCCAACCATGTTGGGTCGGCTACCTCAAAATCTAAGTCCAACATAGTTGATAATAATATTGTATTGCAAACAGGCGCGACGCGACTCTAGTAGAATAATTTGTATGAAAACTTCATGGAAATTGTTCTTCAAGAGTCATTAGAAACCAATGTGTAACAGTGCTTAAAATGCTTTCAGAAACCAGCGGGGCAATTGCGTAACACACTAGCAGTAGCAATGGCTTTCATTTTGACAGTTCAACAACATTCATTGCGTTATTTAAGTTGTTGAGCTGACAAACTTTTCGAACATAGAAAGTAATGGATTAGCAATATCCTTCAAAACGATTCAGATTTTTATTGATAGTTTGTTACGCAATTAGGGTGTTGGCTGTATGGATATTGACTAAAGTTTCAATTTAACTTACAGTAGGTTAAGTAAAGTTTCGCAGAAAAATAGAAAAAAATAAGGAACTTCAAAGGATGGAAATTTAAATAAAGAAAAACGATCATCTAGTTCGAATATGCTTATTTGACTTAGGACTTCTTATGAGTATGTGACCATAATTTCGATTAGGTTTCTTCTTTGTACCGCACAAACCTCGGTTAGCGAAAAAACCGGTAGCAATATAATTTGCAATCAATTCACATGAGATATTAGTCATTTTATCACACAGTGGACGTCAATTACCATGGTCTGAATTATGGCTGTAAAAAACATAAGGGTTCATTTTCTTAAACTGGGTGAATGTTGGTTTTAACCTCATTGTGTTGAAGAATGTCTTCTGAAGATTATAATTGAGGATTTTTACTTTGTCAAATCGACGGGGAAGTGTAATGAGGTATTATTAAGAATAAACCATTGAACATGTTTATCAAATAATATTTCAGGAGAAAATATTTCAGGTACTCTATATTGATCCAGAAGATAGAGCAAAAGGCTTAAAACACTCATAGGTCTCACCGAGTAGTAGTAAAGACACATTTTGTAATGGTTGCTTATGCACATCGATATACAGGTTCAAATTAAATTAGCTAGCGAAACTCCGCAGACGTGATAGGTATTAATATCTACACACGATAAAAAAAAAAAAAAGTTTTGATGTTCGTTTTCAGGGGTCAACGACCGATGGTGGTTTTGTTACTTGAAGTATGAGTTGAAAAAATATGTTTTATCGTATTTAGATATCGATACCAATTACGTCTGTGAAGTTTACACATAAAAACTGTTTTTTTTTTAAACTAATATTTCAAGTGAATAGACCGATTGCGGACCAAGACCCCACAAAAAAATCATTATATTAATTAATTTTTTGTTTTATCACATTAAGATATTGAAACCCGCCACGTGGAGTTTCGCTAGCTAATTTAATTTGACCGTGTATAAGTTACAACACTACAATGCATGTTGACAAAATCTGTCACAGCTCCGTATTTGTATAGAATCCTATAAATATTGCATGTAATAGTAAAGTATTTATAAAAAAAAGTTTTGAAATATTTCATGTAATCAATAGTAGGCTTTCAAATCAGTTCTAATACATTTCACACCGACCCAACTTAACATACGCATAAAACAATTTAACCCTAACCTATATCATTTCACCACGTCCACCTATTCTGAAAATAGCAGCACCAATTATAAATTTTACGACAATACGCTCAGACACTACGCAGACCGTACCGAGCAGACCCGAGCTTAGCCGAACATTGCCGAGGGCGGTACAAAAAGTGACGCCAGATGGTCATGACCTGCGTCAACGTGTTACGATCTTACATTTCTCATAATACTAGGTTTAGTCGCCATGTTTGACTGAAAAGTAGGGACGGTATTGTTGAAAAACATATACTTTACATTGCACAACTTGCGCCCTTATTGCTTAACCCGACGGATAACGAAGAAAAAATTATTATGAAAGGAAATCCATTGCTTCATATATGTTTTAAAAATTCATCTGCTTGGCAACGTAAATAAAGCTATGGATGTTGTTGAATTGTCAAAATGACAGGCTATGCCATTGCCAAGTGCTATGCAAGTACCCCGCTGGAATCTTTCGTTTAGAAATTTAAAAAAATCTACATTTGTTTGGGGACTTCATGAATACATTATGTTTCAGGTAGAATCCAATAGGCGCTAATATTGAAAAATATGTATGTACTTAAATCAATTATTGCAACAAACAATTCGAACAATATTTTGTAAGACTAATTGTGTATTTTAAAATATAACTTTCATGAAACTCCTGTTCATTACCTATATATAATTAGTCTAATGAGCTTGCTGAATGATGCTATTTCGATACCCTTTTAGCATCATAATGAGTGGGCCGTTGGCCAAAATGCAGACATTGATTTCATCAGCCTATTTCTGTCCCAATGCAAGGAAAAGGCCTATTCTCATACAGAGAAGATTTATCAGCATTGATCACCGAGCTTGCTCAAGGCGGATTGGTGATTTCAGACATATATTCATTAAAAGTCCAGATTTCCTCACGATGTTTTCCTTTACCGATGTCAGCGATGTCCAAGATAAACTTAAGAATACATATGAATAGAAAAAATTACACGAGTACTTACCCGGTTTTGATCCCTCATCGTGCATGACAGGAACAATCAGTATTTTTTTGTTACAAAACATAACATACATTTTAATTTCAGGACTTATCCACAACTAAATAATAGCACAGACACCGAACATAAACAACGAAACGTCCGCGCCAGTCCCAAAGAACTGCCCGCTGTATTTATCAAACTGGAAATAACTTTCGTATTGTAAACAGAAATATTTTTGTTTACTACAAACGTTTCGCTTCGTTGAAAGTTGACGCGTAAATTAGACGTTGCATTTATTTTTAAGTTTGATGCAAATTGAGTTGTTGTTCAGAAAGTTGGGGGAAGTGTTGATTTAGTTGCTGTTAATGGTATTGAAATTGTTGAAGGTCTTATTATGAACTCTGATGAAGGAAATGTTTTAGATATTCTTCAGTTTAATTAAGTCGATGAGAAGAGATTAACCAAACTAAGATGAGCATTTAAGTTTCGGAAGGTTAACGCACAATTTGCGAGGATTAGCTTTGCTTTAACCAGAAACGATTATGATACGGGCTAACCTACATTTTGGTTTTATTTGTTTTCAGGTTATGAGATGGTCAAGCGTGGATATGAAGGACAATGTGCTCAAAGTGGTATGACAAACTTCGGAACTGAACTATTATCAAGGAAATACCTGCATGTCAATAAATGTTTGTTACATTAGGTAATGACAAAATTTCAAGACCAAAACAAGATATACATCAAGTTCATACTTCCATATTACGTTTAAAACACGTAAGTAAACACCACTATAGTTTCGAACAAAACAATCAACTCAATAACGAAGATACAGCCAAAGTTAATTTTAAACAAATTGCTCACAACATTGTCATAAAAACCAGTGTAACAAAAACCATACATGAAAACACTAACTTTGAAGCTAAAGACCAAATCGTCCTGGTCACATTACTTGGGACACCAATTCATGAAGACCCGTTGTTTCGAATTCAATGGTTGAAGGTGGGAGGTCAAGTTACACTGGTGGTATTAAAGTATTTTATTCACGTTTTGACACAATCGGTCATTCGCCTTACGACCATGTACATGGTCGGACGTGCGTATGCATGCATATGAGACATATAAAATGAGAAAGCCAATATTTTGCTTTGTTTAACAAAAGGCACTATAGTTAAAATAGTAGTTTATTGCGTTTTATATTGTTGCAATGTAACTGTTTAGTCTGTGTAAACAGCGTTCTTATTAGCATATATTTATATTAACATGTCGGTTTCAATATTCCCCTCTTTATATATTATTGTGTCTGGTCTTGCATTGTTCATTGACTGCTTGACTGTTATTTACAAGTCTTCATTCAAACTTCAAAGAAGCAGTTTACTCCATTTTCCTTCGTATCGATATGATTACAGGTAGTTCATATTGTTTCTGTAATATAAGAACCATGGAGTACCCCAATTGATTCCATCAAATGAAGTTACTGATAAAATCAAGGTTCACCCGAAGCAAGTTCTATTAATTATACCTTAGTTCAGTCAGTGTTCCTAACACTATCAACTCCACAGTCAAGCTTAAGTCGTCCCTAGCCATTTAACTACAAGACATGATAACAGTTACATGTGAACGTGACTTAATAATAACTTATTAAATCCATCCAATCGTTTGGCTTTAAATACGTGCCATCTTCATGTCGTCTATATGTCATCTTAACGACTGGACTTTTATCTCTAAAGTTATATAATTTAAGCTGACTAGATCTTAGCTGGTTATAATCTATCACCCCTCCGGCAAAGCCTGTATTTACATGTAAATGTGGTCTAGTCTTTTAGCCCCTGAATTCCAAACATCTCA
Source organism: Dryobotodes eremita (assembly GCA_917490735.1). Taxonomy (NCBI): domain Eukaryota; kingdom Metazoa; phylum Arthropoda; class Insecta; order Lepidoptera; family Noctuidae; genus Dryobotodes; species Dryobotodes eremita. The sequence continues at coordinate 16,304,317 of OU823265.1, read as the reverse complement.
CTGTCGAACCGAATTGATTAATGGTACAAAATAGAGGCACAATTTGGTCAAATGTAATGCGTTGTGACGTTGCGACAACACCGACAGGCAAGAACACAAATTAAATTGAAGACATCGAAGAAGTACATACATACGTAAACAAGCTAATGATGAACATAATCAGAATCAATGTGCCGACCCAAAATTTATAGCCTCCTTACTTTAATGAGAATCTTAAGAACATAACTTTTAAGGTATTTTAATATTACAAGACCCTATAAAAACTGAGACAGAATAATAAACATTTTGCTATCATCATTTTGGTTCCATTTAAAAATCGTTGCAGTGTTGAACAAAAACCTGATAAGTTTTATTGGGACAATCAAAATGTAATTTTGAAAGTATAATTCAGGGGGATATTGCTAAAAATAAACAGTAAACAAACGTAAAGGTCGCAGATATAGAACCCGTTTAAGGAACAAGTTTTGGTTTAATTTATGAGAGGGAAGCGGCCTGTAAAGCTTGAACTAATATTATGTACTCAATTACGGGTGAAAAGAGATGAAAGTTACTCTAAGTGAAGTTGTTTCAAACAAAACACAAAAATATACCGAATTGAACGTGCTACTTGCGAAAATGAATTTAAGGTAGGCGATTCACAGTTGTATTAGACTGATAGATACTGGAACCAATGGTACATTGACACAATAGGCTATTATTAGAAATATATAACGTGACCACTATATTGTAAGTGAATCTCTCGCAGAACCAACAATCGTTGGGGAAACGAGTTCTAGAGTGGAGACCGCGTTTAGGCAAATGTAGTGTGGGACGCCCGCCGGCCAGGTGGAGTGACGACTTGCGAAAAGCGGCTGGCAGAGACTGGATGAGGAGAGCCAAGGATCGGGCTCAGTGGCGTTCACTAGGAGAGGCCTACGTCCAGCAGTGGACGCTGTCTGATGATGATGGTGATATTGTAGGCGTGGTTCATTCGCTGAACATACTCAAATATAGATCACCAGTATGTTGTCCCGTTCATCGCTTTCTGCACATCACTTACGCCACAAAACCTGACCGGACTGGCAAAGATCCCGTTAATTTTACAGACCCTACACAAATAACACATTACGATTCGGCCTGGGTCGTCGAATTCGATGGTCGATAATCCATAAATGGTACTCCAAGACAGTTAGGTTAGTGTCAACATAACGCCTTCAACATTAATGTAGAAGCTTCTGAATGTAAAGTTTCTAATGAAAGATAAGGCTAATATAATTGCAGGTTAATGAACTTGGGTGGGCAGGTTGAGGACCAAGGGCAAAAGGTCCAAGCTCCATACACTGAAAGTATTAATGGAATAAAAACCAGGTGGGTAGTAGAATCGACCTGTGTACAGGTAATATCAGACTGTGAAAACTTGATTAATCTAAGGGTGAAGGTAGTTAGACAGCAGACGGTGTGCGTAAAACAAGTACGTCTAAATGATAAAGGAACCGGTCAGGCGCGTGCTGATGAGCCCAAGACCAGTTTGCGCACTTGAATATAATATAATACGACTGAATGCTAAGATGAGAAGAGGAGGACCACTTATTGAATGTACAAGAATATTAAAATAAAGCATTACAAAAGCTAAATAAATTGAAGCAAATAAACTTGATTAAACGAAGACGCCGTACTGACGACAAAGTTTTAATCTATTGGATTTATCACATCAATGTGCCAGCAGACGATAGCAATAAAATTGATAACGTACTATAAAAAAAATATGCACATGCATATAGAAATGTAAACAAAATGTTGACATTCAACTTGTACGGACTTGTAGACCTTGATTACTATAGCCCTTCGCAACAGTAAAGTGCAGAAAAAACTATAACACTGCCAACCTTTAAAGAAAATCCAACCTTATCTCCTGACGACAGGCCTCAAAATTGCTAAACCAAACACAGGTGGTTGAGACAAAACAGATTGTAGATCCAAGCGTACATGTGTGACTTGAGTGTATCAAGGCATGTTTTTACTGAAAATGGAAACTGGAAAATCGTTTGTCGATACAACTGCCCTTGGCATTACTTGAGCCGAGTTTATTTAAACGTATATAGATAAATAAATGATAATATCCTTATACGCACAGTCAAAGAGTATCACATTAATACTTTATGCGCATGTATTAAATACGTGAGAATAATCTGCATTAAGGCTCCTGCAGACAAGCGCGACGCGACTCTTGTAGAAAAAATTCCACGAAATGTTCATAGAAATTGTTCTACTAGAGTCGCGTCCCGCCTTTTTGCGGGAGTCTTTAGTGATGGTTGAAAAAGTTACGCAATAGGTCTGTGAGAAAACACAAAATTAGCAAAAAAGACACGTTTGCTATACAAATCCAAGGCACTGTATTACGTTGCAAAAAAATCAGGGCACAATTTTATTATTTTTCATCTACGTGTTTAATTTAGTAATACTGAATCTTTGGGAGCCAAAACAAATCACTTTATTCGTAACTATGTATGCTAGACCTACATTTTCGGAAAATCTTTTACACTTTTTGTGATGAACGAAGAAAGGTCAGTTTTTTAAATCACACCAAGGATTTCAAAGTATCTATTTAAGTAATTATGTTATTAGTTCGCAGTCTGGTCCTTCACTCACCATAACAGTTGATACAATCCACAATTGTTTCCAAAAATATTGGCTTCATTAAGCCAATATTTTTGGAAAAGTTGTTGAAAAAGTTTTCATTTCGTGGTCGTTTTATGCAGTCATCAAGCGACCACGAAATGAAAACTTTTAACATTTTCTTAAAGTTTTTTACACAAACTATACATTTCATAATAACACCCACTTCACGCCATTACTCACAAACACGTGTGAGCAGACAGCTTGGCGTCTGAGCTCTTTGTTTGCCATAAACTCACGTTCAGCTTATGAATAACAGCTTGTATACCTCAAGGCCCGAACGCGGCCTTTGCAAATAATAATGAAAACATGTGTTTTCTGGTTGAATTGAGCAATTTTATTCAAACAATAGCAATGAACTATCATTGATTCTTGTTAATAATATTGACTCCTGATAGCCACTGCCATCGAAGGAAAATGAAACTGATTGGTAGGATTAGGTGCGCGACGCAATTAACGACTCATTTTTTGTAAAAGCGATACATATGTGTTGTTACTTACAGACATTATAATATGAGAAACTTAACGAATGATATATAATCAAACTTTCAAAATAATCGAGTTCTCATTTGATCTATTTCAAGTATTTCAAGCAAAATTGTAATCAGTAGACTTTCTTGAATAGAGAGCATAATAGGTAGTAATAATTAGGAAAATAATTGAGGCAAATTTGTCCTACCTCTGCAACCTTTTCTGTCAAATTAATCACCTCCCATTTGCGTCCATACTTCAACAACATTCAAAACGACCTCAACAGGGTGTTCATAAATCTCCATTTCAGTAACCAAGGCACCATTAGTGGTGAATTCCATTACAACAGATCACGACCACCAGCTGCGTGCGCGCATGTGTCACTGTACCACAGAAATAACTGGACTAATCTTGCTAGACTTTACGGCGTCGACGACCAAAATGGTCAACGGGAGTACCAAAGATGGACATGGAATTTTCCACTTAGCTAGTACAAAAATAGAGGCTGAAATCCTGTGTACTGTTGGTGGTGAAGAGGGTAATGAAAAATGAGGACTAAGGTTTATGGATTAAGGTGGATATTTCATTGGGTTTGGAATAAGTGCAAGCTGTATTGTCATTGATGCTGTTAAAGTGGCAGCAAAAAGAACAATGCGTACAGTTCTGTTTGAATTTATATGGTTGTAACGTTTTGCGAAGTAAATTGAAGAAAATGTTAGACGTTTGTAAGCTAATACTAAATTGTATTCGTTGCCTTCAATGTTCTTGGCCACGTTTACTTAGAATTCGAAGAAAACCAAGACTTTAAGCTATTTCCGAACCTGAACACGTTGTGATAGAAAGACTTACTCTTGACAAAATAATATAGGTAAAATGGTCCGTGTATCTGAATTTGTCTCGATATAAGTAAGAACATATAAATATTATGTTATCAAGCTCACAACACTCCAATTCCTTCAGAATATTATAACTTACTACAGGTGATGGCACAATTTATTCTAGAATATAAGTTTTATCTTTTCTTATGAGTGTAGGTAGATTAAGGTCATCAGATGAAAAATGTGTTGCTGTGATTTGTGAATTCGTAAAATTGTATTTTAAACACTCAATCTATTCGTTCAATTGCTTAAATACTTTGACTATGCACAGGACAAATTTTGGTACAGATGAGTCATTATAACATATCTTGATCTCCTTTGGAGACATAAATTCCTCTGATGCCAACATTTTCACAAGGACAGACTTCAAACTCTAAACTCTAAACTCAAACTTAAAGCATTTTTGCCGCCAGGGCACATTCAAGTCAATGAAAGACGTACCCAGTAAATGGTAGCTTTATAGGTACATAGTGCTCACACATGTGCTATGCAATTATACGAAACAAAATATACAAAACTTCTAAACGGAACTTCAATTTGCATATCCGATTAATTGCTGCACTATTACCCAGAACTTTATAAGGATAAACAAGATTTACTTAGAATGCAATACTGTCTACTGTCGCAAGTTCTGCATCCACGACGCGCATTTGTACGATTTTGATAGCAATTAGGTATGTTTTCAAAATTTATCGCCGCCATTGTCATTGTATTTTGTTTATTATCTATTTAGATTACAATCGTAATTGTTTCATAGCCTGGTCCGTATTTAATTGTTATTTAATAGAATCTATTGTTATTTAATGCTGCTATTTTGTCAGGTGGTTGTGAGCTTTTGAATGGATCTGAGAAATTATTGACCATGCCTATGTGTTTATCTTTATTATTTTATGTAAGCCCTTGTTTCTTTATTCGTGTGTGCTCATTATTAAATCGTTAGTTGCTGGTTTAACGCGAAACTACATTTGCTCGTCTGAATTTTACTCCTCACGCCAAGCTCCAAGCTTTCTTACAAAACGAGATTCTTTACGCATATATTATCAATCCAACACTGACTGATATTGTTAAAAATTCTCAGTTTTTGTCTATACCAAATTTCATCACAGTATCTCTAAACAAATGTGTAATCTAAAATTATCTCCAAAAATTTCAAATACCATTTAAAAGCACGTGTCACGTCAAGATCATGACAAATTCGTGGCATTCTTGAATGAACATTGTAGCTTTAAGAGTGATCCCGAATTTCTACCAGAAATACTTTAGGGGACTCTTGTCATTTAACCTGAAATTAAAGTGTCCGAAATCAATGTCTCTGTCTCCTTGTCAGACGGAGGAACGTAAATCATGTTCTGGATTTTTTCCCGAAATTTCGGGACATTTCTCTCTTTTTTTTTTCGGGTTTATCTTTGGGGAGTTTCTTGCCTGCAGTACTTTAAATAGTTGTTGAAAGGTGATGACTATTGACAGGCTAATTGAGTTCTAATTTTGTACTTAAATGCGTGGTTTTATGTTTTATGTAAATGGAGATTGTTTGTCATTTGGCTATTTGCTGTGGTTTAGATGTCCAGTTACTCGATAAGCAAAATCTATAAACAGACAGCACGTTTTATTATTTTGATCTTCCGGAAATAAATCCATCGACACTTTTTAAGCATCTTCATTTTTGTCAACATCTCATTCACTATACTCTTTTTTATATAAATTTACTGTCATAACATAAGTCTATTTAACAACCATAATTATCAAATAAAAATAACAACAGAGTTCACCTAATTATAACATTCAAGCTTATTATTAATTTTGAATAACACCGTCTCAATTATACTAAAATAATTGCAATAATTTATCAAACTAACTTTAAGCAGTTTCTATGACAAAGATTTTATAATTAACCCTCAGAATAATACAAAAGAATTAATCTCGAAAATCTTCACAATTTAAAATGAATATTAATTGGTTGGGGACAACACCCCTAAAGACATTAGGGGAGAAGAGGGTGAAGAAACCAATGCTTAGGTACAAGTGGAAGGTAATTAATAATGGAATTATTAAAAGTTTACTTACACTTGCATTATTTTCTTTGCAAAAAAAGATGAGAACAGTTCTTAATGTCAATCATTTCACACAGGATGAGTCTTGGGTAAAATTATTGTAACACGTGTTTACCTCATCAATTTACATTTCGATCAAAAGAAACATTAATTTGAAAATCATTGTTAACAATATTTAAACCAAATTAAAAGCAGTACATAGGTACCTACCTAAAATTAAAATACCATCAACGACAACTACGGAGAAACCAATAATAACCACCAACTAACAATTGGCTCTGCCACCCTATTTAGAGTAAAATAGAAAGTCAAAGGACAAACACTACCGACATGTAGATTAATGTTTCTCTTTTTGTCCTGTTTTTTTTTCTATTTCTACTTTTTTTTTAGTTTTGACAAAAGACTCCTTGGTGTTGCCAGACAGTTAATAAATTCCTGTGTAATTATACTCTGTAGTATTTTGTTGAAAGCTCATTTGAGGGTTTTCTGTCGATTTATTGGTGTGATTCTATTACATAGAAGATTGATTCGTTTTAAATTTTTGTCTCAGGGGGACGGTAATAAGGATATGTAAAAAACAGGAGTTTAGGGAGATAGTAGAGATCATTAATAAAGTGTCAATTAAGTTAGAGGATTTGACAGAATATAAGTATAGATCGAATTTTATTTTAGCTTCGATGAAGTTACGAAAACGAGTAAAATAAATACACTCCCGACTTTTAGGAACAAAACTGGACCAAATATCTCATAATGACAGAAAAATTATTCAGACTTCTTCAAAGAAAACCTAATGAATATTCTATGCAAACCTGGATCTAATTTTTGCGGAATTAGTACTAAATATTTTTTCATAACATTTTAATGATAAATGATAAATGATTTTATTTCTGTAAGTAGGTTTGTACAAACACTTTTACACGTCAAATAAGTTTGTTAATACACAAACGATTGAATATTAGATGTTACCACATACATAAATATAAACTCACGCCTTCTTCCCATGGGGGAAGGCAGAAACTACAGAACATCATCTGCTACGATCCTTACATACTCCTTTTGCCTCGTTTACGTTCATACATCTGGTCATACACGCACGCCGGTTGCGAGTACTACGCACCTGACCTTTCTGAAGAACATGACCACTAAGGTCACTATATGTCCTTCTAGGGCGTCTCCTCCCAGCATTACCACTCACATCTGCCTTGTAAAAACCTTTTGTTAGTCGCCTTTCATTCATCCTCCCAACATGACCAAATCATCTATCAATTCCAACCATGTAACCACATTTGGAACAAAAATACTTAATGATGAACTTAAGTTATTCAAAACCCGACTTTCCTAATAAACCCATAACATTTGATAGCAACATTACAAGCATTAAGTCTAGTTATTATCGAAATTAATGAGCTCTTAAAATAAGTTTCAAGTTAGCTTATATTCCCAGGCTTTGCTTGATAGTCTGAAGTACCGATTCCACAAAGTTAACTTCATATAGATGACAATTTACCATCTTTGGTCGTAACATAAAATGTAACGGTTGAACTTGAGTTGAGTGCAGATAGGAACTCAATGGAAAAGGATTTGAAGAAGGGTATTTTTATAGGTAATTTTTGGGTGGAAGTGATCTTTTCGTAAAGTTGGGAAGGTGGTGATACTTTTGAAGTTCTTAAGTAATACCTTATTAAAGATATAAACTTTGTGCTAAAGGAAGTTAAGAATTGAAGGTTTTTAGAACATAGTATATGGTTTTTAATGATTTTGATCTTTAACTCTTTGAGTCCCGACGTCGCGATATCGAGAAAGACACAATAAATAATAATTGTTTCTCATTACGTGGAATTTAAGAGGTTAATACTCACCCCATAATAACCTAATAATGTCACAATTAAACTAGAGAATTGCGATTATTTTTTACTATATCGACCTCTGCGCTTTCATCTTCGTAAATATTTGTACTTCCAACATTTATTTCTTCAGATTTTATGCCATTTTTTTTACTACCTCGTTGGTGTAGTGGTCGCAAACGCTACTGCAAAGCAAGAGTTCCTGGGTTCATTTCCCGGGTCAGGCAGAGTGTCATTAGGTTTTTCCATCTGGAATTTCTCAGTAGCAGCTCGGAGTTTGGATTTGAGCCTGGTTGATGGCAATAGATTCACGCCCTATTACATGGGAGGCGAAATGTGGGTGTACTATATGTAGACCTCTGTCTAACCCTTCGTGGAATACAGGCATGATGTTATTTCACCATATCACCAGCTACACGGATTAGAGATTAAAAAGCACATCTACTCATATTACTTTATTTATCTTTGTACGCTCCCAACCCTACAGAGCATTATCTAAATTGAGCAGTAACTTGGACACAGCAGCTTGCTTTGTTTCATCCAAACTGTTTCGTCCAATGAGGTGGAAAGCGGTGTTTATTAATATCTTCATAGCATCTTGAGAAGGTCGTATGTTAAGTGTATATATACCATTATGAGAGAAATGGTGTGAGTTTATGTGACGCTATAGGAGATTGGATTACGGTTTAAAGTTTAAACTAAAGTTAATCTTAAAATAACATTACATAGGTTCTATTTTGGAGATTTTTTTTCAATCAAAATAATTAGTAAAAGTATTTAAAAAATAAAAGAAAATAATAAATTAATAAATTAATTATAAATAATAATAATTAATAAAAAAATAATTAAAAGAATAATAATTATGTATTATATTTTTTTATTAATTATTATTATAATTATTTATTGAATTATAATTAATATTAATTATTATTAATTAATGTCTCCATTTATATCTGTAATTTTTATGGTGTACATAATAAAGAGTATTCTATTCTATTCTAATTATGAGCCTTAAAAAAAAATTCGTTCGCATTGCTGTCAACAGGAAAAATGCTAATTGTAAAAGCTGAATATAATTATAATTATGTTCCTACATGCTTCTGAAAGCACGTTACGACGTTGCCGTCGGTTCCAGCTGTCATTCGTGGATCTTTGGCAGTCCTTACGGGTAGTCAGAAGCCCGAAAGTCTGACAAACAGTCTTGCCAAGGGGTACCGTGTTACCCAGTAACTGGGTAATGGAGGTGAGATAGGCAGTAGTTCCATGTAAAATACTGGTATTCAGCTGCATCCGGTTATACTGGAAGCTGACCCCAACATAGTTGGAAAAAGACTAGCCAGATGATGATGGACCAAAACGCGCTGTTATAAAAAACATAAGTTGAGTTATGTTAAAGTGAATCCCAAGTTATAGCCCGCCAAATTCAAATTTTCTTTGTTTTTTTTTCCAAATTGCAGCTCTGTTTTACGTCGTATGTTGATCAAAATGCGATTCGCGACTGTAAGAATGATGTATTTACTGAAAAATAATCATCAATTTCATATATCAATCACCACTTTGGAAATTTATTCCACTTAAGAATTTTTCAGAATATTTCATATGAAAATTCTTTAGGTGGAACAAATTTCCAAAGTGTGATGATTGATATGAAATTGATGATTATTTTTCAGTAGTAGTACAGATTTCTGCAGCATCCAAATGTTTTAAGTTTATGTTCTCTACCATAAATTAAAAATTGTAAACCTATAGTGCGATTTTCTGTATATGTTTGTGGGAAATAAAGAATTTATTATTATTTATTTATTATTATTAATGATATAACCTATATCCGTTATTTGAATATAGATTAAAAAAAAAAAAAACACAGGTTAAATTATTGTGAGCACCACCAGTCTGTTGACTAGTTGAGTATAATCATTTTTGAGGCAATACATAAGTACCTACTTTAATCTTTTGAAGTTTTCAAGTTAATAACTTATTTTATAAAGGACCAAATAATAACTCCTAAACGGTTTATTAACCACGTTTCAATTTGTTTTCTAATGCATCATCATTGTTTGAGTTTGTATTAAATAACTTGACTTACAATATTCACAATACATTAAATCCTTCAAGTAACATAACAAAACAAAAACAATTTCTACTCACAGTTCGATCCCAATCAAAATCAAAACACACACTTCAAAAATTTCGGCTACCAAAACATTCCCACAGTACAAAAATAAATTAAAGTTATAACAAGTATAAAACACTATTAATGCTGTAAGGGCGGTTCGTAATGCGTAAGAGCATTCAAGACGACCACTTATCAAGCGTCGAGTGGCTAGAAAAGTTCCCATAATGCCAAAAATAGATGAATGCCTGTATGAATTAACGTATTTATTGTCCAATATGGCGATGCCCAAAGAAAGACTTATGAATATGTACGTAAGTGTACGTCAGCTGAATTTGTATGTGACATGACTGTTTAATTGGTAACCCATTCAAACAAGCGAAGTTAGTTACCTTTTAGCGAAGACCTCCCATTGTAACACCTTAGGTAACATTTAAAGGGTTTATATAATTGGTAAACAATATTGACTATAACCTTCTATCTATGGCAGCCGTCATCAATATCGACATGACTGTCCTGCAAATGTCCTCTGTGAAAATGTTGGTTCTTTCCTTAAAAGACCATTTCAGACACCAATCTTACATGGTCCTCAAATGATCTGACCAAGATTATTTCAGGATTTTCTATACCTGTTGACATTGATGAATTTTTATAAATATATTGACATGAATATTTACATTGTAAAATAGTATATTATTTTAATTATTGTGAATGTAAAGACTATGTAGATCATTGTTTTATTTTTATCTTTCTTGATTAGTTTTAATCATAGTCTGGCAGTTTGAGTAATTTATGCGGCCTACCAAAATGTCCTTTCTTTGGTATTGTTCGTCGAATCGTTGAGCTCCTTAAGTTTTGAGTTGAGCTGCACGATTACTGACAAATGCGTGCACTGACTGGACAGGTCCACTCATTCTGTGTGGTATTTTTTCCTCAAAAGACCATTTCAGACTCAAGTCTACATGGTCTTCACATGATCTGACCAAGATTATGTCTGGACTTTAAAAGAGACTGTGACCTCTGAGTTTGTTTCGGCCTTTCTTCTCAGAGTAGTCAGATAGGAAACGCCGACCTCATCTAGGTTTAAAATATGATTGACGTGTAAAAGTGTTTGTACAAACCTACTTACAGAAATAAAATCATTTATCATTTATCATTTAAAAAAGGATTTTCTATTGCGCGCTTTTTAATTCTTCTCGTCACGTTATCGTGGAGGTCGACGTTACCGATTTTACCTTTCATGATAAAAAATCTGTGCACGTTATAACGTTATCAAAGACGGAAATTTAAAACCGTCTTCATATATTTCCATAAATTTTACTTCCCTAAGTAATCGTGATGCCGTGGACGACCACGATAATATCGTCATGTTAGAAATTATAAAAACGCTCATTGACGATCAACATACGAGTAAACAAAATGATCATCCTCATCACGCCTGGAAACTGCATTGGCTATCCTTCTTTTAGCAGAAGAAGCTAGAGGACGCTGTTGAGCCTATCGAGCTTAGTAACCACATTTTTTTTTGTTTTTTTCGTGGGGATACCTTCAAAAGGCACCCGACCTCTGGGGACGGAGGTTGGGGAGTGTGGGATTTTTACCTTACCAAAACCACCCCGGTGATCACCATCAGCACATAGAGGGGGTTCCGGTTCCTCTTAAAATACCAATTCCGGAACCCCCCTGTGCCACGCCTGTAAAGCACATCCCTGGGGAAACTGTAAAGGGGCCTCCCCTGAGCCTTGCTATGCGCGGCAGCACGTGATCACTGTGCCGCCGTCTTCCCTGGGATCACTCGGTGGGCAGACAGAGTCCCCACTCTGTCCCCCTGCGACCCCAAAGGTCCACTTACCTTGATTGGTAAGCGGGTTTTGGCGTATTAGTAATCACCTAGATATTATTTATGATGTGACACCCACGATTAAACAAGAAATAGTTGTTGTCGACAAAGTACATCCTAAACGTGGTTTTATATACCAAATTAATAATCGTGCATGAAACTCAGAGTTGACAGCAAAACAAATGACTGATTAATACTATATTTAGTTGACGCCACGCGCCGTGTTTAAAGTGTCAGTTCACTTCAAGCTCAATACTGAATACGTGACTTGTTTCTTCAGCTATGATAATAGTAAATATCTCGATCTATGTAAGGACAGTCCAGATTAGAATATTAATTTTGTTACTAAGTTCATTATCTTCTTGAAGTCTTTCATGCTGCTCCTTATTGAATTGGTGGGTTATATTTATTTGTCTGTGTTTTTAGGTACATATTTATTTATGCTTAACATTGTAGCCAAGAAATAACTTTGAAGGTATTAAGGTCGTGGAGTGGCTCTTCCATAAGCAGTTCTACAAGTGCCACTTTTCTTATCAAACCTTTTCTCGGACTTAGATATTCGGAAACAAATGTATCAGTGCCAGATTTTGATCTTCGTTTATCTTGATTTATACCTAGTCACCATGTTTCTGCCTTGTCTCTAATTTATTGGTTGTCTTCTGTTTAATACGTCTCTGTCAACAGTCGTCTTAGTTGTACCTAGTAGTACATACATACATACATAAACTCACGACTTCTTCCCATGGAGGTAGGCAGAAACTACAGAACGCCACCTGCTACGATTCTTACATACTCCTTTTGCCTCGTTTACGTTCATACATCTAGTCATACACACACGCCGGTTGCGAGTACTACGCACCTGACCTGTTTGAAGAACATCACCAACAAGATCACTGTGTCTTCCTAGGGTGTCCCCTCCCGTCGTTTCCTCTCACATCTGCCTTGTAAATACCTTTTGTTAGTCGCCCTTCATTCATCCTCTCAACATGACCAAACCATCTAAGCATACTCTTTTCAATTTTTGTCACTACATCTTCTTTTAAACCGCACTGTTGCCTAATCACATCATTCTTCAGCCTATCATTCATAGTCACCTACGTAGGACTTATATGTTTTTTTTTAATCTCTTTATTTAAGAAGATTGACCAACAAGACAAAGTTGCTCCGTAAGGCTTTCTTATAATATAAATAATACATAATTTTATAAATATAATACAGTCCATATTTATGAGTAACTATCTTCTACGATTACCAATCCGCACGAGTTTATGCAATAACTTCGCTGTTTCTGACAAGGGGAATGCTAAAATATTATTGGATCTTTCCACCACTTTAACATCAACACCAAAGTGTACACCATAACTCACCTATAAGTTTCAAAACAACAATGAACTCAAATGAGCTGCCAATCGTTATTTTAAAACTGTATTAAAAATAAATTTCCCGAGACTCAGCTAAGCTGGTGGCAGAGATACCTCATTATAACAGCTCAGAGGCTTAGCGGAAATCCCTCGCATACATCTAAAAAATCACCCTGTAAAACATTATAATGAGTTTTATAATCCCTGTTACGGGATTCGGCGATTTATTCCTTACTTGTCTTATGGTTCTTTCTATGAAGATACAGATTAGAGAGCTTGGTCTAATATCACACATAATTAATTAAATACTTCAGCCGTTGGTCCCGGCTGTCATTTGTAATTCATTGGCAGTCATTACGGGTAGTCAGAAGCCCGAAAGTCTGACAACCAGTCTTTCCAAGGGGTATCGTGTTACCCAGGGAGTGGGTTGTGGAGGTCAGATAGGCAGTCGCTCCATGTAAAATATTGGTATGCAGCTGCATCAACAAAGTTGGGAAAAGGATAGGTAGATAATCATTAGATGATGATTCATTTAATGCTTATCGATTATAACAGGTACCGCACTATCAAGGGGTACTTACTTATAGCTTTTGTAGAGATGATTTTAATTCCGATTCGTTACATTTGAAATGGCAATCATGTCATTTATTTTCAATAGGCTTTTATTTTATTTATCTTTTATATAGATTCTTCTATATTTTGTGAATGTGACAACGTTGTAGGCCTAACTTGTAGACTGTAGATTTGTAGACCTTTTTTATATTTTGTTGAGTACCTATACTTTGTTGACAGGCCTACACTGTCCTACTATACCTATTAACACTGTAATTTGAAACATTGTAAAAGCCACTTATTTTTAAAAGAGTAACCGTGGAGTTTCTTGCCGGCTCCTCTCCATAGGAAGCGAGCCATTCGAACCATGCACCTAGCTTCTGACGTTTCATAAGTACCTATGTAGGTTTATGTGAAATAAAATATATTGATTTTGATTCCTGATTACTGCATTAAAAGGAATATTGGTAGAATTGAAATCTGTTAAAATTGTATCCAATGACTTGATGTTTTGAAAAGCAATGCCGATATTTTTTTTAAATCTTGGTGCTGATGGATTATTTGGATAAGATGATGATGACAACGATTCAATACAGTTTAGAACTATCTTTTAATCGGCTCAATTTGAACCTATAGGACAGAAGTTTTTTTTTAACTTGAGTACTTATTTTGGCCATTTTGTATCCAAAAAAAATAAACAAACAGCAACGACTCCAAACTACCAGGAAATCATAACAACATTGGAAACAAAAAAGATTTTTATATCAACTAAACCTGTCATTTTGTAACTGATGACATGGCTGTCTCTTTCACTCCTACTTAAATTGTAGATGTAGAAAGAGAGGGAACGCGGTAAAAACACGAGAGCAATAATTTTCTCGCACTCATCATGGTAATTGGTGAGTCCGTATGTTTTTACTATATGTTTATCGATGACTTTTCTATTTCAGTAGCTTGCGTGAAGACCGGTTTTAGTGATGGTCCAGAGCTTACACCAAAATGTGTTTTAATGTTTCCAATATTGATATCTATTTTGTAATCCATTCTGTTAGAGACAGAGAAAAGGCAAAATCTTCAAAAATATTATTTTTTATATTGAACAAATCTTTTAGTATCTATACGGCCTCGTCTACTGGATTTAAGTCAGCGCTTTCCTTAAATTAAAACATCGATGATAGCGGATTTTTTAAGCAGACAATCGATTGATTGGCATTTGGTTCGTATTTTAGTGATCATCGTCGTCAATTACATCTCTTACTGTTGTTATAGTGCTCTCAATAATATAATTTACTATGCTGCATATATTTAATGCAAAATATCGATATCATCCACAACACTATTCCACAGCCTCGCCGGCTAGTGATTCGTCATTTGCATTGGACACACCAGTCGTACGCCGAGCACCGTAGAATTGTACTGGGAATCAAGATTAACTGACTGTGAAGTTAAAAAGGAGAATTATGAGTTTATGATTCCTTCATATTTGTATGTGTGTGTTTGGTTTTTGGTAATCTCGTAGGTTATGGCGGTTAAAAGAGCAGATTAACAATATTCGTGGAAAAATGCAAAAATAATGTGGACACTGAAATGGAAAAAATCTGTATCTAGTACCCAAATTACTGACACTAGAACATACCTTTATCTACTTTGTTTAAAGAGAAAATTAACGTTAATTTAATACTGTTACATTATTAAGATTATTATGTATTATTTGACGGCACGGTTGGCGCAGTGGTTAAGCGGTTGACTGCTGCGCTGCGTGTCCCGGGTTCGATTCCCGCACGGAACAAATATTTGTATGACCTACAAGTAGTTTTTCCGGGTCTGGCTGTTTGTGTATGTGAGTTTAAATGTTTGCAAACGCACCCACAATACAGGAGAAATTCCTAGTGAGGGGCAGTTTAAAAAAAATAAAAGAAAAACGTAAATCGCCACAAAAACGACTAGTTATTGTAATGGAATCAACAATTTTACTAACATTGTCAGTCAACCAACTGAATTAAAGTTTAAAACTTACTACTCATTAAATGAAAATGATACAGTATTTACTTGAAATAGATTCAAATCGTGGTTTATTTGAAATTGTTTGCCAGTAGCAATAACAATAAATTTTGGTGTAAAAGCCGCTGGTGCAAGGTTAGCTCAACTGCACGAAGCCAAAACAACTTTTGCTGAACTAAAATTAAAGTGTCCCATGATTTTATAGTGCTGTTATGGTCTCTAGAATATTCTTAGATGTCATGATGTACATCTTAGGCAATTTATATGCACAAAGTTCCCGTTCTTTTACCTAAATATAAACAAACAGATCACGCCTGTAATCCCCGAAGGGTTCAGCGGAGGTGTACCTATAGTACATCCTCATTTCACTAGTCATGTTTATGTCCCATTTAATACATAGGGCGACGACGCTATCACAACTCCAGACTCCGGACTCCGGACTGCCACTGAAAAATTCCTGATGGGAAAATCCAACAACACTTTGCCGGACATGGGAATCAAACCAAGGACCTCGTGCTCAGCAGTAGAGCTTGCGACCTATAAGTGCAGACGAGGCAGTTACTTAAAGTTTATTAATATTATAATCTTTTAGAGAGATTAAATACAATATTTTCTGTGTTATCCAGGATGTTTCTATTCAACTGTGGATGGTCATGGCCAGCTTTGAACTTTATGTTTAAGATAAAGGGAAGGCAACATTTAAATAAGATACCTCAACGAACAAACTAGCAATATCAATAAATATTACAAAGCTTATATAAAAGCCGCCGCTGCAAGGTTAGCGCGGTGCGACGCCGACATTATCTAGCGATTAGCGAATCAGCTAACGTTGTGGTACTCAAAGTTTTCTCATGAGATTATATTAAGATATTAACTGTGATAATAATAATTATAAATAATATATTTACTGTGTTATTACACACATAACATCACGCCTGCATTTCCCAAAGGGTAAGGCAGAGGACTATGGCACAGTAAATGTTTAAAGTTAAGTTTAAGAAGTACAATTTTGATAGAACAGACAAAATATAAGTCTAATTTTGTCCTTAGATATAAATTTGTCTATTTTCGATAATTTTATTTCATTCATTTTGTTTTTCTTTTCAAAACTTTTATGTGTTTATATAATAGGAAGTCAACAGAATTTCCTGACCCCCTGTAGGCCTAGACAAAAACTTTTCTGATAGCGTTAATGCCAGACGCTAACGTCAAAATGTATGGCAATGACATTACCTGCGGAAAAGATACGTAATGTCACGTGGTAAGCAAATGGCAACTCCATACAATTTGATTTTTCCGTTGGCGTTAAAGCTTACAGAAAAGGGATTTTGTCTAGGACCCCTGAAAAGAAAAGTATTTTTTCTATGGTCGATGTAAATAAATAGAGAGAGACGAGAGAAGTCGAGGCTACTCATCTAAATGATTAACTTGTCTAAAAACAGAACTCGTAATTCATACATGTACTGATGGTCTGTCTGACGATGATATAAATGATAGCTAAACTTAAATTACTACAGTATACCAGTTCTCAAATATTTAGAAAATTCTAATTCTTCCCATTGAGCTTTTTTCTTTCCAGCCCTACATCTTAAGGTCTACATCCACTATACCGAACTCTCATAAACAAACATAAACTTTCAGTACCGCTGTCACAAACAAACCATAAACAGATCCAGTATCTATCTGCACAGCAATCTATCGTAACACGAGAAACGTTCATTTTTCATAGTGTGTGTGGTTGTGCGTTTTTACGTGTGTGTGTGTATTCGTCGCATGCGCTGCGCTGTGTGCAAATTGTTTTATGCATAAGTTTTGTACAAGTGTTAGATTGTTTTGTTTGGTTTTGTGTTTTTGTACTATTTGATTTATTGGTGTGGGTGTGTTTATGAGGTGGGAGAAATATGAAGAGGGGATTTTGAATAAGTAGGTAGCGAAAGACCAAATTTTTTGTCAAAGCGAAAGTTTTGTTGATTTGTTATTTAATTTTTTAAGTTAAAAAACATAACCTGCGTAAGCTATTAATTCGACATCAAAATCATTAGGTCAGAAATAATTTACTAGGTAAACCTATACTTAAGTAGACTATTTCTGATTAGTTACTTTGATTTGAATACATGTACCTACATAACCATTACTTTCAGATAAGGCTCAAAAGAAAAAACCATGATCGAACTAAAATTAACCGTCCCAAATTGGGAACGTAAAACTGATCGCCGCCTGGCGTAATGATAAAGTTTCCCGTTAAAATTTTAATTAGCATTACAGATAATGTCCATGCCATAACATCATCATTAATTACCATTTTATACCAAACATTTTACACGCTTAAAGCAAATTTTATTACACATAAAACGCGACCCACCTGAACTCTATAAATCAATTTAAAACTATAAAAACCTGTGACAAACAAACATACAGTTTTACTCCAATCTATTTTCTTAACATTTTTACGCTCATCTTGTTTAAGCTTAGTGTACACTAACCACACCAGATGCGCAAGTTCCAAAAATTTTTATGACAGTGTAACACGTGCCTGTATTATTTTGTTTATAAATAAATATCGCGCGCGTCGCTGTAGTGTAAACACACCCTTAGTTAGGGTGTTTTTTGGGTA
Organism: Dryobotodes eremita; assembly: GCA_917490735.1. NCBI lineage: Eukaryota > Metazoa > Arthropoda > Insecta > Lepidoptera > Noctuidae > Dryobotodes > Dryobotodes eremita. The sequence goes on along the minus strand of OU823265.1, from coordinate 16,285,937 downwards.
CCGTGTATTCTTAAAATGTTGTACAGAATAGAGAACAATAGTGTGGTCAAAGGCTTAATTTATTATTGAAAAATACATATGAAATTTTTGGATTTTTCTAATTGTGTTTGATTATATACGAATTAGAAGAAATTTTTGAATTTTTCTAATTGTGTTTGATTATATACGAATTAGAACTGATAAAACTATTTATGAAGGATTTTTTTTAGGCAGTTAGAATAAAACATCTTAAAAACGTAAAGAGTAGGTACGCACTACCTATTCAAAGTTTCAACTTGATAAGCCCAAAAGCAATTAATCAAAATTGGCATGCAAAAAGCCACCTTAATTTCTTAATAATTAGGTATCATAATCATAATCAGCCTATAATGTTCCCACTACTGGGACACAGCCTCTCTGTGAGAGGGAGTGGGCCGTAATCCACCACGCGGGTCCAGTACGGGTTGGTAGATGTCACATGTCTTCGAATTTTTGGTTCTAGGACATGCCGGTTTCCTCACGATGTTTTCCTTCACCGTTTTGAGAGCAGTGGGTTCGAAGCCACGACCTACATCTCGTAAGTCGGGGCTATTACCACTGGGCCACCACTGCTCTGCATTAGGTATACTGATGAGTAAAAATAATTAAAAGCATTTAAAAATGATAGTATTATGTGACTATCCGGAACCCCGATCTCCTCACCAAGTGATTTTCTAAACGCGGTGTGGGGCGCACTTTGATGTTCAACTGTTTATATTTTTTTACAAAAAAAAATGACGAGGTAGGGCAAGGGAACACACATGAAAGGCTCTCAGTAGCCTGGGGATAAATATTTAAGCGTAGATATGTAGGGTAAAACAGCTGGTGAAGGTGGCTTGTCGAAAAAAGTTGGGTTTGAAGTCTCTGTGTAGGGTTTTGACCTTGCGGTAGCAGAAAGTAGGTTTTGATAGTCTTGCGGGGTCGACGGTCTTGACGTTACCCTTGGCAGGACAACAGAACTCGGGGGAGTTCTGTTGTCCTGCCAAGGGTAACGTGAGATTTAGACTGAAAAATCATAGATATTATTGACCGAGCGAGCGCGAAGTGACGGAGACGCTTGGCGCGTCAACTTGGGCAAAAATGCTTTCGTATGTCCGGATGTCCGGCTGTTCTCCTATACAGGTCGCATTTCTCAACCGACTCTCGTGAAATTTTGAGAGCAAGTTCGATAATTATATAGATTTTTTTTCGATTTAGATTTCCCGCTCTTTGTGCGAGCTTTTTGTTTTAAGGTGTTCGGTGAACATTTATTCAGTTTTAAGTTATGCATAAACAGACTCATTTTATCTGTCTGAGTGAACGCGTACTCCTAAACAGCGCAACGGATTTTGATGCGGTTTTTACTATCATTTAGAGAAGTTATTCCGAAAAGTTTATGTCTATAATACATCAATATTAAACTTACATAATTATATCAAAGAAATGTCGATGTTTTGTCAAGTCGTAAAAAGCGTGCGAAGCAGCCCGGGTCGCTAGTTAATTAATAAATTGATGACCAGTGATCCTAAATAAAAAACCTAATACCATTTTTGTGACAGCAAAAGCATATTTTTTATGCCGTAGTAAAAAAAATCGCCAGACAACAAGATAGGTTGTGGGGCTAATTATTGATTGCCAAGAGTTTGCTTATATGTGTGGGAATGAATAATAAAGGGACAAAAAAAAAAGATAGAAGATGTGTATGAGAACACTGCGAAAGGGAAGGAAGACATAAAAGATGGACGACGATTATTATAAACTAGCTTCTGCCCGCGGCTTCACCCGCGTGGATGTCGGAAATTATCCCACGGGAACGTGCTACCGGGATAAATTATCCCACGGGAACGTGCTCCGGGATAAATTATCCCACGGGAACGTGCTACCGGGATAAATTGTCCCACGGGAACGTGCTACCGGGATAAATTATCCCACGGGAACGTGCTACCGGGATAAATTATCCCACGGGAACGTGCTACCGGGATAAATTATCCCACGGGAACGTGCTACCGGGATAAATTGTCCCACGGGAACGTGCTACCGGGATAAATTATCCCACGGGAACGTGCTACCGGGATAAATTATCCCACGGGAACGTGCTACCGGGATAAATTATCCCACGGGAACGTGCTACCGGGATAAATTATCCCACGGGAACGTGCTACCGGGGTAAATTATCCCACGGGAACGTGCTACCGGGATAAATTGTCCCACGGGAACGTGCTACCGGGATAAATTATCCCACGGGAACGTGCTACCGGGATAAATTATCCCACGGGAACGTGCTACCGGGATAAATTATCCCACGGGAACGTGCTACCGGGATAAATTATCCCACGGGAACGTGCTACCGGGATAAATTATCCCACGGGAACGTGCTACCGGGATAAATTATCCCACGGGAACGTGCTACCGGGGTAAATTATCCCACGGGAACGTGCTACCGGGATAAATTGTCCCACGGGAACGTGCTACCGGGATAAATTATCCCACGGGAACGTGCTACCGGGATAAATTATCCCACGGGAACGTGCTACCGGGATAAATTATCCCACGGGAACGTGCTACCGGGATAAATTATCCCACGGGAACGTGCTACCGGGATAAATTGTCCCACGGGAACGTGCTATCGGGATAAATTGTCCCACGGGAACGTGCTACCGGGATAAATTGTCCCACGGGAACGTGCTACCGGGATAAATTGTCCCACGGGAACGTGCTACCGGGATAAATTATCCCACGGGAACGTGCTACCGGGATAAATTATCCCACGGGAACGTGCTCCGGGATAAATTATCCCACGGGAACGTGCTACCGGGATAAATTGTCCCACGGGAACGTGCTACCGGGATAAATTATCCCACGGGAACGTGCTACCGGGATAAATTATCCCACGGGAACGTGCTACCGGGATAAATTATCCCACGGGAACGTGCTACCGGGATAAATTGTCCCACGGGAACGTGCTACCGGGATAAATTATCCCACGGGAACGTGCTACCGGGATAAATTATCCCACGGGAACGTGCTACCAGGATAAATTATCCCACGGGAACGTGCTACCGGGATAAATTATCCCACGGGAACGTGCTACCGGGGTAAATTATCCCACGGGAACGTGCTACCGGGATAAATTGTCCCACGGGAACGTGCTACCGGGATAAATTATCCCACGGGAACGTGCTACCGGGATAAATTATCCCACGGGAACGTGCTACCGGGATAAATTATCCCACGGGAACGTGCTACCGGGATAAATTATCCCACGGGAACGTGCTACCGGGATAAATTGTCCCACGGGAACGTGCTACCGGGATAAATTATCCCACGGGAACGTGCTACCGGGATAAATTATCCCACGGGAACGTGCTACCGGGGTAAATTATCCCACGGGAACGTGCTACCGGGATAAATTGTCCCACGGGAACGTGCTACCGGGATAAATTATCCCACGGGAACGTGCTACCGGGATAAATTATCCCACGGGAACGTGCTACCGGGATAAATTATCCCACGGGAACGTGCTACCGGGATAAATTATCCCACGGGAACGTGCTACCGGGATAAATTGTCCCACGGGAACGTGCTATCGGGATAAATTGTCCCACGGGAACGTGCTACCGGGATAAATTGTCCCACGGGAACGTGCTACCGGGATAAATTGTCCCACGGGAACGTGCTACCGGGATAAATTATCCCACGGGAACGTGCTACCGGGATAAATTATCCCACGGGAACGTGCTACCGGGGTAAATTATCCCACGGGAACGTGCTACCGGGATAAATTATCCCACGGGAACGTGCTACCGGGATAAATTATCCTATTATCCAATTCCATTCAGCCGTTAAAGCACAGAGAAACAGGACACAGGAAACAGAAACAGGTAACGACAGACGGACAGATAATAAATGCATATATAAAATCTTTTTTATTTTTATTGAACACGTTTTTTTTATTCAAAATGTCTAACTTTATAAGTAACTAGCTTCTGCCCGCGACTTCGCGTGGAATAGTGGGCTTACGCTAATTTTAACCCGCGACTTCGTTTACGTAGAGGGACGTTAAAGAGCTGTTTTAGGTACCTACATCACGCTTTTATCAGTACACGGAGAAATAATTTCTTAAAATATTTCTGGGGAGTTTATGAATTTTTACTGGGGCTCTGCAGTAACGCGGGACCATAATATGTGCAAATCCAAGAAAATTTACCGGGTTACCCAATACAAATTCTAGAACAATTTTTTTTTAAGGTTTTAGAAATTTTACTGGGTTACCGATTCAATTTTTACTGGGGTACTGAACGTCATTTTTGGTATCTCGCAGAGGTAACTGGGGCCACCGCCCTTCCCCGTCATGACCACCCGCCGCCGGCCTTGCACCATTATTTTGCTGCGATGTTATTTTAATACTGCGATATCTCCTAAGATATTCATTGAAATCAAATGATGTAAAGGGCAATTTTGTTTTAAATTAAATACTTGTGATGAATAACGTATTTATTTGGATAAGGATTAATATCATGTTTATAAAAACACCTTCGCAAATAATGCATTATTTTAGAACAAATTTGGTTAGAATAAAAAAGTTCATAGTGAGCCAACCTTAAAAGATAGACATAAGCTGTCCCAGACTTTTTTTAGGACTTTTAAAGGGGAACAATTCTGTAATACATGATTTTTGTGAAACTTTAACCGTTTACGCAGCGCACGCAGCGGAAGCTCTCAAAAGGAAAAAATAACCTACGATTTTGAAACATTGCTCATTGATGCTCCGTCCCTATTGGTCTTAGCGTGATGATATATAGCCTATAGCCTTCCTCGATAAATGAGCTATCTAACACTGAAAGAATTTTTCAAATCGGACCAGAAGTTCCTGAGATTAGCGCGTTCAAGCAAACAAACAAACAAACAAACAAACTCTTCAGCTTTATTATTAGTAGTATAGATATGTAATATGAATATGGCTGCCACACACTCATCGAGTGGTATGGGAAGTAGAAAGGGAAGGAGGATGAGACGTAGTGTGCCACGTTACTCGTCAAGTCGTCATGCCCCACTTCATGCTCCTCGTCGTTGGTTTTTTGGCGCGAGCCAAAGGACTGGCAATACGAGCGCGAGTGACCGGCCACATAATCGCGCGGACGCAGTCCGACGATTGACAAAGATGTCTTTTTAGGACGTTTAAATAATTTTCTATACTATAAATGCATAGCGCGCACGCTGCCACAGTTTCGACGTCCATTGTGTTGGAAAGGCGAGCGATGTAGTGTGGAGCGGAGCGTCACGATTAATTGAGCGAGTAGAGCAGTGTGTGGGCAGAGAGGGTAACATCGCGGCAGCGCGAGGAGCAGCATGACGAGCATAGTGTGGTAGCGACATAAAGTGCATGGGAAAACTACAAAAACTATAAAAGAAGTTAAAGGCTAGTCCTTTAACTTTTGCTTTTTATTTACAACAATCCCTACATGTGTATGATAATACCAGCCTGTTACTGTTCCACTGAACGGCAAAGGTATCTTCTCATACAGAGAAGGCATGAACATTGATCACCACGCTTGCTCAAGACGGGTAGCGATTTCCAACTTGTATTAACTATAATTCCGGGTTTCCTCAAGATGGTTTTCTTCACCGATGTCAGTGATGTCCAAGATAAACTCAGAAAGTACATATTTATGAATTGAAAAGTCACATTGGTGCTTGCCCGGATTTGTATCAACACACCTCAACATGTATCTACAGGGCCGGCAGTCTCGACACAGATAGCGACAAAAATCTGTCGCTAAGTCGTATCGATGTCAAATTCTTTTAATAGATTTTCAGCTTTATTTCGAAAGCATAAGGTTGAAAATCTATTAAAGAAATTTGATATCGATACGACTTAGCGACAGATTTTTGTCGCAATCTATGTCGAGACTGCCGGCCCAGGATAAATTTTTAACCAGTGCGCAAACTGTAATTATGAATTTAGCCTATGATTCTATACCCCCTAGCGTAGAAATTTTTCGTCGGTTATAATTTTTTTATTAGTTGTTCCATACATTTTGACCGCGTAGGTATTGCACTTTGCTATGAAAAAGCAGATTTTTTTTTTGATAAGCGACATGAAATTTCTGCGCTAGAGGGTCCAGAATCATGTGCTGAATTCATGGTTACAGTTCGCGCACTGGTTAAAAATCTATCCTGTATAAATTATAAATAATGTAGTCGCTCGTTGCACCTCGATAAAACTTACCAATGACCGTGTTTGTAAACAAGGTAACAAAACTTTAATTAGAAACACCTAAAATGGAGTTGGTCAGTGTCGCAGCTGACAACCACAATTTCAAATAATATTTACTACTGTTAACAATTAATGAACTTGTTCAAAAACAGATTAAAAACGTTGGTCATGCTGGCCCATAGTATGAAGGAGCAAAGCAGTGAATGTTGCTAGAGTCAAATGGCAGGATTTACCAATTTAACGGCAATCGTAGGCGATGTACAGTCTAGCACATCAAGTTACCTCAAACTGTCAGATTTTCTCATTCGATTTTGAACTTAACCCTAAACATTTTAAGGTTTACAATCGTTTGGAGAAATTTGACAGTTTCGTGTAGCTTGACCTGCTGGCGACTGTACTAACGTGTCCTTAATTATTGTGCAATTTGAAAATCTGATAGTTTGTTTTGGTTGAAGAATAATGGCGAGCTGTGTCCTTCAAGTCAATGCGGGATTTGCCAATGCTTCGGGACAACATAACTTCACGCCTGCATTCTTCGAAGGGTTATGCAGAGATGTACCTATAGTACAAGTTACTCCCAAATTTCGCCAGTTATTTTTAAGTCCCATGTAATAGGGGACCAACCTATTGCCATCAACCGGGCACAAATATAGTCTCGGGACTGCTACTCAGAAATTCCAGATGGAAAAACCCAATAACACTTTGGAACAAACTAATAAGATACCGTTTTGCATCAAAAGTAAGAGTTTTGCAAAAGAAGAGATGTATACAGATTTATCCTTTGAATGTTGATGGGTCATACGAGCAACCTTTCATGAATTGAATGGTAGTCGAAAACCTAAGTCGATTTTGGATAAAATTCCTTTCTTTTTTATATTAAGATGGTTCTGTAGAGCATAATCTTAAGAACTAGTCTTTACGATGTCATCGTTTTTAATCACCAACTCAAAATTTACTTAAACAGGGTAAAATTAAACTAGCTAGCAAAACTCCGCAGACGTGATGGGTATCGATCGAGATATCTAAACATGATAAAAGAAAAATAAATTAGTTGATGGTTTTTTTTGTGGGGTCATCGACCGCTGTTAGTGTAGTCACTTGAAATTTCACTTTAAAATCTGTTTTTTTTTCGGTAAACTTTACAGACGTGGTGGGTTTCAATATTTCAACACGATAAAACAAAACAAAACAGATTTTCTCAACCCAAACCTCAGGTAAAAAAACTAGCAGCGGTCGTAACCTCCCAAAAACCATCAAAAACATTGTAATTTATTTTATTTTATCGTGTTTAGATATCGATACCCATTACGTCTGCAGAGTTTCGCTAGTTAATTTAATTTGACCCTGTATAAAGAATACTTATGAGGCTACTCTTAAATCTCAAGTGTTAGGGACCATCTTGAGTCTGACCAGACTTGCCAAATACGACAAACCATTGAAACCAATATAAAAGTCTTTTTCGCCCCTAAAACTTAAACACCGATTACTTTTAAACTCATCTTCGTTCAAACAAATCCCAATTTAGCAGCTACACAGTTGTGAAAGTGTTGGCATATCACGATAACGTATGAGGGGCCTCAGCAGGGTTCGTCACGACACCTATGACATTTGATCGAGCGAGGCGAGACCTGGATTGAAGATTACAATGGCTTAATTGTGTGAATCTTAATACCCTTTTGGTTAAGGAACAAGTTTAAAAGGCTGAAGACTAATGCTCGGTTCCTATAAACAAAAACGAATCGTTTTGCTTACCAATGGTAGAATTTTTATTCCCAAACCGGGCATGTACTCGTAAATAGATTCGTAAGCTAATTTTACTATGATAGCTGCTTCCATTTTCTTCTTCTTCTTCTTGAGGGGTTTTGGTTTCCACACTGAGTCCTTCATGTGCACCATTGTACGTGGGTAGCTACTTCCATATGGAAGGGTCTACTATGCAAAGCTATGAGGTATTTGCTTCATTATTGGTAAAGATACTAGTCTAAATTTTAACCAATAATGGTCCGTAAATTATAGGAACCGGCTATAACGAAGTAATGATGAAGCCTGGATTAATGCTGGAGAGGTTGTTGCGCCACTTCTTCTTACCAGCTAAAGCACTAGGAAGTGGTGAAGTGTGGTGAAGGTGGTGGTTGAAAAGTGCTCTGCCTAATTTGAACAAATTGCTTTTTATTTTGATTGATTACTGCTTACATCTTTTCTGGTGTTGGCAGGAATTATAAATATTAATGAGCTTGTCATCATCACTGTCCACAGCCTGATTTCAACCACTGCAGAGCATAGGTCTCGCTTTGCATGTGTCTCCACGCTCCTGTGCCAGCCACATCCAGGTTCCACCCACGATGGCAACAATGTCATCCACCTATCTGGCTGCTATGAGCTCATACGAAGGTAAAAATACTACCCACTCTGCAAAGCAGTAGCGACACTACTTAGGGTACCTCGGACGTTCATATTCAAGCATTGGCACCTGTGGAGTCTAAATGCAGTACCTATAGATAGGTAGGTAGTTAACTACATAGTAAGCAAATTGGATATCTCCGCAACTTTGTCTGTGGAGGTCAGATGGCAGTTTACTGTGGCTAAGCACCAATTTAAAGCCATGTTTATCAAGCTTAAAAAAGGACAGGTTAAAACTACGATGATTATACATAAAGTAGATTTGGTTGGTATAAGCAAACTTTCAAGGAAAATCTGAATCATTGTGAAGGATATTGCTAATACATTGCTGTATATGTTCGAAAAATGTGTCTGCTCAACATCGTAAATAACGCAATGAATGTTGTTGAACTGTCAAAATGAAAGCCACTGCTACTGTTAGTGTGTTACGTAGTTACCCTGCAGTACTTTTTATCCAAAATCATTCTCTAATAGGGATAGAAGAAGAAGCAAACAAAATACTGGTAAGGAGAAGAAAAAGGACTCATATTGATACTAGTGTTTCTGTGAGCTGTAGACCTCGCGAGTCTGTCTTTGCATAGCTTAAAACTGAATAAATGTTCACTACACACCTTAAAACAAAAAGCGCGCGCAAAGGGCGCGAAATGGCTGAAATATGTTTCTATTTACGTTTTCAACACCTAATTCGCCGCCACTTTGAAAAATTTCAGCACCTAATTCGCCGCCATTTTGAAAAATTTCAAAAACTACATCGCCAAAAAAAATGTATGTATTTATCGTACCTGCTCAGAAAAATTCACGAGAATCGGTTGAGAAATGCGACCTGTAGAGGACAACAGCCAGATATCCGGACATAAGAAAGCATTTTTGCCCAAGTTGAAATAGAGACGCTTTGCGCTCGCTCGGTCAATGAATTCCAAGCCAATATATTTTAAAATAGATTCACAAATATCTGGTCTTTCATCGAACACTGAAGCTAATTACCTTGGACCTATAAGCAAAATATCATAAACAAACCAGCCCAGCTCTTTAACATTACAAAGCACAATACCCTTGAACTAACAAATCAACGCAACTATCAATCAGATAGGCCAGTCGCCGACCAGTCTACACTTCTAACTAGAATTCTAGTATTTCCCTAAAGGCAATAAAAACATAATCTAATCGAAGAGCTATTAGACACAGGTGTGCAATATTATCTGGCGGTATACGTGTCAAGGGCTTGCAAAGGACATAGCAGAAATTAGTTTTGTTAGTAATTTGCGTTTGTGATTGTTGGAAGCTGTAGGGTCATGGCAAGTGGAGCTGGATGTAGATTTTGTCATGGAAAACATTATGGTGACGATAAGGCAGCACCATTGACCATAAACACGCATTTAATACATTTTTATGATTACTATAAAGTTTAATATACACACCCATGAAATTAAGACAGCGTGCAGCGGGGTAATTTCGTAACACACTAACAGTAGGAATGGATTTAATTTTGACAGTTCCACAACATTCATTGCTATATTTACGTTGTTGAGCAGACAAATTTTTCGAACATATGAGCAATGAATTAGTAATAGGCTTCAAAATGATTCAGATTGTGATTGATAGTGTGTTACGTAATTAGGGTGCTGGTCATTATAATTTTCATATCGATTTCATTAAATTAAGTTTTCTTCGCGTTGTTATTGATAGAAACAGTTTTGTCTAAAGTAACTTATTGCGTAATCAAGTCTTTAGTTAATTCACAACTAAATTCTTCAGTAATATTTACTAACCTATCATCATCACTTTCGTCTCGTTTAGCTGTAATTAAATTAAAAACATCAATCCCTTTATATTTAACTCTGGTGGAGTCTGGTGTCAGATGTGATCTGTTTTTTTTAAACTATAAAATCCGATAAGACTGTTTTATTAAATTAGTGATCTTTTCTATCAAGTTTCCTTTATGAAAATTAATCTCGTCAATATTATTTTTAAATTCAAGAACTTCTGTTATACAGTAAGTATTTTCATATCATATTAAAACGTTATCTCAAGTTTATAATTACTTCTCGTACAGTCAAGCCGACGCCTCTTGGTGTCGGGTTGCAACTCAAAGAGGCCGTCTGTTGTACCAGCAACAAGTTTGTGGTGTAAGTTATAAGAAATTACACTTAAATACACATAAAAATAAACTCACGCCTTCAGCCCAAGGAACCTACAGAACGCCAACTGCTGTGATCTTTACAAGTAAAAAAAGAATAAAAAACAAAGTAGTTACCTAAACGAAGTTGTTCAATAATTTTAAACAAAGTTGCAAAACAAAAGAAACTGCTGCTGGGTAATTGCGTAACACACTAACAATAGGAATGGCTTTCATTTTGACAGTTCAACAACATTCATTGCGTTATTTACGTTGTTGAGCAGACAAATTTGTCTATGAAGCAATGGATTAGCGATGGGCTTCAAAATGATTGAGATTTTGATAGATAGTGTGTTACGCAATTAGGGTGCTGGTCTACACAAAATAAAGCGCATTGATAAGGTTCAAGTTGCACTGATTGATAATAGAGATTTGCAAGCAAAAATGTAATGCAATCATTATCATATGCCTAGCCTTTTCCCAACTATATTAGGGTCAGCTTCCAGTCTAACTGGATGCAGCTGAATACCAGTATTTTATATGGAGCGACTGCCCATCTGACCTCCGCAACCCAGTTACTGGGTAACACGACACGATACCCTTTGGTAATGATAAATGATAAATGATTTTATTTCTGTAAGTAGGTTTGTACAAACACCTTTACACGTAAATCATGTTTTTTTAAACTAGACGAGGTCGGCGTTTCCTATCTGACTACTCTGAGAAGAAAGGCCGAAACAAACTCAGAGGTCACAGTCTCTTTTAAAGTCCAGACAAGTAAAACTGGTTGTCAGACTTGGGTTTCTGATTACCCGTAACTACTGTCAAAGATTTACAAATGATAGACGTGATGAATGGTCACCCATCCACGAACCGACCGCGGCAAGCGTAGCTTAACCTTCGATCTACCCGTGCTGCTGTTATTATTTAGCCACGAGCCACTCGGCACAACAAAAATATTCAACAAAGTTATATGACCAAAAAAAAATGCTGCTATGAATAAAATAAAGCGCATTCATAAGTTTCAAGTTGCTTCGATTAAAATGAGAGATTTGCAAACAAAAATGCATAATAAAGTTAATTTGTAGATTACCAATTTCACACAAGCCGTTCAGTAGCTTTTTAATTTCTTGGTCTTGAACAAGCTTGGTGATCAATGCTTTTGCCTTCTCCGTATGAGAACAGGCATTTGCCTTGCAGTGGCACAATAATATAATATAGACTGGTAACAATATTTTTAGATAACATGCTTTTTTAAAGCTGATTCGTTAATAAAATTATATTTTAATTTAATATTGGAATTGTTTTTGTCTCTTTACTAGGGACGCTTTTAACGCTCTGCATCGTTCTCACATGCTTAATTTCAACGTGAATGATGTAACCAATATTTTGTAACCATATTTTGATTTAAAAGAGTGTCCATGGAGTTTCTTGCCCGTTCTTATCCATAGGTACCTACTACGCTTTGGAATGGGCTACTAGCTTCATCTTTCTGACTGCCCGACCCCTTGAAAATTAAAAAGTGCCTGTAATTGGTTTATTTGACATAAAAGCTTTGAGTTTGAGTTTGAGTTTGAAAAAAGGTGACGAGCAGCAAAAAAAGGTCACTCAAGCTGAGGAAGTAAAAAGGCATTGGTTAGGGAGCAAATCAAACGTAGATAAACAAGGAACTTACTACCTATGAATATGTTGCTTGGAGTCTGGGATCTCAGCGGGGTAATGAGGGCTATCGCACTTGAGTTCACCGCTAGAGGCGCTAGTGTAGAGTAAGGTCTCTAGATGTCAAAATATGTACAGTCACGAGCACTAATATGTATACACTTAGCAACTTCTAAATGTAATTATCTCCTACTGTATTGATTGTAATTTTATGCTGTTATGAACATAGTATTTTGAAACTTATACTGTTATGAAATAGATCTTATCTCAAAGTTGCAATCAATGTTCCACGAGAAAATCGCTTTTAAATTTTGCTAAGTGTATACATATTAGTGCTCGTGACTGTACTGAACGTTCACTGTTTGCGGGATTTTTTATCACGGATTTTAATGAATGATTCATAATGGCTGTAATGGTTGTGCCATTCTCGATTAATTATGGCTTAAGATTTTAAGTAAAACGTTAGAATCTAATTTGGTAGCACTTGAAGGAAGAATAAGAGTTGTCTGCTTCATGCTTGCCAATTTTAGGAACATTATAATCTAAATATTCGTTTGAAGTTTTAAAATGTAATAAAATAAACATACTATGAATACAAGGGTACTTACTTATACATATCGAAAACATCAAATAAAAGTACTGCAACAGGACCTTACTCGACAGTGGCGCCAACTGGTGAGCACAAAAACGAAAGTCCCCATTGCGTAACACATAAAATTGCAAATAATTAATCTTAATACTTTTCATTTTGACAGTTCAGCCACGTTCATTGCTTTACTTACGTTGTTGAGCAAATAAATTTGTCAAGCCTCATCCAAACCCTCGGATTGTCATTGAAAGTACCTATGTAATGCAATTATAGTGCAGATTGGTTATCTGCTAATTCATCAAAATAAAAGTGAGAATATGATAAGTGCACGTTCGGTGAGTCACAAACTAAGCGTCGCTTGTAGCTTGTGGCTCAGGAGTGCGAATTTAACAAAATTATAATGGTTACCTTACAGTTTGAGGATGTGAGATTATTATAGACAAGAGTTCAAATAAAATAAAACATTCGTGAGGTTCTAAAACACAAAATAAAACTAAAAACATTAGTTTAAGTTGGGCTTGTGTAATTATGTGTGAGTGGGTGTGATTATGTGTGTGAGTGGATGTGATGGTGTGTGTGTCAGTGAGTGTTGGGGTGTGTATGTGAGTGTGTGTAATTTACTACTCGCTATAAGCTTCCGACCTACGCCATACACTCACTAAACCACGGGCTGCGAACGTTTAATTCGTCTGTAATTAACTGTAAGAAACGCCAGGTTCTAAGAGTTTAGTGTTTTACAAGATTTCTATCTAAAGTAACACGATCTGATAAAAATATTGCAACTAAATATTTTGTAAATTAATACTACTACGTAAAGAAAAGTAGGAAGAACATTGATTTAGATATGTAGATATATAGAGGTTCACAAAACAAGACTTCAGCCCGGTGTCTAATTTATATAATATCACACCTGTATTTCTCTAAGGGTTAGGCAGAGATGTCCCTATATTACACCCACATTTCGCCAGTTATGTTTAAGTCCCATGTAATAGGGGGCAAGCCTATTGCCATCAACCGGGCACAAATCCAGACTCCGGGCTGCTACTGAGAAATTGCAGATGGAAAAACCCAATTACACTTTGCCTGACCCGGGAATCAAACCCAGGACCTGATGCCTAGGAGTAGCACTTACGACCACTAGAACAACGAAACAGTGTCAGGATTCATGCCGGTTTAATAGCAATAGCCTGCTATTATTACCTATAGAAGTTATAACGTATCTGGCGAAAGTAATTGTTTTTTTTTGTGTTGACCAGAGATCGATTGTGGATTATATGAAATATGTAAATATTATGGCTAGACAATAACCAACGACCAACGACAACTCCATTTTATGTCCAGGCAAATCACTGTCCATTATAAGGTAGAAGAGATCGCAGAAAGCAATAAGGCCGCCATTGTATATTTTGTATTTTGTGGTGCACAATAAAGAATATATAAATAAATAATAATATAAAATATTTTTGATTAGGTAAGTGTTTTTTTTTGTGTTATTGGAAAACAAAATTGCTAGCAGTGATTGCCCATAGACTCGCGACTTACGAGTTGTACCGAACGAACATATAAGTATAAGGTCGAACCCAGGCCCTGCAGTCTCGACATTAGATAACGACAAAAATCTGTCGCTAAGTCGTATCGATGTCAAATTCCTTTAATAGATTTTCAACTTTAATTCCAAAGTATAAGGCTGAAAATCTATTAAAGAAATTTGACACCGATACGACTTAGCGACAGATTTTTGGCGCTATTCATGTCGAGACTGCAGGGCCAGGTAGGCACTTTACTTTGTGTAAATTATTCCATCACCACTGCTCTCAAAACACACGAATATTTTGTCCTTTTTTTTCGGTTTACTCTCGATGTTTCAGTGAAAGAAAACATCGTAAGAAAACCTGGAAAAAATCGAAGACATGAAAGAGAGGAGGCCTGTGTCCCAGCAGTGGGAGCATTAAAGGCTGATTATACTATGCTTAATATGCTACAATGAGTAGGTAATTTCCGGTAAACCAAGGAAAGAAAAACAGTTTGTGTTATTTTCACAGCAAAACGGGATTAAGTCACACTTCCCAATTAGACCTATTAACTTTTTGCTTCCTTTCTCAAATTAACAATAAAAAGAAGTCAAACACTTTTAAACAAAAAAAAAAAAACACTACAGAAGCGAAAGAAAAGCTTTAAGTTTCCTCAAGTTTAGTAGTAAAAACTTAAGTTTTTAGATTAGGTATAGTATAAAGTTTAGTATGGCTTAGTCGGTACACGTTTGCTATCGACGATCGTTCGTGGCTCGTGACTGGCTCTTGAAAGATACGGTAGCTCTTGGGCTATTGAGTGGTAGGGTTGACCGTATAAGTTTTTAGATATTTACTGTACCTACTGTTGACACAGTCATGTTCAGGTACAGTACAGCGTCAGTATAGTCTTAAACACGGTACGCATTGTGGAGTGGTTCCTCGGTGAAGGGGAAAGCTCCAGGACACCGCGTGAAATTCAAATTTTCGTATGTTTTTTACGATTTGCTGGTCTGTGGTAGAGTGTTTGATCAAAATATTATGATTCAAGACCGCAACAAATATGTATTTACAGAAATGTAATTATTGGAATCATCAATACAACTCTCGAAGTTAGAATTTACCTCAAATGTCATGATTTCATGAAATAGTCGTTCAATAAGGTACTTAATATGAACTTAGAGGGTAGTATTGATGATTTTAATGATTATAATTCTGTAAATACAAACTTTTACAGTCGGACATCATATTTTTGATCAATACACAACCTGATACTGACCTGCAAATTAAAAAAACGTTAGAAAATTTGAGTTTCGCAGGCTACCCTGGCGCTTTCGTCTTAAGATCTTTAAGCACCGTTAGATTGTGATTTACCTACTTATTTTTCTGATTATTTTTTGTATATACGAACTACGAAAGTAGGTATCATGATTATAATATTTTTTCCATCGTATCAAAAACCAAGTTTATAATACTCATTAAGAAAAATTGCAGAGGCGCCTCGAAAAAATAACTTTAATGAAATAATTATTCTGCTCAATAAACACTGAGTTTTCACTGAGAATTTCTAAAATGTTTTCAAAAGTTTAGTTCAAAAGTTTATTTTTTTAAATAATATTAATACTTATCATTTATGAACTGTGCCAGCCCTAAAACCTGCCTCGAGCTCCGACACTTTTTACCTCCGATATCTAATGACAAAGGCATCATTATCTAATCACGGGTTGTCGGTTTTTTACTACAACTAGCTACTCATAGACTAGACGTACTCTATGCTGCAGTGATCAATCTTTGGCTATTTTAAAATAGTCTATGGTTTTGTTGCGTGCAACTTACTTAAATGGCTGATGGTGTTAGCTTTGATAATGTTGTACGTACCTTGGTAGCCACTGTTCTTACTACGGTAAGGAACCAAACATTTTATACTACATTCGGAATTTAGTTTCCAACCATGTAAACAAATTTTTGTTATTAAGATTTCAGCAATACCGGCTATTCTGCATCAGTTAGATTGAAGGTGGCTTCAACATCGTTGGAAAAACGCTAGAATGTTAAAAAGATTACAGCAATATAATATCTTGCTGAAAATTTTCTTTATTTTTATATAATACCTTCAAATATAATAATAAGTTGTGGAAGATTTTGGTGGACACATTCACGTCACATTAGGAGAAAATAGAAGAAAATCATTGATTCACCTAATTTTTCATGGCGACATTACTACCAGAACTATCAATAAACTAATTCTACAATAAAATCCCTAGTAACTTTCATTAACATTTTTGTAGTTGAAACTGTCAAAACCATATAAATATAAAGGTTAAAACTTATCAAACCGATAGAGATACTTGGCTTAATATTTTCCTATTATGACTGCAAAAATTAATCTTAATGTCTAATCAGCACATTAAAAACTGTAGGACCATGGTGTTCCCAAAACAATACCATAGATCGTCTAAGTACCTAGATTTGTCAGATGGTAAACCTAGTAGAATACTACCTATAGATAGATCGTACACGTCTTAAGGTGAATCCTCAGCTGTACCCCACCAAATTCAAATTGTCTTTGGTTTTTTGCAAATCGCAGCTCTGTTATAAGTCGTACAGTGATCAAAAGGCGATTTGCGACTGTAGGAATGATATATTTATGGAATTTCATATCAATCGTCAAACTTTGGAAATTTGTTCCACCTAAGAATTTTTCAGAATATTTCCTATGAAAATTCTTAGGTGGAACAAATTTCCAATGTTTCAACATACGACATAAAATAGAGCTGCAATTTTCAAAAAACCACAGATATTTTGAATTTGGCGGGCTACAACTGAGGATTCACCTTAAATAAAGCACAGACTATTAAGCAATTTAATATTAGTATTAACATAAAATTATTAGTTGCTAAAGCTTTTGTATCACGACTCGGCGATGGATAATAATTTGATATCTAGGTACAGTCAGCAGAAATGTGAGTGTAAAAGGTTTCGACGAAATAGTCACTCAAGTTAGGTTTTGTTTTTTAACAATTTCTTGGAGACATCATGTGTCACAGTGTGTGTTAGTGTCACATTTTGCTGATGTTGAAGTGTTGGGTCGATGACTTCGGGTCTTTTCATTTCTTACTTTTCTTTGCTAAGCAAAATAAAACAAAGGTAATTTATTATTATCTTTTAGCTTGAATAGCATAGGCTATTTTTTACTTATTTACCAATACCGAATCTTAGCTATTTAGACTTTAACATAAATCCCTAATTTCAGTTGTGTATCACACAATATTATGATAGCCGAATATTTAAGGGCATTTAAGAGAAGAAAAAACAGTGTAACAACACGTGTGTGTGTAGTTAACATAACATCACGTCTGCATCGCCCGTAAGAGATGGCAGATGTGTACCAATAGTACACCCATATTTCGGTAGTTAAGTGGTAGCGAGCCTATTGCCGTTGACTGGGCACAAATCCAGACTCCGGGCTGTTACTGAAAAATTCCAGATGGAAAAACCCAATAATATTTTGCCCGACCCGGGAATCGAGCCCAGGACCTCGAACGCCCAGAAAGGACGCAGCCAAAGTCTTAAAACATATCATTTTATAATCCAAAGCTCCTTTTAAACCCATCATCTTACTCCTAAGCTGTCCGTACATAAAAATGCACACACAGACAATTATTTATCAATTTGAAGTAATGATAGCTACACTTAAGTACGCATACTCGTCGGTAATGACTTCAATTAGTATTACTACCAACTGATCGTTACAGCACAAAATCATTTCTGACAGATAAATTGTATAGACTATTATATCATTGTTGTTGTACTATACAGGATGGCCGAGACATCGACGTATAACCTGTTAACATGGATTCTGTACGTGATTCTGGATGCCCATACGTTGAAATTATTCGTCGGTTATTAAAAAAAAATCTGCTGTTTCCTACAAAAGTGCATTACCTAGGCGTCCAAAATGTATGGAACAGCAGATAAAAAAAAAAATAACCGACAAAAATTTTAAACGCAGAGAAGTCCAGAATCATTGTACTGAATCCATGGTAACAGGTTGTGCGTCCCTGCCACCCTGTATAGTACATACTGATTCCATGCATTGTTGTAACATTTGAAAGATTAATTCGATTGGCTGCTGGGTTTTATTTTTTTATTGACTGTACTTGATGTTCGAATTTTGAATATGTAATTTTGTGTGATTTGTTTTGTATCGTCTTTTAATTTCGTTGAGTGGATGGGTATATCACGCTTCTCTAATTAAGGAGGTAGCATCTACGTTATTAGAACTTGGCGGAGGTAGCTTGGAGTTAAGGGTCCAGTATACAGGCGCGACGCGACAGCGCGACACAAAGGCACCGCTCGTCGCGCGACACGCGTTGCCTTTGTATCGCGCCAGTGTGTATGAGCCTTTATCATAGTGTTTACTTGTTTAACTTTATAACAGTAATGGGTTTAACATTTCTGAAGTCGATGATGGCTAAATTGGAAACGAGGTATTTATATTGCGAATGGGTTTAATTACAAGCACTGGGCTTTTTTCAGAGTAAATTCTTGAATAACCTGGAAAGCCCAAAAAATCTTCTTCTCTTTCGCAAGCTCGAGCTACACGAGAAGAAGAAGCCAATAATCATGACTTAGAAAAACTAGTAATTCAGTCTAGAAGTAAGTCAGTATCATAACTCATGGACGCTCTTCCTTTAGTCTCATTTAAGTAAAAAACAGAAAATCATTTGCACATAAGAAACTATGCGGAGTTAGCTACCTTATAACAATATACTCAAGTTCCTGGGCCTGCAGTCTCGACATAGATAGCGACAAAAATCTGTCGTTAAGTCTAACCGATGTCAAATTTCTTTAATAGATTCTCATCCTTATGCTTTCGAAATAAAGTTGAAAATCTACTAAAGGAATTTGACAACGATACGACTTAGCGACCGATTTTTGTCGCTGTCTAATGTCGAGACTCCTGGCCCTAGACAAGTTTCCAAGCACCCCAATTCCCACACTAGAAATGGGCCACACATAATGATTACATACATTTCAGCCAATATTATTCACCTCAGAACAAAAAACAAGGCACATTGTCACGACACATAACGGTTCTATTGCTATGCTATCCTAGTATCATAGACACGGCCTAGGTAAGCTGTTTGAATAGCTGATTTTGTCACGAAGACAGCTGGATACGGTTAGAATGCAAGTTGTTTGATTGTTTAGTGGTTTGTTTTGATTTTTTGCGTCAGTGATTTGATTGTAGTACACCTAGGTTGTTTATAGTCCTCCAGACCGTATTTCGGCCGTGGCGGCTAATCTTAACGGAGACTAGACTTCGGCGCGGGAGATATTATAGTGCACAAGTGTGTGCGCAGACACAGGTGCACTCTCTCTTCTTTTACTTTCATAGTTCGATGAGATGCCAATCCGACACGACCGGAGAGACATCAGGCGCAGGACCAACGGTTTAAAGCGCTTTCCGAGGCACGCGGGTATCACACAGCTAACTTCCAAACTCCGGGCTGTTACCTAGGTTGTACCATGGTCTAAAAAAACAAGGACTGGCATTCCGTGAGTGACATATGCTTACGTCACTATCCAGTTACCACTTTATTGCTACAAAACACGAATTATGGAAACATTATCAGTCACCATTCTGTTAAAAAATATATATAAAGCATTTAAATTGTCGTTTCGTTTTTCTAATCAAATGAAACAATTTAATTTAATCATATACCAACGTAGTTGTTAGTTAAAACCTCATTGTTTTATCGGATTCGCACAGGTAATAAAGGTGGTTGGGGAGTTATTATTACACACTACTGGTAACACAGCGGTGATGACGCAGGCTTGTGTCACCCACGTGACCACTGTGCCTCGGAATGCTATACCTGGCGAAGTCTATTATTATACCATGGGTTGTACGATGTACCTACGTAGATATGCCAATGACGGATAACGATGAATTAAGATTTTGGAATCAGTGAGAAGAGTGTAGGGTTTAGCATTGGCGTTTAAAATTGAACTTAGGGCAATTCATTGGACTAAGATTCATATAGGTAGGTACTTACGAAGGTATTTACGCATACTCAATGAACCCAAGCTAAGAAATCGCTATCAAATAATTTTAATAGAAACCACTTGAAAATAGGTCGCAGGTACTGTGGTAATAACTCTGAAATGCTGGTACAATCTCGACTAAAGGCTTCGGGAGATAGGCGCGACGAGACAACGGTGCGACGCGATATTGGTAGAACAATTTTCATGAAGTTTTCATAAAAATTGTTCTACTAGAGTTGCGTCGCGTTGTCGCGTCGTGCCTATCTGTAGGAGCCTTAAACCATAAAAACCAGCAGTTACTATCGGTGAAATCAAAACCTGCTGAGTACCAAAAAATATAAAATAAACTCAAATACAAATAGAGAAGAGATGAGATGAGATTTTTTTTTGTAGAGGTGGGCAAAGATCGTCACACACTGAACGCCTGAGGGAAGACATCGCCGTCCAGGTAGACCGCGGTGGACTTGGTGTGACGATCTAATCATATTGGCTGAGCCAACATCGCACAAGATAGAGAGGTTTGGAAGGAAAAGGGGGAGACCTTTACCCAACAGTGGGTCACAATCAAGGCTCACAAAAACAAAACTCAAATACACATCTATCATAAAAATTATAAATCAAGTCGTAAATAAAATAACCATAGTATTAATAATAACAAAGCAAATAAACACGTCATTACCTGAGCCATCTATCTTACGATGATCGCAGAAAAATGATTCACATCTCGTACTTGACCTAAATACATTCAAGCGCGTGCGCATGCACTAGGAAATCGTTCGGTTTGCATGTTTCCCTGTACGGCTTTTTAATGGTAGTTTTGTTCATATTTTACTTCAAATGAGTGATTTATTTAAAGTTTTTTTTTTATGTCAAAAAGATGATCTTTGGTTTTTTTTTGGAACAAAGTTCCTGAACGCGACTTGCGTTAGGAGTTATTGGTAGAAATAGTCAAGTAAGAAAAAAGCGTTATGCTCACTCCATGCGAGTTTCTCTCTCTCTGTCTCTTTCTGTTATATACGAGTGTGTGTATGCTTACAAGTATCACGTAAGGATTTTTTTTGAACGGGGGTCCCCCGATCTCACACGTTTTTTTTAAATAATCATTTATATTATAACATTATGTTGATTATTCAAAAGGGTGAATAAATACTCTGGGACAAGATTAGAACACTCGTAAAGAGAATATATTTTTATTTAGTATACATAAAAGAGGACAAACAGAATCAACAGCACGTAATCAGTTCACTTTTGAGGATATCAAAATGTGACCAATGGAAAATGATTAGGTGTAAGAACGTTTTTTTTCTCTGTAGCAGCCCGCTGTCTGGATTGTGCCCGGTTGATGGCGATGGGCTCGCCCCCTAGTATATACCCACATGAAATTTAAACATAACTGGCGAAATGTAGGTTTAATATAGGCACACCTCTGCTCTAACCCTTCGGGAATTACAGGCTTGATTATATGTTATGTTTTTAAGCTATTGCATAGCTTTTATCGCGGGCTTTGAGCGCGGCGACCGAATCAAGAAATTCCGTAACGAAAATAAAACCTAACACCCCCACTCCGCCTACCATGTAGCTCGGCCGAGCGTTCGCTTAACGTGTATGTATATGGTACGACTGTACTTGAATTAATAACAAAGAAAAAAAAAAACTGCATAAATAAAAAAAATATAAATAATTATAATTGCATAAGTTGATAAAAAATGCTATGCAATAGCTTTACTGCGGCAGTCCCCGAGTGCCACACGTGTTTTTTTAAATAACGATCCTTCATGTGTACATTTTGTCTGATGCAAACATAACAGATAAAAAATGAAAACGGAATAATTTATGAAAATTTAAGATACTGTAGGATTTGCAGACCTACATTGTTTCGTAGTGATAAAAAATATTCCCATATTGAGATAACTTGGCATAGAAAACCATCAAGTAGATTAATTCCGGTTGATAAGCTGCAGCATCCACAGCACCTGATTATCATTCGCAATATCTACCATACCATCCTTAGTTCATGTCTAGCGTGGTAAGCAGTTCTTCCTACAACGTTCCCATACCACAAACACATGTCCAGAATGTATTATCAAGGCGTTCCCATAGTATTTTCTATCACCATTTGAACCTGATATAAATTCAGATTTAAATTGCAAAAGTGTTTGCCGTTTCGAAGCACGCTTGGACTTTATTGACGGGAATTGAGATTCTGTTTGATAGTAAATGTTTATAGCAAGACAAAGCAAATTATTTTTAGTCTGTGTTAAAAGAAATGTCAAGATGTTAGGTCAAAGGGTTGGGACCTCCCTAAGAGTATATATGTTCTGTGGTTGGTACTCGCTACCTAACGTACGTTGTGTGTGTATTTGTATCAGTGAACAATAAAAAGAGTTATTAATAATAATTATTAATTAATTAATCGTGTCAATCAAGTTAACTGCGATAATACAGTCCACCGAAAGAAATACAAGAAGTAAGCAGTAGGTAAATTTAACGTCTTACAAAGCACAGGATATTTAAATCATCAGCCATTTGGTTTTCAATTCAGTGCTCATGATTTCTATAGTCAGCCTATAATGTTTCCACTGCTGGGACACAGGCCTCCTCTCTGTGAGAGGGAGTGGGCCGTAATCCACCACGCGGTCCCAGTGCGGGTTGGTAGATGTCCCATATCTTCGAATTTTTGGTTCTAGGATCTGCTGGTTTCCTCACAACGTTTTCCTTCACCATTTTGAGAGCAGCGGTGATGAGATAATTTACACAAAGTAAACCGCTTGTCTGGGTTCGAACATACGACCTATATAACTCGTAAGTCGCGGCGTCGACCACCACTGCCATCATCATGGTTTTTAGTATCTTTATTGAATCTCTAAATGTTCCTGCGTTCCACATCGATAAGGGTGTTTTAAAGGAATAGATTTTGAATCTTAACGAACGGGAACAACTATAAATTCTATCACCTTCTTCTTCATTTGGACCTCAAAATCAAATATCCTTCATGAAAGAAAGAAAGAAAGAAAAATATTTTATTTGGGACACGCACAGGAAATAAAAAGAGTAAAAATTAAAAAGGAGCATTTAAAACTAACAAAATTAACAATAAAAAAAAACAAGTAAAAAACCTGTGCGAGGCCAAAAAGGCTGCTATCTCAGCATAATGCTGCGATATTTAAAAAAAATTGTACCGCAGCGCTGGTATTCTGAAAGGGCCCGAAGGGTCATGAATGATAAATGATAAATGATTTTATTTCTGTAAGTAGGTTTGTACAAACACTTTTACACGTCAATCATGTTTTTTAAACTAGATGAGGTCGGCGTTTCATATCTCACTACTCTGAGAAGAAAGGCCGAAACAAACTCAGAGGTCACAGTCTCTTTTAAAGTCCAGACATAATCTTGGTCAGGTCATGCGAAGACCATCCCGATTGGTATCTGAAATGGTCTTTTAAGAAAAAACCACACAGATTGAGTGGACAGAATGGTGATAGTTCAATGCAGACTGGCACAAAGCTGACAGTTTGCTTATTATTTTTATCACGGCACGAGCATTCTTCAGTCATAAGTTCCGATACAAGAGCAGAGGACTGACCTCTTTTGTTCGACGAGTCATCGTCGACCGTTCGTCGTAATGAAACAAAAACCGTTTCTATCTCTCCTCACTCATCCCTGATCACCAGAACTCCTTTAAACCAAAACACAGCAACATGTTGCCATATTTTTCCAATGGAAGGCCAGTTCAGACTTGTTTACGAACATGTCGCGCCTACGTAAGCGTGGGGAGACCGGTCGCAGGTTGCCAATTCGACTAGTTCCTTAAGATGTTAGCACACTGACGCTGGCCGCTGCAATTTTGCTGCGAACCGCGATACTTTTTAATACAGTAATAATAATAATAATATTATATTTTATATTTATTAAGATATATATATTTTTTATATTTATTTGGACCACAATTTTTTATATTTTTAAATGTTTTTTTTTAAATGATTAAAAAAAACAAAAAAATGTATTGAATAAGTACTCAAATAAATAAACGACATAATAATATCGTTTATTGGACAAAATCAGAACTTAGCCTACTACAGTTTCAATACTAAAAACATAACGTATAACAGGCATCTAACCTAAATGAACTCCTGATTTCCAAACTTGGTAAAAACCTGTATTTTGAAAATCAGTGCTTTTCCAATGAACTTAACAAGGACTCTTACTTAGATAAGGAGCAACTAAGATACATCAGTACTGAAAAAGTTAAACCACAATTAAGTCATGTGAAACAAAAAAGGAAACAAATAAAAATATTATAACAAATTATTGAGACAGTTAGGGTTTATTTACAGCTTGACGATTTTGAGAGATATGATAAGTGTTGTGTTGTGTAAGATGTAGGAGTGTTGTGAAGTGTAGTGTAGTGTATAATGTGTATCGTAAAAAAAAAACAACAGTCTTCAGTTGACCAATATCGTAATCAAGAACAAATAGTCAGGGCCATACATTTGGCTCGAGTAGGTATGGAAATTTTGTAAGGGATTGTTGATAATTTTTTCACAATTACAATGTTGATCCCATAAAGAAAGTTAATCAGTTTGTTGGTCTACACCACACCCTTAAATTTGACCACACCTTTCAAATATATGCTGTATTTTGTTCTGTTGTAGCGAGGTTTGCGTCAGTGTGCAAACAGCGTTATATCCTTTAGTCTAGAAGGTAATGAATTTATGTTTTTACGGTGTTTTTGGCTGGTGAAGTTTGCAAATTTTTACTTGGTTCTTGTTTTACCTAATGTGGATTAGCAGATGCCTCTACTTGTACATTGACATGAACGTATTTAGATATTTGAATATGTTTAGAGCAGATTTTGTCAAGCTGCAGGTATTCATGATGATAAGTTTGACTATCCAAAATTTTCTTTAGGATTGTTTTAAATTATTTGCCTTAACAGATAACAGCTTTCAAGCCTCCAAAACGCTGGAGTGATAAAGAAATTGATGAGAAAATGACAAAAATAACCTGTTATTATGTAACCTGCAGTACCATCTACAATCATCGTTTTATTTTAGACTAGCTGCGCCCGCGGTTTCACCCGCATAAGTCTCGATCCCATAAGAATATCGGTATAAAAAGTATTCTGTGTCCTAATCCAGATCATTGTCTACCCATGTGCCAAATTTCATCTAATTCCGTTCAGCCGTTTAAAGGCTCTCGCAGACAGGCGCGACGCGACTCTTGTAGAACAATTTCCATGAAGTTTTCATAGAAATTGTTCTACTAGAGTCGCGTCGCTCCTGTTTGCGTAAAAGCGTAACAAACAAACATACAAAAGACAAATCTTTTCTCGTTATAATATTAGTTTATCACCCTTTTATTTTAGACTAAGACAGGCCTTATAAATCGCTTCGATCTTCTTGTTTATAACAAAACCATTGCGTTGCTAAAATTACCGACAAATTCGGACGGCCCGATTTAAATTTTAATGTCACCGGTCACGAGCCACACGTACAGTATTCAACACAAGTTTGCACAAAATTATAACAATTTGTGTGTATAATCAATGCAAAATTGTCACTTTCCTACGCATGATCCCGTTGGCGGTTGTTGTGAAATAACACCTGCGCTGCCGGCGACACACTGGTCTAGCGGATGAAGGATAAAACACAAGACACTGGATTTGAAGAAAAAATGACTGAAAGATAAAATAACATAACATAACCCCTGTATTCCCCGAAAGGTTACGCAGAGGTGTACCTATAGTACACCCATATTTCGCCAGTTATGTTTAAGTCCCATGTAATAGGGGGCGAGCCTATTGCCATCAACCGGGCACAGATCCGGAGTCCGAGTTGCTACTGAAAAATTCCAGATTGAAAAACACAATAACACTTTGCCCGACCCAGGAATCGAATGCAGGACCTCAGGTTGTATCTTACACATCCATCGCTACGCAGCTTAGCATATTTCCGAAGGAAATATTATAATACAGGCGTTCTTCTTAACATTCGTACACTGGGTATTCATTACAAACTCAAACTCAAAATTCAAAGCATTTATTTCAATTAAACCATTTACAGGCACTTTTGAATTGTCAAAGAGTCGGTCAGTTAGTCAGAAAGTTGAAGCTAGTTGCCCATTCCAAAACGTAGATCTCTATGGAGAAGAACGGGCAAGCAACAATATTCATCTCTTGGACTGGTTGGTTGAACTGCCTCATTGATTTACTGGTCGCAAACGCAACTGCTGGGTATGAGGTCCTGGATTCGATTCCAAGGTCGGGCAAACTGTTATTGGGTTTCTCCACCAGAAATTTCTCAGTCTGGTATTTCTCAGTTAGCAGCCCGGAGTCTGAATTTGTGCCCGGTTGGTGGCAATAGGGTCGCCCCCTATTACATGGGACTTAAACATAACTGGCGAAATGTGCCGAAATGTGTGTTATTCTATATGTTCTTGCAAACCTCAGAACCTTCATTTCTAGACATCGTTCTATTATCATTTACGCATACTTTAAGTCACGAAGCAACAGTGTGCTCATTTGTCACTACAAATGAGAAGAGATGGGACATTCTATTTTTAGCCGAACTGGGCATGCGCACCATATTAAAATTATCTGTATATTTATTCGTTGAACCAATTTGAACTGAGTTGTTCAAATTGGTCAAGCGTGAGTACTCTTAGTAGGTCACCCTTGATAGATGACCAGGCTGTTCTAACTTTAATTAGTGCTTTAACACCACTATTTAGACCTTTTGGTTGGGTAGCTTGAATATCTCAAGGAATTATTTATGAACGAATATTACAGATTCAAGTTTTACGCAGTTGGTCGTGAATTATCAAGTCTTAATTGGTCTAAGATTGTAACTTTAGATTAGGATAACTTGAAAGTTGGACGAGAGAAGTAAAAGATATTATAGTCCATATTCGCATACATAATAGTCATGATTACGTTGTTTATATAATTTTCTTTCTTTAATTCTTGTAGCAATTCAAAATTCAAAAGAAAAAGAAAACACCATTGAACACCACTAAGACAAGATTTAAACACAGCAATATTAAACAACCAATAATTCCCTCGTTATGGGCAATCTTAAATCAAAAAAGAACAAGCCAATCCAATTATTGAAACAACAAACAATAAAAAATAAAAGTAATAAGAGATCAATAGAACAAATTTTCAATTACACCAACACTTAGCAGACATAATACAAAACAGTACATCAAGTATTACGCAAACCAAAGACTGTACTGACAAACATACAGATAATCACCCAAAAACTGAAAAAGAACCTTACATTGAAGATACAGAGCTCAAAATTGATGAAGTTGAAGATCAAAATAATGTTGTAGATATAAAACAGCTTTATGTCATTGCAAACGCTTCAGAACTGATATTTAACGACTGTTCCATTATTTATGCATAGGAGATTAGAATAATGTTGATACTCTGATGTAAGCGGTTTTGACGAACAATCTTTTGGAACATATGGATCAAGATCACTGGATAGATCTGGATGAATTCTTCTCAGCAAGGTTGGTAAGCAAACAATCTTTAATTCTTGAATACATAAAAGGCTTTGAAGCAAGGGTTCTTAAAAGGACACCATCTTAATCTTAAATAGACACATAATACTGTAGGAAGTAAGATTTTACGACACGAAGACACTGGGTAAAACATTTAGATATTTATGGTGTTGAGACCACAATAACTAAAACTATTCAGTTAATCATTTCTTAACAAAGTAGTTAAAGTAAACCAACCATGCACAGTTTACTAGCGCTCGGGCAACTTAAACCATCAAAGAAGTCAATAGTCAACTTGAAGTTAAAACCCATGAAGAAACCATTCCTCCACAAAACAATATAAAGGTAACCACTTCAACAATACTAGAAGAACCAAAGAGAAACATAAAAGCAAGGGAACAATGTAAGAAACGTGTTTTATTTGAACCAGGAAACAGTATGGACACAATATAGTTATAGTAAGTGATTGTAGGCAGTACGATACTATCTTAGTACAAGAAGTAATAAAGACGCCTCACAGTAAAATCTAGCCTTAGAACAAAGAAACTATGGAGTATATACGGCGAAGCAATGGTGAATAAAAAAAGTAATTTATTGGTACGACTTGATGGTGTTCAGGTTAGATATAGTTTCTTTTTCAAGGTGTAAGATATGTGTAAATTTGATATTATAAGAAAAGAAAGAGAAATTGGGTGATGCAAATAAAAAAGTAGACTGATAAAATAGCAATACAAGGTATTGTAGTTCTCAAAATAGAGGATCTTAAATGTATCAGGCTAGTAGCAGTGGCTCTGGGAAATATATAAACCCACCAATATATACTAATATTATGAAGAGGTATTTTTTTTAAATTTATATATAGGATTAATCTTTGGAGCTGCTGATTTGATTCGGAAAAATCTTTCAATAATAGGAAGCTACATTAACCCTGATTGTCATAGGATATGTTTTGCATTAAAACGAGAAATCTAGTCAACAATAAATGAATTGTTTGGCAATGACCTTGATATATCGATCCCAAATATCCGTATCATTTCCTAAAACAAATGCCATCATCACATTCATCAGTTGCCTAAAGAGTAGTTTATTATTATGATCCTACTTAGTCCCATGGAGTCGCGACAACTCTGTTCGAGTCAAGTCGCAGTACATTGCAGTATTGGAACCGGTTTCAGAACCGCTTCTGCCATTGCCCACTGCGAAAGTTCATACGTGTATACTGCACTATAATGTTGGAGGTAATACTATAGTTTAAATGAGGTTCAACTTATAAACTTAAGAACCGATGGCAAAATATAACATTCTCTTGTAAAGTTACACTGGAAACCAAATCTCTCAATATTTAGTAATATAGTAGCATTAGGAGACGAACAACATCAATAACAAACAACGGGGACGCGGGGTGTGATATCATCAATTGACCTCTCCCGCTCTGGGCGGAGCGGAAGGGCGTGTCAGACTCTTACTAACTAAAACCCACCCGTGTTCCTTCAGTTGCCTGTGTGCCAGGGCCACGGTAACTCTTTCGAACAATCCGTGAACCCGGCAGGCATCGGCCCTATCGGACCCCGTCAATGGTGCTGACATTTCTTTCAGGCGCGCGTGGAACACGACGCGCCGTCGACCCGGGCCTGGGCTTTACCAGACGGCGAGCTGCCCATTGCTCGCCGTCCGCAAGCCCGCGCCTTCGGTAGCCGGGAGTCGGGAATCGACTCCCGACGCCCAGGGAGGACATTAGTGACCTTATTGGTTAAGTGCTTCAGAAAGGTCAGGTGCGTAGCACTCGCAACCGGCGTGCATGTATGACCAGATGTATGAATGTAAACGACGCAAAAGGAGTATGTAAGGATTGTAGCAGGTGGCGTTCTGTATTTTCTGCCTACCCCCATGGGAAGAAGGCGTGAGTTTATGTATGTATGCATGTCATAGCATTATTTAATTTGCACCACTATACCTTTTCCAATGTTTAATCCTTTAATTACAGAGACGTTTTGATTTTGATCTGAAATTATTGATTTTGTTATTTTGTTTTGATCTAATTACGTGTTGCCTATAATTGCAAGTGTCGGAGAAAGAAAAAATGAATGTAACTAAATCATCAATCAACTCAGCTTTTCCTTTTCCACAGCTAGGTATGAAGCATGTCTTTCAAAATGCGCCACAAAACTTCTGATGGAATTAAAAAGACCCACTATTATTGGCATCCTCAAAGACGTTACTGATCAAAATACCACCAGTTATTCGATTTTTCCCAAGGGTAATACAAACAAACAAACGGTATCGGTATGAGTTTATCCGGGAAAGAACCGGAGTTACTGACATAACTTGCAGAGTAAGCAAGCTGAAGTGGCAGTGGGCTGGCAATTTTTCTCGAAGGATCAATGTCTGGAGGAGCAGACTATTCCTGGAGTGGAGATCGCATATCGACTAGCGTAGTGTGGGACGCCTCAGCTAGATGGATCGACGACCTTAAAAAGGTGACTGGGACATAATGGGTTGCGGAAGGCGGAGGACAGAGTATTGTGGCGCAACCTGTGAGAGGAATATGTGCAGAAGTGGACTGCGATAGCCTGAGCTGATTGAAAAAAAACTTTAATTGCGTTCCTCTCAAATAACATCAAGCTACTAAAGTAAGGGCAACAAGACGAGATAAAGAATGTAAACAAACTTTCAGGGGTTCGTAACATTTTTAAACACAAGTTTTTTCGTGGTGCATTGGTATCTTTCAAAGGTTGTCTAGAGCTGCTAAGCTATGATTACTTTATTTTTGAATTATGGAATAAACAACAACTCACAAAAACAGTAAAAATCAACATAAAAATTAACAATAACGGATTAATAACAACAAAAAACTAAACAAATACGGAAGCAAAAAGAAATCGTATCACTTCGAACGCAATCCACATACGGATCAAATGTTGTTAGCTGCTGGACCGACCGTTTTCCTTTACCACAAATCACACAACGTCGGACATCTTTGACCAACAGTGACGTCATTATTGCGTGCGACCGATAAGGACAGAGATACTTATCGCCCATTATCGGAATGTAACTCAGTAAAGGTAAGGTTGTTTACGTATTTTACCTCGTCTCGTTGGCCTTACTTTACATCTTGAACTTTATCCGCTTGTTACAAAATCTCTCCTCGCTCATCGCTTGCATCCCTATGTCAGACAGTAGCTAACTCTAAAGCTAGCCATTGCTTAGCAAATTATGTTCGATCTCAACTTACCCCGGCTCAAGTTTATAGGTTACAAACGTAAAAATACTATTGTATGCGTTGTTCTTACAAGGATTTATTGGAGGTGCGAAGATTTTATAAAGATTAGAAGAATAAGTTTGTGCAGTGGTAACACTACCTACTTAGAATGGATTAGTTTAGTCAAAGGCCTGTACGATTTAAATTGATTGAAGTTTATTATTAACAGTTAAGGAAGCACTTATGAAAAATAAATATATATATTATTATTATTTATTATATTTTTTTTTTAATATGTATATTAATTGTGTAATTATTGAAAAATGTGGACTCCTATTTTATTTTTTTGGAAAAGGTTTTTATTAAATCCATTTTTATTTCTTACCCGACTGCTGCAATGCCAAAAGGAAGGGTTATGATTTTAGCAGTCTATGTATGTATTATAATTTTGTAGGTACCAACCCACATGGTATACAGGCATGCGACCACGGCTTCACCTTGACCATTTTTGGAACACCTATGTCTTGATTTCTGTCCGAAATATTTTCTTGTTTCGTTCTTTTTAGATAACTTCAATGTTTCCGTAGTTGGGTTACAGTTTATTAAACTATTTTTTTTTATTTTATACTTTTTTTTCATTTATGGGCCTTTTTGTTTTTTCTAGGGTAAGATGATGCTAGCCATAATGCTTAAAAGCCACCAGACTAGCTTAAAATAGGCAACTTTTGGAAAAGTTTGGACACTGCGATCACGCTTATTTTTCCATAATAGGTTGCAAATGATGTACCAATAGGTACCTAATAAAATAATTATCTTCAGCAAACAACTCCGATTCCCACACTATGATTGCTAAGGTAAGTGCACCAGTTGTTGACTTAGATAAAATATTTCATATTGCAAAATATTTAAGTGGATTATCAATACACTCGACATCGTGTTTATATCAGTTTCACTGACTCACATCTTGAAGTGTTAAGTTATTAATATTATTGTGAGTTTTCTTTTATATTTTATGAGGGTACATAGTTAAAATATGTTTTCCGAATAGATTAGGTACTAATTAGAAATGTATTATGCGGAGAGAATGCATCGAAGGTATGAAGCCAAATATAATAATAATTTAGCCTGTACTGTCCCACTGCTGGGCAAAAGCATCCCTTCCCTTTTTCCACTCAACTTGATCCTAGACATAACAAAATGCCAAGTTTATTATTTTGGGTTTTTATAATATGGACTTTCCTAAATAAATAAATTTTCTTATAATCATATTCAAGTATTTTATAAAGAAAGAAAGAAAAAAGTATGTATTGGGAATCGCACAGGATTATCACAAACTAAACAAAACAAAGTGAGAAAAAGAATATTGCTAAGTACCGAATAAAATATGAAATTATTGTCCAAAAACAATACAAGACTATGGTCCATTATTAGTTTATTACACACCTCCACATCTCCGAAACAAGCAAAAAAATAAGTATATGCTTCTTTTATATAAATAATATAAATGTATAACCCATTTATTAAGTGTACTCTTATTATAAACTCCTATGTATAGAATTTACTATGTTTCGCAACAAAATAATGTGTCATTTTATTACAACAATTACGTAAAATGTGTCATAATATCATAATTCTCTATTTAATAGTAGGTACATCAAGAATATTGATATTCAAACAATGGACGACTTGACCTTACACTGCAGATAAATCAGAAATCACTATTATTAATAATATCAAAGCGTAACAATTAATCAAAATATAATAATAACATTATTAAGATAAGAAATAGTTGCATTATCATTAACAATAGCATTAGATACGTGATAATTATTATTTATAAACAAATGCATTATTTGAGGAAAACAATAAAATAAAATAAATTGTAACGCGCAGATCAATTCAATGAACTCCAATTAGGTATTAATTCTACATAATTTATCATTAAAATACCTATCTTATTGTGGTAATGTGGTTTACAAACATTTACGCCGTAAATATTTATTACGTTTACTATTTTGTATTTACCTACCTACCAATTTATAAGTTTTATTTTAATTGATGTGTTCCTTGTGGTATAGTTTTTTTTAAATAATTGAAATGTTGGTTTGTAGACTTACAAAAATATTTAAGTATTCAATGATAATTATTCATGCAAAATATACATGAACCCTTAGACGAACAAAAAAAGTCGGACGGAACTCCGCTAAGACAAAACTGAGTCCAGTTTATGTGTGAATATATGTTATGTATGTACGAGTGTTGCCGTTTGCGCGCGTAAAGGCTCGTACACACTGGCGCGACGCGACGCCCGACACAAAGGCACCGCGTGTCGGGCGACGAGCGGCGCCTTTGTGTTGCGCTGTCGCGTCGCGCCTGTCTGTGGGAGCCTTAATGGCCGACCGCGGTCGACTAATGTGTGAACGTGTGCGTGCCGCCGGCATGTACGTACAGCGAGCTGGCCGCCTTGAGTGTCACAGTTTTTTGTTAGCGATAATCTGTCCCGACTTTTTTGTTTATCCATACATGAACTACATCGACTATTTTCGACAAGCAGCTTCAGCAACCTTTATTAAGCGGTTTACGTAAAGGCTAAGGGCCAGTTTCACTATACTGTGTTTATTCTAAATGTCCCGTTATGCCATTTGATGGATTGCCTCACTACGAAAAATAGTCCGTCAAAATACTTAGCATGGCATTTAGTAACAGCAGAGTTTGGTGAAATCGGTGATAAACCTGATAATTTAGTAAGCATAGACGTATAACATAACATCACGAACTTAATCTCCGAAGGATAAAGGCTCGTACATACTGGCGCGACGCGACAGCGCTACACAAAGGCGCCGCTCGTCGCCCAACACGCGGTGCCTTTGTGTCGGGCGTCGCGTCGCGCTAGTGTGTACGAGCCTTAAGGCAGAGGTGTTCCTATAGTTCACCCACATTTCGCCAGTTCGGAAGCCGGTGGCAAAAAATGAAAATACAAAACCAATGACAACGACTTCCGAAATTAAAGTTATTTTTCATATTTTTGTGTTATTTTTTTGGAAGTCAGTACTTAAAAAAAAATATATATAGTTTAACTTGACGAAAAGAGTCAAATTGTAACTTTGAGAGCATAATAGACTTTAGAACACATCGAACAAATGTCATCATTCTCCTGCACCCTAATTACGTAAGAAACTATCTATCACAATCTGAATCATTTTGAAGCCTATTGCTAAACCATTGCTTCATATGTTCGAAAAAAGTATCTGCTCAACAACGTAAATAACGCAATGAATGTTGTTGAACTGTCAAAATGAAACCCATTCCTACTGTTAGTGTGTTACGTAATTACCCCGCTGGACTTATTTATGTCTTTTTCTTCCATATTTCCCTATTAGGCGTCATCTCGGTAGTCGGTAATATGTCATATTTCCCACAGTCCATCTATATTTTCTTTGGTCATCCCCTACCCTTATAGCCATCCGCAGACCAGAAAAATAATTATCTAAAAATTGTAAGAGGTAATAGTGCCAACAGAATCAAATTCAAAGCACACTTTTATATTACGCAAGAAAATAAAATAAACACGTAATACCACATAATATTATAATCGTATATAAACACAATAATACAGTGACACGTAAGTACGTACGTAAGCATAAACACCGGTGTCGAAGATAATTTTACAACTAAGACTACGCACGAGTAACTCGGAGCGATAAGGGCGTATGTATTGCGCTATTACTGTTAAGAGCGGTCAACCCGTCATACTTTTCATACAAACGCTCGTACGTGATTATAGCATTGTAAAACATCTTTTATTGTTTTTTTTAATTAATAGGTGTCTTGTGTACTTTATCTAGGTTTCTATGCAAGCAAAAATTCAAAATTTTGAGAAACGAATTCAGTATAAGCCTCTAAAAATCTGCTTTTTGCACAAATTTTACCTGAACTTTGGCCGTTCATAATGTACTCATAAAGAAAACATCATCATAGAAACCTCGCACATGTGATGGAGATTCTAGATGTCAAACATATTTTCCAAAAATTTGTAAGGCTTTTTCAAAAATACGTATTTCCTGCAACAAGTTTTGTGAAACCTCCGCGCGCCAATTTTCGTTCGATGTTATCGCGTTCTCACTCTTGCTTCTTGTTTCAAACATTGCGTTGCATGAAACAACAAGCTTTTCAATCATGCTCGCGTTGACGATAGACGGACCGGGAAGGGCCCTCTTAAGGGTATAATATGCTTGTGTTGAGTATGAGTAATGCTTTGTGTCTCTAAAATTATACGAATAAAAATATAATAAGAGTCATTTATTTGCAGAAAATATAAGTCTTGCCGGAAGTAAAAGATGGTGGCTTAGTAAATTAAAATTTAAAAACCAAAAAAAAAAAAGAAAACAAATTGGGACTACTAGATCCAAAGGTTAGTATACAAAAACTTAGAAACTAATGTTAGTACTTAAATACAATTACAAAGGACAACACATCTAATTTTATACAAAAAATGGCCCTGTGCTGGTACACCCCGCCCCGTCAACATAACCAATAGGGAGGATACCTCCCTAAAAGATCATCAGATGAACAAAATGCCGCAACACAGGTGCACGCACATCTTCAGCTAGGTATAGTTTTCAGGATACTATTGTGACTCCCCCGCACCCTCCTCATAAGTGACACGACTTTTTTCCGAATGACGGCATGAAAATCGTCAGTATGAGCCTGCGCAAACATGTCGGAGGCACTGCAGAAACGGGGAAGTCTCAACATCATATTGAAAATGTTATTGTATTGAACGCGCATAGTGTCCAGAGATTTTTTGATATAACTAACCCATAGACCACCCGTGTACGCCCTGACAATACGCTTTAAACAGCGTGATCTACCGTGTAATAAAGAGGTAAGTAAAATTATTTGTTTGTTTGTTTGTAGAAGGTCATCTCATTACACAAATTCTTTAATTTGAACTATTAAACCAAAAACTAATATTATAAAGAGATAAAATTGTTTATTTGTTTGTAAAAGGTAATCTCTGGAAGTAATAATTCGATTACAAAAATACTTTCTTCGATACAAAAATTCACTAATGCCGAGTGCTTGAGGCTATTTTGTTTTATAGTAGGTACTCTAGTTGGATATATAAGACAGCATAGATCTGGCGAAATCTAAATGGACATAATAATATAA
Source organism: Dryobotodes eremita (assembly GCA_917490735.1). Classification (NCBI taxonomy): domain Eukaryota; kingdom Metazoa; phylum Arthropoda; class Insecta; order Lepidoptera; family Noctuidae; genus Dryobotodes; species Dryobotodes eremita. The sequence continues at coordinate 16,249,523 of OU823265.1, read as the reverse complement.
ATAGTTGTATGGAAGATAATATTACAACTGAGTACTACGCACGAGTAAGTCGGAGCGATAAGGGCGTATGTACTGCGCTTTTACTGTTAAGGGTAAGATGCTTGTGTTGAGTTTAATAATGTTTTGTATGTCTAAAATTATAAAGAGGTAATTTTATTATTTCATTCATTTTAGGAGTTAATCTCTATAAGTACAGATCCAATTTCAAAATTCTTTCATATAAACTTCATAATTCATATCATAAAAAAGTAATATTGTTTGATTGTATGTACAAGGAAATCTCTGGAAGTACTTAATTTTATTTTAGGTGTGCGGTGTATGTGTGTGAACAATTTGATTAATTTTGTTAGGTATCTATTTTATTGCGTCATTCATTTTGTAAGTAGGTTATTGGAACAGGATATGAAATTATTTAAATTGTGGGACTGTGGGTCCTAAGTTAGAATAGAATAGAATAGAATACTCTTTATTATGTACACCATAAAAATTACAGATATAAATGTTGACATTTTACATAGGGCACAATGGGCGGTCTTATCGCTAAAAGCGATCTTTTACAGACAACCTTTGGATGGATTCAAGGGAGAAGGAGAGACAATACTGCAGGTAGTCAGTGGTGTACCATTTACATAAACAATAAATACATACATACATAAAATAAGTTAATTCCCAGAATGTTTTTATTTTTTGTCGCCTACTAATTATACAAAATTCTTTGGGTAATAAGGTGGAGACCGATGCCTGAAAACTTAACTACCTACCTAAAACGTTTTAATACAATCTTAAAAAATATAACTTCATTACTAAGTTTGAAACGCGTCGACAAATTTCCTATTACAAAACAATGATTCACAGACCCGTATTAATAATTGATAATGGCTACAATAAATGTAGAAACGCATTGCATGAGTAAATAACTAAGTATTGAATAACATTAATGTAACAAAGATAGGAATGTTTATTAATAATTAACGTATTATGGATGCCTTATTGACCTGGGAATGTGACATGTGCCAATGTTTTGTGTCAGAATATGCGATGTTTTGACGGGATAATGGACTAATTGTCACAAGTGGGTAAGCAGTAGTAAGAACATTTCCAATTATGTGCAGTTGTTGTGTATGATTCAATGTTTTTTAGTATGACAAAATTACTCGTTGAGTGAGGAGAACGCTTTAAGGCTAGATGGAAAGGCGATCTTCGAACGGTGGCCGGTAGCAGCAGGATGAGAGTTGCCGAAAATCGAGTTAAATGCTGTGCAATAGGAGACGCCCATGTCCAGCAGTGGACTGCTGTGGGCTGATGATAATTCTGATGACTCGTCGAGATAAGTTTGAAAAATACTGGAGGCGTTCATGACAGATTGAACAGAAAGGCCAACTCAAAGACGTTCAAAAGAATGTGGGAAATACTTTTTTTTTAATTGGATATGGTTTAACATAATATCACGCCTGTAATCCCCGAGGGGTAAGGCAGAGGTGTAAGTATGGTACACCAAAGTTTCGCCAGTTATGTTTAAGTCCCATGTAATAGGGGGCGAGCCTATTGCCATCAACCGGACAGAAATCTACACTCCTGGCTGCCGCTAAGAAATTCCTGTTAGAAAAACTCAATAACACTTTAACTGACCCGGGAATCGAACCCAGGGGACCATTTTCGGCGGGAGCGCCTGCGATGACTTGACCGACGAGGTGGAAGGAAGTTTAATTTACTTTAAAATGTTGCTTTTGCAGTTCTTTTGGTTTTGAGACATAATTTCATGATAGTAAGAAAGTGTTAGAAATAGATAAAAGCTGAAAATCTTCTGATCTTAAGAATAATTTACAATACTACCTATCTACTCAAAAAAAAAACTGGAGTTGTCGTGGGACACCCGATTGGAACGAATTTCTTTTCGCTTTTGCAAACTTGGCGAACGAGAGCTAGATCGAAAAAAGTGTAGCATTTTGACCGTCACGACACTTCTGTTACGTAACAAAAGTGTTTTAATGGTCAGAATGTTAGACTGTGTGCAGATTATAACGTGCGATAAGGAACTTCCCAAAAATCACTATCACTAGACCATGGATGAACAAAAAAATCGGAAAGATTCTTGCTAACAAAAATCTGTGTCACTCAAATCGGCCAGCTCGCTATACGTACAGCCCGGCGGCACGCACACATTCACACATTAGTCGGTCGGCCATTACGCGCGCAGAAAGTAACACTCACACATAAATATTCACATATAAACGGGACTCAGTTTTGTCTTAGTGGAGTTCCGTCCGATTTTTTTTGTTCGTTCATGTACAAGTACGATTCAAACTTAATGGCGGCTGTCAGGTGCGCTATTCGCTGCGCAGTACGTCACCCCTCACCCCCGCTGACACGTGAATTGGTTACTGCGCAGCGAGTCGCCTCATATTTCGAGCCGCCATTAAGTTTGAATCGTACTATACTAGACTTACAGATTCAGATACACGATAGAACAAAACACAAACAAAATATGATATTATGTATCAAATCATTACAAAACCCACTGAGCCTTAATTAAAAATTAAATATAAACAAAATGTAAACTGACACTGCAGTTATCAGAGGAAACGAAACGGTGGCCACGCGATAATAATATAGAGATTTTATTCGAGCGTAATGTGTGTTGATAAAAATTATACCTACTCATTAAAATCTACAGAAATATAAACCGTGGGTACTGTAGTTGGAGAATTGAAATAGGTACTTATAAGGGCGTCCCTCGATAAAAAAAAGTAACGGCACGCGATAACAATACATACATTTTATTAGAGTATAATTTATGCTTATAAAAAAAATACGTACTGATTGATACCTACTGAAATACAGACAGTAGGTAATGTAGTTGGGGATTTGAAATATAAAGGCTCTCGCAGACTGGCGTGACGCGACAGCGCGATGCGACTATAGTAGAACAATTATATGAAAACTTCATGTAATGGTCTGCGGGAGCCTTAAGGGTATCCCTCGACAAAAAGATGTAAATAGTCTTTTCTAATAGGTAATGCTTTACTTCTTTAATCTTCTGAATTTGAGAAGTAACGCAAAAATATGAATCGCTACACTACTTGCTTGTATTTAATGTCCACAATCCAAATGCTCTCACTTATATACCCAAGTTGGTACCAAATGAGAAGAGAACGAAGTACATTTTCATTTCAATAACCAAAACTCGCTGGATGCGAGAAGCACAGAACCGGTCGAAGTGGCGGTGCTTGGGGGACGCCTATGTCCAGCAGGGTACGTATTTCGGCTGAAATAATGATGATGATGAACCAAAACTAAACGCTGGTATACGCACATAATAACGCATGGCAAATATTGTAAAACATTTTAAAAGAGACAGCGCGGCGCGATTCTTGTACAACAATTTCTATGAAGTTTTCATAGAAATTGTTCTATTAGAGTCGCGTCGAACTGTCGCGTCGCGCCTCTCTGCTCAAGCCTTAAGGCTCCCACAGACAGGCGCGACGCGACAGCGCTTCACAAAGGCGCCGCTCGTCGCGCGACACGCGGTGCCTTTGTGTCGGGCGTCGCGTCGCGCCAGTGTGAACGAGCCTTAAATGGTGAAGTTTCTTGCCCATTATTCTCCATACGAAACTACCTTTGGAAGGGGCAACTATGTAGAATCAATTGTATTTTAATGTAAATATTGACGTTCAAAAGTGCCTTTTATGAGGCAATGCGACTTTTAATATTTACTTCTCTACCAATTACCTACGATAGTTCTCGGACTGCATCCGATTCGAATCCGAAATCAAGATCCGAGTGACCAGAGGACCTATTTTTTGGCCAAAGAATCAGCATTGCCACGACGCGGCAATGATGCCAGCCTTTTGGGCACTTTTCCTGTTGACAACGATGCGGAAGAAGTTTTTTATGCTCTATGATTCTTTCCCCTCCCATTTTTATATACTTATACATATTATTATTATTATTTAAAGTCTGTTAGCTTTTAAATTATGTAAATATAAACAAATTAAAAAGTCACAGATCCGAGTTCAATCCGAATTGGGAATGTTCTAAATTCGAACGGACAGAATTCGGGTCAAAGGCCAGCCGCACTTTGGTCGCTCTTTCGTACGAATTACGAACGTACGAAAGTAGCGCGCACACTGGTTGCGTGTACGACTAATTCGCACCCACTTTGCGTGCTCCCATAGTACATAATTAAGGTCGCGATTGTTCGTGCGTGTTCATACGTCTTGTTCGTGCGTGTTCGTAAATATTCGCACGAGTTAAATTCGTACGAAAACGTGTCCAAAGTGCGGCCTGCCTAATGCGCAACCTCTATACAAATAGTACTACGGCTACTTCGAACTGACATTTCTCTGATTCTAATCGGATGCAGTGAGCAAACGCTCTTAGCCGAAATTCCATTTATTACCTCAAACAAAACAATACTTCATGAAACCACATTATTTTCTAACACCATCTTAACCCGACATTACGAAACTCAACATAACAATGCTACTGTAAAATTACCATTTTCGTATATTATTTAGTATTGAATAGAAAAAAGCGGCAAAGTGCGATTCGAACTCGCACTAGAAAGGTTCCGTGTCATCGTACAATATTTTCCATTATTAATATCGAGCCAAAAAACACCGAAAGAAACACGTTTCTAGTATGGACCCCTTTTCAATTTTTACTTTATTTTTATTTTCTGTTATATATGCCATAGACACTTGAAATTTTCAGTGTATGTACAGTACGGCTGAAATATCTTGGCCAGTCCGAACTTCGCGCAGAAGGCTGCGCAGTAACATTTTTTAGGAACCAAATGGTGACATGAGGCGAGTGTGAGTGAGAGAACATGCGCGAAAGTTTGTAGTGCCTATGTTCAGACTCGCCAAGATATTTTGGCCGTAGTGTACTACACTGTGAAAATTTCAAGTGTCTCCCTATTAGGGTTCAAAAAATAGAGCCCTGTGACAGACGGACGGATGGACAGCGGAGCCTTAGCACCCTTTGAGTACGGAACCCTAAAAACATCGATGTTATTTCAATATTAGACTATAGATTAACTTTGCGTGGTCGGGTTACATTCACCATGTCTTAACCGCATAATATAATATTTAACATAGGCACACCGCAACACCGTTTGCTCGATAGGACAAACTGGTAACGTGTAGTGATGTGCCTAATTGTGAAATTGTGTTGTCGATAGTTTTATTTAATTTAATATCAAGTTGAAATTAAATAATAAAGAAGAGTAGATTATGCCTAAAGTATTGTAGGTATACTTTTTTAAGTTATATGCCAGAATCATGACATTGGATAAAACCAAAATATTATATTGTATACTGTTGCTTCCCCAAAAAATACTTTGTGCAATTATTTTTTTATATTTGTCACCTGTAGACAGATATAATATTAATTGCAAAGCCTTAAGGTAAATTGATGACGCTAATGATTATAATTTTGTAAATACACATTTGTTACGGTCATGGATCATAATATTTTGATCAACATACAACCTGACACTGACTTGCAAATTGCAAAAAAAAAATAAGAACATTTGTATTTCGCGGGCCTACAATGACATTACTGAAGCATGTCTTTCTATGTTAATCAGTTTAGCTTGCTACTCTAGTCAACTTAGCCAAAATAATAATTATCCTCCAAAACGATCCTGACTGAATTAAAATTTCAAAGGAAACATCAGAAGGAAATTTTGAGCATTAATAAACTATAAATCGACAACATCAACATCGACAAATCCCATCCCTACTCGTTGAGAGGATGCATTAAAACCGATGGTAGATTTGATGTGCGCACGCGCGTCGAAATACAAGTTGTAATATAATACGCGCGTATTTATTGCGTTTGTACTGCGTTGAGACAGTTCCTGGACCACCGGGTACTCGTGATTAGCGCGGTTTTCTTAGAATATTATATATTAGGAATTATCTATGTAAAATGACTTGGTTTATGAATGTAGGAATTGATTTTTTGTTGTTTTTGTATGAGTTTATTGGCTTGTGATTAGAGATGTTTCTTTTAATTTGTGCAATTACGTGAAATGTGTTTTGGGCCACCAATCGCTCGAATCAACAATCGATAAAATTTTTCTTGCAACATCAAATAATAGCAATGGTTCCCAATAGGCCAATTTGGAAGTAAAACAGCAACCTTTTTTTTTTTTTTTTTTTTTTTTTTTGGGTGCGAAATCATCAAATGACGTCTCCCGCTCTGGGCGGAGCGGAAGGGCGTGTCAGACTCTTACTGACTAAAACCCACCCGTGTTCCTTCAGTTGCCTGTGCGCCAGGGCCACGGTAACTCTTTCGGATAATCCCAAAAAAAAAAGGTAAAATTATTCAGATTGTGATAGATATTGTGTTAAGCACCCTAATTACGTAACACAATATCTATCACAATCTGAATAATTTTGAAGCCTATTGCTAATCCATTGCTTCATATGTTCGAAAAATTTGTCTGCTCAACAACGTAAATAACGCAATGGATGTTGTTGAAATGTCAAAATGAAGCCCATTCCTACTGTTGGTGTGTTACGTAATTACCCCGCAGAAGCAGGATAAGATCTACGAAAGACATTGCATTAGGTAATGACACATTGGCTATGATGCATTAGGTGATGGATTTAAGGCTCCTTCAGACAGGCACGACGCGACGGTGCGACGCGAGTTTGGTAGAACAATTTCCATGAAGTTTTCATAAAAATTGTTCTACTAGAGTCGCGTCGCACTGTCGCGTGGTGCCTGTCTGCGGGAGCCTTTAATGGATGCTAATGATGGCGTCAAATACTTAGCCGAATTCTGGGCCGAGTTCATTTAGATGCCTTCGACACGCTAAGAAGAAGAGGGCATTAGGTTGGTAATTTCAGATGTCATGAACTATGATGACGGTGACATTGACGGGCATCCTCATTGATTTTCGACTAATTTGAAAGTTCAATTTCGAGGATTGATACGAGTTAAGTGACACTGTCGTGGTCTAGACTTACGACTTGTAGGTCGTGGGTTCGAACTCAGACAGGCGCTTTACTTTGTGTAATTTATTTCATCGCCACTGCTCTCAGAAACGGTGAGGGAAAACATCGTGAGGAAACCGACATGTCCTAGAACCAAAAAATTCGAAGACATGTGATATCTACCAACCCGCACTGGGCCCGCGTGATGGATTACGGCCAATTCCCTCTCACAGAGAGGAGGACTGTGTCCCAGCAGTGGCAACGTTATAGGTAAATACGCTAAGTGACACTTCATAAGATTTGTTCGACTAAGATTTTCTACGAATATATTATGACTAGTATTTATTAATTCTTTGTCCGGTACTATCACAACCCTTAAACTCGGAAGTAAATCTAACCCGATCCAACAACCTTTTCATCCACAAATATTTCAATTAACGGCGCCATTAACTTACGCAATTTAGCGACAGTTAACCCCATGACGTAGCGAACCGTTAGTTGACCGATGGTTTAATAAATCAAAAGTTAAACGCTGGCTAACTTGTTGTTCCTGTACGTTATGCGGCCACTTAGTGGGGTCGTGTTTACACCGTGGTGATGCGGTGAATGTTACGGCGAGTGGAGATTGTACCTAATGGCTATCTTGTCTGTTACAAAGTTGCAGTATAAAGCCTAACGTGTGAATTCTTATGAAGGAAGTAAAGAAGTTTGGTGTTCTCATTTCGACATCTAGATTAGTTATATAATATATTATAGGACGAGTGGCGATATTCCTTTAATCTGCATTATTCAAACAGTAGGCTGCTACTGAAAGGTCGCCGATTGATCGAAAGAGTTACCGTGGCCCTGGCGTACAGGCAACTGAAGGAACATGGGTGGGTTTTAGTCAGTAAGAGTCTGACACACCCGTCCGTTCTGCCCAGAGCGGGAGAAGTCATTTGATGATTTTCCACCCAAAAAAAGGCTGCTACTGAAAAGTAAGATATTTTTCTGAAAACATTATTTTTGTCATTTCAGGAATTTCTGTATAAATTAATTAACCAACACCTCAATTGTGTAACACACTTTCAAACACAATTCGAAGAATTTTCAAGGAAATTGCTAATCCATTGCTTCATTAAATTTGTTTGAAATATTCGAATTGTCAAAATGAAAGGCATATAGCCATTGTAAGTGTGTTGCGCAAGTAATACCGTAATGGGTATCCTGCTGATACTCCTGCCTAATACTAATACACGAAATTACGTGAGACCTTAGTGGCAGTTATTGGGACAAGTTACACTTTGGTGTAACACACGCCCCTCAAGATATGCGAACATTTCTAGTATACAGGGTATCAGGGAAATCGACGCGCAATCTGTTACCATGGATTCAGTACATGATTCTGAACCCCCCTGCATTGAAACTTTTCGTCAGATATAAAAAAGAAAATGCTGTTTCATACATTTTGACCGCGCAGTTGTTGCACTTTTCTATGAAACAGCAGATTTTTTTTTGATAACCTACGAAAAATGTCTGCACTAGGGGTATTATTACAGTTTGCGCGTCGATGCCCCTGCCACCCTGTATTTTGACAACACCGTGAAGATAGACCAACCCAATCTAGCACCAGATTGTAGAAGCTAAACCTGATAAGCCACGTGACAGCGACGCAAGTTTTGTCAAAAAGTATCTCGCTTCCAAATAACTATGACGATGACGCAGTGATCAAGTGTGGTGACCACGTGGTGGTGATCAATGCTCGTATTACTCACTTTGTAAGAACCCTGACACTACCCACAGAGACAATGGGTATTTATTTGGATTTTTTTTATATCAAATAAAAACAATCCAGTGAAATACATTATATAATTTATTTTTTATTTTAGATGGTTTTGCTCTTGACTCTAGTCTAGGTCAGAGATGACAGAGACAAAGTCGACGATGGAGTGAGCTTACCCAGACGAAGCCTGTTCCCTCTTACTTTAAAGAGATTTGGGTTATATGCGTTCGGAAAAACAGACGCAGGTGGAGAGTTCCACTCTTTTGCTTTGCGCATTATAAAAGATATTTGGAAATGCTTAGTGCGAATTGGTGGAATAGCCACTAGGTAGGGATGGTATAACTTGCAGTGCGTGTAGGTGTCCGATGGTAGAAGGGGCCGGTGGGATGAGGTCGTGGAGTTCTTGGGTACACTCACCGCAGTACAATCTGTAGAAGACCGACAAGCAGGTAACTTTGCGGGGATGAGCCAAACTGTGAAGCTTGGCATCCACCAGTTCAGTTGGTTCTCCAACAACCGTGAGTTAAGAACAATTGAGTAAAAAGAAACTCAAAAAATCGCAAAATTGTATGTGTTTTAAAGTCTAAATAATTATATTATATATTATACACAGACAGCACTGCTGCGCGTCATATCATAACACACGAACGCCATAGTAACTTTCAAAAGCGTGTAACTTCTCCATTTTACCACAGATTTTATTATTTTTTTCACAAATCATCTCTTTTAGTAACATCTTTAAAATAAATATTAATTCATCTATATTTTTGATAGTAGTCAAATACTATATTATACTGCTCATATTAAAGGCACAACTGTTACGCAACGGTGTGACACGCAGCCCCAAGCTCAATGCTTTGCTTGCTACCGACTTTATGAGCACAGTTTAGAGCAGTTAACTTGACTCGACTTTGTGTTGAGCAATTCTAGACGATTTACCTGACCTAAACACCGGCCAGTACTTTGCTATGATTTATTTCAGTATAATCCTTTTATATACTAGTTGTTATTTATATGCATAGTATGTATAAGAAATGGTTTAAGAGATATAAGAGGGGAAGTTTGTGTAATTTTCGTTGAGTTAGGAGCTTTTGAAGATGTAAGATTTGTCTTAGAAGTTCATTGTCTTAGATGTGCTAGACAATGCTGATTCAGTTAACCATAAATAATTGTTATTGATTTATTTTTTTAAACCAGCACTGGGGCTGTGTTTGGGTCGTAGCATTATGCTAAGTGATTGCCGTTTCGCGTGGATGTGACGGATATATTCCCCCAAGTTGTTCTTTTTTGTGTTTATGTGTTTTTCTCTGCGTCATGTTTGCCGCAAATAAATTTCTTTCTTTCTTTCTTTCTATATAATATAGCGATCATATACTACCGGGAAGTGGGAACACAAAATGTTGCATGCTTTATTTATCTGAGTATTTTGGTAATTTTCATTTAACTATAGTGCTGCCAGGGTAACCACAATTTTGTAATAAGTTACCAATTTTGGAGTGTTCATTGTTCATCCATCTCACTGTGACATTTTAATTACTAAAAAAAATATAATAATTTCTAAATAAGAGAGCAATGCAAGTACAAAAATCTGCACATAAAAATAAACTACCACACAAAGAAACGTAGGTAAGTTTAAAATTTGCACTTCATTTTCCTTAAGCCAAAGTAATGAACTTAGTTGAGTGCAAAAAAACTGCATTAAAGCTAAGAAAAAGCTCAGTTAATAATTAACCGAAGATCGTTATTGACGTCATCGCACCGTGCTTATTGCGTAGTTGACGAGTGTTGTGTTATACAGATGGAAAAGTTGGGGAATTTGTTGAATTATCTAATAACAAAAATAAATAATTATAAATTTTAAATTCACAAACAAACGCCTCTAAAAACGGTGGAACAGATTTTCTTCTAACTTTTTTTTAGCTAAGAACACTTCAAGTTACCTTTAAAAAAAAAACAAAATTGGTTCAGCGGTTTGGGAGCTACGATACTGCAGACAGACACACATATACCTACACACGTTAAACTTAAAACACCCCTCTTTTTCCGTCGGAGGTTAAAAATGAATATAAATAATTCTTAATTTTTTTATTATAGATTTGATTATGTTTACAGCCAGATGGAAGAGACTGAATCAGATTACTAAATTATTGTCGATGATCTCCAAAAGACATTTAAAATTGTAGTAAAATATAAATTATTGCAGTATGAAATATATATTTCTATAGCAGGTAGACATTCAATGTAGATTCTGCTGACAAAGGTAGGTCAATTTTGGTTGCAAAGTGTAATTCATAACAGTCAAAGCTTGCATTTTCTACCTTTCTATGGACAGTTCAGCCTATCATTGTTTGCACCTAAATATGAGTCTCTACACTATAACAGTAGATTTTTCTTTACGTCCATTTCAAAACAAACACACGATAATCGACCTTTAAGACTAACCCATAGTATGAAACATAAAAATACAACCTACGAATAAGTTAATCATCCTTTCGAACCGTAAACCACATCACCGCTCCATTAAGGCTCCATCAAACAGGCGCGACACGCGGCGCGACACAAAGGCATTGCTCGCTCGTCGCGCGACAGGCGGTGCCATTGTATCGCGTCACGTGCCGCGCCTGTTTGAAGGACTCTTTAAGTGGATATAAAAATTATTTCGTTATTCTAAAATCAAACGCAGTTATAACTGTGTGTCACAATGACGCTGCGCAGGCGACGCGTGTGGCTATCCATACTAATTTCATAGTATTATTTTGTTGTTGTGGTTTCCAACTACACGGTACGGAGTTTTATTTGAAATGGGGTTAAAGATTGCGTAAAAGTTCGGTTGAGTTTTCTGGTATGTTTGATTTTCATTGTTTTTGTCATGATTAAATTAGTAAGCTATTGTCATTTTGCTTTACTGTCTATTAATTAGAAAATCAGAATACCAGCACTGCGGTACTTATATTTTTAAATATCGCAGCATTATGCTGAGATAAGAGCCTTTTTGGCCTCGCAAACGATTTTTACTTGTTTATTGTTGTTTTTATTGTTAATTTTGTTAGCTTTAAATGCTTCTTTTTTAATATTATTTTTATTTTTACTCTTTGCATTTCCTGTGCGTGTCCCATATAAAATATTTTGCTTTCTTTCTTTAATTAGTGTTCTAAAGCGACTGTAGAACGCATTGCTGACATATTTCATTAAAAATGCACAAAACTATGATATTTAGTCCCGTAAGCTTTTTCCACAATCCAGTTCGATAATTATGATGTTATTGGATTTACCTGATTCTATTCTGTCCTAATAAAGAAACCAAGGTTCAGAGTTATCTGTGGATATCGATGAAACGGCTCATCCTTTTATCCTATTGCGTTGGTCGCTTGCCCCCGCGTTACTTACAATAATTTCAAGTTTTGACCACACAATAAAGACTCCATTCAACCGATTAAAAACCATCTCTAAAAATAGAAACAAAATCACAGTGCCTGTCCGTGTCAATTAACAAAACATTGAGTATGGCCACGTGCTAAGTTTTATGGTAGTAATCAATTAATGTTTTAACAAACCCATGAAGGAATGATTTACAAGAGCGTGCCCCATAAGTGCCATGATGTCATGTTAGATAAGGCTTGAGCAATAATAAAAACATGTTAAGTGAAATAGTTACTCTTGGTTCTTATGGTTTTTTGGGCACGTGTCTAATGTGAAGTGTTGGTACTTGAATTTATAAAACAAAAACAAAAGATGGTAGATCCACCAGAGGGTCTCAACAAGTCACATTCACATTTAAAGCGTTTCGTATTTTTGCAACGACTTTCAACACGATTGGCGTAAACTTTTCGGTAGCTGATGTTCATCAGACACACACACACACATACATTATACAATAACACACACACACACACAACATACACACACACACATTTTTTTGACTTTTTCATCATCGTAATCGATAAAATGTCACTTTGTCTAGGCCCTCAGATCTTGGTTCGCGACTGACAATCCTAATACGCAATTAATTACGGTGGTAATATTAGAGTAAACATAAACATTGAATTCATAGTTTGTTCTATACTTACAGTTCTTCGTCTATCACCAGTCCAAACGTAGGATTCTGCATTCATATGAGACACTCGAAGATAAGTCAGCAACATTAAGTATCTACTTAAAGCCAATGAGCCGACACATCCCCCTTTCATTTCAGATTATCTCCTATCAAACCACTTTCATCCCACTAAAAGCTCATCCCAACGCATAGATATGAAATATTGCTAATTACCAATGAAATATTACAGCCGCACAGCAGTAACCACAAAAAGACGTGTCATATTTTAAATCGGAACGCTAAAAGCACCATAAGTAGCTGGCCATCAACGTCATAATATCATGTCGATAATGTGTCACTACAGCATAATGCACAGTCGTGACTATTTGTAAATGTTGCGTCCATTACTCGTGGATAATGAGCCCAGAGAGAGATAAGCATTTTGACAAAGCAATAGATGGCATTAATATTGCAGCACTATGAATACATGTGACAAAGTACGTAGATGGTTAATGTAAAATATGCAAGGCACGTCGGAAAATAAAGAAGGGCAATTTGTATTAGTCAGGTTGTGAATATTTATAGGTAGGCAATTACTTAGTAGCTAATAAATGTATGTAATTAATCACATAGGTATAAATTAGGTTAATTTCTCATTAGATATTATAAATTCCATAAAGTTATTGATCGTCTAAAAAATCAATATTCATAAACTGAATAACGATTAAACTCGTAGTTAGAAACAACATAGTATAAAATATGAAATCCATGATAATCTTTTATCTAGAGCTCAAACAAATAATGCTATTGAATATCAAAGAGACAACAAAGCTAGAATAGAAGAAAGACAAAATAAATCTAACTCATAAATCAAAGCCAACAAAAACATCAAAGCTAATCAGAATCACGGCTGGTCACAATTCATATTTCCTTGAAAGCTCTTAGCAACATCATAACAAAGTACCACTATCGGAGCGTATGCCATCAACTTTAAACGACATCGCAGTCCCATTACGTCGTACAATTTTTAATAAAAACACACAACACAGACGTTACACATGATGAATTCGATATACTTTTGCTAAATGAAGCGCAACGCCCATAAGCCTTTGGTACTAGACAATTTCTTACTATCATTCCTTCTTATTTTGTTGGTGGATCACCAACATCTATTTGCTGTCCTACAAGGTGAGTTATTTCGAATTCTATTCCTTATTTTCACTCTTCTAAGATTACACTTTTCAAATTTTGGTTAGCTTCGATGGAAAATATAACATTGCCAAGTGCAACATCAGATATTGTCTATTGGAGTTTGCTTATGGTGTTACTTGCTATGATTTATGGTTTCGTTCCGGTTGCATCTAAGTTTTGTTGTGCTAAACTTTGTTTGTGCCGATAAAGGAAATTACCATCAGATCAAAAACGAATGCAGTTGTATTTCAAAGGATTGGTGATTTAAGTTTGTTGCACTTAAATAAACTTAAGTATATCCAGTTCCAAAAGCAAAAGTCAAAGTCAAATCATTTATTTCAAATAGGCACATAAAAGGCACTTTTGAACGTCAAAGCGTCGCACACACATTAAAGAATTGCATACAGCAGTAGGCTTTTAAATTTCATTAGTAAATGGCTCTGATTCAATTCATATGCTTTTGGTTTTTCGAAAGCACGTTTACCAAGAGTTATTAATTAATTGTTGATAATTCCAAATACACAATCAATTTGCACTATAAAAGTAGTAAAAAAAGATATATTGAAAATAGAAATAATCCGTTATTTGCGCTGTTATCATATACAAATAAATCACATAGTATGATCGCAATTTAAATATGTATAACACCGCGCAAGTGCGCATTATTTAAATTTAATTTGACCTCATTTTGTAGTAGTTTTTGACACACAATCACATTAAATTTAATCCTATATCCTCGTAACTCTTTCAACCTTATCGTGTATTATCTCATTATCTAATAAGGGTTGTGTCACCTTACTGACTCCATCTGGAAAGTTAATCTGACGCTTAATAAACTTTGTATGATTGATCGGTCCTATAAATACTGAGATACATTAACCGTTACCATCAGCACCATCTTCTTTGCCGATATCCTTATTTGTATCGAAATAAGGATCAGTTTCGAAATCAACCTTCGTGAGGATATCGAGACCTCTATCGTCTTTAAATTAAAGTTCAATTTCTCAACATTTGTTTTCGTTATCCGTGAATGTAATTTGGTCATCGGTTACGGTCAGTGTCACAGTTTTTTTTGTATTATGTATTTGGATGTAACAAAAGTGTTTGAACTTTATGGTTGAATTGATCCAAAGATTCAATATCGGGTGATAGAAAATTAAATTTGTATCTTGATGTTAAAGGAATAATGTGAACGTAGTAGCAATAATGTCATATTAAACTAATAAATATGAGACTTACCATGTCCTTGATAGTTAGGAAATTATTGTTAGTAATAAAATGCGTTTACCTGAAACAAAAAAATATAAAGAACATGAACGAATTGCAGTAGATGCGTTTTAAATACAAACCAAAACGAATACACTTAAAGAAATTATCTATACTGAAGAGCAGCAGTATCCAGCATAAAACACAATATAAATATAACATCACGATTGCAATCCTCGAAGGGTTAGGCAGAGGTGGTCTATAGTACATCCACATTTCGCCAGTTATTTTTAAGTCCAACCGGGCAGAAATCCACACTGAAAAATTCTTGGAAAAACCCATTAACATTTTGCCTGACCTGGGAATCGAACCCAGTACCTCATGGTCAGCTGCCGCACTTGTGACCACTAACCCAACGAGGCAGTCTGGCATAAAAGTTTTCCTTAATTCCTTCACGTCAATTTCGTCACAATTTCTGGAAGTCTTCACTCTTGGAAGCTCTATAATCACTAAGATACTTTGCCAGGAAAGGATAGGCAATCTAAAAGAATTCTGAGAAACATATCAAAAGAATGAACTCGTTTTCCTCATGTTAGAGGTATTTAAAGGAAGTCATCGTTTGTGGCTTTTATTCGTTACTTAGTGTATCATGTTTGTTAATGAGTTTTACTATAGTAAGTGGTAGGTATAAATAGGTAGGTATACTATGAGCACATATTGGCGTTTCCAGTTATTCTTGTTGTGGTATTGGACGGTAATAAAGTCACAATCCATACTAATCCTACTAATATTATAAATGTAAAAGTTTGTGAGGATGGATGGATGGATGGATGTTTGTTACTCTTTCACGCAAAAACTACTGAACGGATTTGGATGAAATTTGGCACACAGATAGACCATGACCTGGGTAAGAACATAGGGTATTTTTGATCCTGGATCGCAGCCGACGTCGCGGGGAGCAGCTAGTATTATAAATTTAAAAGTAACTCTGTCTGTATGTTACCTTTTCACGCAAAAACCTCTGAACGGATTTAGAAAAAATAGGCAAGGAGATAGATGGTATCCTGGGAAAGGACATATCGCGGGATAATTTCCGACATCCATGCGGACGAAGCCGCGAGCCGAAGCTAGTAATAATTATAAAATAGGTAAATACAGCAACAGCAATGACGTGTTTTTTATTCAATGACAATTTTTTTTTTCATTGTTCTTTTTAGTCTGTGGTATAGGTATATAGAGATATGAGGAACAGGGTGTAACGTTCACTCGTACTCTATGGAAAAGGGAGGATCCTCCGACCAGACGGGTGTCGTATCTGGTGGGCAACTGCCCGACGATTGATGTTGTATATATGCTAGTTGCGCGGTAAACTTTGCTTGCGCGATGCAGGATTTTGCGTGACGTCAGTGTGACGTGTAGCTGTCATGTGGCGTTTGTAGATGCCGCTACAGGTACTTCAAATAAATGCAATGTTTTAATACTATCACATTAATCAGAACGAACTGAGCACAGCTGGGTTTAGCGATTTGTCAGTAAGAAACTTTAAGTCAGCTCCTTTACAGGACTACATGCTCTCATTTAAGCCTTCGTGGAACCACTATACTTAAGTCTGATCTAAAAAGAAATCTGCTTCAAAGGCAGAATGACAAGCCTACTTTTTATTGCTAGAAAAATTAGGCTTGTTTTTCTGCTTTTGAAGCAGATTCTCTAGGTTTAGAGGATAATAGTGACCTGCCCAGCACAGCTATTCACAACCGTTCGATACGCATCCGTGCCGAATCGAACGTCATTCAATGATACGAAAAGAGTCCCCTAAGGGCTGTTCACAAATTTTGTCAGTCTCAATCAAATAGATGACCGCCATTCTTCCGACAGTTACATATTTGTTGTCGGGGGCAAAGCAAATTCAGGAAGTTGACCTCTTCGTCTTCGTCTCGTTGGTTCTTGAGAACAAAAAGTGACATTTACACATCCAGCTCGATTGTTTTTAATTCGGATCCAATTCCTTGAATTTTATCAATTTCTGAACCGATTTGGTTCAATCAGTGACTTATTTCACGAGAAAATAGCATTTAAAATGAGTATTCTGTACAAAAGGTAACATTTTACATTCGATCGTGCATTACATTTTCCTCGGTTCCTGAGAAAAAGAAAAAGTGTAAATGTCACTTTTTGTTCCTAACCTCCTCAATTAGTAATTAAAAATGTGTCTTTTTTTATCGAAAACCTGTACACATCTCTATACACTGTCTCTGGCTCATCCTAAACTAAATACATAGAGCCAAACAACAAAAGGCAGTGTTGCTCGAATTTATAGCGTCGTAAAAAAACAGGTTCCTGGGGGTCTACTCTCTAAACACGATATCCGTAGCTTCGGTCGAAGTTACGGATGATTCCGAATCCGTATCACTTTCAGACATGACATTAGTCCGGGTCAGAACTAAAAAAATATTTTTTTATATTACTCCCTATGTGCTTTTATTTATTTATTTATTCATTTCGGACAACAACATTTCCAATTTGCAATATTTTTTTGGCTTTTGCCCGTCTGAATAAGTTAATTAATCGGAAGAAAATTTCACTTCTAAGTATAAATCTACTTTCGGACGGGCCCGTATCTTCGTAGACGGACAGAGTAGGCCCCCTGATTGGCCCCAAAACCTTCCTTAATGACGGGTTTACGTATCATAACTGTGTTTACAGTAATTTCTCAACAGGGATCTTGTCACGACTCGGTTAATACCCTAAAATGATGGGAACTGCGAGATCGTTTGGGCGCGTTTTAATCTCAGAAATTATTGCAGCGATTTGTATGTGTTTTATCAGACGGGCATTTAACTTCGTTTATGTTGCAAAGGTTTGATTTTATTTTGGTATTTTTGTTATGGTAATACTGGAATCATAGCACAAAAAGGAGGAGCCTATATTCAAGAACAAGGCTGCCAATGATGAGGCTCTTGATAAATGCTGGAATCAACGTCGTATATAAGTTACGTTATATTTCGAATTAACGTTAGTGTTAATGTTTTTACGATGTATGTAAAGAAAGAAAATAAATGTATTTGACCCAGATTAAGGCACACAATATTCACACAAAAACAAAAAATAGAAAAAAAAATACTTAAAAACAGTATTGTGTACCTCACGGCTGCGCCAAATAGGAGTAGTTCAGCATAAATGCCAGACAACTAGTCCCTGACGTTGGTTTTCAACTTGACCCTATGTTACGAGGCCGTCTTATGGATGTAAATCAGTTTTATAGTGTGTATAAATATTTAAATTAAAAAAAAACACGTGTGGCACTCAGGGACTGCCGCGGTAAAGCTATTGCATAGCATTTTTTATCAACTTATGCAAAATTTAATTATTTATGTATTTTTTATTTATGCAGTATTTTTTTTCTTTGATATTAATTCAAGTACAGTCGTACCATATACATACACGTTAAGCGAACGCTCGGCCGAGCTACATGGTAGGCGGAGTGGGGGGTGTTAGATTTTATTTTCGTTACGGAATTTCTTGATTCGGTCGCCGCGCTCAAAGCCCGCGATAAAAGCTATGCAATAGCTTAATAATGATAATAAAATCGATTAGATATTTGTTCAAAAATAATTATAGATATGTGAAGGAATTGAGTGGGAGAGGCTTGTGTTTAGACATATTTGAAGAAGAAAATCTAACACAGATGTTCAAAAAAGAATCAATAATGTCGCAAAACCATTTTCAGCTGAAAGAAAAGTAAGTTCACCTGAAGATCGTCTAAATATTTAACGTTAAGTTATTGTGCAATGACCAGAGATCGGATATTCGGATGCATATTTACCCAAAGTAAATTTTTAGCTATGAAAGTATGGAAGCGGCTTCTTAAAATATATTTTTTGTAAACAAAATCCCGTGATGCCAGGAACATCGGGAATGCATAACTACGCGGGTGTACAGTATGGAAGCGAGTTTTAAAAACTACTTATTAAAAAAAAAACCCGGTATTCTTGGATTGCATAACTATTCAGATACATATTTATTTAAAATTAATGTTTCCGACATAGCTTGCAGAGTAAGCAAGCTGAAGTGGCAGTGGGCTGGCCATGTTTGTCGGAGGACCGATGGCCGGTGGAGGAGACGACTCCAGGGCCGGCAGTCTCGACATTAGATAGCGACAAAAATCTGTCGCTAAGTCGTATCGATGTCAAATTTCTTTAATAGATTTTCAACCTTATGATTTCGAAATAAAGTTGAAAATCTATTCAAGGAATTTGACATCGATACGACTTAGCGACATATTTTTGTCGCTATGTCGAGACTGCAGGGCCTGGAGTGGCGTCCGCGTATCGGCAAGCGTAATGTGGGACGCCCTCCAGCTAGATGGACCGATGACCTCAAAAAGGTGGCTGGGACAGACTGGATGCGGAAGGCGGAGGACAGGGTGTTGTGGCGCAGCCTGGGCGAGGCCTATGTCCAGCAGTGGACTGCGATAGGCTGAGTTGATTGATTGAATGTTTGATCCCCAATGCAAATATGTGTATGTAGGGTGTAAGAGGAGGGGCGGTGTACGTTAGTTAATACAAAGAAAAAGGACATAATTTTTTCAATACAAAAGCGCATTCCAGATTAGCCAACATCTCAAGTTTAGGTGAATATCCATCCGAATATCCGATCTCTGACAATGACACTACTCTGTTCATAAATGCTCAAACAATACTTTCTAGCCAACTGTTACAAATATTATAAAAGAAAGAAAGAAAGAAAAATATTTTATTTGGGACACGCACAGGAAATAAAGAATAAAAATAAAAAAGAGCATTTAAAACTAACAAAATTAACAATAAAAAAAAACAAGTACAAAACCTGTGCGAGGCCAAAAAGGCTCGTCATCTCAGCATAATGCTGCGATATTTAAAAAAAAATAAGTACCGCAGCGCTGGTATTCTGATAGGGCCCGGAAAAAATATAATATCACTCAAAACAATACCAAGAAGTCATTGCACTGAAATAATAGCCACAAGAGTTCAAGCTCAACACATGTCACAAGAATGCTTTTAATAGTTATAACGTAACATCCAAGTAATGTTAATTGTTCATAAATAATAATAAAAACAAAACATTTCGTTGCATTAATGTGCAATGAGCTGTGTTATTCCCACGTTTATGTTTATTATTGTTATAAACTTATTATACTTTGTGTATAATGTTATTATACTTACTATGAAGCTATTAGGAAAATAAAGTATTGTTACGGAATACGCATTTTCTTGTGTTAATAAAATTTTCTAATAGTTCCGTGCACTAATTTGATGTTTTTTCTCATGGGTATTACGGAGTTTATAACTAATATTCCTTTATGCAGAGCTATGGTGGCCCAGTGGTGGCGGCTTACATGTTGTAGGTCGTGGGTTCGAACCCAGGCAGGCGCTTTACTTTGTGTCAATAATTTCATCACCACTGCTCTCAAAACGGTAAAGAAAAACATCGTGAGGAAATCGGCATGTTTCTAGAACCAAAAATTCGAAGACATGTGACATCTACTAACCCGCACTGGGCTCGCGTGGTAGATTACAGCCCACTCCCTCTCACAGAGAGGAAGCCTGTGTCCCAGCAGTGGGAACATTATAGGCTGATTATTCTATTAGTTTATGTCTCATTGATAACACTATAATCATATCATACGAGTATAGATCAGGATCTAAATTAAAATTAAGTCACAGTCACCTAGATTGGTAACATGCCTAGGTACCTATTTACCTATTTATTTTAAAAAAAACCGGCCCAGTGTGAGTCGGACTCGCGCACGAAGGGTTCCGTACCATTATCTATAAAAACGGCAAAAAAATCATGTCTGTTGTATGGGAGCCCCTTTAAGTATTTATTCTATTCAGTTTTTTTGTACTTGTTGTTATAGCGGCAACAGAAATACATAATCTGTGAAAATTTCAACTGTCTAACTATCACGGTTCATGAGATACAGCCTGGTGCCAGACGGACAGACGGACGGACAGTGGAGTCTTAGTAATAGGGTCCCGTTTTACCCTTTGGGTACGGAAACCTAAAAATGAGGTAATAATGGTCTTATCATACTGAATAATTACCTGGTATTATAATCAGAACCGATTCTGGATAAAATTTTATAAAGTCTATGAACTAATTAATTCACTAAGCTTTGGTACCCCAATCCACTACCGAATACGTATAGAATATTCAGATAAAAGCGCACCCTAATTGCGCAATACTCAATCAATCAAATCTGAATAATTTTGAAGTCTTTTGCTAATCCATTGCTTCATATTTATGTTAAAAAAAAAGTATCTGCTCAACAAAGTAAATAACGCAATGAATGTTGTTGAACTGTCGAAATGAAACCCATTCCTACTGTTAGTGTGTTACGCAACTACCCCGCAGTGCAACGAAGAAAAGTCTTTCAATACCCAGTCTTCTTCAAAAGTTCATTCGAACACCTAATTTGAACCTGATCTAAAAAGGATGACTGATACAAAACATGACACTAAACTGAAACCAATTCCAACCCGTCAGTGCTCAACACAATGAGGTATTCCATGAAGCACACCCAAACGAAGCACACCCAGACGAAGCACACCTAAAGTATTCCACTTAGCACACCCGTAGGTGGGCTTCAAATAAAAATTTAAAATAATTAATTTCCTATTCCACGAAGCACACCTACGAATATCACTCGCATAGTGCGGGGACTAAGAAATAAAAATGTCGATAGGAGAAAATATTTATTATTTAAAAGACTAACTTAAATATCTAACATCTTTCAGTTTCATTATAATAATGTGATACAATACTTGTCATTTTCATAGTGTTCATATATAAATCCCATAGATAAAACGTATACATGATGCGCTAATAGTCAACGCGTGCGCCCGCCACTGAATTCCCGAGGCAACCCGAATTTAGCCGAGCGTTTCCGGAACTTGTTTACATGCTTAGTTCTCATTACACTATCGCGACGTCACGGGCTGAGTGTATGCAATTGTGCGCCGGTTTTGTTATTGTTATTTTTTCTGTTTTTCGTGCAATTTATTCAAACAAAATAATGGAGCCGATGGCAGGTCCAAGTAGTAGAAATTTTAACCCATCTATTAATTATGTATAGATCTCTATAGAAAACTATATTTACAATGTTTTTGATATTTGTCCAAGTTTTTATTGTAATTATGAAAGAATCTGTGATTGTTTATGTTAAAGTAGAGTATTTTTATTATCCACTCAACAGGTATAAGAAAACTTCAACATAGATCTCTATGGAAAACTATATTTACAATGTTTTTGATATTTGTCCAAGTTTTTATTGCATAATTATGAAACAATATGTGATTTTATTAAGAACACAAAAAAGGAACATAATAGAAAAATAGTTAAAAAATAAAAATAGAATTTTTTTTTGGAAAGATAATTATGAAACAATCTGTGATTTTAAATAGTAAGATTACAAAAATTACAAATATTGTGTCACATTATTATAATGAAACTGAATGATGTTAGAAATTTAAGTTAGTCTTTTAAATAATAAATATTTTCTCCTATCGACATTTTTATTTCTTAGTCCCCGCACTATGCGAGTGATATTCGTAGGTGTGCTTCGTGGAATAGGAAATTAATTATTTTAAATTTTAATTTGTAGCCCACCTACGGGTGTGCTAAGTGGAATACTTTAGGTGTGCTTCGTCTGGGTGTGCTTCGTTTGGGTGTGCTTCATGGAATACCTCAACACAATTATGTCAAGACACAATGGGTCCAAGAGGCCCTTTGTCTGACTATAATTACCAACACGTGGTTGGTTAGCTACTTGAGACATGTTTTCATAGCAAATAGAGGCAATTATGGCTCTACGGATTTTTAATGTTATTGAGATAAATGATAACTGATTTTATTTCTGTAAGTAGGTTTGTACAAACAGGTTTACATGTCAATCCTATTTTAAAACTAGATGAGGTCGGCGATTGCTATCTGACTACTCTGAGAAGAAAGGCCGAAACAAACTCAGAGGTCAGTCTCTTTTAAAGTCCAGACATAATCTTGGTCAGATCATGTAAAGACCATGTAGATTTGAGTCTGAAATGGTCTTTTGAGGAAAAACCACACAGAATTAGTGGACCTGTCCAGTCAGTGCACGCATTTGTCAGTAAACGTGCAGCTCAACTTAAAACTTAAGGAGCTCAACGATTCGACGAACAATACCAAAGAAAGGACATTTGGGTAGGCCGCATAAATTACTCAAACTGCCAGACTATGATTAAATCTAATTAAGAAAAAAAAAAAATAAACAATGATCTACAGTCTTTACATTCACAATAATTAAAATAATATACTATTTTACAAAGTAAATATTCATGTCAATGTAAGAGGGTGAGGGAGATTGGGAAATAAACGATTGCCTGATGGCACGTGGTCACCGTCACTTATAAACAAATAAATCGCATGTGCGTTGTTATTCTAGAGATAATGCTGAAATTACTTTTCAGAGCGAAGCAGCAACGCTGCTCGGTGGCAGAAAAACTTACAGTAAACAATAATTATTTTTGTAAAGAGGTTTACACAAACACTTTTAAACGTCAATAATATTTAAAAAACCAGCACCCTAATTACCGTAAAACACTATCAATCACAATCTGAATCATTTTGAAGCCTATTGCTAAGCCATTGCTTCTAATTTCGAAAAATTTGTCTGCTCAACAACGTAAATAAATAACGCAATGAATTTTGTTGAACTGTCAAAATGAAAGCTATTCCTACTGTCAGTGTGTTACGCATTTACTGCAAATGAGGTCGGTGTTGCCGATCCGACCACTCTCAGAAGAATCGACAAAACAAACTCGGTAGGTAATTCCCTAGATAAGCTCTTCATAAAGAGCTCTGTTGCAATTTTTTGTATTACTTGCGTAAATACTACTATCTCTTTGGGTATGCATCTATATTCTCTTTCAATGAGTGAAAAGAATGCGAGAATGAGAGATGAGGATGAGTAAATGAGTGTTTGATGAGTGAGTGAGTGAGTCGTATGATCCATGGAGATGGTAAAATAGATACAGTTGGATGTCAAGTTCAGTGTCATTACAATATAAAGCCAAATAATGACCTAATATGTACGAGTTTATGTGTAAATCTTTTAATTAAAGGTGTTTGTCATAGTAATTTGCACCTGTTGTTTTAAGCAGATATGGCAGGCTTCATGTTTCAAGCAAAGGCACCTTTGTGACTCACAGTAACACTCGATTACAACAGCTTAATAATTTAGACTGAGCAATTTGATATTATTGAAAAAAAGTGTCGGAATGGTTACTAAGACACTTACACGTGCATTGACTGGACAGGTCCACTCATTCTGTGTGGTTTTTCCTCAAAAGACCATTTCAGACACAAATCTACATGCTCTTCACATGATCTGACCAAGATTATGTTTGGACTTTAAAAGAGACTGTGACCTTAAGTTTTTTTCGGCCTTTCTTCTCAGAGTAGTCAGATAGGAAACGCCGACCTCATCTAGTTTTAAAATATGATTGACGTGTAAAAGTGTTTGTACAAACCTACTTACAGAAATAAAATCATTTATTATTTATCATTTATCAAGATAAAGGAAAAGAAGACAAGGCAGACGGAAGAAAAGGTGCCGAGATATAATTATGAAAGAGGTGGGTAGGAGCAGGTTGAATGCAAGCAGCACGAAACAAAAAGCTTTGGAGAGACTTGGGGAAGGCCTAAACCAGAGACGCGACTTCTACCAGTAAAAGAATAGAACTAAGTTGATGCATGTATTTTTTTAATTTTTTTTATTTAATATTTCAGTCAATCACACATAGTGTCCCTCAGACATAATTTACAAAAAAAAAAAACACAAACATTAAATCTGAAACTGCCCGAAAAGCGCCAAAAAATATTTTAGACGTGGATAATAATTAATCCGTGTCGTAAAATTCGATATGGATATTTTTATATCGGTCAAAAACATAATCAAAATGCTATAAAATGGTCTTTAAGCTCGTAACACCAAGGTAGCAACGGTTTTGAGGTCAAAAAGGTTACACCAGTCTTACTTGACCCCCTTGTCACTATAAAGTGTTATTGTGTTGTTGAACATGAAAGGGTCTACGTTAACTGGGCAGGCATAAGTGATGTTCTGTAGCCAAATTATGTATTTTATGATTAAAACAATATCAGTTTTCGTAATAAAGTTTCTTTAAATGTCAGATAAATTTAGTGTGGAAGGGATTATGTTTAGTTATGATGGAGAAATGAGGAAAGGAGATTATAAGTTCTTATGATTTTAAGTAAAATGAGCCATTATGGTAATTTCAGATGCGGAGGTTAAGGAAGTTATTCATGATGTACCTACTTAATAGACAGTATATAAGCCGTTTAACTTTTTATTCGTGATTGTTTCAATTGCTCAATCACTTTTGTGTTAACGTTCAGAATTATTTTGTTTCAATTACTCGTACATTATTATTTAAGGGTCCAACACGAAACTGCGAATTCGCATCGCATTGCAAAAATCTGCGAGCTTGCAGGATGCAGCTCCAGGACGGTTCCTGCGGTTCGGCGTCGTATCGCATCGTATCGTATCGAAGCCCTAAGTAGGAAAAGTAAGGTTTTATTTCTCAATTGTAGGAGACGTCACGAGTATACTGACTGAATGAATGACTAATTTCCATGAAGTTTTCATAGAAATTGTTCTACTAGAGTCGCGTCACGCCTGTTTGTGGGAGCCTTAATTTGGATAAGGACAGGGAATGATGATGTTAATTAAAAATAATAATATAGGTAAGTAAGTGCTAATGCAGCAACAATACTGTGTTCTAATTGCACTGTTACAATTTTATTGCAACAAGTTCAGACAAGTTGCTGGACAATTGTTAACCAGACCGCTAAGTTACCTGTTTTCTTCAGTTGATTCACTCATTAAAAAAAAGAAACGCAAGCAGTAAACATATTTTTTTCTACTCCGTTCTTAAGGCTCGTACACACTGGCGCAACGCGACGCTCGACACAAAGGCACCGCCTGTCGCGCGACGAGCGGCGCCTTTGTGTAGCCCTGTCGCGTCGCGCCAGTCTGTGGGAGCCTTTATTCATGCACATAGGCACGTATACATAGCATCACGCTTGTATTTCCCGATGGGGTAGGCAGAGGTCTGAAGAGGTTTAGGTACCTATCTATCACAAACCCAGACTACGGGTTGCTACTGAGAAATTTGTGATGGAGAAACCCAATAACTCTTTACCCGACCTGGGAATCGAATCCAGGATATCGTGCTCAGCAGTAGCGACCACTAGTAAAATGAGGTATTCCAGAACAATACTTATTCATGGCCAGTGTTAAGGCTTCCACAAACAGGCGCGACGCGACAGCGTGACGCGACTCTAGTAGAACAATTTCTATGAAAACTTCATGGAATTTGTACTACTAAAGTCACGTCTTCGCGCTGTCGCGTCGCGCCTGTCTGCCTTGGGAGCCTTTATTCTATTCTACGGGTAGATCTACGCCTTGACGGTAATGCTAGCGCTACCATGTGTCCTCTCACAAATAATGAGGGCAACTCGCTACGTCCTCCAGCAATTCTTTTCACTTATGCTGGGGCCACACTAACGGTCAACGTCAATGCCCATCATCGCCATAAACCACGCGCTAATTCCGATAATTAACGCGATAAATTGAGTGGCCACACTTGGAACGGTCAACGTCAATGCTTATTTAATTGGCGATAAAATTGGTGCTAATGTTCCTTGATCCCGTCATACGTAGTGTGGCCGCTTCATCGCAATAATTCTCGCGTTAATTCTCTTTGATGTGCCAAAAAATAACGCCACCCGAGTTCCCGCCTAATGTCAAACGGCAATGTGAATGCCCCTGTCAAATTATCGCGATAAGTGCTGGCTACACCTACGCTTAACATCCATTATCGCGAAAATCAACGGCGTTTCCCGTTGGTGTGGCCCCAGCATTACAAATTAAAAATAACGAATACCGTTAAAAATGCAAAAAAACTCTACTAATTAAAAAAAATCACACTGCATAATATTTTCGCCTATTCAAAATATAATTGACCAATGTTAAAATCAACCTGTTTTCATGTATTATAATAATTATTAACATCTCACTTGGATGTACATGAATCTTATTACACAACCCATAAACTTTCTATAAAGGATTAATTTTGACCACAAAAGATACCAAAAGATTCCCTGCATCTTGTTTTGCGGTTGCAAAGTACCCTCGAACCCTTTGTGCAGGTGCTTTAAATTATAATAAGAGTGAAACGCTAGTCATCTTTCAATTGTATAGTTGTGAAAAAATATAAAGGTAGTCTATTTTTGCAGTGAATACCAAGTTTAGGTTATGGTTTATGAAACCTCTTCTTGTAAAAAAGTTCCAAATAAATTAAAGTTTTGCATTTTTTCGTACAGTCTAAAATAAAAAAGATTTCAGCATGTAAATATGTGCTTTTAGGGTTCTGTACCCAAAGGGTAAAACGGGACCCTATTATTAAGACTCCGCTGTCCGTCTGTCCGTCTGTCACCAGGCTGTATCTCATGAACCGTTATAGTTACACAGTTGAAATTTTCACAGATGATGTATTTCTGTTGCCGCTATAACAACAAATAAAATAAATATTTAAGGGGGCTCCCATACAACAGACATGTTTTTTTGCCGTTTTTATAGATAATTGTACGGAACCCTTCGTGCGCGAGTCTGACTCGCACTTGGCCGGTTTTTCTGTTTAATGAGTTACGAGTGCCTAAACATATTTGAAATACGTAAAACCGCTCAGAAATACTATTCAAAACATGAAATCACAATCCAAACATTCAACCCTATTAAAACCGCTACTGGTACAAACTTCCCAAAAAAAAAAGAATCCAAATCACATAAAACTCTTTAAAATTCAGAGTCCGTTGCAATAAATTATCATTCGTTCCACGGTTCCTCCATAAAATATAATAAAAAAAACATCAAAATATACCAAATCGGGGCTAGGAGCGAACTCAGACAAAGCTCTATTGAACTTGTCTGAACTTGTCCCAAAAAAAAAAACAAACCCAGGCACCTGCTTTGGACACCACCTGTGGAATATATTAAGTCACTTTAGAAAGACTCTTTGGAAATAAAAAAAACATTGTAGTACAGTTTTGTACGGGACACGGTTTTTTTTTTTTGTAAATGTATTGATTTACTCTCGTTTAGGCGTATTGTTATTGCCCATTTTTGTGTTAAAATATATTTTGAACGTTTTTTGTTTTGATCCCGTGAAAAGAGAATGATTTGGAAATAAAACAAGGAGTGTTTAGAGAATATCAGGTTTAAATATCTGTACAAGTGTATTAGTGTTACCTTATTTTTGGAATCTTATTTCTTTTTATCTCTTTTTTTATATATTGACCTTACTGGTGATGTTCTTCAGAAAGGTCAGGTGCGTAGTACTCGCAACCGGCGTGCGTGTATGACCAGATGTATGAACGTAAACGAGGCAAAAAGAGTATGTAAGGATCGTAGCAGGTGGCGTTCTGTAGTTTCTGCCTACCCCCATGGGAAGAAGGTGTGAGTTTATGTATGTGTATATATGGAATCCTACTTAGAATTTTTTGTATTCTAATTTCACGAAATTGGAAATTGGAACTGGAAATTTGATGGTTAAATTCAGCAGGTTCGGTTCCCTACAAAATGGTTGAGCTGGATGGTGCTGATCCACGCGTCATGTTCGTGAACGGGCGCCATCAGTTGAGACTGGTCATCTCTTAACTGCCACGGCTTATTTTTATTATTAATCTTATATTTTGAATTGTTTCTTTATATTTTTTTTTTCATTGTTCTCGCATATAGAAGCAACACGAATAATGTACCCAGGATTTTGTAATATCTTGATTTAAAAAGAGTGTCCTTGGAGTTTCTTGCCCGTTCTTCTCCATAGAGATCTACGTTTTGGAATGGGCAACTAGCTTCAACTTTCTGACTAACTGACCGACTCTTTGACAATTCAAAAGTGCCTGTAAATGGTTTAATTGAAATAAATGCTTTGAGTTTGAGTTTGAGTTTGCAGAAACTTTTTGGGTTAAAGAATGAAGGATGAAGCAATTACTCGTATAGGGCCAAAATCTTATTCCTTTTAAATTAATTATTTAACTACGGGACATTTAGAAAAATATTGACTTCGACAGCCTCGTTGGTGTAGTGGTTGCAAGCTCTACTGCTGAGCATGACGTCCTAGATTCGATTCCCGGGTCAGGCAAAGTAGTAGTAGTGATTTTAAGTATGTCATGGTGTCACTGTATTTCTTTAAGTTTGTTTTTCTTTTTGTGTATTGGCACCTTATTACTATATTTATATTCATGTAATTTGCTATCATTTAATTGTGATTTTGTGTGCTGTGATGTCTTTTGTCTGCATTGAATAAATGATTTATCTATTTAAAGTGTTATTCGGTTTTCCATCTAAAATTTCTCAGTAGCTGCCCGGAATCTCGATTTGTGCTCGATTGATGGCAATAGGCTCGCCCCCTATTACATGGGACTTAAACATACCTGGAGAAATCTGGGTGTACCTACTATAGGTACACCTCTGCCTAACCTTTCGGGGAATACAGGCGTGATGTTATGTTATGTATGTTATTTAAAAATAAAAAAGTGGAACTCTGAAGTAAACCCATACTTAAATACCAGTCATAGTTTAATAAAAGCTTGAACAGATCAAAATCTGTACAAATCAAAAGACGAAGGCATAATAATGAGATATAATTTAAATACAGATAAACTTAACTAACAAGAAACAACTAAAGATAGTTTTAATATTAACAAATTAGAATCTAAAGTGGGTGTCCAATCTAATCAGTTTGAATAATTTATTCAAATCTGTGTACCGTTTGAATTTCAATGTATCATTTGTTTGAATCATTTAAGTATTATTATGAATAGTGATTACGAAACCGAATTATTTTATTGAACATAAACAATGTATTATATTGTTGTGATTACAAAATTGCTACATACATATGATGATATATCAAGCTATACATTTCCAGTTTTAGCTGACCTCGCATTGTACAGTCTTTTCGTACAATGAGAAGTCAGTTTATACTGGAAATGTATAGCTTGATATGTAGTCTTGCGTACAAACATAAATACTTGAAAATTGTTGTACAAAATTGCTGTATTTGACTGTTTAGATCCTTGTGTAGATTATAAACGAGAAGTAACAACGAATCATTAGGTAGTTAATGCTTGTAGGAGGTGGATTTGAAACCTGTTACTACAGTAATTGAGTAGGCTGATGTAGTTCTATTGGACGATAGAATGAACAAAAGTAACTATTAAAGAAGACGGTATTTTATTCAATACCTCTTTTTAACGACTATATCGCTCAAAATGCCCGTACTGCGCTGTCACTGACAAATAGTTACCATAGATATGAATTGTACCTTTAATATTCACTTACATCTAATATTAACATTGATAGAACATAAAAAAAAACAAACGACGATATTTTTAATTATTAAGACTTTATAATCCAAGCCACTTGACGGACTGCTGCAGAGATTAATAATTAGGATGTACAGTACCTGTGTGTGAGCGATTGTGTCGATAACGACTTACTATCAGCTGTAAATACGGAGAGTAAAACTTTTGTAGATCAAGATGAGGATAATGAACTAAAAACGAATAGTAAAATGGAATTAGTAAGTCAACTAGATAGAGCAACGACCTTAAAAGGGTGGCCGGGACATATTGGAAGATGCAGATGAGGAACCAGGTTTGGTGGTAGGAGTTAGGAGAGGCCTATGTTCAGAACTGGACTACGAGACTCTTAATTCGATGAATTAGTTCATCATAAACCAGTAAAACTAAAATGTGAATGTTTCAATTCATATGTACTTACTTTCTCAGTTTATCTTGGACATTATTGACATCGGTGACAGAACACATCGTGAGGATAATTAGACTAATTGTTAAGTGTAGTCTGAAATCGCCAACCCGTCTTGAGCAAGCGACGTGATCAATGCTCGTCCCTTCTTTGTATGAGAAGAGGCCTTTGCCCTGCAGTAGGACAATCATAGGCTGGTATTATTATTTTAAACCAGTAATGTCACCAGAACCTCCAATATAATACCTCCAATTCCTATTTCAACTCTTTAGTTATGGCTTTTGTACACAGGATATTAATTCAGATTTGTTACAGTTGTAATGGCAATCGTGTCATTTGGTTTAAATAGGCTTTTATTTTTATATAGATTCTTCTATATTTTGTGAATGTGAAAACGTTGTAGGCCTCACTTGCAGACTGTAGATTTGTAGACCTTTTTATATTTTGTTAAGTGCCTGTTCTTGTTGACAGGCCTACACTGTCCTCCCATACCTATCAACACTGTAATTTGAAACATTGTAAAAGCCCTTTATTTTTAAAAGAGTAACCGTGGAGTTTCTTGCCGGCTCTTCTCCATAGGAAACAACCAATTGGAACCGTGCACCTAAGTGCCCATGTCGGTTTATGTGAAATAAAATATTTTGATTTTGATTTTGAACCAGAAGAGTTATAGAGAACCAGTAAAATCGATCTAATAACTATTCAACATTAACGCGATTATAAACCCAAGCTAGTAATGTAACCTACCCACATAATGTGTGAGCATTATTACTGCTATCTTTAGTAATATTACGTCCGTTACTTTAGCTGGGAGCCATACTCACTTAAGTAGCCCTTCCAGTCCTGTCAGATTCGAGAGAGTTATAATTTCCATAATGATAATTTAAGTAGCTATTTCACCATGTGCAACAGTGTTTTGTTTTAGTCCATAAATCGCTCATTTGGACAAACATCGACGTAACTGCTGCTTTTAAAACTTTCCAGGAGAGTGATTTAAAGTGGTTTTTTTTTTGTAATCTGTTACCGTCTCGTTCTGAAATGTTGATAAATCCCAAAACCATATTAAATATTTCACGCCTCTGCTCCTCTGAAATTTTTTTCGAGCACAATATATAATAATAATAATAATAATAATAATAAACTTTTATTTCGGACCAAAGAATCCATATAGTGTTAGTAACATACAAAAGCTTACTATCTAGTGTTAGTACCTATCACCCTCCTCACAAACTGCTTCATTATCTGAGAGCTGAAGCTCTCTCCTACAGTCCTCAGGATGCTGTTGTGACTGCCCCGCACCCTCCTCAGAAGTGAAGCTGTTTTTTTGCGTAGAACGGCATGGAATCCGTCCGTACGAGCTTGCGCAAACATTCCCGAGGCACTACAGTAGCGAGGCAGTCCCAACAACATCCTGAAAGCATTATTGTATTGGACGCGCAGGACATCCAGCGATCTTTTGGTATATCCGACCCATAGATTGCCCGTGTACAGACTCTGGCAATAAGCCTTGAAAAGTGTAATTTTAACTAGGTCCGTACACCGAGCAAATCTACGGGCCAGCATATTGCTCCGGACCGCTAGAGCCCTACGCTCCCTCTCAATATCTACATCGTCTTTAAGGTCGTCGGCAAGAACATGGCCCAGGTATTTAAAAGTAGTCACCCTATTGATGACTGAACCGTTCATGACCAACTCGGGTCCGTCCTCACGGCACTTGCCGCCGACCTTAAAGACCATGTATTCACATTTCTTAATATTATATATTAAGCCATGTGCGGCAGCGTAGGCTTCACAAGTTTTAATAAGCTCTCCGATTGACCCCGCCGACGGACCCAGCAGCACCATGTCATCCGCATAGCTGATGTTGTTAATGCTAACCCCATCAACGCTGCATCCGACACGCATGCCGCTGAGTTCCACTATGAGCTCATCCACGTAGAGGTTGAAGAGCCTGGGAGACGTCAAACCTCCCTGTCTCACCCCGCACTCCAACCCATACGGCTCAGAGAGTGTACCGTCCCATTTCACCTGATTGGTTTGGTTAACATACCAATACTGGAAAAGCTGACATATCTCCGCAGGTATACCCCTGTCTCCCATCTTCCTCCAGAGCACATCATACGAGACAAGATCGAATGCCCTGGAGAGATCAAGGAAACAGGCGTACACCGGCGTCTTACGATCTATATAATATTGAACTGTATGCTTGAGACTCAAAATTGCACTTTCAGTTGAAAGTCCGGGTCGAAACCCAAACTGCGCGTCATGGAGATGTATGTAATCATTAAGGTAAGAATCAAGCATACCGTCCAATACTTTTGCAATTATTGTCGCAAGAGAAATGGGACGATAGTTTCCTTTGTCCGAGATGTCACCTGTCCTATTCTTCACAATGGGAACTACGATGGTCTTCATCAGGTTAGTGGGTAAATACGCGTGTCTAATACACATTGTGAAGAACATAGACAGGACTCTCGGCAGATGGACACCTGCGAGCTTCAAGTGCTCAATACTGAGCCCATCATGCCCTGGAGATTTGCCTCGTTTCATATTTTTTATAACAGCACTTACTTGTTTAGCAGTGAAAAGTATCAGAGGTTTCACTCCACAGCTGCTGGGCTCAGCATTGTTTAACAAAGATGAGGGACCGAGTGGGGATTGAACTCTGAAATGTTCCTTGAACATATTCGCGATGCCCCTAGGTTCACTCATCCCTCCGACACTCACAGAGAGACCAGTCTTCGCATCTAACTTACTGGTGGACTTCCAAAATTTTCCAAAATTTTTACTCGCTCGTTCTTCAGCTAATCTATCCATAATCATTTGCTCAGCGTTGTTTTGACAAAATTTCAGACGGCTTTTAAATGTTTTCCGCTTTTCATACATTTCATCATACACAGGACCTGAAGAGGGACGGTTGTTAAGTATCCAGGCCTGAAAACTACACCTGGCCTCCTTGTGAGCGTCTCTTACATATTCATTCCACCCACACACGCGCCTACCCCGTCTCGGCCCTCCCTCCCGTGTCAACTTAGATTGCCTAGCCGCCGCACATAGTATATCTACAATCTGTCCATACAATCTATCCAGAATAACTCTATGTTCGGCCAAGCTGCATGACCCACTACCACAGCTCTCAAATTCATGAGGGAAGTCAACGTCACGTAGCTTACTATTACATATATTATGGTAATTTTGCGATTCCGACTTAGTTCTTTCACCCCACACAACAGAGCTGCGGCAGTCACCTCGTTTCATCAACTTAGGTCTCACTATTTCTAGATAATTTTTTTAATATAATAATATAATTATAAATTAATTTAATAATTTAATTAATTTATTTATTTTTATTTATTTTATTTTTTTTATTTTTTTTTTATTTATTTTTTTATTAATTTAATTTTAATTTTAATTTATAATATAATTTTTTTTAATATATGTCGACAACTCATTTTTGGGAAAAAATTACATTTACTTCGATGTTTCTCCAAATGAGCGAAATTGTAAGCGATGTTATTATTTAAATGTTTGGAGATAAGATCGAAAGAGGCAAAAGACGATTGACTATTAGCCATATTGTTTATCACAAGAGCTTATATAGTATTTAGTATAACATATAACCTTTTTTAATATATATACACATGAACAAAAAATTATACTTCTAAAAAATATTCTGTTTTAGAATAGAATGGGGGCCCATTCTATTCTAAAACAGAATATTTTGTAGAAGTATAATTTTTTTATTGTTCATTATATTTTTGTCTTCTTTTTATCATCATTGAGGTCGAGACCTCAATGATGATATACTGAAGTTTTGGAAATAAATTACTATTACTATATGAGTCTTAAAAAAATATAGGTACAAGAGTATATAAAAAAACGAGGGAAAGAATTATAGGGCGTCAAAAAATTCGTCTGCATCGCTGTCGACAGGAAAACTGCCCAAAAGGCATTGCATTGCCACGTTTTATGGCAATGCTGATAATAATCAAAAGATAGGCCAGCCCTCTGGTCTTGTGAAGAGCCGACCAACCGCTTGGCGATGTCTCGAAAAACTATGTGGGCACTCTGACTCCATGGCCCTAGTGTTTTAACCCCAATCGGCCCGAACATACATATCAGTGCGAATTAGCCATATTGTAGGTATGTATAGGTATCAAAAGAAAATTCTGGAAAAAGTGTTTTACGGGCTTGATATCGCTATTACGGCACTACATAGAAATTAGATGTCTTGCAATATGTAGTCAACTGAGAAAACCAATTAACACCTAATTTATTTTCAACATATTTACTGTTTCTATAGATATGACTTAGTCAATTATATTATTGAAATCATTTCTTCCTATTAAATAGGTTACAAAGATCATAACTTGGCTTTTAACTAAGACTAGTAAAACATTAAGTACAATAATTATAAATTTATTATTAGTTTTCAATGCTGACGACATTAGTGGGGACCCAGAGAGTAATAAATCTAATTTAAACAGAATTCGACCACTGAGCACAAGTATCGCTGACAAAGTGCTAATTTTGAACATAAATAGACCAAAATTAACATACAGACGGAGCTATAAATTATACGTATTTAGCTCTTGGTTTGTTTTGATATATGTATTTAAGTGTTATAATTATATGATCGTTTCTACCATGAGAGAGTATGCAGTGATAAAAGTTTTAGTAGCAAGTTTCTGACTGGATTAAGCTTTCGGTACCTAGTTATAGACTATAATCATTATGGTATTTGTAAATCCTGTTTGCAGACATGTTACACTTCGGAAATTCTCTAGTTTTCAAAGATAGCATAGGTACTGTATTAAATACCTACCTAGGTTTTATCCAGGTTATAAATTTTGTAATTTATTTATTTCAAATTTCATTATATTCTATGTCAAGCAACGCAGCTGCTCTATCAATGGTCCTAGAAACTCTTTTACTTAATAACACGTCTATCAATAAAGCTCTCGGTGAAAGCTTACAGTAATTCTAAATGGAATCTACAAACTTTTAATTTCTGCTACTGAATTTATTCTGCCTTCAATGAAACATCAATGAGACATCAAAACCATTATTTCTTGATTACTTATCCAATTGCTTCACCAAAAAAAGAAGCGATCGATACTGACAAAGGCCGACGGCGATATCTTTGACAAAACAAAATAAAAGTTTCAAAAACTGTTGAACCGTCTCTTTCCACTTCAATAGTAATCGAAAATAAGTCACTTCTTCAAAACCGTGACATACTTTCTCGAC